>OZ014492.1:36064555-37288968 GCA_963966045.1 Xestobium rufovillosum
AGATCTGGTGGAGATGATCCCGTACGCGAAGGTGAATCGCAACTACAAGTACATTCTCATGGTGTTGGACACGTACTCCAAGTACGGGTGGGCGGTGCCACTAAAGACGAAGACGGCATCGGATGTGGTGCAAGCGTTCGCCCCTCTGCTGCAACGACAACGATCACCGAAGAATTTGCAGACCGACGACGGCAAGGAGTTCTTTAACGCACGCTTCAAGGCTCTGATGACTGAGCACGGCATCAATCATTACTCCACGTTCACGGAGAAGAAGGCGAGTTGCGTGGAACGCTGGAACAGAACCATCAAGGAGAAGATGTGGAGACTGTTCAGTTTACAGGGCAACCACAGATGGCTCCACATTCTGCCTCAACTGGTCGGCGAGTACAACAAAACAGTGCATTCTGTGACGGGAATGCGCCCCGCTGATGTCACAAAGGATACGAAACTCAATTTTGGAGCGGCGGCAGCGGTCAGGGTGCAGACAAAGTTTAAGCTGTGGGACAAGGTGCGCATTTCAAAGTATAAGCACGTCTTCAGCAAGGGGTACACTCCAAACTACACCACCGAGGTGTTCACCATCGTCAAGGTGAAGCATACGAACCCAACCACGTACCATCTTGAAGATTACCAAGGGCAACCGATTCGGGGATGTTTCTACGAACAAGAGCTGCTGAAGACCAATTACCCCAACACATACCTGGTGGAGAAGGTATTGCGAAGGAGGGGCGATCGCATGTTTGTGAAGTGGCTCGGATTTGATGACTCACACAATTCGTGGATAGATAAGGGTGACTTGTAATAAATAAAACAGGAGTTGTTTACATAGAACATTTTTATTGAAAATATAGATAATTTATCAAATACATGCGTTTATTTACAAACTATTCTGGTCCATAATACTATAGTGCCCGAGAGGTAGTGTGTTTACACCATCATCGAGCGTGTGGCGTTTGTCATCTTCGGCACACAAACTTTTCTTGCTAATCTCGTACGAATAGAGCTCGTGATTTTTCGATCGAATCGAATTAAAGGTGGCCTGAAGTTTCAAATTGCCAAATAATACTCGTTTATAGTCGTTATGCGTCAACTCCTTGACTGCTGAACGGCCGATTCCCTTGGATTTTTTAATTTCAATAGCGTCGTCCTCGCACAGAATAGAGTACATTTTCGGTTTTAGTGCTACCAACTCTGTAATAATTTTACCATCCAATTCATGCTTGAACTTGCCAATGACTTTTTTGTTTACCGGCGGAATATTGTAGGGATTCCCTGGGGGATAGCCGGAAGTGTCAAAATGATCCTTCGCATCGGCTCTAATTATTTCATATAAATCGTCAGTGCAGCACTCGTAAATAAAACTGTCCGTATCCGTGTAACAAAGCGAGGCATTTAAATTTTTGTGTTCTTTTACATAGTCGTAGTGAAATTTGTACATCAGTTCTTTTGCCAACTCCAACACGCAAAATCCCACATAGATTGGCTTATTGAAGACTATTTCTGTCTTTTGTAATTCAATGGCCACCAAGTTCTCCGAAAATATCACGCAGTTCTTAAAATTGGGTTTTGCTATCAGAGACGACGCGCCACATTTACCATCCCAACGCGTCACCAATTTGATGTCGCGCCGTTTCCTAATATTTTCAATTGTTTTCCCATACACTGCATTATTCATGAATTTGTACTGATCCTTTTCAAATTCATCCTTGGACTCTGTTCGTAATTTCGTGTTCAGATCTATGTACGGTTTGAGCCATTCAGACTGCTTAAATCGCAAAACTCTGTGGACCTTTTTTAACAGTAAACCGTGATTTAAACATTGCTGTAGATTTCTATAATGGATAACGTATCGAGATTTATCGTGAAGGGTTAGCATCAGTTTCGATTGGTTGGATAGGTATGATGTGCGATGTTCTGAGCAGAAGGGGAAGTCCGCGTGATGGTCATGTATTGTTTCCGGATACTCCAGATCCACCTCTAGCGCATACCCATACTCTTGATCCCCTTCGAATAAGGTGTATTTTTTCTCCAATAGCTGTTGCTCGATCACGGCAATCTCACTGTCCTCCAACCACGCAAACCCTCCGTACGGCAGCGGTTGTGACAAACTGTGTCCGTACAGATTGTTTGCATCTATGTAGAAGAGAAATTTAGACGGTTTCGACGGATCAAAATTTTTCATATATTTGTTATTCGCTCTAGAAAATTTCTTGTTTGCCACAACCACTCCTCCTCTCAGTGAACGTTCGAAAAAATTTATCATTTCCACGTCTGTCAGCAGGTCAAGTTTGACCTTTGTCATCTTGAGCATTGCTTGAAACGTGTATCCCGCTAAAGTGAAACAGTGAAATGGATCCAACGAATACGTTTCCAAACACACGGAACGAAATTTATTCACTACATCTGTCAGAATTAATGTGTCCAGTTTGAGGTAGATGTCGGAGTAGTCTGCTAGAGTCTGACAACCAAATGTCCGCCAAACCTTCTGCGCATGTGCATAGTCCTCTTCCGTAATGTCACTGTCGTTGAGTTTACTGTAAAAAGCATTCTTCGGTGGAAGTTCGGTTTCTTCCAGACGTTCCCACGAGTTCACGTAATCATATGGGAACACCCCCTTCCTACAAATCAACTGTAAATTTTCCGGATTGGAAAAGTATCTTCTGGTTACGTTGTACTCGTTTGGATTCAAATTCTGCGCCAATTTCTCTAAGGACGATGGTATGAAACGATACGAGTCTAAAAAGCGCATTTTAACCCCACCCATCTTTTTCGAAAACGAAATGTAATTTTCCATCGTTATGGGCAGTAGATCAATTGGTTCCGTGTCGTAGGCCAACTCCTTTATGATTAAATGTCCGTCGTAACCGCTCAAATTGTGAAATAATACGGGTACGAATCTGCAAGTTCGATATAGCAAATTGCATTGCGCATGCGCAGGTCCCCGGTACTTCCCCGTTATGTGATCGTGATCTTTCACTCGCTCTTCCAGTAAACCAAAAGGTTTCTCGCACATGTGGCAAATGTTACACGTTTGAAATTCACGCAGCTGGATGTCATTCAATGGTTCCATACCCACGTCTCCGGTCACTATTGGCTCTATAACCGCAGCTATTTCTCGAAGTTTCGAAACAAACCAGCTGACGCAATCTTTTCCGCGATAAATCTCAAACCTTGACAGGCTATCGTCATAGTTACAAATCAGGTAAAAGGCAACGCTATACGGCTCGTGTTTCTGATATGTAAGCGTACTCGAAATGTCGGGATCATTTTTACATGCGGAAATTGGGCGGGTGAATGCTTCAAAATCACCGACGATGAGGAAGGGCACCGGCTCTTTAAACCAATAATTTTGAAATTGCAAAATGTCATTATTCCCCTCCGTTGGTAGCGTAATTTTGACGTGAGATTTTTTTGCCGAGCAATCTGGCATATGTCTATCGTACTTTTCTAAGGAATAAAAGGTGACTAAACACCGATCGCAAACGTGAATCCGACCGTCGTGTCGTGAAAACTGAGGTGAGCATAGACGCGACATATTTTTAATCCATGCGTAATGCCCTATGCTATTATTCTCATTCGTAATGTATAATAAATTCACATGCCTTTCCCGTTTCTCCTCGGTATAATACAAAGGACCAATTACGTTACACTTATTGTCTAATCCAAACACATTAATAGATATGTTATTCAGTCTTTCAAACTTGGAAATGTCTGTCAATTTCACCGGAATGGAAATACCTGTGGTGTCCAAAACATTCGTATACTTTGGATAACTTGACACTCGATAACTATGTTCCTTTGCGGGATAGATCGCACAAACTACAGCGTGGAAGAAACAAGCCATATCTGTATTACGTACATTGATGACAGCCTTCCGTACAGCTATTACTTCTGGCAGTGGTAAATAGCTGGACGTTCCACCACGCAGTGGATTGTATTTATTAATATTTACGGCCAACGAAATGACTTGGGTGAAGGACCAGCCACTGTTTTTCGCAGAAAATTCCACTAGCTGCAATAGTATGAACAACAAATGTTAGTGACACGGCACACACAAGAATTGATTTGTAAACAAGTGAGCTCGCATCGTTTTGAATTGTGAAGATGAGGTCGCGCATTGGTTTCATGAAAATGTACGCTTATAATGAAACAATAAGAAACATTTTATATAGTAGTCAAGCCTTTAAAGCAAACCACCCCCATATTCCGATCCCCCTCGTCGAGTCCTTTAATTTGATACCCCACATCACATAGTTTTCCGTAGTTGAAGGCATAGATTAGACTACTGTTTTCAAATAATTAGCGATGTAGGATGTTCTACTACCGAGAACTAAGATGTTTACACATCAATAACTATATGGTCTCTTAAGATTATAAGTTGATTACGTACCTTGGTTTTAAGTTTATCCGTTACTTCCTTGTACCAATTTGCCATCTCGGACGAATCAGAGAAAGACGAAGCGGTAACTATTGTATTGCTGGAATTAAAATATTTGCACTCTTCAGCCGCAGTCTCTCCTTGTCCACATAGTTTAAATGTGCAACAAAGGCTAAAGTTGACCTTTGCTGCAGCCTCTCTCTTTAATATATTCTTTAGTCGCGTCTTAATGAGATGGTAACAATCTTCAATGAACGCATCTGGATCAGTATGACGCTTATTGATTATTAAACCGGTCCTTATTCTACTGGTAAAAGCCGAAGCGATGTCTCTCCAAATAATTCGACCAGAACGCTTCTTATTTGAATTTGATGCAATTCCAGAACCCAAGTGCCTCTGGTTTTGTATTATATTTAAACACACTTTAATATTTGATATGTTGCACTCTACATGTCTGCGCTGACCGAGAGTAAGTTTATCACCAGTTTTCAAATATTTATAGTGGGTCCTGAGCATGCGCTTACATATCTTCGAAAAAGAATGAATTTGTTCCACAGACAAACTCCTTTTATTAGCACATACCTGTCAATTATTATTCGAATTAGCGCATGCAAAAATATGTGGAAACAAAGAAAACAAACTTACTTCAAATAATTTTTTCACCATATCTGATGAAAGTGTCTGTATTTCAGATTGCGATTCCATCGTCAATACTGCCTAATCACTCGCACCACAAAATATTATGTCCTTTGTTGAAACTCAAAACGTAATGTCAACACTGCTTTATTACTATAGAACGGTCATAAAACAACTGGCTGATGCCACCCAATCTCGCTCTATTTATACAGATTGTTATCTTCGCAGAACATTCCAGAAGAATCCTTGAGTGTTATCAATTCTAAGAATTACTTTAGTGCCGCGTGCAAATAATTTATGTATGTGTCACGTCTTATCTCCTTGTTCCAGAAGAAACCTTGAATTTTATCGCTTCTAAGAATTAATTGAGTGCCGTGTGCAAATAATTTATGTGCGTGTCACGCCTTATCTCCTTGTTAATCGAAAGTTCCAGAAGAAACCTTGAATTTTATCGCTTCTAAGAATTAATTGAGTGCCGTGTGCAAATAATTTATGTAAGTGTCACGTCTTATCTCCTTGTTAATCGAAAGTTCCAGAAGAAACCTTGAATTTTATGGCTTCTACGAATTAATTTAGTGCCAAAGCGGTGAGGAAGTCTTTGATCTTTATCAACAAATAACATAAATTTTTCGAATTGATAATCATGTTTATTTTGACAGGGTCTTTAAACACTCATGAGTTTATTTTTATAACGCTGTTTAATAGAATGTTCCAGAACAAATCGGTGAGAAAGTCTTTGATCTTGCTCGATAATCATTAATTATTCGAACTGATAACATTATGCTTAATTCGGCAGAACTTAAGTAAACATGACTTCCCAGAATTTTGTTTTTATGTCATGGAGGGGAGGTGTCCATCGTACTAATTGTTAATGTCAAAAAATCACGCTTCTAGCATACATTTATTGAAAAAAGCACACAACAAATTAATATTCTAACATAATGGTGAGTATTATTCAGTAATCAATTCATTAGTTCAGTTGATTTCCACGGAATACGGTAAATTATATAATATAATTTATTATATTAAAATACATTTTGTCAATTAAAATAATATAATAGTGTTCATAATATGATCTATTAAAATACATTTTATTCATTAAAATAATATAACAGTGTAATCAAGCTCGTGGCGCTGCTTATACATCGTTGGCTGCAACAAGAGAAAAATATCATAGTTAAAAATTATACTAGTAAACAAACAAACAAACAAACAAACAAACACACAAACAAACAAACAAACGAACAAACAAACAAAGATGAGAAATTATACTAGTAAACAAACAAACAAACAAACAAACAAACAAACAAACAAACAAACGGGCGGACAAACAAAGAAATGCATTCATTCATTATAAAAACAATTAATTTTCCACCACTAGAATAATTGTGAATCAGAAATCCCAATTTTCCACTACTAAAATTGCGAATCAAAAATCCCCAATTTCACACTACTATCACTGAATATTAAAAAATCTAAATGCTTTACTTACGATCTACAATATTGACCCAAATGACCACAAGTTCACTGCACGATTCCAACAAAATTATCGTTGTTTCTTTCTCCATGAATAGGCCCGAAAATAACACATTTTCTGTTGTTGTTGACGCCATGTGTGGCACATTTCCACAAATTATCATTTTGGGTCTGTTCTAAATATAGAAAATAGTTTACAATTAGATAATATGTATGCTTTTAATTACTTATAATGAAATTATTATGAATGACTTCTATTATGAGATTTATTAACATACTGCTTGGACAATAAAAGAAATGATTACTGCAAATGGACTTACTTTTATATTTTCCGGCAAGTTTTGCAGGATAAAATGGTACAATAAAATATCCCCAACATCGTCTTGGCTAATTACCGCATCCATATTGGGAAACTAACTTTTACCGCACCTATTCCGTGGAAATCAACTGAACAATTGAACTAACTACTGAATAAAATGCTCGCGATTAGATTCGTTCTATTTATTTCGCAGCTTTTGCCGAGTTTGCTAAATTTTGATAACATGTAGAAGTTATCAGAAAAAACAATCAATTGAGCATTGTTTATTTATCTGGCGGTAAGCTTCGAAAATGTTCTTATTTTATTGTAATAATACAAACAACAGGGTATAACATAATCTCGGTCATCTTGTAGAGTTTGAACATATTAAGTGCACATGCACTTATTGGCATGCAGACCGTGGGAGTCAAACCAAACAAATATACATATCCTATCGGCAAAGTTGAAAGGTTTTTCTAGAACGTTCTTAGCTATTAATATTTAATCATAATAAAAACAATTATAACATCTCTTCGGACATGTTTCTTTCTCAAACTTTGATAACAATATTTATTTAGTATAAACAATTGCAAACGTTCGAATTTCCGAGAAAAAACATTAATTCTGCAACATCTGCGTACTATTGCATCAGCATTTCCAGAACATTCTTCCATTGCGCAACAATGAGCAACACGCGCACTTTTTAAGCCCCGGCGCAGGCGCCTGAGCCACAACCAAAGGCCCCGAAGACACCAGAGGCAGAAGTCGTTGCTGAAGACATTACTCGAGGACTCCTTCAGCAGCCTCTGGTCATTGATGGCACCTGGATGGACTGGCCTGAACAATGAGCAACACGTGTACTTTCAGAGCCCCGGCGCAGGCGCCTGAGCCACAACCAAGAGCCCCAAAGACACCAGAGGCAGAAGACATGACTCCTTCAGCAGCCTCTGGTCATTGCCGAAGAAGTGAATGGCACCTGGATGGACTGGCCTGAACAATGAGCAACACGTGCTTTGTACACGACAGCCCCGGCGCAGGCGCCTGACCCACAGCCAAAGACCACAAAATGGCGGCTTGGGTGCGCAATGGCAAGACACCAAAGGCTCTTCTTCTGAGAGACACCAGAGGCTGCTGCTGATGCTGCTGCTGAAGACAACTTCTTCGGCAATGACCTTGAAAGACACCAGAGGCTGCTGAAGACATGCCCACTTCTTCGGCAATGACCTTGAAAGACACCAGAGGCTGCTGAAGATGTCGTTGCTGAAGACATGACTTCCACTTCTTCTTCAAGGACTCCTTCAGCAGCCTCTGGTGTCTTTCAAGGTCACTGCCGAAGAAGTGGATGGCACCTGGAGAACTCGATGGCCTGGCCCAGTATTGTCATTTTCTAACTACTACTTAGACAATCCTACTTTCTAATTGCGATAAATATGTGTACAAATAGTAAAAAAGGTGTCGAGTTTATGACGGTTTTATGACGGATTTTTCAATAATTTGAGGGAGATTTATTTAAGGCGAACGAAAAATATTACTATAAAAGTAGTGGGAGTCTCTAAGTTGATCCTTTATTGATAAATCTTTTTTTTTGTTTAACGCCCTTTAATTTCAGAATGGTGTTGGAATAAAAATGTGTCTACATGTCCCGTTTTTAGTGCTCAAATTCCGCACCCTTAAGTCTCTTCCTCCTATTTTTCTTCTTTCTTCTGCTGCTGCTTTCTTATTCTGACTTCTTATACATTGTTTTTCTTCCATGTCATCTTATTTACTTTCGGTACGAAAATAGAGAGGTTAACAAACTCATAGTTTTGGAGAAAAACTCAACCAAATGTGCTTCCCAGATCATGCACTTATTCTAAACTGGCGATCTAGTGTTAATACAGGATATCTGTAATAGGTAAGTGATTCTGAACGTTTTGTTTAAACTAATTTGTAAGATATTGAAGAATAGAAGCGGCTGAGAGAAGAGCTGTGCTCGTCAGTGGACACACAGGAATGTAATCTTGAATTCTAAACACATGAATTTACTTTACACCCTTTACATGCTTTTACCCTTTAACACTTTACTTATCAGATCTGACTTCATCGGACTACCATCTCTCTTTCCCCTAACGAGAAAGAGTTTGCAGGTTGTACCTAGACTAGAAATACCCCTCGTACATTTTTTCACTTTATGACTTACTGTACCAGACATTCCATTCCCTCTCCTGTTGTTTAAAAATTATTTTAGGACGTTCTGGATGATCATAAGTTATAATAATTTAAATGGGTAATAATACTGGAAAATTATATTCACAATGGAACCTTACTTTGCAGCAAAACTGTGCTACCAACTGTAATCTGGGAAATGCTTTAAATCTTAAGGGACTTACAATTCTGGGGTTGGTTAACTTTCTCTAAATGTAGTGTATTACTACTTTAACTCCAAACTCTACTTAAGTACCATTTAGTGGAATAAGGAATTATTCAGATTAAGTGTGGGTTTGGACCTAATCCAAATCAAAATGATAAATTTTAGTAATATTTGTGAATTTATGGCAAATGAAACACTATGTAAAAATATTATCGACGTTTCGCCTCTGGTTAGAGGCTTTATCAAGATTATATATTTAAAAGTTTACAAAATGTATAAATGTAACAAAATTTTTTCTTAATAAAAATGTAAATAACAGTAACTAAGAACTTATATTAAAAATAGAAATTATACGTAGCACACATGATTTTGTAAAAAATATGAAGGAGGAAAGAAATGTACATAAATTAGAATCAAGTGGTAGAGAACAGATTTACGTTATTATGTTACTGTAAATTTGACTTAAATTTTGAATGTCAGATCTGTCATTCAAGGAATTTTTATCTTTTTGGATGTGTATCATTTCTAAAACCAGTCTAGCTTTTAAGTTTTTTTCTTGTTCTAAAATAGTAGTATTGTGAAAATCGAAATTGTGTTTAGCATCTTTTATGTGTTTACTGATAGCTGAATTACTATTTTGGTAAGTATGTTGTTTTAACCTAGTTTCAAGGTGATTTTTGGTTTGCCCAATGTATGTTTTATTACAGTTATTACAATTAATTTTGTATACAATATGAGTTTTCATTAATTTTGGAATTGGAGTTTTTAAACGAGAATATAAAAATTGTAAGTTGTTATGCTTTTTATGAGCAATTACAAAATTATGTTTTATTAATAATTTATTGATGTTATGTGATATGTTTTTTATATATGGTAAAGAAATGTAATTTTTAGGTTCTTTTTGGTTTTGATTGTCGTTATTGTTATTATAAAAATGATGTAGTCTATTTTTTATAATTTTGTCAATAAAATTTCTTGGGTGGTTATTTTTTATTAAACAATTTATGGTTTTGTTTAATGCATATTGTCTCAAAGAAGTTTAGTAAGAAACCCTTGATTTAAGAAGATATCCACACACTGAAAATTCCACAATATCTCGAAAATGAACAAACTAAATTTTTATGAAGAAGTAACATGCAAATTTGGTAATTACACCACAAATATTCTTAAACAATATTCTAACTTAAACATTAAAATTGCACAACTTAAAAATAATAGAATATTTTTGTTAAAGTGTAGAGAACACGATTTAATCCCAAATTTTTTAAATTACCTCGATCCCAAAAATATTCATATTGAAAATTCAAAATATTCTTATAAAATACATGATACTATTTTAAAATGTCAAAAATCTTGTTTAAACATTCTTATTTCCGATCATTACACCAGCATACAAAAAATTACTAAAACCCTTCAATACCTCGAAATTCAAATTAATAGAATATTACCACAAACATATAACAACTTTTTTAAACAATCACAAAACCAAAAATTTTACTATAAATTTCTTAACATAAAAAATAAACAACAACGGAAATTAATAAAACTAACTAATAAACATACTAATAATAATGATTGCAATCTCTCTATTAATAAAGAATGGATACATAACATGTCTACCACCGACATTCCAACTAATGTACAAAAAATTTTACAATTAGGCCCAAATTTTACTATAAATACCCGTAATACTGAAATTCCAATTAATAATATCATTGCCACTATTGAAAGTGGTATAACTTTACTTCCATCTGAAGAAAAAAATTATATTAGAAATAAAATTTGCCAAATTATTAAAAAATTTAACAATTCTTATACAAAAATTAACAAAAATGAAAAAGAACTATTGACTAACATTAAAATTACAAAAACTTTCCTTAAAAACAACCCACAAATTATCACCCTAAAACCTGATAAAAGTAACAAAACAGTAATAATGAATTCTACTGATTACGAAAATAAAATGTTTAATCTATTAAACGACAAATTAATTTATATGCCTCTTCCTAAAGATCCCACTATTAGTTTACAAACTAAAAATAATAATTTTATATCTAAATTATTAAATGAAAATAATATCTCTTATACACTTAGCACTAAACTTAAAATACAAAATTCCCTACCCCCACGTATATATGGCCTCCCAAAATTACACAAAATTAATATCCCACTTAGACCAATAGTATCATGTATACAAAGTCCTTTTTATAAATTATCAAAATATTTATCTAATATTTTATCTAACATCACAGGTCAAAATGAATTTTACATCAAAGATTCTTGGTCATTTAAAGAAAAAAGCAAAAATTTTTATTTCCCTGAAAATTATATATTTATTTCACTTGATGCTGTATCTCTCTATACCAACATTCCAATAAATCTAGCAATTACAATAATCAAAAAAAACTGGAATAAAATTGAACCTTTCACATCACTTACTTTAAACAATTTTATTACAGCAATTGAACTTACCTTAACCACTACATATTTCAAATTTAAAGATAAAATTTATAATCAAACTGATGGCTGTGCTATGGGTTCTCCAATTTCAAGCACTATTGCCCAATTAGTTTTAGAAGATTTAGAAACCACTGTTATTCCTAAATTATCATTTAATCTACCTTTTTTTGTACGTTATGTAGATGATTGTCTTACTGCTATTCCTCCCGACAAAGAAAATGAAATTCTTCATCAATTCAATAATTATCATCCCAAATTACAATTTACTATAGAAATTTCAAAAAATAACCACATTAACTTCTTAGACTTAACACTATACAAAATTAATAATTCAATAGAAACAGAATGGTACACAAAACCCACTTGGTCTGGCCGTTATATTCATTTTAATTCCAAACAACCCACTTGTCACAAAAAAAGTATCGTTATTTGCTTGACTGACAGAGCAATCAAACTCTCCAGTCCACAATTCAGACAATATGCATTAAACAAAACCATAAATTGTTTAATAAAAAATAACTACCCAAGAAATTTTATTGACAAAATTATAAAAAATAGACTACATCATTTTTATAATAACAATAACGACAATCAAAACCAAAAAGAACCTAAAAATTACATTCCTTTACCATATATAAAACACATATCACATAACATCAATAAATTATTAATAAAACATAATTTTGTAATTGCTCATAAAAAGCATAACAACTTACAATTTTTATATTCTCGTTTAAAAACTCCAATTCCAAAATTAATGAAAACTCATATTGTATACAAAATTAATTGTAATAACTGTAATAAAACATACATTGGGCAAACCAAAAATCACCTTGAAACTAGGTTAAAACAACATACTTACCAAAATAGTAATTCAGCTATCAGTAAACACATAAAAGATGCTAAACACAATTTCGATTTTCACAATACTACTATTTTAGAACAAGAAAAAAACTTAAAAGCTAGACTGGTTTTAGAAATGAAAATGATACACATCCAAAAAGATAAAAATTCCTTGAATGACAGGTCTGACATTCAAAATTTAAGTCAAATTTACAGTGACATAATAACGTAAATCTGTTCTCTACCACTTGATTCTAATTTATGTACATTTCTTTCCTCCTTCATATTTTTTACAAAATCATGTGTGCTACGTATAATTTCTATTTTTAATATAAGTTCTTAGTTACTGTTATTTACATTTTTATTAAGAAAAAATTTTGTTACATTTATACATTTTGTAAACTTTTAAATATATAATCTTGATAAAGCCTCTAACCAGAGGCGAAACGTCGATAATATTTTTACATAGTGTTTCATTTGCCATAAATTCACAAATATTACTAAAATTATTAAAAAAAATGGCACAAATAATTATACAATTCAAAATGATAAAGTGCGAAAATACTATTAAGAATTTAATAAATGTTATAGTTATAACACAACTATTTTTAATAATTATTTGTATCTATGGACATTTTAGAGCGAAATAAATGTACCTTTTTCTCCAGGTGTAGAAAAAGTAAAAATAGTTAAGTCATCATTTTTGAATCGATTTTTCTCGCCATGCAAAAAATAAGAAATTGTGGCAGTTCTTGTTCCATTGATCCTAGGAATCAGTTCAATTATTTGATAGGTATTAAACAATTAAATATTGCCTATAAAGTTACTCCGACAGCACGTATAACACAATCAAGACGGGAATATAAAGAGCGTCTGATATTTTATAAATTGCAGTATCTTTTATATCGAGAGAAAACTATTTATGTATTCGACACGGTGCCAGGCCTCATGGAATTTCTGATTCGAGGGGTTGGTTTTTACAAGAGATCGTGACTGCCATGAGGGAATTTGTATTTTTTGTTGCGGAGGTAAACTTTTTCTCAAGAGAACTATAAATTAATACCAAATGACGGTCTAGTCGAGAAAAAAATGTGAATTTAAATCGTAATTTGTATTAAACTTTTAAAACGTATGTATGTCACAAAATATGAAGACAAAAATACAAACCCATGCTTGGCAGCTTGTCATAAATAATATGTAATGAGAGGTACTGGACCGTTCGAACAACTACTCCTCAAAAAATACCCCACCAGGCATTGAATTATAGAACTAATCCAGATTTTATTGTTAGCCAGCAACAAATGCCTTTAAGAGGAACTGGTGTGCGAGAGATGATACGCGGCTTGCGGTAGTTTAGTGGTAAGAACGCCTGTCCGGAAAGTGGGAAACCTGAGTTCGAGTCCCAGTTGCGTACCTTCACATTTTTCGTACAGATTCTAATAGACAATGTGGCGAAGCTTTTCTCCAATGCGTTTTTCCAGCAATATCCGCTCTGTTTTCGGTCCGTGTAAAGCATCATAAATTAATATTAAATATGTTGCGTTCAAAATGATCATAGAAAACTGGTTTCGTCCAGTGCTTTCTGTATTCGCTTTATACGCAACTAACTTGCTTATATGCTAACATACGTCGATCATAATTATATGAACAAGCGCCAATTATTTTATGAATGAGTGGTACTGGACCGCTCGAACAACTACTCCTCGAGCAAATACCCCAGCAGGCATTGAATTATACAACGAATCCCGATTTCATTGTAGTACGAGATATCATAGAATGTTACTCCAGCTAGCTGGTATTGAAACATTCATAGCGTATCTCTACGGTCCAGTACCACTCATTACATCTAAACCAAACAATTCGTAAAGTTCCCGCCTTGTCGAGTTTAAATAAAACGCAACAATCAAATCATTTTCGCACCGTTGGACATCGGATAAACGGATGCATGTGAATTGAGCTCAAGTCGGAATTGCTTTCTAGATTTAGGTGCTTTTCTTTGTAGAACTGAATTGTCTCAAAACTTTTGTGGCGTACGTAACTTAAATTGTGTTAAAAGTGAGACACTGTCCACTCAAATTAATAGCAATGTTGAAGAAAAGACACAATATGGCTCACTGAAACAAGAATTCAGATAAATATCTGCCACACATAATATATGGCGATGGATTACTGTCTTCCAGTATTAGGTACAAATCACTAAACTGCGTGAATCGTAAATAAAAATGTGCGGCTTCGATTTTCTGTCCAGATGTAACGCAAAAGTTTTAATGTACTGTGACACGCCTCACACCAATTCGGAATTCCGAATAACATCAGAGATCAGGGCTAAAACCTTGACACGCTTCATTGTGTCCTCTCCGAATGATTCCAGAAGGGAATTGCTAAAAGATTCGGAGAACACATTGCCTTTTCATTGATGGACAGTCCCGTGCATTTTAGAACAAAGTTATTTAACAGATGGAGATGCAATTCGGCCAGATTAAATGTGTAGGCAAACTTTCGCAGTTGGAAATAGGTACGAT
Source organism: Xestobium rufovillosum (assembly GCA_963966045.1). Taxonomy (NCBI): domain Eukaryota; kingdom Metazoa; phylum Arthropoda; class Insecta; order Coleoptera; family Ptinidae; genus Xestobium; species Xestobium rufovillosum. Next base: position 36,079,519 of record OZ014492.1, read on the forward strand.
TATTTGACTAAAACAAATGAAAATTATAGACCGATTTCTACACTCTGGACTCGTTGCAAACCAGACGGATAGACGACCAATACTAGACGTAGTAAAATTTACCTGGGCCTGTTTCATCCCTCGGAAGTTTGCGCCTCGGGCTTCAATCACACCCCGGACCGTAAAAGTTTCTTTGCGAACTTAATTCATAAGTAACTATTATATACTATGAACCACTGTTGTTTAACCATGTGCTACAAGTGTTTTCAATACTTAGTATTGCTTTTTGGTTCTCGAGATATATTGAACGGAAGAAGTACTAAAATGTTTCGGGGCTAGGGCATAATAAGCTGGCATCTAGTTGTCCAAAGCGAGAAAAGCAGCAAAGAGATGTTGTTGACCTGGACTACAAAAATTTGAAATTTCAGAACCGAACTGTTTCAAATAGTATCTAATTTTTTTACAGAACAATGGCGTTTTACTTGGGAACATTTACCCTCAACGGTTGTTATTAAAACAGATGCATGTAATGCTTTTGCAACATTTAATTCAATAAAGGGAATAATGCTAGTCATTAAATCATTCGGAACACTTAAAGAATGGTGCTACTACTGCCTTAACGACACTAGAAACATAAAAATGTGATATACGTTTCTGGTTAAGTTAATTAAATATAAAAGCGATAACAAAAGCTTGGCTATGCTGGAACTCGAAAAGTGGTCTGGAAGTAATAAAGACATAGTAAATGTTAAGATTTTCTTTAAAAAATGTATCATAAATAATAATTATGCAATCCAAGTAAATAATTTTGCCTATAATACATATTGAAAGATGTTCATAGGAGATTGTGGCTTCCATGGAGGTTCTTTAATACTAGGTATACACCCTGCTCAAGATAAGAATGCACTGCATGGGGATATTGGAATAGATAAGGATTCGGTTAAATGGTGAAAAAGTTGGGCATCTGGGGGACTATTGAAACGGTCCTAAGAAATCTCAAAAATAACGAAAATCTTAAAATACTACTTCATTTCAATTTGTGATACGCTTTAATGTGGCAATGTCATATTTCTTCTACGAAGTTTTGTGTCCATGGAACCATTATAAACTTACGTTTTTGAAATACGGGCCTGGAATTTTTTAGCGGTTTTTGGAAGCCTTTTTTATTCTGAATCCACCTATGTATTACATGGTGGTTAAATTGTGTTTTAAGCTAGTTTTATTCACCATAAGGATTTTCTAAATGCGACCATTGTTGTAGAAAACAAATGGCGTTACTACTCAGCACAAATTGCAATGAATAAGACTTTTTAGTTTTCGCTATTTCTGATAACGTGAAAAAAATTAAAAAAACTTGTGTGTGTCAGCTCCGACGCACGACTGGAGTTTACTCCTTATGAACAATTATTTCAACTTCAATCACTAGATAATACGGCACACGCGAATGTCAGTTTTATACCTAAATGTGTATTTATCAGATCATCAATTTAGGAACGAACAAACACTGCAAATGCTGACTTTACAACGCCAACTGTCATTATCTACTCTATGCCACTCTATTTTCACTATTTCCATGCTCTATGCAGTCAGACATAAACAGTCGTATTCATAGATACGTACATAATTTCAATGTTACAGGTAACGCTTGATTTTACTACTCATAAAATTTCAGTACCGCGGGCTATAACTGAAAATCGATTCTTAAGGAGTAAACTCCAACAAGATTCTATAAATTCACATTTTTAGAAATAACTCAAAAACCAAAAATATTTTTTGAAATTTTTCGAGTTTACTCCTTAAGAATCGATTTTCAGTTATAGCCCGCGGTACGGAAATTTTATGAGCTATAGCCTGTGTAAAACGTTCTGGGACACCTGGTATATTGAATCCTTTGGAATCTTCAGATTATTCGGATATATGTATATTTTTGGAATCTTTGAGAATCTTTTGGGAATCACAGTAATCTCCGGAATCTTCAGAATCCTTAAAGAATCCACAGAATCCCTCGGAATATTCAGATTATTCGGTATTCTTCAGGAATCCTATATATATTTTCGGAGTCTTTGAGAATCTTTTGGGAATCTCTGGGAATCTTCAGAATCCTTAAAGAATCCACAGAATCCCTCGGAATATTCAGATTATTTAACCCGCATCTTTCTCTGTACTCTAAAATTGTCTCCGACGTTTCATATACTTGCAGTCATCATCAGGTTTATTTTTTCTTATGGACGCCATATTGGATTTTTATGTCATTAAATAGCTTATTTTTTGCTGAGAATATCAAAAATAATAGCTGCAGAAAATGAAATTCATAATTTAGTGGAAAAATTTAGTTATCCATGGAGAAACAACTTTATTAAGAAGTAATTTTGCAAGAATTATTACAGTTTTATTTCGTTAAGTAGAAATCACTGAAACACTCATAATTTGTAGCACTAGAAACTGCCAGAAAATAGTTTAGTTCAAAATTGTATTTGCGCCCAAGGAAATTATAATTTCAAAATTGAAAAACAAAAAACATCAAGAGAACTAGTTACAAAACAAACGAAAACAACTTATTGTCGGTTATACAGTGTGTTTGATTTGATGTGTCATGGCTGATATCTCGGCTATTGTAAGAATTTCAAACAAATGTTATATATGAAAGTTGTTAGACATTCTATTTTCAACAATTTATCAAAATCAGAAAAACAATTGATCATCAAATAATTCAGATATAGCAAATACATTCAAAATTTTAAATGGAACGTGCCCAGTGTTTTTACGTATTCTAAAACTATATGAAATTTCCTTTACAACGATATATCACATGTCATAGTTATCTAATCAATTAAAGGCATAAATCGATAATTAAGTAAGAACTGCACGCCTACATGATTTAGAGTTTCGAACGAAAGAGTAGGCTTTGACAAGAATTGCTATCGCGTGAACTGTCAAATTACTTGAGTAAATTCCTGCGTATTCTTAATTTTCATAACGGAGGTCACTTTGAAAAAAACTTTAGATTTTATTAACTTAAATTTTAAACTTAACTTGGCTACTAATTTATTGTTACTTTCTTGTTGTTGTTACTAGGTCGTGTTTGTGTTGAATAGTTTTACGTTGTCAAGCTGGTCTTAAGTAACATCAGTGGCGGTTTCTCCTTAAGGTCAATTGGTCAATGACCCTCCTAAAATATTCTAATCAAAACCATAATTTTAATAAAAATATATTTTGTCTGATAATCTCAAATTTAAAATCCTCAGCGGTCTGCATTCGCAGCAATACTAGAAATAACCAAGCGTCAAGCAGCGCTGCGCTGGGAATCACAGGAATCTCCGGAATCTTCAGAATCCTTAAAGAATCCACAGAATCCCTCGGAATATTCAGATTATTAGGTATTATTCGGTTATATGTATATTTTAGGAATCTTTGAGATTCCTATATATATTTTGAGTCCTTTGGAATCTTCAGATTATTCGGTTATTCTTCAGAAATCCTATGTATATTATTCGGTTATATGTATATTTTTTGAATCTTTGAGAATCCTATATATATTTTGAATCCTTAAAGAATCCACAGAATCCCTCGGAATATTCAGATTATTCGGATTATTCAGGAATCCTATGTAAATTTTTTGAATCTTTTAGAATATTTTGAGAATCCCAGGAATATTCAGATTATTCGGTATTCTTCAGGAATCCTTTGTAAATTTTTGGAATCTTTGAGAATCTTTTGGGAATCCCAGGAATATTCAGATTATTCGGTATTCTTCAGGAATCCTATATGTATTTTGAATCCTTTGGAATCTTCAGGTTATATGTATATTTTAGGAATCTTTGAGAAAATTAAATGGAAACTGTAAATCTGAAATGAGCATAGTCAAGGGCTTGGACGGATAATTATGCTTTGCTTGCCGGAAGACTTCGCTGCAAATGCTGAATTTTCATTTTTGGGCACGATCACGTACTGGATTTTATCCACAGTGAAAACTAAAAGTACGAATACTTGAGGAGCTGAGTTGAGGAACAAGAAATTACATTCCTTGTTTTTTAATTTTTACAGAAATCGATAAAAACGGTCTTTATCAAATTTACAAAATAAATAAATTCAAATCTTTGCAAATTATTTTTCAACTGTAACACAATTTTTCAATATGCAATCTTTCTTTGATTATTTTTTCAACTGTTTCAACTCTTTTACGTTTTTTTTGAGCCGTAGGTATTTTCATTATTATTAGTGTCGTCACTAGCAGACATTTTCTAATTATTAAATTATTATAACATTAATGATTAGTGAAAATAAACAAGGACACACAAGCAAGCCAACGTGTTACTTAAAATAACCTACATTAGTAAGACAGAATACCCACTTTTCAAATGCTCTGGTCACTCAAAAGTCAGTACTAGTTCCGGACTAGTACTGTTTTTTGACTGACTGCGGTAAATAGACGGGCCATACAGCCGTAGCGTTCGCATTAATAATACTGTTCTTAGGCACAATGGATAAAGCTACAAATTTGGCGTAGTTTTGCTATCTCAGTTCAAAATGGCCATTTTTGGACTAGTACTGTTTTTCAGCTGACCGATTCAATTGCTTATCACCTAAATGAAAAGAGATAGAGTTGTTCCAAACAGAAACAGCTGTAAACTTCTGTTCTTTTTCGAAAGAGTTAAAATAGAGGTTGAACAGATGTACGAATATTACATATATTCAGCGGAAATTAAAGTAAAATCGGGACAATCTCATATCTACATAACATTTTGCTGCAGTGGCGTAGGTTTGCAGCTTAAAATTGCTTTAGCGTACTGGAAACGCTACATTATACAAAATTTTCCATTTCTATGATGTAACAAGCTGAAAGTAATTTTAATGGGTACCTAATGGTAAAAAATACTGTCAATTTGATTTACGTCGGTGTATTGAATTTTCAATGTTGGTTGAACAGATAGAAACATTTTCAAACGAATAACCGCCCCATAATTCGGCAAATAATTAGCTCTTGCTAATACTTACACCAAGCGTGTAAGTATATACGTATATAAAGCAAGCAATATTGCATGGTTCGAGTGTGTAGGGCAAAGCACCGTACTGATGAGTCCCAAAAGGACGAAACCAGTGGTCTACGGTTTTCCATGCACATTCGAAACATGCAATATTGAAAAACTTTTAACACGAAAAAGAATAATGTTACACTAACAAAAGAAATGGATTGCACCGGGGCTTAATAAGGTTTTTACTTGTGTCATGCACTTTGTCATCACTGCAAAAATCTTACATAAGAAAAAAGTTTTCCTCGGACGTAAGGAAACTGAATTTAATTTAATTTTAGTGTCAGTTTGTTGTGCTATATTCACTTTATAAAACGCGGGTGGTAAAGATGTCAATACTGTGTGAGAAGGTCTCGAAATGCAAAACGTCCATCTACTGAATTTTCATATTTAATGAAATTTAAATAAACGCAAGAAACAGTAGGTCTTATCCGAAAATCTTAAAAGAATATACTCAATATATGAAGGTTTCCGGCAGCTTATCTCATTACTGTTGCACCCCTTGTTTCCTGAGAGTGACAGTTTAGTGAATAGTAATAAGGCATTTATATTGGACATGGATATTTGAACTACCGATATCAGCCGTGGACTTCCTCTTGACGAAGATAAACAGACTCGCGTTAATGTTTTACAATATACAGAGTATTCTTATTCATCTTTGCTTTGTCCTTTACCATTTTACTCATTCGTTTCTATTGCTATTTTGTTCTCAAATCTATGAATTTAAGAAGTACCTACCATATGCCTGCATGCTGGCCGTCGGACACGTGTACTAAAACTAAAACAGAAATTTAACCTCAATGAACTTAATATTCGCGTATCGACAAAGTTTCTGTCAAAGGGCAACTGTGTATTTTGTTCGTGGCTATATTTTATTTCAAAAACTTATTTTTCACAGAAGTGAAATATAGCCAGGAATATGCCCGCTTTTATGAAGCACCGCAATCCCATAATAATAATTCATAGGTCTACTGGATAACAGTAAAATAAATAACGGGTATTATATGGTTCCTAACTGTAGCCGAAATAATCGCCCGGGTCTTCCAGGATGAGAGAAATATCAAAAGCCGACAAGATAACTAATGTTTCCAATCTTTCCGACTTTTTCCGTACTTAGTTTGCGCGTTCGCTAATGGCTTTTTCCTACAACACTTTTCTTTGTTCGCGTACTTTAGAGCTATTACAATATTTTCACTGATAATAAGGAACAATGCTGCGCAGTGTTTTTCTCGGAGAGGAAACTAAGTTTTCTTGAAAAGTAAAACTCTGCAGTTTACGCGCAAAATGTAATGAACCTTTGCGAGCTCAGTGTGCAGACTTATTATAATGGAAATTATATAGTGTGTATCTTTGTAATTTCTATATCGTATATCAACGTTTCTTAACTACATAACATGTATATTAAACGAAAAAGATCTTACATCTAACATACACTAGCATACTCTAGCATATCATCATAGAATAAAATCAATTAATCTATGATATCATCCTCAGAAATGGTTGTTTTTACAATACACGATAATGAACCGTATGTTTTGCGCGAGAGTGTAGACGTGCGATCTCAAATTTTGGGACATTGCGAGTGTGAGTGATAACTTTAAAATAAATACAATTAACAAAGCCCAAGCGATGAATAAACTATTAAGTAAGCAAAGGTACAAATATTAACACGATCGCTTCCTAGACTAGAGTAATTTGAGAGACTGCAGAGAAAAAACAATATAGCCATAACAGTGGAAATTAGATAATGCAGAACAAAGTGTAGTTACGTAGGTAACGAAAAAGATCTGTAAGTATACATAAACAACGATTTCACAAAAAAGGAAAGTGAGGTGCAGCAGGCAATAAGAGATAAAGCTAAAGTAGAAATGGGCAAAAAAACAACTTTAAAATAGGGTATCAGAAGCTGATCGTTAATGGAAAAACGTGGAAGTGAAGCTCTAAAACAATACATAAGAGGAAAGAAGTCCTAATTGAGACGCGGCAGGACAGAATTTACTGTGGACAGAAAAAATAAATACAAATAAATAAATAAAATAAATAAACAGAAATGAAACTACAATAATCGCAGTATATGGACCTAATGAGGACGATAACTCAGAAATGAAGGATAAAATCCAGGAAGAGATGGCACTAGTGAGAGAAGATAGTTGAGGAACCAAGATTTACTGGTGAGAAGAGTGGGAAAGGGAGTAGCAAACAAATGATAGCACTAAACAAAAAAAATCACCAAAAAATTAAAACATATAAGCTGGTAGACACAGAATATGCAAGTAGCTACAGAGACGTAATCACAGAATAGGTAGAAATGATTCCCAGAGAGCTTCAGTGAGAGAAAGTAGAAGAATATTGGCAAAAATAGAAAAACAAAAGTTGAATATGGAACTTCAAATATAAATTAATAAGGTCAAGAATTGAATGAAGGCAGCAAAAGAGAGCTCGTGGGAAGATGGAAGCTCACTGCAAAGCCAACCAAAAACTATTTTATAGAGCGCTCAAAAACCTAAGAACAGGAAAAAAGGCTACATTAAAACATATCAAAAGCAAAGAAGGGAAGTTACTAGCAGATGAAACAGAAGTACTAAATAGATGGAGAGAATATTTTCAAGAATCATTAACTATTGTTGTCTAATATTCGCTCCAATCGAAAAGGGTTTAAGAAAAATCTCGAGAGCTGGAAAGGAACGTTAGAAAAGTATAATGTGAAAATAAATTTGGCAAAAACTAAAGTAATGGTAACGTCTAAAAACCATGTAAATATGAATAATAGATATGAATAATAGAACAGGTTGAAGAATTTAAAAACTTGGGAGTTACCATTGATAGGAGAGGAAGACACGAATTAGAAGTAAATAGAAGAGTAAAGAACATAGCAAAGCTCTACCATTTGATGAACACAAAAATAAATAAAAAAATAAATATCAACAAAGACAAAGATGACTGTCTACAAGACAATCTACCAGTCAACTCTAACACTTTGAAGAAAATTGAAAAAGCAAAATGCAAGCCGTCGAAATGAAATACCTTCGGAGAGTGAAGGGAGTTGTCAGGAGAGACAGGATGGTGAAGTAAGGCAAGAACTGAGAGTGAAACTAGTAGCACAGAAGGTATAATAGAAACAACTGCAGTGGCTAGGTCATCTACTAAGAATGAATAGTGATAGACATGTGAAAGAAATACGGGGAGCAAAAACTGGACCGGAAAGAACAAGAGGAAGACTCAGGGTAATTTGAGACAACATTAATGGCAAAGGGTTTTTTTTGATTTGTTTGATTATCTAGGTATACATCGCATTACGTCAATTTGTTAACCTCTCCCCTCGTAGAAATTTATCTTTGCTATAAAAGAAAAAGTTAACTTAGAAGCTTCCTTCATATGAAGCAAAAGCAAGTGTATTCAAAATAAATCAATCATCTGATATGAATTTATTACTAGATGTGCTTCTAGGAGGTACATAAAGTTTCATCTGAATAATATTACTCTTTCAGAGAATGGCTTCGGAAGCAAAATCCTGTAGGCAATAAACTTCCAGGACGGAAATTTTAGTACTAATAAAAAGTCTCTTCTGACTCTTTATGTTTAATACACTTCATTATGATGCTGAAGGATATTTTGAACTTAAATATTTTTTGTTGTGTGAGTCGTGCGTTAACCTTTCATATAATCCTGAAAGATATACAGATGCACTTCTTGATACTTGAGGAGTGATGCCAAGTTTTAAAGATATTGAAAATATGCAATTAAATAGGAAGCCTCTGTCTATTTCAGTACGTTACTGACTCGACGTTCTTTTTAAAATTCCACTCTCTCTTGAAGGGTTCCAAAACAATTAAGAGAGCTACACGTTTCGCTGATAAAAGCTGTACCTACTTAATTAAAAATAAATTTTAGTTGAAAGCCAAAGACGGTCTGTATCACGTTGATTAAAATTTCCGTTGAAATGAGATGTTTATGAATGCGATTAATCTCTTTGCGGGTAAGGGGCGCTCATCTTACTAGAAATGTGATGGTAGTGTTGTTAAGTGCAAGAGTATCGTTTCCGGTTAATTCTAAACTTTGGACTAATTAAAATGTTCTGGAGCTCTGTTTGGAAATTGTATAATATATCTTATCTCAGTTATTCTAACCAAATTTAATTGAAGCGATTTGTTACTTGTTCCTTCTCAACAGCCTTGTAGCGTTTTATGTGTGAATAGCTTTCAAAGTTAATTAAAACCAGAAGCAAATGAATCGCTTACTTATCCAAAGTTGTATGGAAAGTGATTAGGAATCTTTACATAATGAAATGATACTGTTGAGGAAAGATGTTTAAGAAAAATTTCTCCGAAGATTTTCATCGTTGCCTTGTACGTCAGAACTGTAGCGTGGGAGAAGTATCAGAGAATTTAACTTCAGTGTTCGACAGTATTAAGTTCGGTTTTGAAGAGGGTTTTATTTCCGTTTTGACCTTGCATTCTCGATCTATTGAAACAAATTCTTTGCAGACTCTGGCCTAGGCAAATAATTGTCGATTGTTTGATTAAATTACTTTTTTATTTCCAACCCCGAAAAAGAATATAAAATTATAATTATATTTACGTGCGATTAGTACTTATCAATAACAATAAGGTACCTACAGTGCATCCCTGTATAAAAAAGAAACACTATCAAAAAATTTTGGCACACATCTGCTTATCTCCTATCGCACGAATTCAACAACAAAACAAACGCTTTATCAAACAATCTTTTGTAGAATATACCTAATTATTCTTAAAATAAAATCTTTGCGGTGCTGAATCATGTGTGGCTCACTAAAGGATCACAAGTAACTGTTGTTGTCGGAATATGTGAGATATACGCCAGTACCTGCCTTTGTTAATAGTTTACGGGTTTCTAAAATTATTCCTCTAATGTACTATTTGCACTTTTAGCTAAGGAGAAAGATATTATTTTGTGATTAAAATGTTTTGAGATAAAATAAATTCAAGCATTCCTTTGTCAGCATTACCTGCATGCAACAAAAATTAATATTACAAAAATTAATAGTACAAAATATTAATAGTACAAAAATTAATATTTACATTCCCGTTTAACTTTTCATTAATGGCAGTATTACGAAAATTATCTGATAAGCTTTTACCAAACCATCCTTATCGCTTTAACGGGAATTGCTAAATATACCAAACTAAGCCTTTACGATAAAATCTATATACACATACACGATAAAATAATGTGAATGTAATGTTATAGTTACATCAGTCCACTTATGTAGTATTAATTTTCGTTTCAGATCGCCGCCATGTTATAGCCATGAAGTCAGCGATATTATATCCGTACGATAATTTTGGTAGAAGAGGATGTTGCCGCTTGCTGAATCCGAAACATGCTGCTATTACTTCGGCGATTTATACCTTGGTAAGTATCAAAAGCGGAAATGCCAACTGCTTCTGGTAAAATATTTCAATTCAGTTGAGTACATGCATTTATTCCAGCTGATGAATATACGAAATGCAGTTGGCGTTGATGGTAAATGTCAGTTTCATAAAAATAAATGCAAAAATATTTGTTGGAAATTAATTTACGGAAGTACCTAATGTTTCAAATTCAATAAAATTGTTATAATATTATTTGTCCTTTTGTTGTCAGGACGTCCAAGAAATATCAAACAAATATTTCTGATTAAAATGTATACCTACTAAATGATAGAAATTCAGTGTTACAGTCCAATAGATTTAAGTTGGCGAGCGGTGGAGTCGCGACGCGTTGTCGCCTGCCACTGCTTGTATTTAACTCAGCGCAACAGTGGCGTAGACTTTTTTTACTTTTGGAAATAAATAATAAAAATTCAGTAAATAATATACAACGTGTATTAAGAAAATTATTAATACCAAGGTAACTCAGAATGCAAAAAGACAAATGTAATGTGATTTATTGCAGAATAATCATTAGTATTAGGTTCTTTGTCTTAATTCTGTTAGAAAAATAATAGTATGTACAATAATAATGAAGGTCTTAATCATCACTTTCAGAATCGCTAGTATCACTGTCACTGTCCCTGTCCCTGTCATCTAAAGAAATAATTAATGGTTCAACTTCGGTTGTTCTCGTAATAATTTGTCGAACTTGTAGGTCATATTCCTCTTCTTATAATGCTTGTTAATTTAGTACAATCGCCGGTTTTAGATCCAGATTTAAATATTAACAAACACCTAGGTATAATAGTTATTTACGAAACGAGTGCGAGAAGACATTTTTCGCGCATGAGCGCAATGTTTGAAGCACGAGCGACGAAGAAGCGAGTGTTTTATTTGCGCGAATGCGCCGAAGACGTCTTCGCGCATCGAGATTCGTACAATATTTTTTGAAACGAACATTATAATTTTTTAATTATTATCTAATATGTTTCCAATTTGAAATTTCAAAAAATCAAGTGGTTACATTGACAGATTTCCATTTGACAATTGTAGAAAATGACATTTGGTTTAATTTATTGAATTGAGTTGTCAAAGTGTCAATCGAATTAATAGCGATTTATCTTTATTCTTTCACTATTTTCAACATCCAAATTGGAGAAATGGCGTTTTGTTAACCAAACTTTATTACTATCAAGTCAAATTATTTTGTCTGTCGGGTTCGCGAAATGTCATTTTGAGAGAGGCGAGTTCAAAAAGTCCTTTTCGCACCCGGCTCGGCGTTTACAATAATAATTAATCTCTGGCCTTTAGAGATATTTGCAAATAGTCCTTTTTTGAGTCATCTGTCTAATTATCCCAAGAGACATGGCTAATGTGCAAATATATTTCGTCCAGGTAAACAACCGGTCTGTTTTGACTTCGGAAATATTTAATTTTCTTCAAATACGAAATACGAAGAGACCATATATCGTGTTTTTCAATTAGAACTTTCCTATTATTTTGCGTCCTTCTCCACCTGAACCCAATTTTACGCAAAAGAACTCTCAGTGTTTCATTGGATCATTCCATTCTAGCTCGGTCCGTATTTTTTGGTTCAATTTTGCAAGTGTAACGCGACAACCTTCAGTCTTGTGAAATTCGTGTACGATGTGACGTATAACAGTCGTCTTATACTCCGGAAAATCAGTTGTTGAGGAACTCTTCCTTGTTCGCTTCTTTCCTGGAGTTCTAAAGATCGTTTACCGTTATTTTCCGACGCGCCCATTACAACAGGTGCCTTCATTTTCACACTTCCAAATGTTTCTGCTTCACTTTTCTCACTTAAAAAAAAAAACAAAAACAAAACATTGTTCACTATCTCCCGTGTGTGACTTCGTAAAACACCTTTCCGTTCGTAACCCGCCATCTTACCTTTTAAGAAGCTCACCGGTAACTGAAAATTTTACCTGCGCCACTGGTACTGCAAGACATTTTATTGAATCTGCTAATGCGTAACCCCACCGCTGGCCAACGTAAATCTGTTGGAATGTATACTTCTGGATGCTGCTTACTAATTAACGTATAACTGTATTAAAAACTACCAAGTATCCTCCCTTTTCCAAACATACCACCAATCAACTCTAAATATCTCATTGTCACACATATCTAATTATCCAATCAGATTCATTCATTTATCTACAACCACTTTTACTCATCTTTCAATCCCGTCATCTGATACCGAAGCTTATCGCCTCAAAATTTTGGCATCCACTCTGTCTGACCTGACCTGTCATCTTCAACCTGTCACACTTAGAACTTTACGGCAGTGTGTGACGCCGCACCAATTCTATCGTCAAACACACACCCTTAAAATAACATTAAAATACTCTAACAAAATAAAAAGCGTAAGGTCTAAAAAAATAAATACGTTAATTTAAACGAGATCTTCGTCTTCTGCTCCACACTAATCTCTTTGTCATCGCTAGACAAGAGGGACCAATCTACTGGAGAAAAAGAAATTATAGGTACCTACCCCTTTCCATTCGTTGAATCCCTCCGACTTGCTATTTTTGTGTTCATCGACTTAGTTTCCACGGAAGGCATAATTTACATCTCTTTAGAGTAATTTCGGGAAGAGTTTTTATTCGCTCTCAGGGGCGCAAAAATAGTCTCGAACGTAGGAAGCAGTTTTGAGGTTCCTTCTCCTTTGCCATTCATTCTCCAGAGGGTTGTTTTTAATTACCAGCTCTCGATTTTGTGCTTAATCATACCCACAGTTTTGTGACTTCATTTAATCAGGGGGACGGGTATTTTCTTTTGGTGCAAAATATCCAAAATGTTTGATGTTGTTAAAAGAAAATGTAAATTATCAGAATTTCAAGTTCATCAAGTATAAAGTCCAGAGAAAGGTCTTTTTTGACACCCTGTATTTAAAATATACTTCTAATAAGTTACACAAGTTTTATACTATCATAAAGCCAAGAAGCAAGAAGTAATTACAAGATACCATTAAAAGCACATCAAAATGATCCTCGGAATTTCACTTAAATATAAATTAACCTCCTGTTGAGAGTTCCTATTGGCATTTCCGTAACTTGGGAAACTTTCTTTCCCAACAAAAGTCCGTACTATTAGATACGTGCTTCCTGAAAATATTTCAGTCGTTCTCCTTCTGTTACAACACAGGATTTCACTACTTGTGTCCGCGTTTTATGGTTGCTGCGTGAGTATCTAATACTAGTCCTGAAATAACCTGTTTTCAGATTATGTGACCCAATTCGGTGATAAATATTTCTAGAGTCAGTGAAACGTAATATTACGAGGAAATAAGCAATGTTGAATTAACTTATCCTCTGAGTGCGATTAAATTTTGAAATAAATGATTTTCTTAGGGATGAGCATTTTGATTGTATGTGTGACCTATTTGTTTGGGTCGTTCAGAATACGTCACTTCTTTTGTTGTTGAACAAAAGCTACGGTGCAAGAAATAACAATACGACATTATTTTTAATAATTTCCTATGCGCATGCATTTTTTCAAATAGTCGCCACTCAAATTCAGACATTTGTCGTATTATGGTTTCGTATTAGTGAGGTGTGCTGGCCACCTGTAAGTTCGAGAAGAACCACGGTTTTCTGCTCATCATCTGAAGAAAATTTTCAGCCTCTGAGGTCTATCTTCAGGTGTTTGAGCGAAGAAAAGTCGCAGGGCGCTAAATATGGGCTATAGGGTAGATGTTGTAACTCGGTGAATTCACATCTTTCGATAATGGCTTGAACTATGCCAGCCTTGTGGACCCTGCAGTTGTCGTGCAACAGCAAAGTTTTGGTTCTCCGTGAATTCGGACGTTTTCTCTCTAATAGCATGCTTCAGGCTTTGGATAGTCCTTCCGGAAACTTCTCCATTAATTGTGGCCCCTCTTTCCGTATATTGAATAAGTAGAATTCCCATCGTGCAGAAACTTTTTTCATCTCTAAATCTTCGTGCACAGTCTTGAACACTGTAGTTAAGCACTATGAATTCTTAATAAGTTAACCCCACACGCCAAAAGACAGCTTCCATTTTTGGACAACTCGCTCTATTTTAACTCGCTTCAAAGAGCATCAAGCCCATTACATATACGGAAATACGGCCGTACAGATAAGTCTAGCATGGTGTCGCACTCGTTGGAAACGGGCAATAAATTCAATATCAATACTCTCAAACTCAAAAACAGGAAATCATAAATTTGATTTAAACGCCTTGGAAAGTATAGAGATATATAAAAATATACGTAGTCGTCTTAACAGTAATTATGGTCCGACTCCAAACTCAACCCTGTATAGATTTTTCACGTAGATAGAATTAAGGCTATCCATAAATACTTACCCTGCAGTTCTAAGAAACCATATAGGTTTATCGATCCATTTTATTTCAGTAGTGAGGATATGTATTATAGCATGTAGCGCAAGTTTAGATTTAGATTAATCTTCAACCCCTGAGGATGCTAATGTTGTCAGCGAAACACGTGCCGCGTTTAATTACTGTGTCACCGTCTTTTGGCGTGTGGGGTTAACTTATTAAGGATTCATAGTGAATTTACGCCAAAGTTCTAGATCCAACAACTGTGTTACTTTAGCAGTGGGATCTTCATTCGTCGATCCCCCATCAGCAAATGTTCAACAAAGTTGATGGTTTCCTCAGTTCTCGCCGCAACCGGTCTTCTGGAGTCGACCACACAAACTATTTACGCCAAAATTTTGCTTGAAGATAAGATGGGCCGTCATTGTAGTACACCCAGGACATTCTTTTATGAATAACTTTCGGTCCATTTCTCTCTTTAGTGAGAAACTTTATGTGCGCGATGCTCCAAATTACTTTCACTCATTTTTCGGAAGAAAAGAATCGTAAAAACTGCAAAACGATAGTAATTTGACAACTAAACATTTTTAGGTAGATAACTTAAAAAACACCTACCTAGCAGCGGAATAATTTAGAATAATTTAGATTCAACGGCTAGAGTTCTGCCGTGGTATCTTTCGTCTTTCTGTTTTTTTGTTGATCAAAATTTGTTTTTAGCTATTTTTGCAAATACAACTTAATAACTTTTTGAAATATATTGCCTGAAGGCAATGCATAATTTCCGCATATTCCAATAGCCGTGAGGCCACCAACAACTTTTCTAATTTAAGTACCTAGAGCTTCTAATTTTGCGGGATGCAGTCTACTTAATGAAGGTACAACAAAAAGTAAAGTACTTACTGATTTATCGGGTTATTACCATAGTTCGTAACCATTAAATTTACATTTCTGGGAAAACTATTAAATTATTCATTAGGTTTATAAAGTAAAGCCAGATTTTATAAGTTGCCAAGTGTTGTTTAAACGCCGTTAAAATTAATATAGGCAACTAATTTCAAACTACTTTACAACTGTTACAAAGGAAATTTGAATACAGATAACTGTACATGTGTACATGCATACAAATAGTTTATGCAAAAAATGTCTACTACAAATCCTAATAGAAGCAGCTTTACATTATTCGTTTGACAACATAATTAGTAGTCGTAGGCTCTGAATTTTTCAGAAGTTAATCTCACACGCCAAGAACAGTGACACAGTAAATAAACTCGACACATGTTTCGCTGTCAACGTCAGCATCATCAGGAGTTGAACATTAATACTAGTCCGAAATTCTCTCTACCTGATAAACCTATACAGGATCGAATTTGGAATTCGGCCATAATTACTGTTAAGACAACCGCGTTTAATATCCAACGCTTTAAAGGCCATACTAGACTTATCTGTACGGATGTATCTGTAATGAGCTTGATGTTCCTTAAAATGGGTTAAATAGGCAGAGTTGATTGCTCGATATAGTTTTTGTTGCAATTTCCGCATGTTATTTCGTGAATAATAACACAATGGGTTCCCTTTCGGGTTTTCTTTTGCATTTCTAAGTAGATTTTAAAGCCTATTTTCCCAAAACTCGTGTTCATACATACCTCTAGTTATCTATTTGCTGTATATATGGTATTTTTATAAATTTAGTACTTTGGTTATTCCCATTTAAAGTGGTGGAGTTTCGCAATATCATTTTAAATTTTCGATTTTCGCTATATCTTACTTTGTGTTTTCTTTGTTGTCGTATCTTTCAGAGGGTAGGTGTACACTCAAGAGCCAGCCCATTTGCGCTGATCGCAGTTATATACCGAGCTGTACAGGTTTCTTTCATTTAGATGCCAAATTCTAGCTTGCTATATTTATTTTATTTTATTTATTTAAATCATTCATCTATTACATAAATTAATAGTAACATTAAATAAAATAACTTTAGTCTAAATCATTGCAAGTAGGCTCAGACAGTTCGTTCACCAAAAGTGAAGATCTGGTATAAGAGCCATACTTAATAGGTACTTAATGAAAAACAATACTTAAAGTCTACAATAATATGTGTAGTGTGAAACAAAAAAAATTGCATTTCTTAGCTAAAATTAATTATTGCAACTTATAACCTACGATTTATTCTACAATTTACTAAATATTCAAAAATAAAAAACTTAAATTTTGGAAGTTTGCTAACATCTTTAATGTACTTTGGTAACTCATTATAATCTTTGCTTTTCTGGCACTGTTTTTTTCCTTTGTTAGTTCTTTGCACTTCTAGTTTTGTAACCATGTATATCACTATTTTTAATCAGTTCAGTGTTAGACCTTGTTTGGTTCGTCGTACCTACATTTATACATGTATAACACATTATTTTGAAAAATTACTTCGTGAAGCTGTAGCAAACGTGTATATTCGTATACTTTGTTGGTTCTTGTCGTCGTAATGCCAGTGAGAAGCCAAATGTTTTATTAATTATTACCTTAACTGTCAACAGACTATAAAATTTTATATTTTCACTCTTGCGAGCACATTTGGGAACTCTGTTAAAACGTTTGGGCACTTGTGAATACCCAAATTATTAGCGGCGTTTGCAATTTCATATTTAGAAAAATCACGGGATATTTAGTCCTTTGATCTCGGTGAATGTATTCACAGAAATAGGATTTAAAATATTTCTTATTTAAAGTTGCGTTGCATAAAACTCTAGAGGTATACCCACCGCTTTCCTACACTGTCGGAAATTATCATTTCCCCAGAAACGAGAAACTCTGAAACAGGATAGGTCGTTGTTATAACCATAAGATCCATAGATATTTATTTTATTCGATATAAAGCTGTGGTATTCAAATCTACGATTTATGTTACACTCGTATACAATTTGTTGAATAAATCCAGCTTTGCCACGTAGCGTGTATACTGTAAAACCAACGTAGGCCATTTTAATCTGCTGCCTTTTAGAGGAATTACATAGTAATTAACGTAAAATTCCTAATTGGTTCTTAAATAGAAGGAAATAACACCATAATTGGCGAAACAATAATCCTCTGAAGCATCCCCACTCTGCATATTGTGCTTTTCGTGAATTAACTGTTGATTCATCTTCTAGAGTACGTCGTTGAGTTCCAACAGCAGACGATAGAAAGTAATTATTGTTATTACAGCCCACAAGAAAACAATTTTCGTTCATATACGAGTATTTAGGCAAATTTCATAAATCATTCTCTCCTATTCAAGTAGCTGATAATATAATTAAAGAAGTAATGTAATTTTCTTTAATAGGCTTCCGTCATAAGAACGTATCTGGCGAATTAAAATTTGGACGTCTAATAAATTGTCCTGGCACTTTTACGCCGTCTGGCAAATTTATTGTGGCTCAAGGTGGGTAGAACCATTCATTTAAAACTCTCGTAAAAGCTTCTATATTTCTTAGATTTAACTTTAATAAATGAACGTAATACAATAAATTTCGATATTTTTAGGAAACCAACATATACAGATATTACTCTTTCATCAAATTCATTTCACCCCTTTTGTCAAAAAATTTCTGCTTATAATTCTATGATACACAGGGCCTTTACAGTACCGCTATCTTTGGATAAATTGAATAAAGAACTAAACATAATTAGAACAATTGCAATAAATAACGGATTTAAGATTGAAATTATCAATAGAATCATTAACAATAAAAAATTTAAAATTGCTTGTAACAACATATATCCTAAATTATCTAATGATAAAGTTACCAAATTTAGCACAATTACTTATTTTGGAAATATTTCTGAAAAGATTGCCAGTATTTTAAGAAAAAACAACATACAAGTCACATTTAAACCATCAAATATATTATCACATATTTTATTTAACAGTAAAGACAAAACACATAAACTTGACCACACAGGTGTTTATCAACTAAATTGCTTAGACTGTAACAGCATATATATCGGACAAACTGGCAGATCTATACGTATTAGGTATAATGAACATTTAAGATCATTTCGTTTAAAAAATGATCATTCAAGTTTTGCTAATCATTTCTTTGATAACAATCATCAATTCCCTCCTCCGGAGAATACTAAATTATTGTTTAATTTTGTAAAGAGTTATCAATTAGATATATTAGAGTCTATAGAAATTTATAAACATAAAAATGATAAAAATTGTAACTTACTTAATGACCAAGTCGATTTAATACAATCTAGTTTATTTAAACTTTTGTAAATGATTCTCATGTGTCTATGGGACAGGTTCTATTATTGCCATTATGACATTAATTCAAGAATCAATTGCAGTTTATTTGCTGCCCATATAAACCATGGACCTTCGAGGTTATTTGGCAATATGGGATTTACTTACTTTCTTCCTTTTTGTTTTATTTTTAATTTTGACATCATCGTTTTCATCATCATCATCATCAATATTACTATTATCATTGTTATTATTATGATTGATTCTTGAATTAATTATTCAGCCACAGTCTCTAACATCTTAATCCCTGACTTATTTACTTTTTTTGCCATTATGACATTTATTGACTTATTTCTCTTTTTTAGTTTATTACAATTAATAATAGCAGTTGGCAGTTGTCAAGACAGAACACATAGACTTGACCACACAGTTCATTACAAGTTTAGCAGTTGGCAGTTGGCAGTTGGCAGTTGTCAAGATTCCATGGATATTTTGTTTATTTAGTTCTGATATTTCACTTGAAGGTTTTTTCAATTGAATTTATTGTTTTTTTCCTATTATGGTTTTCTTTAAATTCAATGTTTTTTCCCTTCAAGCTACGAAGTATTCGATTTTCCTTTGTGTTTTTCTTATACCCCGTAGGTAAATACTGAAATTCAGTTATCTAGTTGTCTTATTTCATGGATATCATTATTATTTGTATTGTTCTGTCAATTTTAGTTTCCTTGTCAACTGTCATAATAATTTGTTTACAATAATTTTCTTTTTCTACACCTATTTAATTATATGACAATTATTCGGATTTTCTTCGTGAAATATCGTACCCATAATTCACTGTAGTGAATTATGAAATCATAATTCACTGCATTTGGCCAATCAGAAATATACTTTCAATAATCACCGTTTCCCTGATCCAATGATATTTTATATCGACCGCGATCAACTCTTGCTGGAGCTGACAGTCGACCTGGGTGACAGCCAAGTATCGCCATATATTATTGTTTACGTTTTCCAACGTATGCACTTCGTTCGAGTAGGTACCAATTAATCCGTACAAACTAACAATTCCACCACTATAACTGCCAGAATTTAATAATGGAAGGGACAACTCCAAATTTGTATATTACTAACTGCACAAATTTCAATATATATTCCTAGCACAGAACACCCAAATAAGAACGCGCAGCTTAATGTTAAAAGTAGGAACCGCGTTTAGCGCCATCTCTAGCTGTTTACAAGAACCAATTGTGTACAGGCGCGCGTAGATAGAATTTAAATTTAAACTTTATTTTTATTAATATTAAAAATCCAACTAAATTAAAGAAAACAAAGACTATGTAGGCATCAATTTTATTTAATTAGCATTTTACATTGAAAATAGAAACATAAATAACGCTAAAGACCGCCAAATAGGCATTCTTTACGCTCACGCAAACTAATACTAAAATCAAATGAAACTTACTTGTAAACGTTAATTACAAAATTTGCGCAATTTAGTATATTAATTCAACACCGGGAAACGTTGAAGGAATACATTTCACAGCCGCATTGCTGCTATTTCGATATCCGAGGAAAAACTCTTAATTCGCAGAGATGTCAAAGAAGTACCTACTGACGGAAGTCAAAATATATACGTGGCCTGCTGCTTTTTTGTGCATAATTATTTTTTCTTTGTAAATGCACCTACTTTTGATGCAATTATTGCGTATCGAGAAAACGTAACCATATTTAGATGTAGTTAATATTTTCTGACTTTACTATTTGGTAGAAATTCATGATGAATTGAAAAATTACCAATATAATGAAACCGGTCAATTTATAATAATAAATCATTATATTGGTAGTACGCGTAGTAATTTTTCAATTCTTCATATTTAGATGTTCTGCGAACGTAACCACGGGATATCTAAAATAACGCACAATTTTTAAATTTTCTATTTTGTGCTGACTACCTATGCCGGTTTTGACAGAAAGCGCATACTTTGGATTGAAATGTCACGAAATCGGTAATACAGAGTTTCGACGGCGAATGTCAGAGTCGTAGTGCCATCTAAAACGGTTTACAGAAACTGAAGCTAACATAGTTCAAGGTCGTGCATAACAGTGCAACCCCCCTGATTCCTAGTAAGTAGTTCATTTATTGAAAAGTCAAAATTAATGTATTATGATAGTGTTCCATTAAAGTTATCAAATTTGAGTCTAATTTATTTATTTAAAAGGTGTAGAAAAAGTATAGTATTATATTCGCGATTATGACCATTATTCACTCAGATGATTTGAGCCACTCGCCTTCGGCTCGTGGGCTCAAACATCATCTTCGTGAATAATGACTGTCATAATCGCTCATATAATAATATACTATTATACATTTCTGATGATGGAATCATTGTGAATTCTGAAACCGGTCAAGTTATAATAATAAATCGTTATATTGGTAGTACGCGTAGTAATTTTTCAATTCATCATGAATTTCTACCAAATAGTAAAATCAGAAAATATTAACTACATTCTATATTTCTGGTATAAAGTATTTTTGCTGGCCTGTAATATGATTTATGCAGCGACGATTGCAATTTAAATGGCCGGCGCAAGTTAAGTTTTATTATCACTAGGTCATCTCGCGCGCTACGCGCGCTCACTGCCCTGGTCAAATCATGACTTTAAAGAAACGCATTATTGCCTGATTACAGACTAATTTACATCTGATATAATTCCCTGAAAACGTAGTTTTGAACTATACGGCTATTTCTTTGATTTCCCAAATAAATTATCAAACTTTCCCAAGAACGAACTCTTGAAAAAGCCACGCATAATTGTCCGTGAGTCAATATTTCTTTTCGGATATCAATTCCTATTTGATCAAATGTTTGGCCTTGTGATTTGTAATAGTCATTGCAAACGCCAGTTTAATGGGAAATTATTGTCGTCTTTTAAAAGTAAAAGGATAAACATTTTCAGAGTACAACGCTATACGGTTAACGAAAACTATATCTCCATGTTTATCGCCTGTTAAAATTTTGCACTGTAGGATATTGTCTCCCAATTGTAAAATTAACAATCTCGCACCTTTACGTAGGTAAGCCTTCATTAATGCTGAGATTTCTAACCAACATCACAATACAATATACTCTCAACTTCAATTCATGCGGAGGAAAATTTGGCGGGTTTAAAGTATTTAAATATTCAGGAAGAATAGCATCGTTTAAATCTCCATTATCACAATTTTCAACACTATCCAAGTTTGTATATATTTTTTCTGTTTTTATATCTAACAGTTCTACCACTTTTTTGTTAATGTCTTCAACATCAGAATAGCTGATTAGGTCATATCTATGAATCGCTTTTCTCTAATTGATTCCTCCATATATACGTTCAACGAATTATAAATACATCTCTGTGGTAATTCTAAATTGCTATTCATATCGTTCAAAACTCCATCTCCAACATCCAATAAAAACTTGGTGAATTCTTGTTCCTGTGATAGAGCCCGCATATTTTGTGTTTAAGAAAATATACGGAAATAACTCCAAAGAGAACTAAATTTGATACTTAAATTCACTGTTTCACAGCGGGTAGCATTTATTTTAATTGGTAACAATTGTCAAAAATCTCCTCGCAACACCATAATTTTTCCACCAAACGGAACATCACAATTTATAAAGTCTCGTAAGGTTCTGTCTATAATGTCTAAAGCATACCTTGGCGCCATAGGAGCTTCATCCCAAATAAAAACATCTACTCTCCTTAAATAATCTGCTTCTTTTGAATTTTTCTTAAAGTTGGAAGATGAATCTAAAAATAGAGGAACAGGTAACCCAAACGTTTTATGAAATGTTCTGCCATGAGGAAGTTGTGTTGCTGCTATGCCCGTGAAGGCCATGGTACAAACAATTTTATTCTTACTCTTCAGTAAGCTGTAAAGGGTTGTATAAACATAAGTCTTACAGGAGCCTCCTGGACCGTTTATATAAAAACATGAAGATTCAGAAATTGATTCATTTATGTTAGCATCACATTTACCCAAAATAATATCTACAATTTCTTTCTGCTTTTCATTTAGGTGTTTATTGTCGTGATCCTATTTTTATTGCTTGTTCTTCATTTGTATATTCAATGTCGTGGCATGGTAGGAAACATTGAAAGATTGTAACCTTCCGCAGAAAGCATGAAACTAATTTGAATATAGGCATTTTTGTCCTTCAGTATTGCTGTGACGTCTTTCATAATCTTGTGACATTGCTTCTTCAAATTCTTCCCACAATTCTTCCTGATAAATTGGTCGGCAATGCATTAAAATACGAATGAATAAATATCTCAGCTGTCTGGGCATCATCCAAATTTCAGCTTCATTCATGGCTCTTTTCCACTCGTGATGATCTTAAATAAGACCTAATTTTAAACACGCTGCTACATAAGATTCCTGTATTTCTCCGTTTACTGTTTTCAGATCTTCAAATCGAAAATGAAATAGTTTGATTTGGCTGGGGCTTACGGAGTACATGCGTCCAATAACTTTGAATTGTTTCTGACGGCGTATACTTTTACAACGACAACAAACATAATACCCACCTGTGATAGTTCAGACGTACGCACTTTTGGCGACCGGCTCCCGTACGTATTAAAAAGAGACGGAAACGAAAAATCTGACCTCGCTAGATCGAAACGGTACGTGTCTATTGCGCATTCTCCACGACTAACATCACTTTTATTAGAAAGGAATCCAGAAAAGACACAGTGCGTGTCGCAGGAAAGATGTGAGCTAAAATTCCCACACGCCTCGAAAAAATAATTACGTGACGTAATGCTATGCTTCCTAAAAAAAAATTGCATTTTTGTCCTCGCTTGGTTGTACCCTTGTTTAATGGACGCCATAATCATGTTATGTCCACTGAAAATATTTCAATTAAAATCCGTTGAAATTGATTAGAAAGTAGTGTTGGGCGAAACCGTTGGCGCTGATACGAATTAATGGAACTCTATTATATTACCTACAATTATTACAATGCCAGCTGCAGCTGTAAAAAAACGCATAAAGATGGCATACTTTCCGAAACGTGAAATTGCACGAACCAACCAATCGAACAATGCCAAATTTAGTTTACATGTAAAGTTTTGCGAAAACTAAATCAATTCGTTTTCAGCGTGTTTGAAACTACGTGAAAATGTTCGACGGAATATTCTTATAACCTGTTCATGTTTCTGAGTTTGCTGAAAAGCAAGCTTCGCAGTTTTCAGATCCTTTCTGTTGAAGTTAATTTCATGCCAAAATGGTACAAACCTCGCTCAGAAAAACTCGTAGAATGACAACTAGCAGATGCGTTGTTTCCAAGCATGTAATTGAAACTTTAATTTATTGTTTTCTGGGGAAAGTAATATATCCGCCAGCAATGTCCTTTAAATCTCCAATGAATTACAGCCTGGGTGCTATAGATACTTTCCTGGTTGTCACGAAAGGTTCACGATTTATAAGGAACATCTACGTACTCTGCCGCCATTAAATTAGATTGTTGTATTGTAGGTATATTAATATTGAGACAAGAGGCTTGGAGAGCAATTTATTGGCTATTGTGTGTTCCATACGATGTAAACAGAATGGTTTCCACTTTCATACTGTAACAATGGCGGGTGTTTATCTTTTAATTAAATACATTATAA
The DNA here is from genome assembly GCA_963966045.1 of Xestobium rufovillosum. Taxonomy (NCBI): domain Eukaryota; kingdom Metazoa; phylum Arthropoda; class Insecta; order Coleoptera; family Ptinidae; genus Xestobium; species Xestobium rufovillosum. The sequence continues at coordinate 36,104,109 of OZ014492.1, forward strand.
GCTTTTGTGTGAATACGGTTCTGCGATTTATATGCTGAATGTGCAATTGACGCCGAAAGTCGATTTCTCCATATCATGATTTCTGCCCTGTTCAGCGTTCCAATCATAAAGTTTCTAATGTTCCTAGTTTCATCATCAAAGTTTTCAGTCCGAAGACTGGTTGGACGCGTACCTCCAACCTTTCCCATTCTGAGCTAAACTACGCATTTATACAAAAGTAGAACATCCTACAACACCAACTATTTGAGGGTAGTAGTTTAATTTGATGGGTGTACCCCTACCACTTTTTATTTCTATCTCCGACTCTCTAGATAGAGAGCTGCCGTACCAAATTAGTGATTTGACTCAAACCACTATTACTAAGTCTTTTGTTCAGAGTATTGGGCGTGAGACTGCGTGCCCGGTAGTAAATTTCCCGATTTGTAAATAATTAACGTATTATCAATTATAAAGTTTAAGTTGACGTTAAAAGTTGTTATTCTTCAACACAACCAATAGTGTCGCAGAAGGTGTCCCTACAATCCTATCTCTCCCATTCTTTATTCTCTTCCATATCTTTCGCTTTTACCCAACTCTTTCTAATACCTCTCTATGGTTACCATTATCTATCCACAGTATCTTCAGCATGAGTCTCTTTTATATCTCTACCATCGCGAGTTGTTTGACTTCCTAAATAGCAAAATCTGCGACTTCCTCTATCTTCTCGTTTCCGATTTGTATTTTAGTTTTAGTCATATTTTCACTCCGTCCCCATACCAAAATAGATTAGCAATATTAATTGTAGAATGCCGTAACACGATTGTATTGTGTGAAATAAATAACTTTTAATTTTCAGAATGTCTCCATTTTGGTTGTACTTCTGTATAGCTGGCGAATTGGAGTGAATTTCAAGAAATATGAAACGTTACAGGATGTCTACTACGGTAAGAAAATTGTTTAACAGAAATAAGGTTAGATGTGAAGCCTTGGTTTTTAACAACTTTCCGTCGACGGAATTCCGTTTGCTGTATTTTAAGTATGTCGCTGTTTGAACGGCAGAAAATTTTCAGCTGTTTATTGGTGTAACTTAGCAACAACCAAATTATGCAGGTTTGATTTCAGCAAAGTCCCCCAACGCAGTGCGTCGACGGAGTCCGTCAGCGAAATTGCGTCGGCGGAAAGTTCTTAAAAACCAGGGCTTTAGGTTACTTTTGCTTCTTGACGAAGACCGTGTCATTGATTGATTGAATGTCGACGTTTTCGTCTACTATCACAAGGAACATCTTCAGAGCTTCTCGACTGTCGCCATAGTATGCTTTAGTATTTAACCAAAAAACGCCATGGATACCTTTGGCATTATAGTATTATATAACTTTTCTTTTTGTTTCTAAATTATCCATAAATAATTGCGTCGTGTTTGTTGAAGCAAGAGGTTGCACAATTTAGCGCATTCTTGCAGACTTTATAATCCAAATCAAAGGAATTTAAATACATTGTGCCATCTCCAGTGGATCGCTGCAGTTATTTACTGCTCCTTTGTCGATGTTTTAGGGGGGCTTGCGTCAAGAATTTTAGATACAATTATTTCGTCATTATATAAACGTATATGTTAATATAAGGAGCATATAGATTTAATAGTATTGGGAAAATGAAAATTGCCCATAAACTAAACATTTCAATTATGGTTTTCTGATTTTCCTCTCTTGCCTGCTAATTGTTTGCAACGGCGCCGGCGTGAGCATATTGTATTGGCAAGCTTTAACAAACTATAATCACGACACTTAATTTGTAATTACCTATTCTCGATAACCAACATGCAATCAACATTGAGCTAATGTAATTCTGTAAACTAACCCGGGTTTTATTTGCCGCAAATTGATTGTGATTATTACAGGACACTGAAAGGCGCACAATAAAAGAGGATAAATGCTCTATAGAAAGTTTCCCTGACCTGAATATAAAAATAGTCGTAACTCAATAACATAAAGTTCTTTTTTGTGTCTCACAAGTTTACTTTTCTTGTTTGTAGGTGTCCAAATTGCATACATGGCCATCATTGGAACGCAACTCTTCATGATATTTCTTTCAATAGTGCTACTTATTGGAATTTACAGAGTAAGTGAATACTGTTTATATGCCCGGTTGACTTAAAATACATCTGGCGTTTACAAGGTGTTTACAGTGGCATCACGTTGGACACAGTTAACCATTCACCATTTTTATACCAATAACTGATAGGTATATACTTTTTTATACCAATAACTGATATTTTACGGACGAAGCGAAAGGGATGTCACGATATCACGCCTTGTATGCTGTTACGGTGATCTGAAAATGATAGCATATTCACTTTAATCATTTTGCAATAATTACGCGCTGTCTCGTCAAAATTAATTCTGTACAACTATCTCTTCTTTTCGTAAAGTTTTTAGAAATAGGGGATATAAAACGTCTTGAAACTTATTACAAGACCACCACTTGATTTTCAAGCTGGCAAAGAAAGTTGTGCATGTTAATAGGGGCGGTAATAATTTCATAACAAATTCACACAATGTTACTTTTATGGGTACATACAAAGGCTTTATACAATGTAATTACTTTAATGTAGCGCGGATTTTTAACCGGTTTGTAGGTTTCCTGCTCCTACTCTATCCACAACCAGCTTTGGTGTAATCAATGCATAACACATTACTTCTGTAAAAATGTTTGTGGGGATGTGGACCGTGTCAAGTAACAGGATGCGTTAAGCGCATACAAAAGCTTCTCAACAAAATGCCGCGGGATAATTTTAACGAGCAACCGTAGGGAGCGCGTAAAAATAATATTTTTTATGCGAGAGAAAGCCCCATAAATTTCGGAGAATAAAAAATATATTCAGAGTAAAGAAATTCCAATTCAATTTAAGGCTTACTGTAAAAGTAATTTCATCATCTAATTTGAAGCGAGGAAATTTAACACATGTTTCAATTTAGGTAAAAGTATTTGCCAAATGCTGCCCTTAATATTAGAATGTGTTGACTGTGTTATCAGAATAGATCACGTATGTGTATGCTCAGAAAAATCTATAATATTTGTAAGATATTGTGGGTGTAGCTTTATAGAAATCCTGGCACATAACATTTTCTACCAGGCGGATTAACTGTTAAAGTAACCTTGTAGCGTACTTCAGTATTGTGGGAGTATAGCTTAAAACTAAGTAGGGCCGCAGAGGTCAAGCTTACAAGCTTTCTAAATCAATCTTGTGTATAGCTGAGCAAAGATTTTCTAATTTTCTTTTGAGCATAAATTACTGCACCGTCGAGATTTGCATAGTGTGATCGATTGGATGTTAACGTAAACTAACAAAAAAAATTACTTCATGTGTAAGAATAAACATATTTCACGGTTTTAAAAGTTGAAGAGAGTAAAAATTGCACTGGGTCTCGTCCTTACAGGAATCTTGTAATAACTCGAGACGTCTCATGATCCAATTTTTTACGCCTTGAAAACATTATTAAGTACTTAGTTGTAAACCAAGTAATTTGTTATACTCGTAAACTATAGTGCATAAATTACGGATCACTGGTATCATCCTTGTGGGACTCATCAGTGCAGTGCTTTTTATTTTATTTAAAATGCTGTTCAAGGTACCCATACGCGATCAATCTTTGTTGTCAATATATGATTTTTATATCTGAAAATTGTCATTTTGGATGATTTTATTATTAGAATGATATATTGGCAGCATTTATATTGATAATTATACAGGATGTAACAAAAATGTTAGGCTGGCTATGAATAGCCGTATAGTACTCGCCAAGATAAACAAAAAATTTTAGCAGACATGTGGTTTAAACTTTGTGGTTTTTGGGTTATTTCTGTTTTGAATTTTAAAGCATAACGAGAGCGAAATATGTCCTTAAATTATTTGTTGACCATTATCAAATAACCCGTGCTGAGGAGGCTATTTTGAACATCTATTATGATTTCACTAATTACATATTGTTAGCGTTATTTCGAAAGTTTTGATTATTAAAATGCCATGTTGGCATCGTTTATATTGGCAATAAAAAAACACACGATCAATATAAATAATATATTGACAATATAATTTCAGCTGTTTATGTTTAGTCCAAGTCATGGTCTGAATGGTCCTAAAAATATTCAAACAAACTATTGTTCTAAATAAAGTATTTTCCAAGTTGGCCAATTTGATTAAGAAAAAGTACAAATCAAATTGCTGGGTGAAATTTATTACGTCAATTAGACAACACAGTAAATGGCACGCCATTGAAATATTCGACAATCGACAGTAATAAAATGTCTTCGTCAACCCACGATTAGCAAAATATTGTCAATTCATCAATATGCATAAAAGGTTCATCAATATTATTGACGTATTGTCGATATTTATATTGATCGTGTCTGGGCACCTTTTGGCCCACTTAAGAAACAAACATTGTGTTTTATGAAAACAGACTTAAATACTGTTTACTTGTGTGGGGGTTCGATGTCAAAAAGTTGAGAAATGTCGCGGGTAGTCAAAACAGTTGGAATAATCAAAAATCACTTCTAATAAAAAAATACACTTGACGTACACGTACCGAAAACAGAGCGTATTTAGTATGTTACCGTGTCATAAGTACAGGTAAAATCACCTTACTTTTTATGCACGTCATAAAATGTAACGATTGAGAGTCGCCTTACGTAAAATGACAAGTCATATAAATTGAATGTGCTAAAAAAGAATAAAAAAATATTTGAATGTCTAAACACAACACTATTTTGTTGCATGATTGCCGCTTAATTTGTTGACGTTTCCCGGTTGACTTGACAGCTGATATTCTGAAAGCGTCAAGTTTCGTTAACTTTTGTTGTTTTTGGTGTTTTAAACCCTTGTTTTTTTTATTCATCAACTTTTGCGGTAAAAATCTGTTCTTTTGAGAACTAAAATAGTGCTCCTGGTTATTTATTATCGGTGTTGTTATTGTTATTGTTGGTATAATGCCCAAGTTCTTAAACAGTCGGTGTAAGGAGCTTGTAGCGTCCCTTATCAACTATTTTCAAAAGAGAATTGGAAAATAATGGACCCTTGTTACCATTGAATTCAGTTAGAGAGGTAAATTGAATTTTAATATTTTGGAATTGAGTACCATAAACTCTTGTGGCAACAGTGCTGATATGAAGCCGGTGACGTGCATAAAAAGTAAGGTGATTTTAACTATAAGTCTCCATCAATGGCAGTTCTTCATTTTGGCTTCAAGAAAATCATAAAAGTGAGAGCTTTCGTAATTCTACAGCCAACCTGCGCGATAGGCGCATCTAGCCTGAGCACCGCCAGACCACCCAATTTCAAGAAAAGCCACCTGCTGCGCTGAAAACTCACGGCCAGGACTCCAGAGGGAGCACCTTCACCGCCAATCCAAAACCATTTAGCTGTCCGCCAGGTGAACTTCAGGTGTTCACGAGTGAATCAGGTGTTTACAACCTCCGGCTCTTCTCAAATCCCAGAATATATGTTAACCAGCGTGAGAAGACTCAAGACAAAAAATTTCCACCGTCCAAAAACTTTCCCCTGCAGCTTCAGCGAGTCCATCTGGCTTCTTCAGAGCTAGAAGTGTGTTTCCCTCTCGGTCCGGTGCGCCAGCAACGTGGGACTTGTAACAAGCATTAATTACAACGTTATCCCTAGTCTCAAACTAATTTGCAGCTGGTCCTCCAATAATCTCACATTAACATCATGACATGCAGGGCTGGATATTTAAAATACAAAATACTTCTCATGATATGTATTCCAGAATCTTTGCATCTGAAATAAATTTTCAAGAAAGTGTTGAACGTTTTAAATGAAAGTGCAATAATTATTATTAATTGCACGTCAATATTTCGCAAATTTATTTCAGAGATATGATTTAGTTTTCCTCGAATTCTTCTTACCGTTCAATAATTTGATTAGTGTAAAGGGTAAAGAAGATAATACTCACGGTTTCAATAACTTAGTTGCGTCTTCTCCAAACTGTAAATTGGAGAAAAGTGCTGAAAGTAGGATAAATTTGTTATTAGGGATACGCTATTTATCTAATGGTACATCTGCAAAAATGCTTAGGGGTAAGCGGCTAACAAAGTCACAGCAGTCACGTTGATCACTTGCAATTCCATTTGTAAAGGATTTCGTTAATATTTCTAATACGCATATATGTTTGGTTTATACTTGGGCCGCCCAACAGACGGAGTGATCACCCTGCAATCATGAGCTCTAGGCAGGACTACAATCAATTTAGGACGACCGAACCGCAGTGATGCGCTTTTTTTGGACCCAACGAAGTCGCATCACTCCAATTCGGTCGCCATAAATTAATATTGGCCCCGCTAGAGCACGTTCTTGCAGGGTGATCACTCCGTCTGTTCGGCGGTCCAAGTATAGTTCCAAAATTGGATTATTCTTTAAAATCGACGCTGGCTGAGACTGTTTGGTTTGGTTATCAAAATGGCATACTAGCAACGTTTATATTGACAGAATTATATTGATCGTGCATGGATCGCGTTACACAGGAGTATCATATATCTCCCAATTCACCTATCAAAAATTACGCCTGAATGCATCCCAAAGGATAAAAATTCGGTGGAGCTTCTGATGATAAATATCTGGTAGAAGTCATTACTGTGAGAACAAGAAGAACAAGTAGGATAAATCATAAAAATTTACCGGGTCGTTTGTCAGTCGTACAGTTTTGGGAGAAGTTCAATGTATTCGAGATTTGTCTCAGCGTCTCTCATTTCCGTTTCCTCGTTCAACGGTGGCACAGAACGTGATCGACAGTGGCGTATGTTTTAGGAGAAATAAGCTCTCCGACCCTCTGGGACAGATTTATCGATAATTGTTATTTTGTAGGTATACTAACGGAAAGTTATTCAGGATCTAGGAAACGTATGATAGAAATCCTCAGTTATCGACGCTATTAACAAGCTGATAATATAAACTGGCACTCTTAAAATCGCGTTACGCTACTGCCTATGTTCCCATCACTTATCAATATTTGGAATCAATTCTCTCTTGGCTCGACTTCAATTTCGAATTATTAATATCCGCCTGGGATGATAATGTCATCACTAGCTTATTATTCCAAACAACAAGGGAGAAAAACCATTTGCTTTTCCTTTATGAGAATTTAACTTATACTTTGTGTTCTGTGACAGTACGTTATTGATTTCATTTCAAAGCAAACCCCGAAGATATGATGTGGGAATTGTAACATTCCTGTTTTTCTGTCTGTCTCAATGAATGTTTTCAGGCTGATTGACAGTTCCGATATTTACGAGATACAAATAAAAAAGTAATCTCAAAAGTTGTTGTGTCTTGTATTACGTATATGAATAAGAAAGAGCCTGATCTAAAGAGAACAAAAGTTTTTGTATAAATTTGAACAAGGGCAAGGTGTCAACTCCAACTTCCGTTTAAGTAAACTTCCTTAAAAGTTTAATTTTAGGTAACAAAAGGTTGGACGTGAGCAAGAATATTTTTTGTGTAAATAATGCATTTTCTCTCTCTTGTCACTGAAAAGTCTTAATTGAGTTTTGTCAGAAAAATTTCTTGCTGCTCTTGCAAACAGACAATTTACTTCTGTTCAGAAATTTCATTTCACCGCAAAAGAAAAGTTCTTCAGGGAATGGACAACTATAGAAAGTATGAGACATAGCATTATGAATGAACCTGAAATGATGTGTGTGTAATATCGGCACCTCATCAATTAATAACAATACAACCGCGAAGCTCTATCTACTTCGTCAAAACAGCAAAACAGGAGGGTAAAGTTAATTTACACGGAAACAGGTGATTCATCTTCATTCTTTGTTATTACGAATTATGCAACCAGGTGAAACGTAGGGTAGGCCGACAACAGAGTAAAATCGTAAATACCCCCAAATGAAGGCACCCTCAAAATTAGATTCTGCCTCGTTGGAGCTTCCACGAAGGGGGAACTTTTGTGATGTTGAAAGTATCTAATTGGCACGTCCGTCAGTATCATGGATTAAAATGGATGAAAGAATTTTATGCATTTAAGCACTTTAAATAGGTTAAAAGAAATGTTTCCATGGCAATTTCCAGTTTGATGCGAACGTTATTAGGCGATTGTGGCGTCATATATAATCGGCTCAAGCAAGATACAGTGCCAGTCTTTTCATCTTAGGCTGTTAGCGGAATTATGACTAGTTCTACCACCAGTATGTTTACGTTTATATATTTGTATAATTATTTGTGCCATTTTTTTTAATAATTTTAGTAATATTTGTGAATTTATGGCAAATGAAACACTATGTAAAAATATTATCGACGTTTCGCCTCTGGTTAGAGGCTTTATCAAGATTATATATTTAAAAGTTTACAAAATGTATAAATGTGACAAAATTTTTTCTTAATTAAGAAAAAATTTTGTCACATTTTGTAAACTTTTAAATATATAATCTTGATAAAGCCTCTAACCAGAGGCGAAACGTCGATTAATTAAGAAAAAATTTTGTCACATTTATACATTTTGTAAACTTTTAAATATATAATCTTGATAAAGCCTCTAACCAGAGGCGAAACGTCGATAATATTTTTACATAGTGTTTCATTTGCCATAAATTCACAAATATTACTAAAATTTATATTTTTGATGGTTACTTATTTGTTACTTTTTAATAAGTTATACCTAATGACTGCATTTGCGATTGTAATACCCCTGGAACGCCATCACCAATCTCTCAACTTGCAGAATGACGTAGGTACTATAAAACGCTGCGATTTTTCCAACCATTTGCAGTTGCGGGTATACAGGGTGATCTGTAATTTCGAGGGTAGGTAGAAAACTTAAAAATATTGAGAAAATTCCTAATGAACATTATGTCCAAAAATGGAAACTAAATGAAATACAGGGTGTTGAAGAGTGGTACTGGACCGTTCGAACAACTACTCCTCGGGCAAATAGCCCGACAGGCATTGAATTATAGAACTAAATCCAGATTTTGTGTACTACAGGGTGTTGAAATTTCTCAAAAATATGTAATATCTGCTTCTGTCGTTACTTACTATTTTTAACTATTTTGTTCTATTCTTAAGTATTTACACCCCATTTCCATATTAACAAAGCTTTACTGTTACAAAGGTGGCTGATAATTTCGTTTTTAAAAACGCGAACTAAGCACCATGTTATACAAAAATTATTTCTCTCTGAAACTATTCTTTGTACGGAAAAATCAGAGAGATTTTTTCTTGTAAATAAAACAAAGATTGAAATATTTGGCAACTTATCTGTAGTAGTAGCGTAACATAGTTTAGGTAATAAATGTGAGCTCCCCACCTCGTAGTGACGCCAATGGTGAGAGTACGAAATTGTAAATTTATGTTACTATAAAACTTCAATAAATAATTAATATATAGTTTTCCAGATATTAAAAAATAAGGGATGCAGTCTGTGGTAGATAAATAAACACTTTTTGTCTTTTCGAGCTTTCGGCAAATTTTTATTGCCTTCTTCAGGAAAAACTAAGGTGAGTCGATAAAATTTTTGTTAAAAAATACATACATGAATGTATGTATTTTTATGTTAACAAAAAGACGAAGAGTTTTTATTTATCTACCATAGACTGTATCACCAAAAAAAGTGCTTATAATAAAACAGTCGAAAAGAAAAAATATACAGTGTGAGTAAAGTGAATTTGAAAATTGAGATGGATAGGTTAGCATTAGACGTAGTAGGTATCAGTGAAGTGCGATGGCCAGAAGCTGGAGACTTCTGGAGCGGAGATTTTAGAGTAATACACACAGGATCTGTAGGAGGAAATTCGGGAGTAGGAATTGTTATGCGGAAAAAAGTAGGACGGAGTGTAGAAAATTTCTTACAGCAAAGTGACAGGGTAGTTATGGTTAGGTTAGATTCGAAACCTGTAAAAACAGTAATAATACAAGTATATATGCCCACTTCTAACTACAGTGATGAGGCCGTAGAGGCAGTTTATAGTGATATTGAATATGTGCTAGATTTTGTGAGAGGGCACGAAAATTTAATAATTACAGGAGATTTCAATGCAGTCGTAGGCACAGGGCGAGAGGGCGGAATAGTTGGCCCCTTTGGATTAGGCAATAGGAACGATAGGGGAGTTAGACTGATAGAGTTCTGCGATAAACATAACTTAACGGTCGCGAACACTCTATTTCACCATCATGTTAGGAGATGCTATACGTGGAAGATGCCAGGAGACTTAGGGAGATATCAAATAGATTACATTCTCGTTAGGCAAAGATTTAGAAATCAAGTTAGGGATTGTAGAAGTTATCCAGGAGCAGATATAGATAGTGATCACAACATAGTCGTTATGAAAGCCAATCTTAAATTTAAGATTTTGAAAAAAAGAAGCGGAAGAAGGTATCTTGACCCAGAGAAACTAAAAGATGATGATATGCGCAATAAGTTCGAGAAAAAGACAAACGAAGCACTAAAGGGCACGGGTGGAAATATTGTTAGGGACATAGAGGCAGAATGGAATTGCATTAAAAATAGTTTAGTTTCCTCAGCTAGGGATATTTTGGGTCATAAACAGAATGAAAGTAGGAAACCCTGGATAACAAAACATATTGTGAGTCTAATAGAGGAAAGGCGAAAATATAAAAATAGGTTAGATGAAACAGGGAAACAAAGATATAAGGCGATCAAGTGGGAAATTATTCGGGAATGTAGGAAAGCGAAAGAGCAATGGATCGATAATAAATGCAAAGAAGTGGAAGATAAATTCGAAGTAGGAAAGACTGATGAAGCATATAAAATAATTAGGAGAAATTTTAGAGAAATTGGATCTAGTACCAAAAACATTAGAAATGAGGCAGGAGATATCCTAATCGGAAGTGGGGAGAAGGCAGATAGGTGGAAAGAATATTTAGGAAACTTATATGCGGGACAGGAAGTGCAAGATATATTAGAAAGCGAAAGCAGTGTAGAGGGGGATAACCTAGGGAGTCCTATAATGAGAGAAGAGTTTGAGATAGCACTAAAAAGTTTAAGGAATAATAAAGCACCAGGTATAGATGGCTTGCAGGCAGAAATCTTAAAGTGCGCAGGTCAAGAGGTAATAGATCGTTTATTTAAACTAGTTAGTCGCATATACCTGACAGGCGAGATTCCAGAAGATTACAAACGGAACATCATAGTAGCTTTGCCAAAAAGAAAAGGCGCGGATAGATGCGAAAATTTTAGAACTATCAGTTTAACTTCCCATGCGTCAAAAATTTTAACTAGAATTGTGCAAAGAAGGATGGAGAAAAAGGCGGAAGAAATATTAGGAGAAGATCAGTTCGGATTTAGACGAAATAGAGGAACGCGCGAGGCCATTCTAGCTTTACGAGTAATTATAGAAAAAACGATAGAAAAGAGAAAGAGCGTCTATATAGGATTTGTAGATTTAGAAAAAGCCTTCGACAACGTAAAATGGGGGAAGATGTTCGAAGTGCTGAGAAAGGTAGGGATGAAATACAGGGACAGAAGAATAATACATAATCTCTACAAAGAGCAAAAGGCAGTTATAGAATGTGAGCAGGAACAAAGGGAAGTAGATATCCGGAAGGGAGTGAGACAGGGATGTGCATTGTCACCTCTAGTTTTCAACTTATATATCGAAGATGCGATTAATATTGTTAAGGAAAGAACAGCCTCAGGGATCAATGTACAGGGCCAAACTATTAACATGCTCAGATTTGCGGATGATATAGCAGTGTTAGCATCTAGCAAAGAAGAATTAGGAGCGGCTCTGAATGAAATGGAAGCAGTTTTGACACAGGGCTTCGGCATGAAAATCAATAAAAAGAAAACTAAAATTTTGGTATGTAGGGGATGTGAAAATAGAACTAAAATGGAAATACAAATTGGAAATGAGAAGATAGAGGAGGTCGCGGATTTCTGCTACTTAGGAAGTAAAATAACTCAAGACGGTAGGAGCACTAAAGATATAAAACAAAGAATGGCGCAGGGCCGAGTTGCGTTTAACAAAAAGAAACAACTGTTATGCTCGAGAACGGTTAATATAGAGACTAGGAAGAGACTCTTAACGTCGTATGTATGGAGTACGGCATTATACGGGTGCGAAACTTGGACAATAGGAGAAGCGGATAGAAAAAGAGTAGAAGCGTTTGAAATGTGGTGCTACAGACGCATGATGAAGATACCGTGGATAGATAAGGTTAGCAATAGGGAAGTATTAGAAAGAGTTGGGGAAAAGCGAAAGGTATGGAAAACAATAAAGAGTAGGAGAGATAGGATGGTAGGACACCTTCTAAGACACGAAGGAATAGTTCGTGACATACTAGAGTCAGAGATAGGAATAAAAAGAGGTAGGGGTAGGCCTAGATTAGACTACTGCTCTCAAATAGTTAGGGATGTAGGATGTTCTACTTTTAGGGAAATGCGTAGGTTAGCTCAGGATAGAAAAGAATGGAGGTACGCGTCCAACCAGTCTTCGGACTGAGAACCTTATGATGATGATGAGTAAAAAGTCTGGAACTAATTCGATAAAAAATTCAGGAATCATTTCTGGAAAAAACGCTCGAACACGTCAACCTAATTTTTTTAAAGTGCATCTTTTTTGATAATTGTCGTTTTTCGATGGTCTTTTGATTTCGTACTGTGACGTCATCGTCAATTTTTTGAAATGGCTCCCCATATTTTTGAAGGCATGGTTGGATAATGGCTGAAATTAGGAATTCAATAATTTGCCACAGCATGACAGTGACATTGACATTTGTCGAAATAATCAAGTTTAAAGTAAAAACAAAAACTCGAAAAGAAAATGAGTTAACCACGGAATATTGAAAGTTCAATTGATTGAAAATGAAAACCATTAAGTCTCCAATTCTAACAGTTCAGCATTGTTTTGTGGGTTTCCGTTTGTTCTCTACCCAAATCATGAAGATCGGGACTTACCAAACAGTATTTTATGTTACCATCAGTGATGGTCCGGAATTATTTGGATTGGTAGGAGGGGTGCTATTGAGTGGCCTTCACGATTCTCCGAACTTACACTACATTTCTTATTGTTTGGCTATCTTAAAAGCAAAATTTATTTTAACTGGTCAAATACAATAGACGAATTACAGAAGAGAATCCGCAACGAAATTAGAGCAATTAGATCAGACACCCTCCGCAATGTTCTCCAGGAATTTCGATTACGGCTTCTGTATTGCCAAGAAGTGCATGAATGGCAATTTGAACATCAACTTTAAATGTTATTTTTAGTTAATTATTGTTATTTTGTCAAATTTACACCGTGGAAAGGTTTTTTTAAATTTAAACTTGATTATTTCGAAAAATATCAAAGTCAATGTCATACTGTGGCATATCATTGAATTCGTAATTTCATCCACTATCCAAATACTACTTCAAAAGTATGGGGAGCCATTTAAAAAAATGGACGATGACGTTATATACGGAATCAAAAGACTATCGAAAATCTATAATTATTAAAAAAGATGCAAGAATTAGTTTGACGTGTCCGAGCGATTTTTCCATAAATGATTCCTGAATTTTTTATCGAATTAGTTCCAGACTTTTTACTCACACTGTATATCACTAAAAAATAACACATTTTTTTAAGAAATTTCAACAACCTGTATCTCGTTTAGTCGACATTTTCGGACATACGTTGGTTAGGGCTTTTCGCATTATTTTTAAGTATTCTATCTTCTCTGGAAGTTTGTTACACTTATTATAGATCCAACTACTGTGTGTCTGAAATATTTAATTGAAAGAACACTGAATTTTCCAGTTTCTATCGGCTTAGTAAAAATTTGTAGAACGAAGTACGTGAACTAAATGACGAAAACCGAGGAAAATGTTCAATAAACTCAGAGACCTGTTAATGAATACATTAATTAATTTTAGACGGACTGACGTCATAGTAATCACGAATGCTAATTTCGCGGTTCTGAATGAAACTTACTCCGAATTTGAACGACTTGAGCCTTTCAATCAGTGTCTACTGTCATTTATTTCACCCTTTCTTTACAGCGTCAAACGCTCTGGAAGCTCAAACCTTCAAATTAAATGTACGAAGTAAACTATTAAAGCAATTTACTCCTTTTAGTAGGGCACACCCTAATACTCGTCCTTTTATTCTCGAGTAATAATTACTACATGTCCACTTGACTTTAAATCGTCTGATTGTGGTCTGCGTAGGAGTTTCTGCTAAATTCGTTTTACATTATTAAGAGAATATCGTACCCTGCTTTCGTCCTAAACGAGCTTAAAAGCTAAAGCGTCGTGTTTGAGCTTGAAAGTATTTCTGGATGATCGTTTCTAAACTGTTTATTTTAGGGAAAGTGAATCACAGGTAGATTGTAAGTAGGTACATGGTGATGAACGAAACTTTATAATCAACTTATTTGCGTTATATTTAGGTGTTTTAAAAATATGTACGAGGAAAATATAGATTTAGGGGCAGCAAAATTTTCATTCATAATTTACTACACTAAGAGAGAAATTGATTTACCAAAAGATCGGCACAAAGTTTCCACATTCCACGGTTACAGTCAGTTCTGTTAATTAGTGAAAATGTTCGTACTTTCTGTATACATTTTAAGTCTCCCAAACATAGGTACATACATAATGTTTTTAGTTGTAAAGATTCAAGGTCTCTTTTAAAGTGGATTGAATTAAAATTTCGGAAATTTCTTCATGTTTTATATTTTGTTATTTTATGATCATCCCAGGTATATTAAAGTTACAAAATATAAATTCATAGGTAATCAGTTATTAAGAAGTTGTTCGGTGCCCTTGTACTCCTGCGTAAGATAGTTAAATTTTTCAATAATAGATGTGGTAAAAGATTTCTTTGCCGGACAAGAAAACATGTTAAAACAGGTTTTTATTACTTTTTCAGTTACAATTTCCTTTTCACATTTTGAATTTATGATGTCTCTGGCGCCATCTTTCGTTAAAATATCGCAAGTGCGGTTTAGAAGCGCCATGTAGGTATTTAATGGGCTGCTTACTTTACATTCGATTTTAATATCATTTTCGAACTTAAATTGCACATTCTAGCTTCAAATTATTTTCTAACGCCGCTAATGTTAACTTTAGCTATAAAGTTTATAAAGCGGCAGCATAGTATACATGTAAAAATATTCATTTGCATATTTATGAACTTCAAGTCGAATAAATCCTTGCCCAAGCGAATAAAATATGGGTACCTGGAAATAATTTATATCCATCTCACAGCGAAAGAGACATTAGCGCTGCTGATTTTTTAAAAATAATTTAAATTAAATCCTGTGTTAAATTAGCTCAGTTGAATTTCCAACGGATTAAAATAATTTAATTCAAATCATGTCCTACTGAAAATGTTTCTGATGGATAATATAAAAAATACCGAAAATCTGAAAGTTCTTGTGCAACTGTGGGGTTAACTTTGGAGAAGCGAAATTAAAGAAGTTCTAAACTTTGTGCTGTTGACAAGTGGTCCTACATACATTACGGCTCTTAAGCACGCTTATCTAACTTTGTGTTTCTAATTAAATTAGTTTTCTGAAAGGATTCATCCGAAATGAACTTGGCACAATACGAACAGAGTACAGAGTGGAATAAATTGCGAGCTGAAATAAACTACAGAGTTCATTATTCACGTAATAATATGGTAATATTTTCTTCCTGCCTACATAATGACAAATAGTCGGTAATATTGTAATAGAATTACGTATTTATTTCATCTTATACATGTGTTTCATCTGTCAATTATATTCTTTTTTGTTCCTGTGCGTAGAAAATTAAAGGATGTGTAAAAACCAGTAAAACAATTGAAGAGTAACTTGTTCTATTATACATATATAAATATCAAGCATGTTCCTTCAACGACAATTTATTTAGGCTGCGATGAAAATTAATTAAGGCAAAATATCGGGTAGATAAAAAGACGATAAAGGGTATCTTTAATAGTTTTTTGGTACATTCTTAATTATGTTAATTAACGAGAGCTGAACAGGTAGAAACTTTTCAAGATAATGGTAGCATCATAATAATGAACACAGAGCGGAGATTTCTTGAAAAAAGCATTGGAGAAAAGTGTCGCCACTTTGTTTATTACAATAGAAGCTGAACGAAAAATGTAACGGCATGCAACTGGGACTCGAACCCAGATTTCCCACTTTCCGAGCAGGCGTTCTGACCACTAAACTACCGCAGGCCGCATATCGTCTCTCACAGTAGTTCCTCTTAAATTCGCTTGATCCAAGCTAACGCTAAACCCCTTCTACGTATCAAGAATTTATAAGGACCAGCATGGTCTACAGCCGAGAGACTGAATCTGACAGACTGCCAGTAAGTCGCCACTTTAATAGAATTGTAGGTAAATTCTGAAAGGTTAATTAATCAGCGCTGAACATGTATGAATTCATAAGTGTATGGGTACTAGTCCACTACATGATGTTAAGGTACCCTACACGATCAATATACAGGATATTCAAATTCGAGGGCCACCATTGGAATCTCGTTTATTTGAAATGACAGAGGGTAGGTTTAAATTTGGTGCACTATTAAAAGATTTGATAGTAATAAAAATAAATTGTTTTCCCACGATCCCCCAAGAAAGCGACAAGAAAGCGACATGTTGCATATAACTAAGTAGGCGCGAAAGTTGACAATTGCGTTCACCCGTGTGCTATAAACTTGTAGCTGTACGTTATGTCGATATGTCGGTATGTCGGTGTGGAGAACCATACATGACTTTCATGTTCATTGTATAACAAAAGACCACTTAAAACAATTATCTGGTTATTATTGGTAACTTTACGAAAGGTTTGTTTAGTAAGCACGAGTATCTATCAAATTGAAACTATTGTAGGTTACCGTCAACTGTCTGTAATAAGTATAAACCCTAGAGTATAAACTTTCTTGACATAAGTACCGCAGGGGGTATGTATGTATATCTAAAAGAAGAAACATTTTTGAAAAATTTCCTAAAATATGAAAATATTAAAATATTTCAGCGCGCTGGCGGATATTACTCGGTTTGTTATGACTATGTTGTGTGCACCCTTCGGACGCAACACAAGAATCTCCGTTTTTCTCAGCATTTTCTGTCCAATAATGAACTTGAAGAAAAATATTTGCAACATTTAAGTGGTCCAACACTGACATAATAAATGCAAGCGAGTTATGGGCAATGCAAGTTAAACACGAAGGAAAAATCATAGCAGCAGAAATAAGGTACTTCAGAAAAATCACTGGGAAGACAAAGATGAATAGAGAAAGAAACGAACTGATAAGACAAATAATCCAACAAGAGTCGATTACAGAAAAGATTGAGAGGAAGCAATTGAATTAGTACGGTCATATAATGCGAATGGATCGGGGGAAATTGGTAAGGAAGATAATGTAGACAGGCAGAATCGGAAAGAGAAGAAGTAGACGACCCAGAAAAAGCTGGTTACAAAGAATAGATGAATTGGGCAGACAAAGAAGGAAGACGAAAGAGGAGATGAAACTATTGACGATGGACCAGAAGAGATGGAGAAATTGGGTTAATGCACAATAATTAGACACCCTACGGGTATAAGGAATGCAGAAGAAGAAGAACTTTAAAACACAATCACTATTTACTTTTTGGTAGTCTATGTGAAAACTTAAAAATAGCATCAATATTGCTCTGACACGGAAGTGGCAAATTTATATTTTTACTTGCCCCAGAAATTCAAGAGAGCGTTTGTGTGTATTGTGCGGCAAAATTGGTAGTAACAATTTTTTGACCTTA
The DNA here is from genome assembly GCA_963966045.1 of Xestobium rufovillosum. Lineage (NCBI taxonomy): Eukaryota > Metazoa > Arthropoda > Insecta > Coleoptera > Ptinidae > Xestobium > Xestobium rufovillosum. The sequence continues at coordinate 36,121,836 of OZ014492.1, forward strand.
GAATACGCAACATTTTTTATTTAAGCTTCTTTTTCATATTTCTAATAGTTTAGCCACAAAACTTGTTTGAAGAATTAAAATGTTAATAACAAATGAACGCCTAGTTTAATTATTACCAAAATCAATAGTCCTCGTCGATAAGCACTTTTCAAAAGGATCGTTAAAATCGGTTAACGTTTACGGCAGTTATCGGACGACAAAGAAATTCGGATACACACCTGCACGCACAGACACGAAAAACTTTTTCTCCAAGTTTGGAAGTTAGTACATCACGAATCTGACTTTATCTCGGACACGAATTTTTGTCGGCAATAGAATACTTCCATTTCCTTATAGTCCGAGAGCTAGCAACGGATTTCGTTACACCATAGAGAATAAGACTAGAACTTCAACGACGAGTCCCTTGCAACATAGTAAGAAGAGAATCAGAAGCCTGGCAACCGTCCGAGGGTGGCTTTCGCGCCTCTAGCATTTTTAAGGGTGAGAAAAAAATTAAAATTACACTATTTTAATCATTATGGCACTTTGCAATATTAAAGGTAATACTATTTTAAATCAATAAAGAAAAATGCCAGACGAGTGGGTGGGTGGAAAGTGGGCGCCAGAGCGGGTTAAAGGGGCTCATCAAATTGCACTATGCAAGGGCCCAGCGCACGGAATCTAGTCGACCACACATTATCACTCTCCCTGGTCATGGGTCACCATGGAAACGTTATATTATGTGATGACAGTTTGTTTGCGATTTTGGAGATGCACAGATGTGTTTGAGTGCAATTTGATTCGCCCCTTTAACCCCCTTTGGCGCCAACTTTCCACCCACCCACTCGTCTGGCATTTTTTTTATAGATTTAATATAGTATTAACTTTAATATTGCGAAGTGCCATAATGACTATAATAGTGTAATTTTAATTTTTTTCTCACCCTTAAAAATGCTAGAGGCCCGAAAGCCACCCTCGGGCGGTTGCCAGACTTCTGATTCCCTTGTTACTACCTTGCAAGTTCTAGGCTGATTAAAAATAACGTAACGAAAGCGTTGCTGGCTTTTGGACTATTATACGGAACATGGACGTAAAATCGAAAGGGTATATGTATTCAAATGTTTAGGCAGCTTTGAAACTTTGACGTTTACTTAATAAATGTCGTGCGCGTCTCTTTTAAAATATAATGAGTTTTTACCAGAAAAGAAGTACCTTAAGAAGTACCTACGGCAGTTAAACATTTTAATGGCTTCTCGATGGAATACTTTAGGTATGAACGGGTCATTTACGAATTGGCGGACAAGAGAACAAATAAAAGTGTTGAAAATGATGAAACAAATAATAATTACTCCGCGAACTACCAATATATAACGTTTTATTTAAATATTTTACCGGTTTCAGGATTCACAAAGATCCCATCATCAGAAATGTACGAAATTGTAAACAAATTATTATGACAGTTGACAAGGAAACTAAAATTGACAAAACAATACAAAGAATAATGATATCAATGAAAAAAGATAACTAGATAACTGAATTTCAGTATTTACCTACGGGGTATAAGAAAAACACAAAGGAAAATCGAATACCTCGTAGCTTGAAGGGAAAAAACAATGAATTTAAAGAAAACCATATTGGAAAAAACAATAAATTCAATCGAAAAAACCTTCAAGTGAAATATCAGAACAGAAAAAACTAAATAAACAAAATATCCATGGAATCTTGACAACTGCCAACTGCTAATCTTGTAATAAACTCTGTGGTCAAGTCTATGTGTTCTGTCTTGACAACTGCCAACTGCTAGTATTGTAATAAACTAAAAAAGAGAGAAATAAGTCAAAAACGGCATAATGGCAAAAAAGAAATAAGTCAAGGATTAAGATGGAGAGACTGTTGTTGAATAATTAATTCAAGAATCAATCCTAATAATACCAATAATAAAAGTAATATTGATGAACGATAATGATGATGAAAACGATGATAATAATGTCAAAAATTATTATTATTATTATTATTATTATCATCGTTTTCATCACCATTATCGTTCATCAATATTACTTTTATTATTGGTATTATTAGGATTGATTCTTGAATTAATTATTCAACAACAGTCTCTCCATCTTAATCCTTGACTTATTTCTTTTTTGCCATTATGCCGTTTTTGACTTATTTCTCTCTTTTTTAGTTTATTACAATACTAGCAGTTGGCAGTTGTCAAGACAGAACACATAGACTTGACCACAGAGTTTATTACAAGATTATCAGTTGGCAGTTGTCAAGATTCCATGGATATTTTGTTTATTTAGTTTTTTCTGTTCTGATATTTCACTTGAAGGTTTTTTCTATTGAATTTATTGTTTTTTCCAATATGGTTTTCTTTAAATTCATTGTTTTTCCCTTCAAGCTACGAGGTATTCGATTTCCCTTTGTGTTTTTCTTATACCCCGTAGGTAAATACTGAAATTCAGTTATCTAGTTATCTTTTTTCATGGATATCATTATTCTTTGTATTGTTTTGTCAATTTTAGTTTCCTTGTCAACTGTCATAATAATTTGTTTACAATTTCGTACATTTCTGATGATGGGATCTTTGTGAATCCTGAAACCGGTAAAATATTTAAATAAAACGTTAAATATAAGTAGTTCGCGGAGTAATTATTTGTTTCATCATGAACTTCTACCAAAAAGTAAAACAAGAAAATATTAACTACATAAATAAAAGTGTCATTCATGTGCCGGTCGGAATTTTAAACTGGTAAAAGTTGTAGAAAATGATCTGCGTAAAATCGTCTTGCTTGCTTCAGCCCTATTGCCGTGTGTCAAACTGTAGGTACATCAAATGCATGTCTCACCTCTTCAAAAGAATAATCTTCCATTTTATATTATTCTCTTTTCTCCTCGTTGTGTGTTATACTTTGTGATTATTTTATGGTGCCAAAGGCACTCCGTGTATTATGTTAATTTCATTGTTATGTGATATTTGGTGTTTTATTGGTTCATTTGTGTGTCGTTCAATTCCCTTTCTTATATTAATCGTCCCTGTGCTATTTTAACCACGATGTTACACACGGACCGAAAACAGAGCGAAGTTGACTAGAAAATGCCTTACATTTTTGAGGTTCAAACAAAAACAAAATACGCGTTTTTTAGTCAATGAGCTTTTTATTGAATTCAGAAGTTAATTATGTTTTAACTAAAAATTGTTCTCTTCACTTAATGCAGGAGTAGTCGAGGGTGATCATCCAAGAAATGGCAAGAATGTTAGGCATCCCCGTCGAGGGGAACTGAAGCTTAAGTTTTCAAAACAGGCTCATGGCCCACCTAAGTAGAAAAGGAAGAGGCTATCTGAAACTCGTTTTAATAAACACACAGTGTACGTATTCTTCTCAGGCAGACGCTGTTCATACAAGGAAAAGTAATAACTTTGATTTGAATAAAAGCATATTAAATAGTAAATACATGAAATTAATACTGAAGAGCAAAATTTCAATGATGTTGATATCTTAGCTTTCAGCAATTTTTGTGCTGCCATCATCGAACGTTATAATTTCTTGTTCATTGAGGCGACCTAGATCGAAAAGTCTGGTGATGTTAACAGAACTCCTTAAAAATAATGCGTGTTAGATAACTAAATCCGGACACATAGGACGAGAGCTGTTTCCTGCGGCTTTCAATTTCGAACTGTCATGTTCAGAACAGGCATTCGCTATCCTATATTTAAGCTGATCATGACAATGTGCTCGGGCTAAAATTATGTGGGAATCTTCCAGGCGTGCACAGATCTTCAATAAAATACGAGGGCGTACTGATATTAGGTTACCCTGGGCAATTTTACATGCACAAAAATTCGAAATGTCACTGTGAAAGATTTATGAATATATGTTTAATACAGTTGATGACCAACGCCCCTCCATATATAATTATGCAAATTGGTTGGCTGTGTCAAGAGAGGTACCTTAACTTCACGTTGATGATAAGGATAGGCCTGTATATTGGCGTTATTAAAAAACAGAAAATATTAAATAAGTAACTTACTATTTTATCTAAATTGAATTCAATTAGCAAAACCTTTAATTAACACAGAAACACATTTTTCCTTGTAAAATCGCCAGTAAGAGCAAATACAATTTGACTGGAGAATGGAGTGCCACCTTCATTACATAAATCGGTAATTTATTTCAAACAGTACGATCGACGGTGGAACACCAACGACTGTCCGCCATTCAAAGACAGATATCATCTAAAACAGCCAAAGTTCAAGTAAACTTTATAAACATCAAGTTAAAAGGGAAAATACGTTTTATGTTTAATTTTATGATTCCTCCCAAGTCACGTTTTCAAGTTTTATCAATAGAATTCAGATAAATACGCAATTTATTTATTTTCCAAGCAATTTTATTCAGAACTGTGACTCAAACAAATTTGTGCTAGGCAAACGTTTGTTCTCTATGTTCCATTCACGCATATTCGCACACCCACCCCGTCATGGTAAAGGGGAAATTGAGGCTGAAAACTTTTTTAATAAAACGCAGCGATAAGGTTTGGGTTGAAGATAATCTTTACGTTATTTAGTAAACGTGCTATGATACGTTGCCATTTGCGTATTAAAATGAGGGTTTCATATTTTTGATCGGGTAATTAAGTATTTATGATTTTACTTGCAACCCTGTTTAAATATGGATGTATTAATGACTTGAACTAATCTTGATTTTGATATAAGATTTCATTTATTCGATGAGTCGTTTCCTTCGCTATACCAAAATTATAACAAAAATTAAAATTTTCAGTGCGCATACCTCCATTCCTCCATCCTGTGCTAACCTACGCATTTCCCGAAAAAGCAGAACATCCTGCATCTCCAAATCTTTCGTGTCCCACCAGCAGATGCCCCATGATCACTTTGCTTCCATTCTTTTTTGTATTGACTTAATAAAACGAAGGGCACAAATTCAACTGAAAGCATTACATTACACAGTACAGTAAATTTATCCTTTCACAATCTTTAAATTTCTTTTCATTAATTTACGAAACGAGGTGTTTTAGGAAAGTTTAATAGGACTTGTCAAACGATGTAATTTACTAACAGGCGACAAGGTGTTTGCATTATCTTTCAGAATAAATTGCTGTGAAATTAGTTTCGTTTCGTAATGCAAATTCAAATGAGACAACGAAAACTTATTTTGCAGTAAAACCATGTTTCATTTCCAAGCAATTCTTGACAACTCTGGAATTACGTTGTACACGTCTGGAATTGGCTTGAAATTACTGGAATTCTTTGGAATTGCCGAAATTATTTGGAATTACTGGAATTATTTCAGCGCAATCTGTCTCTCATTAGGCAACAAATGTTCTGTTCTTACCTTGGTAGCCTCACAGGAGATTTTTTGATCTCCCTGAAATACTTACGGACTTTCCTGGATAATTTCTTTTCAATCTAGTGTACGCAAACGAAAGCGACAGTTGATGTACAATTAAGCATAAGCTGTGCTGTACTATTTTCTTTGGATTCCTTTTACCTTAGGCGTAAAATCTGGTTTAAGCTTTACTGCTACTTTTTATAACGCTTTTCAATATGTTCCCAAATGCAGAGATAGTGAAAAATATGAGCAGATATCAAATCAAATTTTTGCTATTTAAAACAGAAACTGCAATTTGGCTTGTAATTAACCGATCAGTATTTTAATATAATGTGCACAGTATGAAATTAATATATTAGAAGCACAACAAATAATCTTAAATTGCTCATTATAGTGCTATAAGTTCTTTTTTGAACAAATATTTTCATCATTTTTATTAAACCGACCTTTCCTAAACTGACGTGACCTTCCCACTGAATATTCAATTTATTTTAGGCTTTGTACAAAATTATGAACCATTTTACAGAACATTTATTAGTTTCATACTGAACGTATATTATTTTTATACAACGTTTAAATCTTGTCTCCTCTGGATATAGTTTCTGAAGTATCTTTACTAAACTTAATAATAAACAGATATTACACTAGCGACACATTCCTGTTTTGCAACTTCATACAAGAATTTCAGTTACCACAAAATTGCGTACTTATCAGTTTAGATGTAAAATCACTTTTCAATAACATTTCTATTCCATTACCTAACTCATAAAAGTATTATTAATAGGTGGAACAACATTAATAAAATGCCTAAAAATAAATTCATGGAATTAATCAATCAATTTTATTTTCGATACCAACAGTTTTACATTTAAAAATATTCATTATAAACAGATTTTAGGCATGCCAATGGGCAGTTTCTATTTCACCGATCTTAGCTCAATATGACTTACTAGACTCATATATTGAAAAATTTAGTTTTCCTTTACCATTTATAAAATAATTTGTAGATGACATTATACTAGCTATTGTACCTAAAGATAGTAAAACAACATTTTTAAATATATTCAACGATTATGACTAACTTATTAAATTTACTGTCAAAGAAGAAAATAATGACAGTGTTCCATTCCTGGACACCTTAAGTTATTAGTTACTCAAAACCTGAAACATCTGGAAGATACATAAATTACTATTCATACCATCCAAAAATACAAAAAATTAATTTAATATTTGCAATGAAAAAACTTGTAATTCAGATCAGCCATCCTTCTTTACGTATGAACAATTTATAGAAACTTCAGCATTTGTTTATTCAAAATTCGTATCCTAAAAATTTTACAAACAATTTGATTTTTGGTGTTTCAACCACTACACACAACAAAAGTAACATTCCTCTATAAAACTATAAGAAATTTTATGCCCTTCCCAATATTACAGAACCTCATAAAAAATTCAACGTAACTTTAACAACATGGATATTAAATTAACATAAAAAAACCCGAAAATTCTGAGAATATTTAACTATTATTTTAAAATTTATCTACTGTACCTACCTGTACTAAATTTTAAATGAAACTAAAGGGAGTGCCTCCGTAGCCGGCGCCGGCCTTGCGTATAGTTGCCGGCGCGCTTCTATTTGGGAACGAAAAAGACTGATACAACGCATTTTAAACAGACCCCTTAGCTGCCCTCTCGCACCAGACACACGCATTTTTTGCAAAAGAGACAATGTAAAAACGCGAGAGAAACAACTAACCTATATGGGAGCCGATCCCACCCGGTCCGAGAATACCAAACTACCAGTTCTGTGCGATACCTTCCTACCTACCGTCGCTGCTGGATGCGTTACAACTAACAAGGTACTTAAACTGCCCTATTATTAATTCGTAAACTTTCACTGCCGTCCGAAGTTATGGAAACCGGCTCCGGCAACAGTACACCTATAAAACTGTAGCTGGTGCCGGTTACGGATGCACTACCTAAACTAAAATTTTAAAAGCAATGTTCAAGTTTCTCCACAGTAGTTGACATGCTAGAAAATTGAAATCAGAAATTATTTTCCTGTGTTGCAGAGCAATTCTTACGTCTCTATTCGATAGAGAATGTTCATTTCTGCATACAGTCAAAATCATAGGCAGAACCTTTAAAAAATATGGCTCTTATTAAAAAAAAATCGTGATTTCAGCTTTCAATGATATTATAGGAACCCTGCAGACGATACAAAATTCCAAGATATCGTATTGATGAGAATTAAAAATTCCAAAATTTTTCCCATTTTCCGTTCTCTCTACCCTCAACGACAGAGACAGCAAAGGTGAATCAATAAAATTTAATACTCTGTATACAAAATTACAAATCGTTCGAATGATGTTAAAATTTCAACATAAGAAATTCGTTATTTTCTTACCATAGTACACTTACTTCAGTATTTTCTAAACAAACCATGAGTTCTTGAATTCAGGCCGAAAAAATACAAGTAAATTGAAAAATTTCATGACGCCCATAAGAAATAAAAAACTGAATTTGTCTTTCACCACAGAGCAATTGTTGTTTCCATGTTCATGTATGCATACCATCAAAATTTCATGGAAGTGCATTGAAACATATAAGACTGTTATTAAAGGAAGAAAGCAAAAATAAATAAATACATATTTTTCAGGATATTTCAGAAGCTATGCATTCATAAGGTTTAAGGTTTAAGAAAACTTATTCATGATATAAGACGAAAAATACCATAGTTTTCCTCTTTAAACTTCATTCTATTTGAATGCATTCTTTCTCCAAAGCTTTAATACGATCGGGCTTATTATAGTAGTTAAATCACGAACTTAGGAATTTATGGTTTAATTCCTTAAGCGGCAGTCTTTTTGAATAATCAATGACCTTATAGCTCTGACTCTCACCGATCAATTGTCACATATTTGGTTGCCTAGAAACTCACCTCGGCGACAAGTGTTTCACGATTAACGAAGAGGTTGAACATGGGGTGCCTATGTGGCTAAAGCAGCCAGTTCAATCGTACTTAGTTAGTACTGTCTTTCTCACGTTGTTTTAATAAAACAACGTAATATGGAACTTTATATTATGCTCAAGTCCTTATCTATTTTCTGAGCTAACAGGAGCCCGAATAAATTTCATATTCACAATGTGAGCGGTCCAAAGACCCACCGAATAGATTAGAATAAACCAACGTTAAATATTCTAGCTTTATTCAGCACACAGCCCTATGTTTGCTTAGCTTCTCGACCTTTGAACCTATTCAACTTTAATGTTTATTTTTGAAATGTATTGGCTGAAGTAGAAAAACACCATCCGTTCCTTTCGTTCCATCAGTTCTCTACAAACTTATACAAACAAACGATTAGTTTAATTTTCTTGGGATATGAGCACTTTAATATTTTTCGCAAACCAATAAGTATAAATTGATCGATTTGCTGCTGGATATTAAAAATGAGCGTTATTCAGCAACATATACTGCGAAATGGAATTATTCTTCAAATAATTCATTCGACTAATATTCGACGAACAATCAACTCATTCTATTATTCCATTAACACAAACTAAGCAACCAATCTGTTCCGTCTTTTAAGTCCTTAACGAAACTACTGCTGCCACACAAGCCGTCCTACAGAAATGCAGTTGATTAAAGCTTTCTAAAGCCGTCTTTGATCTATTGGCACAAATAGAATAAAATGCTAACTGTGAGCGAACGTCTGCAGGATTTTGTAAAAGAAACTGAGATGCTGGAGATTGTCAAGGAAATAGTTTCTGTTTACACACGATAATTGGATTGTTTTTGTAGGTACTATTTAAATTGGATAGCGCGATAAACAACGGAATACAACTCTGAACTAGAGGTTGTTAAGCTGCAAAGACTTGGAATTTTAAATTGGAAGGTAAATATTCAAAGGGGGTTTATTTCGTATCTAGAAACTTTGTTCAAATTAATGTTCAAAGCAAAGATATTTAAGAGCTCAGACCTGTAAAATCGCTTTACTGACTCCTCCTAGAGACAATTTAATTAACTGCGCTTTGAATAGTGGTGCATGTCTATGGCAAAAGTACTTATTTCATCAGTTACATGGCAGAAGGAAATTAGATGCAAAAAGACCCCTATTTTACATATGCTTCAACGAACGAAATCTAAATATGTCAATTATGAAACTGCGGCTCTAATTATTTGAATTCTATGGATTAGGTATGAATCGAAGGAATTATCGGTCTAAATCCTGTAAAATGACTGGGGAATAAAGTATAAGTATAATATGGAAATAAAGGAACTCTATACATTGTCAGTCAACGATCAATTAAAGTCAGTTCGTAAACCCACAAGACATATGGCGTAATGCTATAAAATTTTACTATTTCAAGTCATTCGAATTCTTTAAAAGCAATATTCCTTTTACCGTAAAATATCCAGTGGAAGCTCATACTTTTCTTGGGAACCGAAGAAGTACGTAATGCATCCTTGACTTTCATTGCATTCCTTTTTCAAACGAATTCAGTTCTAACAATAGAGTTTCAATTCATAGGGTAATGTAAAAACCAGGTACTCGTAGAACCACACCATTGGAAAATAAAAATTCGTGTAATTGTATAAAACAAAAATAATACGGGACATAATATGTAGATGAAAGAGTTATCTACGGAGAACAAGTACTTATAGATAGAGATAGCAAGGATGTGGAACGTGAGAACGCACAAGGACTGAGAGATAGCAAGGTTGTGGAACGCTATCGTCATCGGTGCGCCGAGAACAATCAAATAAGAATTTTGAAATTCTGGATGACCTACCATGCAACGTAACACATTTCAGACACATAAGATTGCACTGTTTGGAACTGCTCATATCCTATGGAAAATACTCTCAATATAGCAATAGAGATTCCTAAGATCTCAAGTAGATATCTGGAAAGTAACGTCTCCAGCAAAAATGCCGAGAAAATTATATAACAATAATGTAATAATATTAGTAATAATAATGTCTACTGATACAAAGATCGGTTTACAAAAAAAAAATATAAAAAAGGAAATTAATGATAAAGTAGAAAAACAGAATTTTCATCAATAGGTGCAGGATCAGATTGGTGGCCACTGTTAGTGATCACCATCTCGTCTTCCTCCTGAACCCACATTAAACTACCTACGAACTAAACAGAAACAAAAGTGCACACGTGGCACGGTAAAAATCTTATGATCAAACCAGCAAAAATGCCGTAGTCAAAGAATTCACCACCTTGGGAAAGTTATATGTAATGTCATACATGTTTCAGTAAGTGACAGACTCTCTCCCTTTTCCTCCTAATGCCATAAATAAATCGCAGACAGCAGTTCTGTACCGCTATATAGGTACTCTTAACACTAACTTGATCAATATACTGACCAAACTCATAATGGCAGTGATTGAATTTAGATAAAACTAAGGAATCACACAGAATAAGTTATAATTTCACATTCTCTGAGGAACACCCTTCTTTAAGTAAAGTAACTCTAAAATTTTACGAGCCATATCCACCCTCTGACACCTGCCCCGCAAGTAACTTGATAAAAAGCTATGTCAGCAGGCTCTAATGAAATAGAAAATGGCCGTCAACAACCATATTAAATGATTTAGAGTAATCCAACAACACCAAAGCAGTGAATATATTGTCATTCATACCCCATAAAATATCATCAGTCACCTGTAAAAGAGCGGTACCAAAATATGATGCTGTCTAAATCCAGACTGATGTAATGGGATGTCACTGTACTTATTTAAGTGTTCCATCGACTGTGTTTGAAGAAGTCTTTCAAATACTTTCGACATACAGCATAGGTCTTAAATCTTTAAATTCTTTTGGATTCAAACACTTTAAAATAACTATGATCCTCTCGGCTTTACAAGATCAAAGCTGCCGACAAAGAGATATTATTCTGGTTGTATTCAAGTGACCACTAGAGGTGGTGTTCCGTCAGTGGCGTTTTATTTTAAGTTACAGTAATGCAAATAATGCAACCATTCGCCATTTCTGCTTAACGTTAGTAAATGAACTCTATTAAAAGTTAAACTCCCAGTGTTATTCTTACATAATGCATGAAGATACGGCAAAAGCTTAAACATAATATTTAGGTATGAAATCATTTTTCATGGATAGTTAAAAGTAAATCCAAACAAGAATTATGCACTTTAGGGTAGCCACCCTATAAAAACGGAAAGGGTTACAAAAACCGTGCCATTTTCTCCCACACAACAAATGTTTGGATTAGGTACCAGGATTTATTGAAATCAATGAATGAATTCTTTTAAATCCCGAACAATTCGTCTATATGGCTTAAAATGCCAGACCGTGGCCATTATGCTGACCCTATTACCATCAATTAGAATCGTTCAATATGGTCCGATAGTACAAAAAAATTGGCATGGGAAGATATATTTGAAATGCCTACTTTTATTATCGCAGTAGGGAGATTTTTAGTCATTTTTGGATGTAGGTTTGTCATGGCCGTCAGACTTACCTAATAACTATCTATATAAAAGTTGAATCGTTTAGTATATATTTCTGATATGCGTGCTTCAGCATTATTGGTAATGGAGAATATAGGACGTGAACGGTTTATCTTATTATTTTCGATATAAATTTAATGTTTACCGTCCCCTACGAGGGGATGTTTGTTTTCATTTCTTATTTACATCACGTACCGGGCCTATAATGCTTGGATACAATTTTTGCTAAATTCTCGTGTTTCACTAAAAGGACTTCTTTTAGAAGTGGAAAGCCTATAAGCGACGACCGTATCACATTCAAAATAAATATAATTCGTGAAGTGTTGCTGCTCGACAACAAAGCTGGTGTATGAAACATTTTATTGGTAGAATGACAGTTTACGGCAATTACTGCTTCACTCAATTTTAAGATTTAGGATAAAGTAGCTTGAATTTTCATTCAATTATTGTGATGCCTGTCGTTCGTTCTTTGATCAAAAGGAAACAATCTTCAAACCAATACTAAATAAATAAATAAATAAATATTTATCCTAGATAGGTATTATTGATAATTCTTGGTGCGCTCATTCAACTGAAAAACTGCTTACTTTAACAGTACATTTATTGGAAAAACCCCTTCATTTTGCGGGGTATTAAATACCTGGAAACGAGTATGCTCGCATGTAGGAAAATAGTAATGCGAATAATAAAAACAAACGACTGCCAGCGTCGATCGAGAATGTTCGATAAAAGTGACCGAATAAAAAGAATAAACGGACGAAAAGGACTAAAGCTGTACTAGGAATATTACCCGTCTAAATTTCGACTCGTTACGACCACCGAGCCTTTTTTTGTTTACTGCTCTATTTCCAGGATTATTCTCTTTCTTCAATGATGAAATGTGCTGCGGTATACAAGGAAAACTCGATAAAAACAATTTACGGTTCTGCAGAAACAAATTTCCCGGATTCAACAAATTCCCGTAAAATTGATTAAATTTGAGAAGTGAATTTCTTTCTAGAACAGGAACAGGATTTTTATTATATTAATTTTCCGAAATTACTTCAATTTATTTTATGGAATCCTGAAATATTGAAATATAGTGTGTGTATTTGAGATGGAAAATTGTCAATCTCTGAGACCGAAGTCGATTATTATCGCCCCATTTTCTTCAGCCGAATCGACCCAGAGTCGGAAAAACTGTCAGAAGTAATGACTACAGCTCTATTAGACTATCACACAATTTATTGTAATAAGCGTTACAGTTAATGTTGCAAATATTTGTTGGGAAAATCTGTACTCTGTTCACTGAAATGTTATTCGCTATCTAAATCAAACTTGCTTATTTATGAGCAAATAATCCTTTGAATTTAGTGTTGCGGCAGGATTAATTGAATGGAGTGTTTGGTAAATATTTAAATGGCTTTCCAATACCACATGAGTATGATTCAACTAGGCGTATGCTTTATTTACTTGTTACCAGTAATATTACCTTATTTTCGTGTTGATTGAAGTATAGTAGACAACATATTGCACTAGGAATAAAATGGGTGACTAATGTACGAGGTGGAATTCTTAAAAAAATTCATCGATTAGATTACTTGCTTTCTTTCTTATTTTAATTTCATTAGATTCTTTAGGGCGAAGCATATTAACGGTAATGTTGTTCTACATGGTGTTATGAAATTGTATGGCACTGAAAAATCGCCGCACCCAAAGTTTAAAGAGCAATTTAAAAATGTAATTCTGCGAAGTAGGCATTGTCAGGTCACTAGCGCGACTAAAGGGCCACGAAAGGACAGTGGACGTTTTTAAGTGTGTCGATAGGATATGGCAGTTGAGTTTAGTTTCTTTAAGAAATCAGTCTGAAGATTTGATAGTGCGAGTGCGATAAACCAGTAAGGTTGAACAATTTTTGTCGACTATACAATACAGGGTGATTCTTTTAAAGCGCACATTAGAAAATTTTCGACTTCTACTTATGCTAGAGCTATGAAACTTGGAACCTAGCCATAACCGAGGATTCCGAGACGAAATTAAATATTTACAGGATGACGTCACTCTTAAAAATGGCGGAAGTAGACGTCATCTTTGTTTTTTAAATGACTATCGGCCATTTTCATTTCATATTTGAATTCGGCATTTAATTCCGAGTACAACTAACCAAATTGTCACTACTTATCTGTCATACTTTTTGACATACGCCACATTTTCTCTTCAAATTTGCAGATGCAAGGGTTCATTAAAAAATTGATATCTCTTGAAATGCTGGAGATAAGTCGATGATTTTTTTTACTTCGATTCCCCAAGCTCCAAGGAATGTTTTGATTGATAACCGAAGTCATAACGAGTTTACCAGCGGTTGCTACAATTTTTTGAATACGGGTACCGCAATATGTCAAAAACTCAATTTTTTCAAATGGCACGTGTCAAATTTTATGTCACCGTTGGATGTAAAATATAATTCTAAGGGGAGTTATGTTAGCATGTGCTATACCTAACTCCAATCGTTTTGGAGCTATTTGGAGTTTTTAAGTAAATTGGTGTCAAAAAGTATGACAGATACGTAGTGACAATTTGGTTAGTTGTACTCGGAATTAAATGCCGAATTCAAATATGAAATCAAAATGGCCGATTGTCATTTAAAAAAACAAAGATGAAGTCTACTTCCGCCATTTTTAAGAGTGGCGTCAACCTGTAAATATTTAATTTCGTCTCGGAATCGTCGATTATGGCTAGGTTCCAAGTTTCATAGCTCTAGCATAAGTAGAAGTCGAAAATTTTCTAATGTGCGCTTTAAAAGAATCACCCTGTATATCTAGAAGTGGGACCAGGAAATTGGTAACTGCACATAGAAGCATTGCACATGTTGTATTTAAAACTGTTTACCGTACATACAGTATGTTCCCGGATTATGGGTTATAAAGAAGACAACAAATTATTATTTTAACTTCTCAAAAAATCACTCTTTAAAACCTTGCTTGTTCCGAAACTCCCGTAGCACATATTAGTATATTTTACAACAAGAGATGAAAATACTGTTTTTTTTGTGAGATGAAAATTTGCCCAGGAGCGAAGCGAGTTGGGCAATCTCACGAACGAAAAAAACGTATTCCATCTCCAGTACGAAATGCTATTTTACTACACATATATTTGGGGGTGTGCATGATTCACTGTATTCACTTTCTGAGTCCATAATAATAATTTAAAATGCTATTAAATTATAAACGAACCGTCACAATGTAACTTATTAATTGTTTGTTTAGTCGTTGCTATGGTAGGTAACATATAGATACATAGCTACAAAATGAAAGTGTTTCTTTTAACCATTATTAAAACTATAAATTTGACATTTTCATATAGACTGTTGAAAAATTGCTATTTTTATTTATGTGTAGAAAAAATAAATTTTTCATTCAACTGTTACAGAAAATTTGTTCCTAATTTTTATGCATTTTTTGGACTTTTATTACACTTTTAGTACACTGGATCTCCGGTTTCCAGTGTACTGGAGAACTACGAGGTATAACACTGGTGGTTGCGGTAGGATTTTGTCTTTCGTTTGGCGTTTGATAGGGCGGTTGGACTAAATACGACATGGATTAATAGGTTCGATATATGTAGTTACCAATCTCTGGTACCATTTCTAGATGTATAGCCGACGAAAAATTGAGTCAATGGTTCACTAGTTTAAATAAATGATCTAAGTCCGAGCTTTACTGGTTTGTCGAGCCCGCACTATCAATTTTTGGGATTGATTTCTTCAAAAATCCAAATTTAACTGCCATTTTCTAACGACGCACTTAAAAACGTCCACTCTATTTTCGTGGCCCTTTAATCGCGCTACTGACCTGACAATGCCTACTATGCAGTATTTTTTTCATTTGCTTTGAGGAAGACGAATTTTCTGTTTCATACAATTCACAACACCATAATTTCTGTTGAAGGACTATTAGTTGGCACTACAGCATTCCAACGCGCGATTATAGAAAAAATATTTTTTGGGTTCAAAATATTGTTTCAGGGTGTAACGAAAGGGGCGTATTATAACAATGTAGACGGTTAAATATATATGTTACTTGAGTAATCTCACGTCCGACGTGTCCCATGCAACCTCCGACTAATTGATTGATTGATACAGATTTGCCGTCCTATAATTTTCAAGGGAATATTCTATGCTATTGCTGTATTTGATTTTCCGCAAATTTTTGTCCGTTAAAACGATAATATTTTTTACGTATTTCAAAGACGTTTTAACATAATGTTGTAAATAAAAATATACGTAGTTCGGAAGTATAAGTGATAGTGTTCAACTCTATCTTATATTTTTTATGCAAGGAGTGGGCGACATTTTGTTTCCTTAAGAACGCATTTGTTGGTTCGAATACACAAAAGACATTTTACGATAGCTCGTCCTTTTTTGTAACGGTAGCCATAGAGGATAAACCGGAGGCCTAAAAGGTAATAAATATCTGAATCTGGGTGAGAGGGTGATAAACCGATCTCCCTTTAGAGAATCCTGACAAACTCTCACTATTAGCTTGAAAAAATGCCTCTCCGTAACGGGGCGTTATAAATATAAAATACGTTATAACTAGTTTTTAACCTGCGAGTTAGGCGCCCAAGTTGATTTTGAAATGACTATGATTTTTCTCTTTCCGAAGATTTTTGTTGTTAGTATCAAACTTTTGACACCAAATGAGGATCCCCAGTACCCATTCTCGTCATAATGTATTTCCTTGATAATGCACGTCTGTGGTGGAAATAATGTTCCTGGGAGTTATAAACTGGGGAAGAGAGAATTACATCATATCCTGTTATTGCGTTCTTTAAAAGTTCAAGCAGTTTGACCTTTTCACCAACCGAACAAGATACTCTAAAAAAATTGGCTTTGGAAATAAGCCCAAAATTAATTAATTTCCTTATTATTCAGAATACAAAGGAGTACCAGTTAAATCAACTGGAATAAAACTGAATGAAATTTATATTACCCAGCAAAGTAAATTTTGTATTTAAATATGACAGACGAGAACTCTTCAGTATTAAAGAATCAGTTTCATTTTATGACTCCAGTGCTACGCAGAATGTATAAACATAGCCTCCATTTTATTTCAGATGAATGATACACATAAAGTAAATGAATCCTACAGCGTTCCAAACTTAATTTACCAAAGCGATATAATACTCTCATTTATTTCCCCTCCATGATTGCTATCCTCTTTTTAAAGCACTTTGTAACTTAATTGAGGACCGAACTTTTAATTGCACGCTTCGTGATTAGCCCTCTTTACTATCGTTATTAAAGTCTTCGACTTTTGGAGTTAGGGGCAGATCCTTGAATCACCCTGTAGCAGTGTTTAAAAGCTTAGATTCTGTCACCAATAAAGACCTTGATCATGAGCTACAGAATACTTCTAGTTACCATTATTTACTTTACTATTATTTACTTGGAGTGATATTTCCTCCATTGTCATACGGTAACAGACTATAATCCTGGCTGCAAACAGCATTTCTCAACTGAAAACGTACGTGATCAAATTTAAAATGGATCGAAATGGAAAGGACCCTCAGCATTCATTTATTCCTTATAAGCGGAAACACAAAAGCTGATGGAGCTTTTATTAACTCAATTGCCACTACAAGCTCAAAAGTTGGAAAGTTGACAAACTTCATAATTTTCATTAAATTATGAATTTCAAATGACTGCCGACAATACAAAAACTTGCCGAAAGTACCAGAGAAGCAATATTAATTAATTTTACAGTTATAGCTCCTGACGTGCTAAAGACATTTTAAAGCGGTTACGTTACTAATCCACTTTAAGCTTTCTCAGTCGAGAACACTTCCATTTGCTTTAAAATAAGCTCTGCTGTAAAGTTCCGTGGCTGTAAGTTTGAGTTACATCAAAAGCGAATGCCGTAGATATTTAGTACAGAGATCTCGAAAAGTATTGTAGTTAAAGAGGTGGTTAAATAGACACCCACTTAATAGCTAAAACAGTTAGAGAAATGCGATTAGTTACAAAAATGGAAAGGAACTCTTCCCGTATAGCTACGTACAGTTCATCATTTCCATGCAGCTAAAACAGACGTAAAGTTTGATTGCGTACAATAATTCGTTTTATGTATGTATTTGCAGTATCCAATTATGCTGTTTACCGTAAAACAAATTGCAGAAACAACTACAAACTTGAAATGGTCAGTGTGCCGTTTACATTTACGAACTCTGCAGTAATAAATTGTTTTATACTTCGTAATCCTTATCGTATTATATTGGTGTCGGAATAAAATATTTATAAGCTAAGTGAAGTTCCTCACGTAATCCAAGTTTTAAACTACGCTGGCGCTTAAATATGTGCATGTCATTTCTATTTTTGCGGTGAAATTGATGTTCGCTGTTTTAAATTCATGGTCACATTCATTTATCGTGTTCCTTTGCAATAATTTATTGTATCCATGATTTTACCCTAATTTCAAACACTTCCGAATCGATTTGTCTTGTATCTTGTCCTTTGAAAATATCAAAAAGAAGACTCTACAGTTCTTATTGGCGATGAAGGATTCATTCAATAACGAAAGTCTAATAGTATTACATCATAAACTGACTGACTGACTGACTGACATTCCGAAACAAGCGAAATTCTTCCTCTTAAGGCGAGTGTGTACGGTCAGTCATGGTTGCGCAAACATGTCTAGATGGAAAATTGTTTCTAACATTGTATCTGCGTAGTCGGGGAAGGTGTCAAATTGCGCGAGTGAACGTATACTCTACAATATCTAAGTATATGGTTAAAAAATTGTAGTGCTTTTTTATTGCATTTGGAATTACGACGTTGTGGCGTGAGTTACCCAGGAGACGGCAACGATCACGCCAACATGGGGAGGACACAGGAGAAATACAAACGGCTAGTCCAGAATTGCGTATATTGTTTGTTAAATGATTTTATATATAACACAGTGCAATGTATGACCTAGTCATCTTTATGATAAACTAGCGGGCCCGGCAGACGTTGTCCTTCCTAAAATTACTTTTCGTATTGAATTTTTGATTCATTACTCAAATCGTTTATTCAATGTGAAACATTTTTCTGATTACGTTTATGTTCAACCAAATATGTCGTTCCTATCGTCAGTTATGATCGCGACTGCATTCAAAAATGTATGATTTTGACAGTTTGTCCGAATTTCCCGACTTACGCCTATCTACCGTGTGACAAACTTCCATGTGTGTACATGGGGAAATAACATGGGCAATTACATTTTTGGGGATTCCTGCTCCCCATGTGTAGTTACAGTGGTGGTAAAGGTAGCAATCGAAAGATTATTTTTTTCTGCGTATGAGGATATCAAAAACTTTACAACTTTCCAATTTATTAAAGAATTAAAAGCAAAAATTACATTAATAATTTTCTAACTAAAACACAGAAATTTATCAGATTATCCATGACAACTTAATTTATTCTAATCACGGACGTCTCTGATTTTTATGGATTTTCTGAACTGTCAACATTTAAAAATGACCAAAAATATTTATTCAGTTCAAGAAAAGGTTTTCATTGTGAAAATATTTTACGGCGGCAATAGTTTGCGCGTAGTCCGTGCCTTATTTTCTGTAAAATTCAATGATGGTCCTATTCCTTCGGTATAACAACAAATAATTCAGTAAGAAATTTGAAGGCTGGGAATCTTTCATCGAAAGAAGTTAATTTTTACTAATACATAAACTTGTTCTTTATTCAGATATTTCTCATTCACATTATTATTGTCATTACCTATAGTTGACAATTAATTGATTACTGGTGTGGATGTTTCGTTGGTGAATGCTGGTCCATAGTTTAGGGTAAATTGTAGGTGTCGTCTAACTTATTAAAAAGTTTTTGGGAAAATGTTAAAGCAGTAAAATGAAATAATAAAAATTAAATTACTTTAATTTTACTGCAATTATGAAAAATTTAACAAGCGGCAACATTTGTTTATTTTGCTCTAATGAATTTTGTAATCTGGCAATTTAATACTTATTTATTTCATATCTAGGTAAGGACAAAAACTTATTAATATACAATGAAATTAAAGTAACATAAAAAAAGAAAAATAACTATAACAAATATTCCAATAAACCCCCATTCTGTATCAGACAGTATCCCAGCCTATTATAGAAAGAATTTCTCACATTCGCAAGTTGCAGATCGTTTATCAAGTTGCATTCCGCAGAAATAGAATTCCTTAAAGAATCAATATTTGGGTGACGAGTTTTATAAATCTTATTTTTTAAATGACCCCACAAGAAAAAAGTCACACGGTGCCAAATCGGGAGATCTAGCTGGCCAGTTTATAGCACCACCTCGACCAATCCAGCTCTCTGGAAATATTTCATTTAATAATTCCCTCACTTGTGCTCCAAAATGTGCTGGGCATCCGTCATGTTGAAACCAGACCTTCCGATTCGCATGTGCAACTTCTTCTAATGCAGAGCCAATATGGTTAATTAAAAGATCTAAATAAGCTTCTGAATTTAAATTTCCCTGTATTTCAAACGGTCCTATAATGCGATTATTAAAAATGCCTGCCCAAATATTGATTTTTTGAGGGTATTGCGTTGTAGTGGCTAGATTTATTCTGGGATTTTCCTGGGCCCAATGCCTAACGTTTTGTGAATTTGGCTCTTGATTTCAAGTGAAGGTACACTCATCGGTAAAACAAATTGATGAGAGGAAGCTGCGATCCCGATTAGCCCGTTCTTGCATTTCTTCACAGAAAGTTTGCCTTGATTCTTCGTCAAAAGGAAGTAACTCTTGGTGACATTGGAATTTAAAGGGATGATATTTGTTTTTTTTTATATGTTACGGACAGTTTCTCTTGAAACATTACATTCTAGGGCAATAGACCTTAAACTAGATGTTGGACTATCAGTTATCAGGCCTATTACCATTTCCTCTACCTCAACATTTAGATTTCTTGGAACGACTAAAAAAATAAATGATAAGATTAATTTTAGTTTTGTTTCACTCCACGTTATCACTTGTTAAATTTCTCATAATCCCAGTAAAATTTAAGTTAGCGAACAATAAGGAATTAGCAACTAGGTAATAATAATAAGCGAATCAGAATTATCTAAATAAAAACCAAGTAAATTTATTAGTAAAAATTACCTTCTTTCAATGAAAGATTCCCAGTATCTTCAAATTTCTTAACTAAATTTTTTATTGTTGTTACCGAAGGAATAGGACTGTTATTGAATTTTACAGAAAATAAGTCACGGACTACCCGCCGACTATTGCCGCCGTAAAATGTTTTCACAATGAAAACCTTTTCTTCAACTGAATAAATATTTTTGTTCATTTTGAAACCCAAATTTTAAATTGTCGATAAATAATGTTGACAGTTCAGACGAATTAGAAATTAGAATCAAGGGAGTCTTTGATTAGAATAAATTAAATTGTCATAGGTAATCTGGTGAATATCCGTGTTTTAATTTGAAAATTATTAGTGTAATTTTTGCTTTTAATGCTTTCATAAATTGAAAAATTGCAGAGTTTTTGATATCCTCATACGCAGAAAAAAATAATCTTTCGATTGCTACCTTTACCACCACTGTAACTACACATGGGGAGCAGGAATCCCCAAAAATGTAATTGCCATGTTATTTCCCCATGTATACATGGAAGTTTGTCACACGGTATATCATACAAAAATCCAGTATAAAAAGCACTTTCAGTTTTTTCCGAATTTTCCAATTTTCCGGGCAACTTTTCCAATTTTTCGTTCTCTAAAAACCTTATTTTTGAAAAGAATTAGCCAAATCGGTCCAATCGTTAAGCACTTTCAGTTTTTCCCGAATTTTCACATTTTCCGGTGGATTCTCCAAAAAATTTCTCTCATACAAACCTTGTGCTGACAATTACGATCACAACAAAAAAATCAGCCAAATCGGTCCAGCTGTTAAGCACTTTTAGTTTTTCCTGAATTTTCAAATTTTCCGGTGAATTTCCAAAATTACGATTTTTACAGTTTGTCCGAATTTCCTGACTTACGCATATCCATATCATACAAAAATCCCATAGAAAAAAGCACTTTCAGTTTTTCCCGAATTTTCCAATTTTCCGGGCAACTTTTCAAATTTTTCCTTCCCTAATGCCACGTTCGGCCTCTGTTTTGTCGACGTTCCAAATTATTTTGTGCGTAAGCTCCAACTGAGCGCGTCGAACTCGACTGTATCCGTTGTTCCGGAGTCATAATGGATCGCACTTGAGGCTTAAGAAATTCTTATTCGACTTGGCTCCAAACGCTGTCTACGCTCTTCGTCAGTCTCATTGACTCGACGATCATGTAGTTGGCTTGCATTGCGCGTACGCCGACCGATATTTTGACGGCTCACTTGTGGCATTTTTTCCAAAGAAACACCAAATATATGATCACCACCGATAACACACTGACAATTCAATTTTTAGAACTGTCAAACTGAACGTCACATTTTTGTTTGTCAAACAAATTTTCATACAAACATACTATCCAAATTTTCGACTTTCCCGGTGGATTTTCCATAATTTTATTTCATACAAACCTTGTCCTGACAATTACGAACACAACAAAAAGGAAATCAGCCAAATCGGTGGAGCCGTTCTCAAGTGATGATCTTACGTACATGTGGCAATTGATTTTTATTTAAAGTTTAAATCATATAACTTGGCGTATGGGTTGACACATGCATGTGAACTAATTTGTTTCGACATTGACAGTACTGTGACACTAATACTAGTTTCCATGATAACATACGAAACAAGCAAATACGTACAAATACATTGTTATCCAACATTATAAATGAGAATGAGTGAAATAAAGAGTTACAATGGAAAATCTTGATTATTTCATCTTACGTTAATAATTATCGGCCATATCAACTAGTTGCGTGCGACAGAGACATCAAACTAACATGATGCGTAGATTATTTCAATCATACGCCAAGTTATATTATTCAAACTTTATATAGATATGCAAATGTGAGTTGTAAGAATGTAGTGTAATATGTAATAACATGAAATACAAGCTGCAATTGTAATGGAATTAACTGGGTTGCGGTTTGTTCATCACAGGAAAGGTAGGTCATCTTGATATACAGGCTGACCACCATAGGAGCTCCTGGAAAGTGTTGAAGATGTCTTCAGTGAGATACAAAATGATCGGGAAAACGAGCACGTCGTCCTATTCTTGTCGTGGTGACCCAGCGAAGGATCATTTTTGTTTAGGTTATAGGCGGGCTTCAGACGGTCGATGGAAACTGACGTCTCGGCCGTGGATAGTGACAGTGTATGCTTTGTCACTTGGGCCTACTGGAGTGGCGTCTTGATGACTTGATCAGCTGTAGCAAGTTTCTGTAACCTAAAGGTTTCATCAGTTCCGTGACAGGTTGCTTCGATTGGTCAGAGGTTGTCGAAGTGACGTCGGAGGGCCTGGCTCGCTTGATCGGTTCAACTGCTCGAGTGAAATGAATTCGCCTGGGTTCCGCATCTCTGCGGCGCGTGTTCCCATGAGGACTGTACGTACTACTTGACCGTTGCTTTAAGTTGTCGATGGAAACGTTCTATCATCTCATTAGTTTAAGGGTGATTAGGCTGGTGCTTGAACAGGGCGAATTCGAATTGTCGGCGTTGGTCCGTAGTGATGCGGAGAGGTGTACCGAAGCGTGTTATACATCCTTCATAAAACTTTCTAGCCATTGGCTCAGCTTCGATGTTTTCGATGGGGAAAACTTCTGGCCATCTGGAAAATCTTTCGGTGCAGGTCAAGCAATATCTTCAACATTCATAAATGGGCAGGGGTCCAACTATGTATATCGATGATTACATGCTCGAATATCGCAGAAGTAATTGGAAATGATGCGAGAAGGCTGGAGATGTGCGGAACTGAATGCAATGACCGAAGTTGCTGTTTAATAAAGAAGGCCAACCCATTTTAATGAAAGGCGTTTTTGAAATTATTTAAAATCTTAAGGCAATGTAATTTTCAGTATTGTTGGATAACTAAAATGTGTCATAAACATTTAAGTAGACTATACTTGAAACAGATGTAATTGGCTTGATAGTATATGAAGTCTACTGTTACTGGATTTCTTATAATGTCTATTAACCCGATGAGGATGCTTACTTATTTTCTAAATTGCGTTTAAAGTTTTTAGGCTTCCACAATATTGATAATTTAGATCAACAGAAGATAAGCTAAAGAAGTAATTTTCTCCAACAAAAGAGAGTTTCCCTAAATTTCATCACTAAACCCAAATGGAACGTAGCACTTACTTTCAAACTGCCAGTTCGAGCCAGCTTATCCACAGCCAACTAAATTGAGGTTGAGTTCTAGATAAAATCGTTTTTAAATACACCGAGAGCTTGTTTAAAATAAAATAAAAGGTGAAATGGTGATTACTTTTTAAGCTCGACGCTAATTGTTTGGCATTTGTTTTACTACGCTGCTGCGCCCTTCTGCTTTTTGCAGATTACAGCAACTGGTGAGACTGGCTGTTTATGATTAATGAACGTTAATTTGATTATTTCCAGTATATCGTCAATTAACTCTGTAGTTTATGTTATACCGAAATTAGTTATGATTTAGTACTGAATGTCAGTTATAGAATTTCAAAGACATAATTGAAAATTTATGTTCTTTAACAAAGTGTTCATTAAACTGTAAGGTTTGTGGAAATTGGTAATTCATAATAGTATTGCAAATACCCAGCAGTAATTGAATTATATTTGGATATTAAAATTGAAAATCAATAGCTTCATAATATTAGTTAGCGGAGAGAACCATAAGCAGCTATAATATTAGAGGTAGAATGCGTTTAATCGGGGAAGAGACTGTGACGTCATTAATTATGTGCGAAAGCCTGGTTAATGAAAACCTAATTTAATGCCAGTTACTATCTGCGGTTCGTTGCTCGGCAACCGTAGGGAAGCTAACAAAAATGGGTTTCATTGCATACAAGATACAACCCTGTATGAACCGGGTGTCCAAATAAGAAAGAATGCCGGCCATATCTAAGGAACCGTTCATGGTACAGCTATGGGATAGAAAAATCATAATAAAAGTGGCCAAGAGAAATCGCTGGAAATAATTTTCAATTTTCTAAGTTTGCTGCTAGAGGGCGTAATAGTCATAGTCGACAAAAGGAACATGGTTTTCTCTAAAATATACCCAGATAAAGTAAATCAAAAATACGAATATTGCAATCTTGAATATATTTTGTATAATTTTGGTTTACCACTTCTTGCTCTAGCTCATCAAATAGCAGCGACGGGGGAAGGGGAACATCTGGTTGTGGAGATGCTTGTAACTTCGGTTTGATTTAACCGAATTAAGCAAACTTAATCTCGTTGAAAAGATCTATCTTCCTTTAATCAGATACTTTTATAATTTAATTCATTTTTGTTCTGTAGTAATCGCTAGAGGGCGTTGTTTGAACGATCAGGAAACTTTTCAGATTTTCTTGAAAATTTTAAATGGAACGGTATAATAATTATAAATTAATTAAAGAGGACAAAGTAACAAGAGAAACAGTGAAAACCGCACACTGATATCTTTTTTTCTAACCGGAGATATGGACAAAAGGGTTTTAGGGGCGGGAGGACGAGTACCTTTTATACATGCCACCGAATATAAAAGACATTTTGAAAATATGTATCATAATCATTAAAATTATATGTTGCTTCTTCGTGGCCGTTTTAAATGTAGAAATTACCATTTTTTAAAGCAAAAACCTATGTTTTAGGTATTAAAATATACTCTTGTAAATTGCAATATTTATTATGAATTCTTAAGAAGATAACCCCACACGCCAGAAGACAGTGACAGTCATTAAATTCGACACATATTTCGATGACAAAGTCAGGGTCCTCAGGAGTGTGCTGTGTAACTGTCTTTTGGCGTGTGAGGTTAACTTATTAAGAATTCATAGTGAATTTACGCAAAAGTTACTGATCCAACCACTGTGTGCGTAATGTATTTATAAAACAAGTAGGCTACAGCTTCGCGAGCAGCAAAAATCAGGATCAGGACTGTGTCAACAATTAAACTAGACTCATAATTTATCCAAAAGTCCCGTGCTTTATAAAACGCTTTGACAGGCTCGTTGAACAGCGTTTAGAAGGAAGGGAAGTAGAGGGTAGCAATGATTTGTGAGTAACTTTTAAGCAATCAATAACGTTCGTAATGAGTTATTTATTGATGGATTGTTTACCGAACGTGATAACATAACAACAGAGTTCACTTTCAAACAATGTGCTTCGAAAGATTGCTTTAATGGCTTGTCGGTATTCATAAATTCAATATTATACCGAATAAATATGTAAAAGTTGTTAACAAAATCACTGTTTACTCTTTGGTAGTGAGTTTATCACTACCAATAATTATTATGTAACAGGTATCATATTTTTGTAAAGGAACCAAGGCACTGATCGCCAATGACTTAACGAGCTTGTTAGAGTACATCGTTGCGCATTCTATCGCACAAATAGAAACCTGTCATTATAAAGTGAAATTCAAACCAGGTACTTGTAATAATTCATTTATACATATGCACTACATCTTCAGGGAACCCATGGTATGTTTCAAAAGGAATAAAAACCTTAGACTTGTATCTATCAACGCAAAATCAAATAAAAGTCACTTCAGGGAACAAGAGAATAGATTATTAAATTCCTTCAACTCGGAATTTATATTATCGAGGGATGTGCAAATTTGTATACTTTTCTGAAGTTTTATAAGTCTTGGAAAAGTTACCGCAGGAATCGAATAGTTTTATTCGTCTAATAAAGTCACGTACATAGCACATATTTGATTTGGGAAATGGGATATGGAATGTAACCGAGAATGAGCATATAAAACCTTATGAATAGTGAGGGCAAATTGCGCTTTTGTGTGCAGTACGCTAGAGCAAATACTAATAAAGGAAGGATTGATTGTACCGACTAAATTGTCAAATTTATGTTTAGGTACAATGTTGTAAATACCGGGAAACTATCCAGTAGAATCAATATAATACTACGTGTATAATTTCATTTAGTTTAAACTTTAAATCTAATTTCGCATAAGGACTTTTATTTATGGCGAACATGCCTTTTAGTCTACCAATTTAAAAGGTCAACAATAGGGTTTGTACTTCAAGGTCAGCGAAGCCCACCAATAAAACAACAAAGGTGACGGTGCGAATGCAGTTTCTCTATATTCCGTGCTATGACGAGGCTTACAACAATTAGTATAAAAGCGCGCACAGTGGGCCCGAAAAGGTGACCAAAATTGTAGAACTTAAAGAGACATTTTTTACATTACGTTACATCGGAATTCCGCGATGATCGCGGTGCCAATGGATAGGATTCACCTCAGAATGCCATATGAACCACTTTTTTGCGGCGGAAATCACTACCCACAGTGAAAATCATAATTTCGTTCTCGCCTTTCGCACACGCCCAACACTGAATACGGAGAGTCATTCCAGATCACCGTCTCCGTCGACATTTCTTTTGGCAAAAGGTTGCCCAGCTGTATCCCCCAACGGATCACACATTGCAATAGGTGAGTTTCTGTTATTTCCAAGTGGTGAAACTACTTCTGAGCATTCTCTAAACACAATTCCTACTTATTTCTACTCACTCGAACTTGTGTATTCTCCTCTTCACTTGCAAAGAACAGGGTTCTCACGGCCCACTATTTCCGATTTTGGTCAAGCGGAGCGAGCGTAACGAGCGGAGCGTTTAAGTTTACCCCCCAAAGAAACTAGGTTAATTTCCCTATTTTCACCTGACGTGCGCATTTCTTACCCGTTTTTACCCACCCAGCACCCCTATTCGCTCCCCGGTCCCGTATGTTTCTCTACAAATAGAGGATTTCCGCCAACAAAATACAACACTGGAAGGTGTTACGAGGCCAAAACAACACGTTTTCGGCAAAAACGCGTAAAAATGGCGATGTAACGTAATGTAAAAAATTACTAAATTATAACACAAATTTAAAATTTTTAAAGTTTACTCCTTAAGAATCGATTTTCAGTTATAGCCCGCGGTACGGAAATTTTATGAGTAGTAAAATCAAGCGTTACATTTCGCGTTAACTAAAAGTATGTTGCCTCTAACATTGAAATTATGTACGTATCTATGGATACGTCTGTTTATGTCTGACTGCATAGAGCATGGAAATAGTGAAAATAGAGTGGCATAGAGTAGATATGACAGTTGGCGTTGTAAAGTCAGCATTTGCAGTATTGGTTTGTTCCTAAATTTGTTGAATCTTTTGATTTAATATGGAAAACCTAATATTAATAAATACTCCAAATATTGCTTAGTGCCGAAATGTGAACCAACGCCTATTCGAACACCAGGAAAAGTATTTATTTCATTGCCAGTGGGATCGACGTTTAGCAGATTGTCACTTAATTACTGAATTTATAAACAATTTATATTTTGATGTAGTTGGACATTTTTGAACATAAACCATCTGATAAATGTACATTTGGGTATAAAACTGACATTCGCGTGTACCCTATTATCAAGTGATTGAAGTTAAAATAATCGTTCGTAAGAAGTAAACTCCAGTCCGTCGGAGCTGACACACACAAAAGTTTTTTTGTCCACTTTGCCACTGTAACAATAATTCATGAAAGAGTTGCATAATAATAATAACATTTATAATAACAATAATAATACAATTTTTTATTCAACACTAGATAAACAAAAATGTGAAAAACAATATGTAAAATAAACTAAGTATTTACACAATAAACAAATAAGGCAACAGTCGAAGAAGGGAGTGGGTCGTCGTACTACAAGTTCTCAAAAGATACTACATTATGAAGAGGGTCAAATAGGGAAATAAAATGGCGCCACCTAACACAGTCCAACGAAGGCTACTAATATGGGTATCAAGTTTTGAGCAATCAAAGTCTCTCAATATAACAAAACAAACAATAATATTTATTTAATATAACAGTCACCTCAGGTTCAAATCAAGTGTTCAAGTATTGCACAATCTTAGTCAATAGTCAATACAAGCCTTTATAAATAAAGTCATTGTGACCTATTAAATTAAAACTAGAAAATAATGAACTCCGCGAAATTTAGAAAAGCAGTGTATCTGAAATAATTTTGAAACGCAGTGTAGATGCTTTCGGTAGATCTACTTTTGGCTTCACAGAAATATTAACAATTTTAAATTAGCAAACAATTGAGGAATTTACTCTTAGAACTATGAAAAATTTATTACAATACTTTTAATGAAACGAACTACCGGCGGCGAGGCTGTCTCGTAACGTAAAAAAACTACTCACGGTCCGTCTGCTTATCTCTCTTCTTTAATTCTTGTACCTGGGGGTGTCTTATTGGCTATACGGCGAAGAAACCTATTCAAAATACTATGGGCCGGATACAATTCGGAACCTGAACTAGAATCGTCTAAACTAAAAACCCCCAATTACAATTATTGAAAGTTCGAATAACTATTACGCAATCTACGTCAACTGAGGAATAAACCCTTTTCTAAGGAATCTTTGAACGACTATGAAGATTTTCGATAATATCTAACCTTTTGGCAAAATCTGGACATGGGATTAGCTCAAAACCAAGAGAGTTGGATAATCAGCAGTGCTTATTCAAGTGTGGTCAAAATAGCACTAACTAAACTAGTCGAATCTTGTAGAACAGTCTGGAAACAATTCGAAAAACGAAGACGCAATAGGCAGGTTCGGTAATTTTCAAATTTCATTAAAATTGATAGAGTTTATTATAGTGAAGGCAGTTATGTTGTTAATTTTTGTTAAAAAAAAAATCCTTCGCCTGTGAAGCCGTTGCAAAGTTTTCCGTCGGTGCGAGGGTACAAATCGTACCTTGCAGCGAGAGTAGGCCGCGTGACGTCAGAACTTAGTATAACATACAAGTCCCAGCTTCTGTGCGCAGCAGTCCCATAAGTATTATGCATATGCATGTGTAGTTAAATTGTTAAATATTATTAACTGGTTCTAACTGGTGTTTTCTGTTTTGTACCCAGACTAATACATCGTACAGCACACCAATAAAACGAAAAAAGTGGTTCGTTGGAGCCAGAAGGAAAATCGGTCAGCATTATCGATATTTTCGCGAGTTAGTTTATCATTGCAAAAGTTTATAAAATTATTGGCTGCCCCATTGCAGCTACTCTAAATCAAATAGAACATAATGTAATTTATCGACAGTTTTCTGGGACCCCTTGGTACTTGGTAACGTGTTACGGTTAGCATAATTTGAAACAGGATGCTAGGAGCATGGCTGAGCCAAATACTGAATCGCCGTAGCGTTCCCTCCCTGAACTAAAAAAGGAAATTTTATTAACTATTTTACAATAATAATTAAATAGTACGTCATCATAAAGTTCTCTTTTGAAGACTGGTAGGACGCGTACCTCCATCCTTTCCCTGAGCTAGCTTACGCATTTCCGTAAAAGTAGAGCATTCTACATCCCCAACTATTTGAGAGCAGTAGTTTAATCTGCTCCAACCTCTACCTCCTTATTCCTATCTCTGACTCTAGTATGTCGCGAACTATTCCTTTGTGTCTCAGAAGGTGTCCTACCATCCTACGATCCTATCCCCTATTCTTTATTGTCTTCCATACTTTTCTCTTTTCCCCAAATCTTTCTAATTCCTCCTTATTGCTAACTTGTCTATCCAAGGTATCTTCAACACCCGTCTGTAGCATCACATTTCCAACGCTTCTACTCTTTTTCAATCCGCTCCTCCCATTGTCCAAGTTTCGCACCCATAGGTATAATTTCGTACTCCATACATGCGTCTTTAAGAGTCTCTTCCGAGTTTCTACATTAACCGTTCCAGAATAAAGCAGTTGTTTCTTTTTGTTAAACAAGTACCTAGTAGCTAGTACCTACGTAGCGTAGTTTTTTGATTCGCGTGAGTTGTATTTGTTTCAGTTTTTTTTTTAATTTCCAATCCGTTATAAAACTGTTAACTTGATAACTTGTCAATCACTTAGGTATACATACCTACATAAATGAGTAGGTATGTATTGTATTGTATTAGAGAATATAGGTAGGTACCTATTTTACAAACAGAAGTAAGCAGGTATCTACAATCTACATACCTACTTATACTGAATTATAAAAGGCATGTACAGTTAATAAATTGTTGACTTTGTTTTACTTATACCGGTCTGCCTTTACACTACTGTTTTGAGGTTGAATGAAATTGGGGTTAGATGCAAGAATCACACACCATTTCCACATTTACCGGCACATTTACCTACTACATAAATATGGCAAATTATGTGAATCGGACTTTTGATACCCATTTTGCATCATTATATCGATTATGTTGTCTTTGTTTTATGTTTCCTTGACACCTTACTTTAAAAATTCACGCTCGAAATAGTCCCAATAAGTATGTTATGAGATAGGTACCTAACCGCTTCACGGGCACTTCAAGAGAAGTGGGAGGAGTGCCTTACGAATCTCTGACGTCAAACCAATAACAAAGCGAATTGGCATGTGGGCGTGGTAAGCTAATTTCTTTCTCTTATTACGCCGCAAAAAATTTTTTTAGAAAAAAAATGTCGCCGCAAATCAATTACAATAACAATTTTCTGTCATTTTCATGCCAAAAATAGATATCTTATTTTTCTCCGAACCTCCCTATTTCCAAGAATAGGTACTAGAAGAGCCCTCTACCGGGGAGCGAGCAAAGGTCGATTGTTAATTCTAGCGGAGAGATCTATAATATTCTAGGCTTTTATAGACAACTACAATAAGATAATACCAAAGAGCGGGATATTTTAAATAACGAACTCTAAGACAAATCTGTCTGTAACACTGAATGCGAGAATGCAAAATAAAACACTGTATATGTAGGTTCCTCTCATATACAAGGTATCATTGAATCGATGTTACAAGCTTGGGGTCGTGATTACTAATTGGAGTTAACTGGACGACCATGATCGCACAATATGACTCTCACATTTATAAATTCAAATATTTTATTCTTTGTGATAAAACGTTCTGGAGATGTTAATCCTAAAGTGAATTTTAGTGACCCTATTCAAGGGTTCGTAATTTCAGAGGGTGGGAGCAAATATTGGTAGCTAAATTTTTTACAGTAGTTTACCTACACATGGGCTTTACTTTCATTAAAAGTGAAAGTGAGTAGATCATCTAATTTCAGCATCAGATTACCTAACTGCTTTGGATCAGGTCTGTCGAATCCATCCACTTGTTCTTGAAGTTGTCTGATGACGTCAGGCGAATGCACTTCTGTTTATACCCCTGATCAATTCTGACTTAGTATGAACCGGTCTGAGCATACTTTATCTTGTTTAAGAAGTAAAAGATCGGTAAAGAACACTGTTAGTTGTGAATGTGATTGGCGCACTATT
Source organism: Xestobium rufovillosum (assembly GCA_963966045.1). Lineage (NCBI taxonomy): Eukaryota > Metazoa > Arthropoda > Insecta > Coleoptera > Ptinidae > Xestobium > Xestobium rufovillosum. The sequence goes on from OZ014492.1 coordinate 36,154,027, forward strand.
CCGATGGTCGTGAGCCAAGTAACTTACACCAACTTTCATATCTATTTGAACGAAATGTTCTTGCGAAACGGAATCGACAGCTTATTGTAGTATTGTTAACAATTGGGGTTTTAGCTTAGCCGACGTCAGTGCCGTAACAAAACCATTAAAGTCTATAAGAGCTACCCATTACAATGTAATAACAGCTTACTCCTGATGCAGTAGTAAATTAAGTTATAATGCCGTGTAATTCTCACTATTTCCTTGACCCACAGACATTTATATTAAGCCCAAAATTTAATTGCCGAAGTTCTGCGAGGATTCTCAACCCATTGGAACAATGGACATTTATTTGAATAAACTAAATCTGTCGCCTTACACTAATCTAGTTACTAAACTTTCGCCTTGAAATGTGTTTGCTTAATCCATTTAACTCCACGAACGATTCACTTCATGGTGTTCGATACGTAAAGCAAGATTTAATGCTATTCCCAATCGTAAAGTGGATTTCATGGTCCATAACTTAGGAAACCCGAAAAGAAATAACTTTTGTAATGCTGCCTTTGTAAATAACATTATAAACATTTCTGCTTCGGTAAAGTTGATTTTTACGAGTAGAGTTTGCAAAAATGTGAAAGTTTTCGGATAGGGTTTTAATTCAGCCGGTACTCGCGAAACGCCACTGATACAGAATCACCAATTAGCGCTGAAGTCGTCGCCTTAGTACGCAAGAGACTCAATAATTAGCATTACTTTGTCATGCCGTCCTGAATCTATCCTAACTTAAAGTTGCCGTTACAGACTACAAATTTATTTTATCTCCCAGCACTGAACTGAGAAAGGGCTTGGATTTCATCTCGTATTGGCTGTGAATAAATGAGTTTCTAAGGTCTTCTCCAAAATAATAAATTTATCATCCCGTCCGCTTTCACTAGTTTACTTTTGGGTTAGCCTAGTTGGAAGACGAATTTGATTACACCCCAAAGAAATTCAATGAGGTTAACATTGAATGAAACGGGAAACTAAAGCAAACTATGGCTAAAATTTTAGGGTGGTGTAAACATTCAAACATATATTGATTGTCGTTCATTACATTTCAACCAATATTCATAAATTTTATTGGGAATTAACGTTTGATGTATAGCCAGATAATAATGAAAGTCGTGATAAGCTGCTTTACAACGGGATTTAATAATTAGGACTGTAGTGAGGGTGACACTCTAATGATCAAATGAGCATTATTGTCAGCACTGGGTATTATCATGATGAGGAATATCTCATTTATAATAATAATGTTAATAATATGCCTTCGTAGACTTAAATCAAGTTACATACTGCATAATCTACGTTCAGACAGTCTGGAATAATAATGAATGTAATGGAGTTATCCCTTCCCAAGAAACGATTTCGCAGTTGTTACATTGAGTAGAATAATAGAAGAAATAGAATAAATAGAATAAAAATGGACTTGCTTGTCGATTTGTTGACTGCACGGAGACAACCTTTTTTATTAAAGATAAGATAAATGAAGATTTCCTTTACCAAATGGTAGCATGAAGATGAAGTAGTGGGGGTCAGATACAACAACGAAATTTGGGGACAGGATCCACATTCTCGAGTTTCCCTAATACAGCTTGTAAAGGTACCAAATTAACTTTCCACTATTGGGAGATCACCAGGAAAGATGATGAAAATTTTACAGTTTTGAAACGCTGTTACACCGCCATAAATTAATGCCGACAGCACAACTTTGGATGTTTTGAAACTTGTATAATCAACTTTAGAACAATTTTCAACTATTTCGGAGCAACAAGTATTTCATCCCCCGACGAATATTTTACATTCTCGCACGGCAGATTTAACCTGCTGAATAATTCTTATGCGACAATGAATCTAATGCACAACTATGTTAATGCTACTTAAGGATAATGAGCTTATTTCCCTTGAAGTTTATTTTGAGAAAAGTAAGAATGTGTTTGGTAAGGCTTCGAAATTGTTAATTTACAATTTATTAGTACACCCTCTGGAGGTGAAATGAGAGGGTGTGCGCGTTGTAAATTCTCAGACTTTCAGCGAGAATATTCGCCCAAAGTTCACTTATTCTTGCTACATACATAAGTAGGCAAAGCATATTCATAAAATAATGCAAAATAGTGAAAGCGTGGGTCGTCTCAGAATTTTACTACGGAATTTTAAGTGCAGATTCCTTAATTGAAAATATGAAAAAAGCTGCTAAGAACATACACCAAATTCCGCATCAGATAAGAGCTTTGGTCTTCCAAAAATGTAAGAGTGCAAAAGTTGTGAGCAACTATCTTTTACGGGAATACCAATTGAATTAGGTACAACTTCTAGAAAAAAAGAAAATGTTTTCACTTTTGTCAGAATAACCCGCGCCGTGATAATGGGGGATGGGGGATGTGTTTCTCCAAAATTTTAAATAGAAAGGGGGGGCGTGTTATACGAAATCATAAAGGTAAGTCGGCTATGTTACCTTGGTGAGCAATTCGATATCAATTTGGCTCCCATTTTGTAGGACGCATATCTGAACTCTTTTCTCCAAGCACCCATTCCTCTCTTGTTATAAATATGCATTCAATCCGAATTTACTCCTTCATAAGCTTTCTCTGCCAGTGGGTGGTATTCTGTATCCAACCTAAACCTACCAAAAAGCCAGAAATCCACACGTGTGCCATATGGCTCATCTCATTGAATCTATTGTTGATTTGAAGCATTGTATCAAAAATAGATTGGATTGGAGAAGTTGAGATATGCATCCAACAGAATGGAAGACAATTTGAGCATTTGGGACAATGTACCCATGTTGTAATATAATGAAATTTCCGAGAAAAATTTCTCATAAGAATCTATTATTGTAATTTATGCCCAATAAGACTTTAAAAATTCAAACATGAAAATGTTAAGTTTCTGGAGGCTGAAACATAAAATTACAGGTATCCAAAGATACTTGTTGCTCGAGTTAAGCCAAAACTGTTTCAGGCAAGTTGCGGGAATTAGGCCTTTGGAATTTACAATTCATCACATTGACGGTTACTTACTAAGGTACCGCACCCAACTTACCTTTTGAGGGAGCAATTTTATTATTTTTTTTAATATTGTCCATGGCTTCTTACTGAATGACTTAAACAATTTTTCTTTCAACGCGGCGGCAATTTTCATTTCAATTTCGCCCTATCAACTTCAGTGGAAATTGGCTTTGATGATTTGAAGGAGTCCTGTCAGAATCGTGCGCCATTATTGGATGTGTTAAGAAAAGTATGGAAGACAATAAAGAATAGGGGAGAGGATCGTAGGATGGTAGGATGGTAGGACACCTTCTGAGACACAAAGGAATAGTTCGCGACATACTAGAGTCAGTGATAGAAATAAAGAGGTAGAGGTTGGAGCAGATTAGACTACTGCTCTCAAATAGTTGGGGATGTAGAATGTTCTACTTTTACGGAAATGCGTAGGCTATCTAAGGGAAGGGATGGAGGTACGCGTCCTACCAGTCTTCAAAAGAGAGAGAACTTTATGATGACGTACTATTTAATTATTATTGTAAAATAGTTAATAAAATTTCCTTTTTTAGTTCAGGGAGGGAACGCTACGGCGATTCAGTATTTGGCTCCGTCATGCTCCTAGCATCCTGTTTCAAATTATGCTAAGCGTAACATGTTACCAAGTACCAAGGGGTCCCAGAAAACTGTCGATAAATTACATTATGTTCGATTTTATTTAGAGTGGCTGCAATAGGGCAGCCGATAATTTTATAAACTTTTGCAATGATAAACTAACACGCGAAAATATCGATAATGCTGACCGATTTTCCTTTTGGCTCCAACGAACCACTTTTTCTGTTTTATTGGTGTGCTGTACGATGTATTAGTCTGGGTACAAAACAGAAAACACCAATTAGAATCAGCTAATAATATTTAACAATTTAACTACACTTGCATATGCATAATACTTATGGGACTGCTGCGCGCTGAAGCTGGGACTTGAACGTTATACTAAGTTGTGACGTCACGCGGCCTACTCTCGCTGCAAGGTACGATTTCTAGGCTCGCATCGACGGAAAACTTTGCAACGGCTTCACAGGCGAAGGATTTTTTTTTAACAAAAATTAACAACATAACTGCCTTCAGTATAATAAACTCTATCAATTTTAATGAAATTTGAAAATTACCGAACCTGCCTATTGTCGTTTTTCGATGGTCTTTTGATTTCGTACTGTGACGTCATCGTCCATTTTTAAATGGCTCCCCATACTTTTAAAGTCGTAGTTGGATAGTGGCTGAAATTACGAATTCAGTGATATGCAGCAGAATGACATTGACATTGATATTTTTCGAAATAATCAAGTGTAAAATAAAAACAAAAGCTCTAAAAGAAAGTGAGTTAGCCATGGAATATTGACAGTTTCATTGATTGGAAATGGCGTAAATTTGACGAAATAACATTAATTAACTAAAAATAACAGTTAAATTGATGTTGAAATTGCCATCTATGCACTTCTTGGCAATATAGAAGTCGTAATCGAAATTCCTGGAGAACACTGCAGAGAGTGTCTGGTCTAATTGCTCTAATTTTGCTGCGGATTCTCTGCTGAAATTCGTCAATTCATCAATTGTATTTGACCAGTTAAAATAAATTGTAAGATAGCCCTACAAGGTGATGAAAGGTCGGAGAATCGTGCATGCCGCTCACTAGCACCTCTCCACCAATCCGCCTGTTGGGGAAAATTTGGTCTTAATAATTCCAGACCATAAGTGTGCAGGATCATCATCTTGTTGGTAGCATAAAGTATTATTTGGTAAGTCCGGATCTTCATGATTTGGGCAGAGAACAAACGGAAATCCACAAAACAATGATGAACTGTTAGAATTTAATTGGAGACGTAATGGTTTTGGTTACCAATCAATAACTGTCAATATTCCAGGGCTAACTCATTTTCTTTAAGAGTTTTTGTTTTCACTTTAAACTTGATCATTTAGAAAAATATCAACGCCAATGTCATACTGTGGCTTATCATTGAATTCGTAATTTTAGCCACTATCCAACTACGACTTCAAAAGTTTGGGGAGCCATTTAAAAAAATGGACGACGACGTCACAGTACGAAATCAAAAGACCATCGAAAATCTATAACAATCGAAAAAGATGCACTTTAAAACAATAAAACAATAAAATAAGATTATCAGATTTCATTTTTCATAGAAAGAAAAGCCAAGGTCAAATTACCAGACAGGCAGAGACAGATGTAGGTACACTTCCATCGACCACAAACTAGGAAGTAATTTTGAGTATTTTAAATATGTTTATTGATTGAGTACAGCTAGCGGCGCGCTTACTTACTACTAATAATACGAGATTTACCTAATAAGGTTTGAGAGTCTGATACATATACACATACATCCGGGCCTCCTACAGGACAACAGCCTTAAGTAAATGAAAAGTTTTCTTTGTTGGTCCTAATTTTGAAACGTTTGAGCATTTGAAAAATTTTTTAGACGAAAGTTCTAATACGTTTCTTATGATGTTTAATAGGAAGCCCATTTCCGCTTGAAATTTCGGAGAAACGCACTTTTTAACCAAACGGAGTCAGTTTTAACAGCAAAATCTATGATCAATATTAGAATTAATCAGTTACCATAAATCTTCGAAAAATATCCTCAAGTGGTAAATATCTGAAGTGTAAGCATTAATACCAATCATCCCGAAGTCACGGAATCATTCTATAAATATTTTCCTTCCGTTACGAAGCGCAATAAATTTCCACATATTAATTTTTCCCTTTACTTAAGCGGATAGACGAAACCACCTACGCAAAATAGGCAACATAAAAATAAAGTTTATACCGAACAATTTATATGCATAGTTATTTTTTCATATTTTGGATGAAAGTATCCGGTGTTGACAGAAACATGTTATCAAATAGGGGTTCTAAAAACCCCTTTGAAATGAGTCTTGAAACGAGCCCCGTTCCGTATAGCCATTACTGCACGAAATATTAAACCGGGACCTTGAAAGGTTATACACGTTTTTCTTTTTAGTATCCTAGCGTGCTATGAAGAACAAAGTGATCAAAGTTCCGGGGCTAATATTATCATTTTGAGGTCGTAATTAGAAAGTTCAGTTTGATGGAATTTTTATAACGAGTTATAGATCGCAGACTGGAATGGATTTTTATTCTTGGGCTTTTCTTTCAGTCGCAAGTTGTTTTTCAGTACTTGACCGAAAACAATACTGGATGATTTATTGCTGCTGCGGGAGGCTGTGTTTCTCTGATAAAATAAGAAAACGTGGTTGTAAATAAGACTGAGAAATACTACGTCGAAAACATACTACGTTTTAGTCTGCTATAGTGCTGTAAACAGCATCAAAACTATAAAGCCCACATTTAGTACATGGCGCGATAGTACCTACTGCAATTTAATCTGCAATTATGCAGATATACTTATTATTTTCAAAAAAGAAACTGGTTCATAACCATTACCTATCTGATAAGATGTTTGTACCTTAAATCATTTGATTAGGAAAATCTTCTAATATACGAGCTGCTTGTCAAGAAAATTGAAATCGGTCCACATTTACGAAAGTTATTGAAGAAAATCGAAAGCGTTGCATTTGTCATTCCGCGACTCTCCACTTTCATTTCTCGAAATGCATTTTTTTTCGATCATCGGAGATGAAAATACTGATCTTATGGTATCTTGCGAACCTTTCCAATTTCCAGTGACGTCCAAAATGGAAGCTGCATTTTCTCATCCCACACATTTTGGCGGCAACAAACTGTGGGGTCAAGTAAAATTAAAATTAATTAATCTAAGGTACTTAAGATACGTGTACGAAAAGCGATAACTAAAAAATAAGAAATTAGTTACAAATATTAGTCTTGTTTATAGATCTGTAAACAAAAATATAAACGTACCAATAAAAATTTGGTATCTGCGTTATTTTCATGAAATTTCAAACAATCATTGTAAATATAATAATTATGGTATAAAATATGAAATAAAAAAGTAAACTTTAATGTTGAAATCGAGGTTAAACTAAGAAAGAAGTTAATTAAACAAACAAATAAAAGAAACGAGAAACTGAACGAAAATATATAGAATTAATTCTGAAAGAAACAACAGGTTGTTGAGCAAAATAAGTAAAGACAATAAAATAAAATAAAATGCCTGTACAAAAAGCTACCACATATTGTTTAGACCAAAATAAGTCTATTTAACCAAATTTACCTATATCCAAAATTCCTTCGTTTAGGCGCTAGAGGGTGTCAAAGTTCTTAAAAAAATTTTAACTTTTCATAATAACAAAAAAAGTCTTTTAGTTATATGAATTAATTTTGGCCTGCGAGTTTGTACTTCAAAAGACTGTTTTTGGTACTGATTCTTTGTTCTCTGTTGTTACGTTAATTGTCAATAGTGGGTCATCCACATCTTAAGACGTTCATATTTTTTTTTAAGTTTTGTTAATGTTCACCGAAATTTTGTGGCGTATAGCCACTTTTATTCTGATCATTTTTTGTTTCTTATTCGATTTCGCTATCTATCATAGTTTAGGCAGCAGAAATTGTTTTATTTTCCAATGCGTCGTACAGTGTAGCTATGATGCTAAACGTAGTAGGCTCATCTAACGTTATCACAATTTGACTAATAAAAACTAGACAAGTATTGTAATAATTATTGCAACTAAATCTAAAATTTGAAGAAACAAAACATTACAATGAGACAAAACACTACAATAAATGTTCAAAATGTCTACCATTTTCACGCATACAGAGATCAATGCGACGTAAAAAATTAAATTGTACTCTTTGCATAACGTCAATGTCATTTTTCAGTGTATCTATGGCATTTTGTATGCACCTCCACAATTCTTGTACTGTATTTATAGGCCTGGAGTACACCGTTGTTTTTAGGGCTCCCCATAAAAAATAATCTAATGGCGTTATGTCGGGAGAACGTGGTGGCCAGTTTATCGGAGCATCATTCCCTCTGCCCATCCACCTATTTGGATAATGTGCATTTAAGAAATTGCGAACATTTAAGGTGAAATGTGGTGGTGCCCCATCGTGCATAAACCACATTTCTCGACGAAGTTCCAATGGCAGATCTTCTAATAAATCTGGCAATGTATTCTGAAGATGCTCCAAATAAGTTTCACCATTTAATCGCTCCGGCAACATGACGGGTCCAATAATATGATTGTCGATTATTCCTGTCCAAACATTAATTTTAAATTCGTGCTGGTAATGCGTTACTTTAATGGCATGTGGATTTTCATCTGCGTAGACATGTTCGTTGTGTAAATTAGTTACACCCCTTCTTGTAAAACAAGCCTCGTCTGTGAATAAAATGGTTCTGGTAAAATTAATATTGTGTGCTCTTCGCTCGTTAATGAACTGACAGAATCCGAGCCGTAAATCAGGATCAAGCTCTAAGAGATCTTGCACTGGTTGAAGATGATACGGATGGAGTAGTTGCTCTTTCAGAACTCTGTGGACGACATCCTTGGATACTCCTACTTCAAGACCCAAGCGTCTGGTACTTAATGTTGGATCTTCTGCAACCCTTTCCAAAATCTCGTATTCAGTATCAGCAGTTCTTACTATTCGCTCACGTCCGTGGTCCATAGTTGAAGGTGCAAAACTACCTGTTTCCCGAAGACGTCTCTCAATAGCGGCAAAAGTTTGATGGTTCGGCACCCGACGATTTGGAAATTTTTCTCGGTACACTCTGACAGATTCGCGCCCATTCCCTTGACAAAATCCATATACCATTAACATATCCGTAAGTTCTCCATTAGTGTATTTTCCGGCCATAATAAAGAAAATTACAAAATTCAACAACGATTTACACAGCGTCTGCTGTTGGAACTGACAGTTTGATTAGATTTTGAAAGGTGGCAAAGCCCTCTTACTTAATTGCGATTTTTGTGTTGACAATCCAATGCCACTGTGATAACATTGGATGAGCCTACTACGTTTAGCATCATAGCTACACTGGACGACGCATTGGAAAATAAAACAATTTCTGCTGCCTAAACTATGATCGATAGCGAAATCAAATAAGAGACAAAAAATGATCAGAATAAAAGTGGCTATAGGCCACAAAATTTCGGTGAACATTAACAAAACTTAAAAAAAAATATGAACGTCTTAAGATATGGATGACCCACCATTGACAATTAACGTAACAACAGAGAACAAAGAATCAGTACCAAAAATAGTCTTTTGAAGTACAAACTCGCATGCCAAAATTTATTCATATAACTAAAATACTTTTTTTGTTATTGTGAAAAGTTGAAAAATTCTTAAGAACTTTGACACCCTCTAGCGCTTAAACGAAGGAATTTTGGATATAGGTAAATTTGGTTAAAAAGACTTATTTTAGTCTAAACAATATATGGTAGCTTTTTGTACAGACATTTTAGAGACACCCTGTATAAAAAAATATATAAAAAAAACTTGTGTGTGTGTGTGTGTCAGCTCCGGCGCACGACTGGAGTTTACTCCTTACGAACGATTATTTTAACTTCAATCACTTGATAATAGGGTATACGCGAATGTCAGTTTTATATCCAAATGTATATTTATCAGATGGTTTATGTTCGAAAATGTCCAACTACATCAAAATATAAATTGTTTATAAATTCAGTAACTAAGGGACAATCTGCTAAACGTCGATCCCACTGGCAATGAAATAAATACTTTTCCTGGTGTTCGAATAGGTGTTGATTCACATTTCGGCACTAAGCAATATTTGGAGTATTTAATGTTAGGTTTTCCATATTAAATCAAAAGATTCAACAAATTTAGGAAAGAACAAACACTGACTTTACAATGCCAACTGTCATATCTACTCTATGGTCTATGCCACTCTATGTTCACTATTTCTATGCTCTATGCAGTCAGACATAAACAGCCGTATCCATAGAATCGTACATAATTTCAATGTTACAGTTAACGTAACGCGTTACTTTTAGTTAACACGAAATGTAACGCTTTATTTTATTACTCATAAAATTTCCGTACCGCGGGCTATAACTGAAAATCGATTCTTAAGGAGTAAACTCCAACAAAAAAATATACAGAATATGCAGAAACGAGTCTAATAAAATATTTAAATAAAAATGGGTATCTGCGTTATTTTCCTGAATTTTGAACAATTATGGTAAATATTTGACATGAAATAAAAGTAAACTTTAATGCTGAAATACGAAAGAATTAAATAAAGAAATATATAGGATTAATGCTGATATAAAATAACAAGTTATATTGAACAAAATACGTAAAAGCGATAAGAAGGAAAGCAAAACTTCCTCATATTCCTGAAGCAGAAGAAAAATATATACAGTATGTCCCCGGATGTGGTTACAAAGAGGTTTTTTTGGAGTTTACTCCTTAAGAATCGATTTTCAGTTATAGCCTGCTGTACGGAAATTTTATGAGGAGTAAAATCAAGCGTTAACTATTGAGCGTTACGTTATGTGTTAACTAGTGAAACTATGTACGTATCTATGGATACGGCTGTTTATGTCTGACTGCATAGAGCATGGAAATAGTGAAAATAGAGTGGCATAGAGTAGATATGACAGTTGGCGTTGTAAAGTCAGCATTTGCAGTGTTTGTTCGTTCCTAAATTTGTTGAATCTTATGATTTAATGTGGAAAAACCTAATATTAAATACTCCAAATATTGCTCAGTGCTGAAATGTGAATCAACGCCTAATCGAACACCAGGAAAAGTATTTATTTCATTGCCAGTGGGATCGACGTTTAGCAGATTGTCACTTAATTACTGAATTTATAAACAATTTATATTTTGATGTAGTTGGACATTTTCGAACATAAACCATCTTATATAAATACACATTTGGGTATAAAACTGACATTCGGGTGTACCCTATTATCAAGGGATTGAAGTTAAAATAATAGTTCGTAAGGAGTAAACTCCAGTCGTGCGTCGGAGCTGACACATACAATTTTTTTATTTTTAATTTCTCAGAAAAACACTTCGTAAAAAACCCCGTTTGTTCTTAAACTCCCGTTTCACATTTTATGTTTTATCTAACTGTTCCTGGAAATATTTTATTAATATTTTATGGATATTTTATGCGTTTCATTAATGCTGTCACAACAGTAAAAATTTATTTAATTCAGTACTGTATTATAGTACAGGAGAGGAATGCGGTAGCATGGATGGTAATCCAGTAATTAAAAAAGTAACTGAAAAGTTTTTCATGATCAAAATTTTTTTTTGAATTTTGTTTTGTTTAAATTTAAAAAATAAACACAAATAGGTTTAACGAAGATAATACTGGTTCTATCTGATGTAAATGGCGCACTAAAACATAGGTACAGGAAATGTTTTTTTTCAAGTTAGCAATAAAAGTTTTCTAAATCTAAAAAATGTATAATAATAAATAACAAAATTTCCTGTAACAGCTGAATACAAAAATATTTGTGCTATGGGAGTTTGGGAACAAGTAATTTTAAGTTGTCCGAGCTTTATAATTAACTTTAAAAATATAATTCCTTCACTATTGTCACCCTAAGACACTAGGAAAACTATTGTAAAGAATAAACGATGTGAACTGAAAAAATGGTAAAACAGAATTATTTTTTTAGTGTGCTCGAAAGTAGATATTCAAGGTTTTATGAAATTAAGTCGCGTAAGTGGCAACCTCTACGATACTGCCCATAACTAAATTTTGCATTTTAGTGCCATTCTTCACGTACCCATTTTTGACAGCTTTTGGATTTTGAATTGCTATGCCACGAGTATTTTATATGTATGAAGGCTTCGTAGGGCGCCAGCATCCTACTATCAGAAATACCTTCACATTTGTAAAACAGAAAGCAGAAACATTAATAAATATTAAAGTAGGAAAAGTAAGTTTGATAAACTGGGAATAACAATGTTATGTTTTTATATTGCTTTATGTCGCATTGCTTTCTGTTTGATAATTTTGTGAAGCAGAGCATCTCTAAGCTCCAAACTCACTGTAGCTTGATAATATTAAACAAATCTGATAATTAATGGGTTTAACCCCGCTAATATTTTAACATTGAAATTCTGGGGTGTTTGAATAAGCTCTCTAAGAATAGATTGCTTTCTTATTTAACATTTATTCAATTCGGTTATACAAACTGAAATTATCGTTAATGGAAACCTCTGCTACTTTACAAACACTATTAAGTTCTCAATATGCTTCAAACATTGAATAATCAGTGTAGTACTTCATCAAACTTCTTTAATGGTCTCTAGAATAAGTAGTTGGCGAATAATCAGTTTATTCTTCGCAAACGCTACAAAATGTAGGCACTAAGTAATGTTTTAATTATTTTTTTAAATGACTTATTAATTTTGTAACAGTTTTACTTTGACTAAGATGAGCGTTCCAGCTAAATTCTTTGGAAAATTAATATTTCTTTCACAAAGCTAAAATACGACTCAGTGGTTCTTAAAGCTTTTAAGAACTTCGTCGTTAAATAACAGCTCCACGAATTTGATAAACATCATAAAGGAAAATGCGCGTTCCCTAAAAGAAAGCTGAAAAACATTTTTCCGTTTTATGGTAAAAACAACGCCTTTTAAATTCAGTATTGCCCATACCATATAATGTTGACCACACGTTATGCTTTTTCGCTGCAGTTAACTTTATAAAATCTGTGGACCATTTGTGCTCAAAATTAGTTGCTTAGTAAGTTTGTAACCACCGTTCCTCTTATAAAACTACTGGCAACGTTGAGAAATACCCTGTTATTACATTTTATTCAGTCTGTTGGCATCCACACTCCACAGCCAGTTAGGTATAGACGTGCTTTTTACTACATGCGTAGGTTAGCTCAGGATAGGAAAAGATGGAGGTACGCGTCCAACCAGTCTTCGGACTGACAACCTTATGATGATGATGACGAAATATGGAAAAATCAAGTTGGAAAAAAGTTAAATTGAAAATTAAATTAAAGTTTCGAATTGATAGATAAGTAGTACGTAACCCTGCCCAATCGGATTTGGTTCTCGACCTTTTTTATTGTACGTAATATAATTATAACGCTTATAAGTAGAACAAAATGTAAAAAAATAAGAGACACTTTCTTGCTTCAGTTAGTTACAGCAAGGGATCAGTTAGTGTTCCATACGAAGTATCTAAAACGTAAATTTGCGAAACGACCTTTCCATTTTTTACATGAAAAGTAATCACCTTGTCAGGAATTTAGATTTTATTCCACACTAGCTATTATCCTAAAGCAGTGAACCGTTTTCTCTTAGCATATTCACCCTTTGAAGGGGTGTTTCCGCGTGATTTGTTTGTTCTCTGTCAGATATTGAAACGGCGAGATCCATTTTTTCAATATTCCAGCCAATACTCTGAAGAATCGGCTTGATCCGCTTGATAGCGGATATTACAAGTGGCGAAAGAATTCATTATGTTTCAATATCTTTAAAAAGTTTGTATCCAACAGCAAAATGGTTTAATAATGTAAAATACGCAAGTTTATCGCTTTTTTAGGTTATACCTTAAGGAATTCTTTTTAACCTAGTGAGTTTTTTAGCTTACCGTTGAAGTTCTTCTTACCACAGCCGTCGATAGCTAAAAAACTGATATCACGTGCTGCTTCCTCATGGTCGAGAACTCCCGGGTGCAAAATTTTCAAACTCGACACCGATCCTATTCCATGTTATGAGCTGGATGGTTAGACAAACGGACAGACAGACAAACAAACTAATCATTGTCTAAGTCAGCGGCTCTCAAACTTTTGTATTAATCTTCTTCCATTTTTACCTTCGTGAATTCTGTGCTCCTGATAGATAGATAGATAGATAGATAGATAGATAGATAGATAGATAGATAGATAGATAGATAGATAGATAGATAGATAGATAGATAATAACTCAATAAATGGGAATTTAAACTCGATTTGGCAGCATTGGCTATTCCTGTCGCGTGCTTTACCAAAATGCTAGCGAAGAGATACTGACACGTATATGACTATCATGAACTTATGTTATCAATCTCAAATATAAAACTCAATTTTGAAAAGTGTCGTCATTTTGATTTAAAGAATGTTTGTAAGTTTAAATTAGAAATACACGTAAAAAAATAAATTCCAGTCTTTCGCTTTATCCATTTATTTGCTCCGCTGCAATGCTCCCGTGCTGCCAGTGGTTTGAGAACCGCTGGCCTGATATTATCCTAACCTATTTCGAATAACTTTAGAGATTGTCCTTAGTGCCACCATACACCTAGACGTGAACTGCAAATACTATATCGCTATGCAAATCCTCCAATCCACCTGATCGGTATTCTCCACTGCATGTTTGAGAGTTAGTTAAAGCTTGTATTTGAGTAACCAACTTCACACTCCTCAACGCGCACCTGACAAACAACGTGATCTCGTTGGTCTACAAAACAACTGCCCGCATCTTCTGAAAAATCACGTTTGCTCTGCGTGTGACATTAAAACGTGAGTATTTTCTTTACTAAGAGTATGCTTTTTGTGCTTTTGCACGTTCGCGGATCGTTTGATTCGTTTAAAATTAACAAGCAAGTAACGTATCGCAGTGTAAATCTCGTCTGCAAAATAGCAATCGGAAATAAAAATATATCAACCCGATCTATTCTAACTACTTTTAAGGAGCATCAGGCTCATTACAGATACTGACGAATAGGTAAGTCTAGTATGGCCTCACACGCGTAGGATTCTTAAACCTGGTATATTTGTACACGCTAGCTGTCGGTCTGAAACGTTTGCATCTTTAGTACTTTTAAATATTTTACACCATTATCGTTATCACGTTAAGTGCGCACCCCCTGCGTTCCTATACCCATCACATAAAGTATGCAAACTACAAGAACATACTACAATAGAATTTATAAAAGAAAACTGAGACAAAAAGGCTGACGTATTGATTTGCTTGTTTCCATACTTTTGTATGTTAGGTACAAGCAAATAAACTCCTATAAGGAAAAGGTGCTCGAATTCAGTGGCATTAGTGTTGACTGAGTATTTCTCAGCATTTAATGGAGAGATGTTTACGTTTTATTTTTCAACATCAGGCACGTGTTTTTATTTGTTTTGTAAGTTGATTCGAGAATTAAGATTTACTGCGAAAAGCAAGGGATTAATGAGTCCAGCTGTCGAGGTATCTAATGCGTTCGGTAAAAGCAAAAACGTATTCTAACATTCTCGTAGCTCTAATCTCGGTTTTTCCTCTCCAGTGAAATATTGAATGTATCATAAAACGTCTGCAGCAAAGAGAACACGGTTTCACAAGTCCGAATGCTTTTGGAGGTCAATCAAGCGTTCTTTGTGGACATAAACTCGTTTATCTGTCAGCTCCAAACCCTACAAACGTTTCTGGATCTGCTCTTCCTTAAGATTTATAGTACAGAGGAATTTCGAGATACATAAATCCACAAACGTCCTCGCCATTTTAAATAATTCATGTTTGATAAAGTGTGACTTGATCCCTAATATCATACAGCAAAAGTTATATCCAAAGTTTTTGCTTGGAACATATGTGTTCCGCGTTTTCACAGGGTTATACAAATATAAATTTTACCATGCGTGTAAGAATAATAAGGCAATTATAGTACATATTGCTGCAGAATTTCCAGAGCGGAATTTTGAATGAACGCCAGCTTAAACCGCTTATTTCATTAGCGGAGATCATAAATAAATGTGATTCCTGAAATAAATATCATATGTGACCAGTGATGTTAAATTACCGTAATTTATATTTTTGGTAATTTACGGCGGTAATTTACGATTTATAATTACCAATATTAATTACTGTGGTAATAAATTTGTTTTGTAAATTACCGTGATAATTTACCGTAATAAATATTGCGTAAATTACCGTAATTTACCAGTAAATTGCCGTAATTTATCAGAAAATTACGGTAATTTGCCAGAAAATTACCGTAATTTACGAGACAATTACCGTAATTTACCAATAACAGTAATTTAGCATTAAATTTTAGATGAAAGATGATGTCACCAAAATATAAATTTTATTTCTAAAAAATATAAACAAAATTACTATAAAATATGGTAATTTATTGCGTAATTTACTGTGTAATTTACGGTAATTTTCCAAGTAAATTATGGTAACTAATTTTTGGTATTTTACGGTAAATTAGGGTAAATAACCGCGGTTATTTTACTGGTAATTTACCAGCTCCCATCACTGTATGTGACTGTATTAATATCATTTTTGTGTTAACTTTACCCTTCCTTAATTACTAAATTTGAATTTACACGGACTTGTTTTCACGTGAATGACATGCATGGTTGGGGGTGTCCGTCTGAAATCGGAACGTATCAACAGTCAATTGTCGACAATTTTCGAATACTAATCATAACTATAACTATAACTATAACTATAACTATAACTATAACTATAACTATAAGCTTTAGTCTTTTAAATTTACAATTTCCCTTTTATTGTTTAATCAAATAAGGTTTATAAGTTTACCCAAATTCCTACGAATTACAAACTTTTGTTTATATACCCAATCATCTCGTATTGATTTTTCCGTCCCAGATCAAGCGTATTACGTCAATTAACAATTATTTTATTGATTCTGAAGGGGTGGTTTCTTTGCAGCTGATGGATTATGTTCACCCTTTAATTTTTATTAGAACCCAATTATTATGTGTGTTACTTTCCTTAACCAAAACCAATTGTGGTAACTATTTCTTTACTTATGAAACAATAATTGTTTCATTTTAGTCTGTAAGGTGATCGAACCTATTTTGGTACAATTTGTTTATCAGGAACCGTTGCTTCCGTGGCCGATCGACTATTCGTCGGACTAGTATTCGGCTGGGTCTTTCCTCTGCAATCCTGGAATCCTGATAACGAATAATTTTAGGACCGGTGTTCATATGTTCTTTTTACTAAAAGTGCTCCATAGTCTATACTATTACTTCCTGACGACCTAATCTCCTGACTAATAATTGTCCTGAAGCATCCAGTAGAGTTTATTTTGTACGGATACGTAGTTGTCAGCTGGAAGTAACCGATTCGAAGAAGCTTTTATTTATTCGATTTTAATTTAGACTAATTTAAATGGACCTCTTACTTTATTTAAGAAAGTTGAAGTATTTTCTGCAAACAATACTCCTTAGAAAGCAGTTCAAGTTATTTGTAACTTCTTCAATTTATTCCTTGTTGTCAGCAAACTGAACATTTTAGCTGAAATTACGATATTATTTTCTATAAAACTTCCACAGCTTCCATTAGCTGTAAATAAAAGCCCCCAAAAAATTCTAGCCAGTCGACGAGAAAATGAACGTGGAAACAAAATTTTCTAAATAAGAAAATATATAAACCGTTTGAAGTCAATGATCGAGCTATTACTTCCTTTCTCAGTAGGGGATCACGTCGGGATCACTTAAATACACGCCAGTCCGATCAGTTTGAACTAAATAAATTGTTGGATAATTAACAATCAGACAGCGTGCAGACTGAATTCTTGGAAGGGGTTGTTCTGTTTAACACTAATGACTACTTTAATTAAAACTGCGAAATGTCATCAACTTTATAAAGTTGGAGGAACGGTACAATTATTTACATTAATTGCAAGGGCAACAACTTCAGAACGTCAATGAATGAACGTTCTTTCTAATTCTTCTTTGTTGAATCCTAATAGCACTGGCTACACATCCGCTAACATATGAATCTTTTGACCCTGTATATTAATTTCAGAGGTTATTGTTCTTGAAGAGTTTCCTTTGTTATCTTCGTCTTCTATTTCGGTTTAGGGTTTATTTTGGATGTTACTGCAGGTAGAGAGGAGATATTTCTCAACACTCAGTTACTCCCGTTTTAGTCTAAGTATCTTAAGAATTTCCGAGGAATGTTATACATATTATGTTGAATATCTGCTTGAGAATTTGTTTTTACTAGTTTCAGTGGTGAATGAGAGTAATATATTAGAAAATATTTCGTAGTTCCTAATAAAATATAAACCTGGCTAAGCGAGGGATATTTTCACCCTTTGTACCCACCTACGCTACAATATTCGAAGCCACAAATATGATGTTTAACTGGGGACGCTTAAAGCATATATCACGGGATGCGCGCCAATTTATCCAGCTTACTACGTATAAAACCCTAGGGTTTTCCCTTACATTCCACTAACCAAATGTTTCCATTGAAAACAAGCGTCCGTTATTAGTTATATCAGTAATGGTATATATTTCGTACCGCAGAAGCTGAGTGCTGAGGATGTTGTTATTCTTGCACGCTGGACCGTATCAAACGTTGCGCAGATATAATTTGAATACATCAGCACGTGCGGTAGTGTTGAAAGCAAAATGTTACTTGTGTTCGTAATTTGTATCCAGATTACAGTAGGATGTGGCTTGCTCACAGCTAATTCATCGATCGCAAATTTAATTTGCAACTGTATGTTTGCAAGCGGGCGTTTCCAATATTTGGTGTTTTCACACTAGCATATTTTCCTAGGGCCTGATCTAACCACAAAGAACTGCCAGTTTATAGTTATCCTTTGTTAAAGTATACTTATATTAGACTACAGTTAGCAAATACGAGTAGTTGGCGATACAAGATGTACTGCGCTCAAGGAATTGAGTATAAGTTAGCTCTGATGATGAACTGAAAACCTAGTGATTATGAGCAAAAAATTCTGTTAGACAGCACACTCGAAAGTAATGCCGAGGATAATGCAGTTCAGATAAAAACTTATTATTCAATGTTATAATAAAATCGATTCACACGGAGAAAAATGCTTTAGAGGGAATCCGTTATTGTTTTGGACTCAAGAGTTTAAATTTAGAAGTATATTACTTGAAGCTTTAAATAGTCTTTGTCTACGTCTTTCTTTCTTATTATCTTAAAAAGTTTCAAGTGCAGTTTTGGTAACAATTGTGGATATTAATGGTTTGCACGATACCCTGTCATTTTACAGAACGTCAAGAAGAGCATATCAGTGCTTTCCGAAAAATTAAACTTTACCTAGAACGTACGCAGCAATTAAAATAAGCATACGTAGGTACGTAATGCTTGCATAGTCAGACCACTGACAAACGCACATCTCCCAACACTGCGGTTTGGAATTCAAGGAGTCTGTAAATTTTACCAATGCAAAGTAATGACGAGCACAGTTTTGCCCAACTTGTTCCGTGTTTACAAGTCCAGGCCTGTAATAATTCTAACGGAGTTATTCAGTTGCTATTCTGGGTGTGTAAAAACTGTGTTTGCACATATGTAAGCCCTAAAACCGCGCGCCCGCGCATTTCACATTTAACATCTCTTCTGTTCTGTAACGGACATTTTTGGCGCTAAATATCGCGTAACGCGTACCTAATAAGAAGTTGCCATCCAGTCCAGTACCTACGTGTGGGTCCGGCTTCCTTTTCATCTCGTGATAGTGTAATGTTGTAGTGAGTTATCTTGCCTATTATTTGTAGAAGTAGGTAAAACATGACCTTCCAATGGAAATTCCTATTGAACGAGTGGGGTTTATCACAGGAAATCATTTATTCCTTTAATGGTAAGTTTTTCTATGTACCTAACCTACTTAAATTATAAGGCTTCTGAATTGATCTTGGTTGCTTTTCCTGTACAGTTGAGAACTGCATGCAGTATGTAACAAATAGCAATACTAGAATACTTGCAAGTAGAAGTGCTTCGATGTTTTCCATTCGTGCATTAAAATAACTTGTAGGTACATTATAGTGTTAAGTTATATAGTGGACATTGGTAGATGCATTATTATGTCGAGATTTGTGTCATATCATAGGGGATGGGTACGGGTTGATTGTTTTTATTGCTAATTAAATTAGAATATTTTGTACCCGCCTGCAAAGGTACACACTTCATTACTTAGTTATGCTACCTACTCAAATATTATTTTAACACTGAAATGTACTGAATTGGCCCTTTGATTTAAAGTACTGTCGAATAATGTAAGTACATATAGATAACCAAATAGACGATGAATTGTTTGAAAACCTATCCGGACAAATCGTCAAAGAGCTTATACCAAATTTAAGAAATCGCAATAAATTTTGGAAGCATTATGAAAATTGGAAAAAGTTGGGGGGATTTTCGTCAACAATTTCGTTACAACAAGGTTTTCAGGTAGATTTTGTTATTTTTGTTTATCAGATTTTACACGCTTAAGTAACTGATAAAATTATTACGAAAGTTTTCAATAAATTTGGAGTTGGTTTGTAAGCGTAACATTAACTGTATGCCTTATTAATAATTTAATTCTAATTATGGGGCCTTGTCGAAGTTTTAACTCGCTCAACTCCGTTTTCGTTTTTAAAAGATTACACAAACAACTTTCAGAGTCTCTAACTGAAATTTTGTATAGGTACTTAAATTTCTTGTGAATAAGTGAATATATATGCGCTACGATCTCAGTTTTTGTAATTTTAGAAAAAACGTCGTTTTGCTTAGGTACTTGACATTTTTTTATCTATTTTAAATTGGAAATGAGGCATTTCTTTCTAAAATTACAAGAAAACTGAGATCATCGCGCATATTTAGACTGCAAGAAGTTTGAGTATAAAAAATTTCAGATAGAAGAAACTTCGAAAGTTGTTAGTGTAATCTTTCAAAAACGAACACCAAGTTTCCAGGGACAATTAATGAGCGTGAGTGAGAAAGACGTGACTTCGACAATGCCCCCCTTATCAGTTTGCAGTCTAGGTGTTTAACTACCTATTATGTACTCTATTTCAATATGCATCTAGCTTTTATTCCGTTTCAAATAGATATTTGCGATTTATTCATAAAATTTTTTGGGTACTTAAAATTGTACCGCAACAAAAAATTGTACTAAAGTTCTATTTTCATAAAACTTTTGATGGAGAATTGTAATGATACTTAAGAACAGTGGTTCTATTTTTAGATACAAACAAGCAAATTAAATGAAGAGTCAGTCGTTAACGAAGAATTCGATTTCCAGACAGCTATTGCCACAGCAATTGTACCACAAAGTCAAAGTTCAGTGTGTGAAAATTTAGATGGGAGTGATACCTTTACATACACACCATTGTATCAAACAAATTTTGTGTCAGATCCGAAAAGGCTCGAAGAACATTTCTCTACTCCAAGCACCTCGGCTGCTTCATATTGTGAAAGTAGTTTGAACAATAGCACTAGTAGTATTTCGTATTGTGAGTCGTACGTACCTACGAGTATAATAAACAGATCAACAGATGAACAGACTTTAGTAGTAACAAAAGGAACCGAAACAAATGAAGTACGAGGTGATAGTGAAAATGATCCGACGAAGCAGCACCAAATAAATTTTAGTGAAAAAGAAGAGGGGAAGGTAATAATAGAAAACTTACTGAAGAAATAGAGTACGTACAAGAGGCTAGAATTGTTTTTCTTTTTACAGGATATCGAGAAATGGTTGAGAGACGAGGCTCCTGGTGGGGACGATATATTTTTTGGATATTCACTGCATAATACGTTACCAGAGGCTTGCAGAAATAAGCTTGTAGATTTAATCATTAAAAAAGAACTTCGTAACCAAAGCTGGTGAGTTGTGTTTTAATGTTTTATGAAGCTTCATTTGGATTTCTCAATAATTTAAGACAATTAAAAATTAGACCAGTGCATTTACTTTTAAATTATTTTTGCTTTTTACACAAGTAGGGATCTACAAGTTTTATGACATAAAATTTTCTTCTTCAATTTTTTAGCATTAAGCATGAAAGATTCAAAATATTAGCTGATATTATCAAAAAAATATTTCCCGGGGAAAATGCTGCCACGTATTTTATTCCTCATGTACCAAAAACCAAATACACGAAAGCTATAAAGGCGACAGGAAAATTAATCAATCATTATTCCTATTTGATTCGTCTTAAAACTACTCATCGCAAAGAAAAAGAAGCTTTGGAGAAGGCGCAGAGTTGCAGTGTTGAACCAGGTGATTACAATTGCAATTATTATTCCCATTATTGAAAATACTTTACTTTCTGTTTTAATGGAGTGTACTCAATGTATAACTTTTCATGCAGATCCATGCTCAGCAGAAGCTGAAGAAAAGCTCCAGTTACTATTAGATGGGAAACTCGAAACTTGGCCTGAAGTACAAGAATTTTGGGATTTAACATTGGAGCAACGCAAAAAGCTCTGGAACACTCAAAATTGGTCGTTGTTTGATATACTCCAAAAATTTGCTTGCTTGCGCACTGCTCTGGGATATACACTGGTAAGTTTATGACTGCTACTGTTTCTTTAGTTCATTGCTTTTTCACCCCAAAAGTCAATAAGACTAAGTTTCGAGGTGACAGTTTATTTTTTTGTAGTTGCAACGAGACTTTATGCAATTGTATCCTGGTAAGGATAAATTGTTCTTTGAACGTTGGCCGAGAATCTCTCGACGTTTGGGAGAAATTATTAGAACAGTTTGCCTCCCAAAAGAAAAATCCCTGAAATTACTTGTTTCAAAATTGTCCGAGCTGAATGATGGTAACAAATTTTGAGAAACACCTGTAATTTGTGTTAATTCAATTCAACCTTTCAGCTCAATTCAGTGTCTATATGCTTTTTTTGCTGCCAACTCTTTTTGCAAGATCAGCTCCCATAAATTGCCAAACTTCCAGAACAGCAAATAGGAACCGTAAACGCAGAGCTGAAGAAGAAAGTTGTTGGACACCATCGCGTGTAGAAAGTCAGAGTGGTTTCATTTATCATATTCCAGATGTAAGTATATTTTGTGAGTTGTCCTAGACCTCGTAACCATGATTGTTGTATTTTTTATGTGAAGGAGTTTTCATACTCGTACATAAGTAGAAATTGTAACGAGATTTTCTCCTTTTGTTCTGAGGATTTACGGACTGTTTAACGATATCACTATATTCTATTGTAGGCAGGAGACGTTATTGAAAATATAAGAAGCCTGGAACGGAGTTTTCAAGCACGGAAAATGAGGATGCAGCCACGACCCGTTTTAGCTGGTCCTCTAGAAGATATTACAAAAAGTTACATCTACTTTGATGGAAAACTATATGAATTGCCAGGTCCAGAAAATGCAGTGGATTCGTGCTTTAAGATCTACCATTCTCTGAATGCAGAATACCCCCCAGAGTCATATTCAGCTTGGTTGTTTGTACAAAAATTTATTTATAACATTGATACTGTGTATGATAGGTCAGTTCCGTCCACTGTTAGCTCATTAATTGGTGAAATGAGGTTCTCCTATACAGCCTAAGTTTTACTTATTTAAGTAGTTTGTGTGTATTTATTTAAGAAGTAAGTTATATAGCAAAATGCCAATTTGCTTTTTGTGCAAAGTTTTCAAATCCTCAAATGCAGAGTACTTGCAACACCTAAAATGTCACGGGAACATTTCCTACTATGTGTGTCATACGAAATGTGGTAGAAAGTTTTTTTGTGTAAAAACATTTAAAAAACATCTCTTACAAAAACATCCGGACACATACGATGAGCCCAAGCCTAAACATCCACGTGTGGAAACCGAAGTAGGCAATACTGAATGGACAGTTATTTTAGAAGGCGATGATGAAAATGTTAATGAAACCAATACTGAGAGGGCAGATGATATACCTTTAAACTCTTCACCATCTCTAATAGCAATTAAAGAAACTTGTAGTGTAGAAAGTAACTTAACAAGTTTGACAGAAGTTGTGGATAAAGCTGCACTGAATTTTATCACTTGCCTGTATAAATATCCAGGCCTCCCTCGTAGCACGGTACAAAATATTATTGAACTAATAAAAACATTTTTAAAGAGTGCAGTCACTGATTCTGTAATTAAAGTGTTGCAACAGGAACTTGCAAAAGCACAGGTGAATACTGAACAAATTTCATTAATAAATACTTACCTGTCGGTTTTGCAAGATCCTTTTAAAAGTCTGGGAACAGAATATCTGCGTCTTAAAAATTTAGAAGCCCTCGAAATTTTAATTAAACCTATTCCTAGATTTATAGGTTGCTCCATTAAGCAAAAACAAATATCTGGTATTACTACTACTAAGAATGAAGACGCTTTTTCTTATTTTGTTTCTATTCGAGATGTTTTGAAAAAGTTTTTTGAAATTCCTTCAGTATTCGAAGAGACCGTTGAGTACATGTCTTACCTTGAAAAAAATCAGACTGCAATTAGTAACTTTATTCAGGGGGATTTCTGGAAAAAAAAGAAACATATGTATGGAGATAAACTTGTGCTACCATATTTTATATATGAAGATGACTATGAAAGTAGTCATGCTGGCACAAGTGGCAAGATTGGAAATATTCAATTTTCATTACCCTGCTTACCACCGCAATATCAATCTAGCATCATAAATAACTTTCTTTTCCTTAATTTCTACTCATTAGATAGAAAAATTTTTGGGTATAGATCTCTTTTATCACCAGTTGTGGAAGAACTTCGTTTCTTGAGTGAGGAGGGAATAAATGTTGCAACGACGAGAGGTTCCGTTCAAATTTTCTTTTGTTTGGGTCTTGTTCTAGGTGATAATTTAGGTTTAAACGGAATTTTGGGCTTTGTTGAATCTTTTGTATCGCACAATTACTGCAGAATTTGTCTAATGTCCAAGACAGAGTGTGAAACCAATACAGTAGAAAGCAGTGAGCTTCTCCGAACGAAAAGTAATTATGAATCCACATTAAACAAACTTGAAGTCATGCGTACCGCAGTAGACAGTATTCAGAATTCCCCTAATAACTTGGAAGGAATTAGAGAGCGATGTACTCTAAATGAAGTTCCACATTTTCATGTAGCCGAAAATCCTTGCGTTGATATGCTTCATGATTTAGGGGAAGGTAGCCTAAAATTTGTCTTGGGAAATTTGCTTTACTATTTTATATTTCAGGTTAAATTGCTAGATTGTGAAACTTTCAATAATCGGATTCGTAGTATTGCATATGGACCCAACGAAAGAAATATACCTCCTGAACAAACACCTGATAATATTAAAGTAAAAAATTTGAGGGCATCAGGGGGGGAAATGTTTTGTTTAATGCGTCATTTTGGCCTTTTACTTGGAAATTTAATTCCTGAAGGGAATGTGTATTGAAAGCTTTACACTACACTAAATGCTATTTTCAGAATAATTTCAGCCAAAGCTCACCATAGAGACACTTGCATTTCTGTCGACTCTTATTAAAGAACACCTTGATCTTTATATTTCTCTTTTTAAAGTGCAACTAAAACCCAAACAGCATTTTTTAACGCATTATCCTAGAATTCTCAAACTTGCAGGTCCCATTTGCTTTATCAGTTCTTTGACAGGTGAGCGTAAACACCGAAGTGCCAAAAAGGTTGCCCGTTCAACTTCAAATCATACAAATGTTCCATATACAATTGCTCTTAAAATTCAATTAGAGCTAAGTAACTTATTGGCACAGCAGTCCTCTATTGAAAAATTTCAAACTGGTCCTGAAAGAAAAATTCGTCTCTCAATATTACCTTTTTATACAAAGCTATCAACATATTTAAATGAGGCATTTCCACCCACAGTAAGTTTGGTTAGTTGGGTGAAATGTTTAGGTGTAAAGTACTCTGCAGGAGGAATTATTATGGAGTCGTCACTTGATGGCGAAAACTTTTTTAGAATTATCGATGTTATTCTTAATGACAGTAATGTGCATTTGATTGTTCATAAGCTACATGAAATATTCTTCTATGAGCATTTTCAAGCTTATGAGGTGATCGATTTTCAACCTGATGTATATTTGCTTCCAGAAAGTGACTTTCTTGTTTTGGCATTGGACCTTGTTAATCCATTCTATGTTAGTTCAATTTGTGTTCGTGATAATAAGTTTTTCATTGTTCCTCATGGCTGGTAAAGTGTAGATATATATTTCTGTAATCCAAGTTTAACGGGTAATAAATATTGGACTGAAACATATGATTGTTTTTTCTTCCCGAATTATTGCATGTTATCGTCACTAAAATAATAATAATAATAATAATACAAATAATAATAACATTAGATATTATTATTACCATTATTAAGGTTAATGTGTTATTAATGATATTATTAATGTTATTATTATTATTATTATTATTATTATTATTATTTGTATTATTATTATTATTATTATTATCAATATACGAATATTAGTTTCCGTAGAGAACTGTACTGGGAGCAGTTCTAAACTGTTACTTTTACATACTCTGGCTTGTGATGAATCATAATATATTACAGGTCTATATCTTTAAAGTGTACCCTCCTGAGCCTTACAGAATTCTCTGTGACTAAATATGAAGCTTATAAGTCTTTACCGTCCAGACCTGTAATTTTCGCGTACTGTTGCCGTAACCGTTAATGTGCTCAGTGCAACAATAACTAAAGACCTTCCTTTATGAACTGCAAAGTCTGTAATAAACACATACTTAAACGTGTTGGGACCAAAGTCTTTCCTAGGCAATCATCTGTTATATACTTAGATTGTTATATATTTCAGGTTTACTTTTTTCAGTGCATCAACATCATAAAGTCATAAACTCTCCGACTCTAGTATGTCGCGAACAATTCCTTCGTGTCTCAGAAGGTGTCCTACAATCCCATTTTCGTATTCTTTATTGTCTTCCATACTTTTCATTCTTCCCCAACTCTTTATAATGCCTCCTTATTGCTAATATTTCTGTCCACGGCACCTTCATCATGCGTCTGTGGCTCGACATTTCAAACGCATTTATTCTTTTTCGATCCGCTTCTCCTATTATCCAAGTTTCGCACCCGTACAATGCCGTACCCCACATATCCATCTTTAAGAGTATCTACATTAACCGATCCCGAACATAGCAGTTATTTCTTTTTGTTGAATGCAACTCGACCCTGCGCTACTCTTTGTTTTTATCTCCAGTGCTCCTACCATCGCGAGTTATTTGACTTCCTAAATAGCAGAAATCCGCGACTTCCTCTATCTCCTT
This sequence comes from Xestobium rufovillosum, assembly GCA_963966045.1. NCBI lineage: Eukaryota > Metazoa > Arthropoda > Insecta > Coleoptera > Ptinidae > Xestobium > Xestobium rufovillosum. The sequence goes on from OZ014492.1 coordinate 36,180,929, forward strand.
ATTTCCTATTTGTATTTTAGTTTTAGTCCTATTTTCGCGCTTCCTGCATACCAAAATTTTATTTTTATTGATTTTCATTCTATAAACCAAAATTGCTTCCATTTCATTCAGAACCATTTCTAATTCTCCTTTGCTGGATGCTAACACTGAGCACTGAGCACCTGAGCGAATCTGAGCTTGTTAATACTTTATCCCTGTATATTAATCTCTGAAGCTGCTCTGTCCTTAATAACAATATTAATAGTATCTTCTATATACAGGGTGGCCCGAAATTAGCGTGCAATATTTTACCAGCGTGTTCTGTGGTCAAAATTAAGACAATAAATTCCTATAAGCGTATACCGAAATATGCTTCCCAAGGGAGCTATAGCTTTCTAAAAGAGAAGGCCTGAACACATTTTCTTCAAGTATCTTCCAAACAAGTCCAGTTAAAATTATGAAATTTGACGAAATGTGTAAGTACCAAATGCTGAATCTTTTGGCGTAAACATAATTTTTAAAATTTAACAGGGTCGTCTCAAATCTGGGGGTGGCGGAGATAACATTTACCCCAACTTTTTTCAGAGCATGTCATTTTCAATTTTTCCATAAAAATTTGCAACTTCAGAGTTTTTTGCAAAAAAATGTGCTCCTGTTTCGTTTTGATAGGAGGCCCCGTTATCGAGCACAATCGATTCAAAAATTTCGCTGCATGCCCAAAAATTCCTACAAGAAGTGGAGTACTTCGTTTGTATACTTAAACGAGACAGGAGCATTTTTTTGCAAAAAAACCCCGAAGTTGGAAATTTTTAAGGAAAAATTGAAAACGACATGCTCTAAAAAAGTTGGGGTAAATCTTACCTCCGCCACCCCCAGCTTTGAGAGGCCCCTGTTAAATTTTAAAAAGTATGTTTACAGCAAAAGATCCAGCATTTGGTACTTACACACTCCATTAAATTTCATGATTTTAACTGGACTTGTTTCGAAGATATTTAGAAGAAAACGTCCTCAGGTTTTCTCTTTTAGAAAGTTAATAGCTCCCTTGCGAAGCATATTTCGGTATACGCTTATAGGATCATTTTGTCTTATTTTTGACCACAGAACACGCTGGTAAAATAGTGCACGCTAATTTCGGGCCACCCTTTATATAAGTTGAAAAGTAGAGGTGTTAACGCACATCCCTCTCTCTCTCTCTTTCTCTCTCGTTTCCGGATAAGTACTTCTCTTCGTCCCTGCTCAAATTCTACAACTGCCGTTTGCTCTTTGTAGAGATTATGTACTTATTATTCTTCTGTCCCTATATTTCATCCCTACCTTTTTATATTTTCGGCTCTCTTCTGTTAGAATCACAATATCCTGTGTTATTCAGGATTTTCTACTTTCATTATGTTTATGACTCAATTAAATTATTAGCTTCCTAGCCGAGCTAGGTAGCTATTGTGATAATCGTTTTTTGACCATGGTGTTTTTCATCAAATGTGGACGTTTCAGGGCATTCTAAGACTTTTTGGCAAGGTGGCACATTTCCGTCCGTATGTACATATGTGTGGGTGTGGGTGTGTGTGCGTGGGTGCGTGCGTGCGTGCATGCGTGTGTATGTCTGTTGGCACTTTTGCGGGAAAACGGCTCCACAGATTCTGCTGAAATTTTGCTTACGTATATCAGAGATGTTCCATAGGAAACTGACGGGGCGGTTTTTTTAAAGCACTTTTGAGCCAAGATATGGCGTCATCGAACATTTTTTTCAATGAGACCGTATATATTTTTGTATTGCATCGGATAGAGGGTATTTTTCGCTACACGATGTGCGAAAATCGTAATAGGTTGTATAAGGAAAAAATTGAGAAAAAAAATACGAAAAGAAGGCGCGCGGCAAGCGCGCCCTCCAGTTCAGTTGTGGCTGTGGCTAGGAAGCTGTTCTGTCAATGCATTGACAACTAGTTTTTAATGCAATTCCATTCTGCAGGTACGTCCCTAACAGTATTTTCATCCGCGCCCTTTGGTACTTCGTTCGTCTTTTTCTCGAACTTATCGCGCGAATTACAATCTTTTAGTTTCTCGAGGTTAATTAAGGTGTCTTCTAGCATTTCGTTTTTCCAAATCTTAAATATAAGATTAGCCGTCATAACCACTATGTTGTGATCACTGCCTTGATCGGCTACTGGATAACTTTTGCAGTCCGCGTAACTTGATTTCTAAATCTTTGTCTAACAAGAATCTAATCTATTTGATATCTCCCTACCTAGATGTCCTGGCATCTTCCATGTATACCAAACGTGATGATGAAATGCAGTGTTCGTGATGGTTAGGTTATGTTTATTGCAAAAATCTATCAGTTTAACTCCTCTATCGTTCCTATTACCTAATCCAAGTGGACCGATTATTACATCTTCTCTCTATGTACCTATACCTGCATTAAAATTTCCTATACATATTCGATATCGCTATAAACTGTGTCTACAGCCTCATCATATAATTAGTTGTGGGCATATACCTGTATTATTATCGACATTGCGGATTTCAAATCTAACCTAAGCATAACTACCCTGTCACTTCCTCCTACCTACCTTGTGTGCATTACTCTAAAATCTCCTCTCCGAAACTCTCCAGCTTCTGGACATCGCAGAAGAAATCTAGCTGCATAAGTGGAAGAAATTTTTAATTGAGGATGATTAAAAGTAAAGAGAAATCTTCCATAAATTCTTTTTCCTAAACTGCATATCTAATAATGTCATAAACCCATTATTTCGGATAAAATGTAATGGCAGATTTTCGATTTTCAAAGAACAGTATTTTAGTACTTATGAATCTTAATGTAAAATAAATTATTCGATAACCTTGCAAGGAACAGAAAATTTACTACTGCTGCGAACCAAATTGCTGGAATATTTAAATTTCCCACTAAGCTTTATCATTTATTATCTCTGGTGCATTTCAACACACGAAGCAAACCATAACAGTAGGTACAGTATGTATGATTGCTAATAAAGTGTATGTATTCCGAAAGCGGTCTAGAGAGTATCTTTTATTTCGTAAACGATACCTTATTCTCTCAGAAAGTATCCACCTAAATGCATTACAAAGAGTTTGTGTTGGGATTAGGACTATCCTTTAGGGAAATGAGGCAGACATTTACATTTCAAATGCAACAAACATCGTGAATACAAATTCCTTGCTGTTCTTGCTTGTTTAACACTTGTTTTGTATTGAAATATTACTCCAGTGTTTCACTTACCATGGCGGCTTTACGATTTATTGTTTTTTGCTGCGTAAAATAACACAATCTACTACATTAAAAATTCTCACGCTGAATACTTCATTGCTTCCTGAAGCAGAAATTTTCTTCTTGCGGTTGCTTGTTGAAGAGAATCCTCGCGTGAGCCTACTCGAATTGTTGCCGAGCACACTTCTTTTATGGAGTTAATTATAACCATTCCTACAGATTTTATTATCATTCTTCCATTCTTCCATTTATTATAATTTTTCAGACGGAAGGTTTAGCCGAAATAAGTAATTGACGATAAATTGAAATTTCTTTATCAGCTTTCAAGTTGTAATAATCTTTGTTTGGGCGAAACTAGCACTCTAGCTGCGATATTAAATTCTTGCTGTCAATATAATATGAGGATGCAACGACAGCGGCTATTGAAATAAACCCTCTCAAAACAAAATGCGGTCAAGAAAAGAGCTGTCCTGGCACAAAGTTGTTATTGAGATAGGAGAATATTGCATCTAGTGATTCTCAAATTATTATTCATAGAGCTGGGTTCAATATGTTCCTAGTTAAATTTTGCAATACTGTTTACTCAGTTTGAAATACCATTTCAGCTTCTGGTTATTCTGAGCTTTATTTAATAACATAGCACTGTAACACCGACGTTAAATCTAGCTTCAGAAGTGTGTTTTGAGTACGAGAGAGCGGCTGCTGCTCTAGTACGCAATACATCTAACAATTAATTTTTTCCAGGAGAATGTGTCGTTAGTGATACCATGGATCATCGGATTCATAACTTTCATGGCGTTAGAAGCAGTTTCCATGGTTTATTCGAACGTACTCAGAGACCACGTGAATAGGGTGAGTTTTATCAATATACGATACGTTTGTTTTCATTGAAATTCAGTTCAAATTCAGAGAGAATTGGTCAACTTTGCGCACCGTGATGCGGGTTGTAAAGTGATATCTTTAGTCCCTTTGAGGGAAGAGAAATATAGCTTGATGATTCAAAACCTTTCCTCGCATATTACCCCGGTTTTCTTTTTGTTCAAATGATCAAATATATTCTCCTAGCGTTAGAACTTTAAGGAGAAACGAAGTGTGGTTTCCTGCAAAAAATAAATGCGTTTGGCGGTCTATAGCAAAAATGGACCTTACTTTTAGTAATCAATCGAGAAAACTGAATTTATAGGCTAATAATAATACACGCTGTTCCATCGGTGTTGGGATGAAATGGGCAACTTAATAATGCAACTTAATAATGCAACTTAATGCAACTTAATAATGCTAAAATAATGGGGGTTTGTCTTATAAAGTTTTCCACTTATACTTGGGCCGGCGAACAGACGGAGTGATCACCCTGCAAGAATGTGCTCTAGCGGGGCCAATAGTAATTTATGACGACCGAATTGGAGTGATGCGACTTCGTTGGGTCTAAAGAAAGCGCATCAATGCGGTTCTGTCGTCTTAAATTGATAGTGGTCCCGCCTAGAGCACGTTCTTGCAGGGTGATCACTCCGTCTGTTCGGCGGCCCAAGTATAGACACATATTGGTGAAGATACAGGCTGTTAAAATATGTATACTTTATTAAATATTACTTTATTAAATGTTAAATAAATACTGCCCAGAATAAAATTTAAAATGTTATACGTAGTGTTCTTCAATTTGAATACAAAATTATTATTTTCCAATGCCAGTTCACGGATATAATCGAATATTCACAGGACACAAACGTAAAAAACGTAAATAATCACAAAACAGGATGGTAAGTATTAATTATACAACACGTGGTATCTCAGCTACTCATGCATGTATAACTCTCTTTCTCCTTCTCTCAACGTTATATCTTTCGTCTCTCTCGTGTAACGAAATGCTCGAAAACGTGACGCGACCTTAAAATTTTACTATCAATTCTCGGGCAATTTTCGAGGTGCCGCTAAAGAAGTTTCACTTCAATAAAATTTGACATGAAAATCTCTTTTTAGTTCTTAAAAGTTACAGCAGAATTTATTTCTTTTATTATAGAACTTTTAACATCCTGTATATTCGCCAATAAGCGTCTAAGTAAAAAGATTACTATAAGACAAACTCCCATTTTCTTGGCATGATTGACTTACACACGGTGTTTTCCGAAGCATAAATGGGACACTTGTATACAGTGTGTCCCACAAAGTACGTAACGGTCAAATATCTCTTTTATTACTTATCGCTACAAATTTTCGTTCAAAAAAGACATTTTCTTTTAAAAAGCACTCCTTGCAAACAGTCTAATTCTAATACATTCTATCTTATACGGGGAGTGCTTAAGACGAAAAAGAATGTCTCTGTTAAATGGAAGGTGGTCTTTATTCTACGTTAAATCGAGCAAATTCATTAAAAAAGTTTGCTCAGAATCCCAAAATATGAGCTCACGCAAAAAATTGTCACGATATTCAATTATTTATTTTCCTGAACAAATTGTCCTAAAAAGTAAATAATAATCAAATATTTTTTTAAATTATCGCATCAAATTTTTGTTTAGACAAAAAAATTTCTTGTAAAATACTCTCGTCGAAAACTCAGTCTTTCTTATACCTACGAGGAGAGTTCAAGTCGAAAAAACTCTTTCGGTTAAATTTAAAGTCGTTTTATTCTACGTCAAATCCAATAAATTCATTAAGAAAGTTTGCGCAGAATCTCAAAATTACTTACTTGTTGGGACAATTTGTTCAGGAAAATCAACAATTGCATATCATGGCAATTTTTTGCGTCAGCCCATATTTTGGGATTCTGAACAAACTTTCTTAATGAATTTCTTCGATTCCACGTACCTATAAGAAGAATTTTTTTGTCTGAACGAAAATTTAATGCGATTAGTAATAAAATAGATTTGGCTGTTACGTACTTTAAGGGACACACTGTATATGTTACCTATTCAATTTAAAAAAAAATATGTGTATTTAGTGTAAGTGAGGAGATATAATTTCACCCTCCATACCGATGGGACAGCCTATATTTCTTTAGGTACATTAATGGCGGAGGTGCCGAACGTGCCTTGATATTTTATGCTTTTTTCAGGAATTCGATGGTTTATGTAAAGCAGAAGTGGCATTTTTTATTACGAGGAGTGTTATAAATGTAAGTAGGCATTAGCATTAGTCTTATTACGACACAGTCAGTAACAGTTTGCTATAGATTTCATGATACTTTGATTTAAAACACAAACATTGCCCTTGTGATGGTAAACATATTTGTGAATTAAGAGGCATTTTCTGGATTTTCATGTACAATCGGTCTCTAAACTTTGTATATAATGCTACGTATTATTCCGGATTGTTTCTTTAATAATTAAATCAAGTTTACGTTATCTGTAGTTGAATAATATATGGATATGAATGTGTATGTTAACAGGAACAAGATTCCCACAAATACTATTCCCAAATTGCACGTCCACAACAGTGCAAGTATGCAAGCGAACATTAGGTATAATGCGTCTGTCACGCCCTCATCTCACAAAGTCCAACAATAGCGCAAAGCTCCCGCATATTTCAAGCATCTGTCTTATCTAATAACTTAATTATGATTTCAGGTAATAGCCATAGGTGGTGTAATGAGATACTGCAATCTCCTTCGTGCAGGAATTACCTGGAAAGGACCCGAAGTAATTGAACTATGATCTCGGTTTAATTGTAGTGGTTATAATGATGACTCAGATCGCGACAGCGAATGCTCTCTTCTTGTGAGGGTATCATCTGGATCTTGTTCGGATGATTTAAGCGAGGATGAGTCCGATTTAAAGTTTGTTTGACATATTTGGTGCTCTAGAGGGTAATTTGCAAGTTACAAAAAGTCGTGAAAGATAACACCATTTTGAACAATAATCCAACAAATGAAATAGTTTTCCATTTTTTATTGAATCCAGAGCATGTCAGTTAAAATTCCGCGAGTGTAAAATCAAGTTTCAATACACCGGAGAGTTTTAATCACAGTTTCCAATTAGATTCAGAAACATTTGTTTGTAGGTGACAACATAAAAAATTTAATTTTCATTAAAGCGCTATTTGAGTTCAAATGTTGACTTGCTGTTATCAGTCATTGAATCTGAAAGTTGAAGTTTCTTGCCTCATTGTAAAAGTTTCTGTGGTCATTTAGGTTACATCTCAAACTAAATTAGTACGTTAAAATAAATGAATTTTTTTTGTAGGTATATCAGTTAGCTCGTTTAGACCCATAAAATATTTACTTTGCAAAAAAATTAAATATTCTAAAAGTCTTCTAATTGATTTTTTCTTATTTTCACAAAATTCCCTTGCAGGTAACAAGAAAAGAATAACAGTCAGTTTCACTAGTAAACTCTAAATCATACATGTGTGTTTCCTAACGGATTTTTACTTTCTTGCTTTACTTAATCATAATTTTCTCCGACATTGTTATTCTACAAAATATTTTCTTTCTCCTGAAAGTCGGGGTTCCTTTTTACTAAGAGGTTTACAGAACAAAAAACTTCGCAAGTTTGTTGTCTGATACATATGTTTTTCATAAACGATTCAGACATTCTAAAAATAAACGACGTAGTTGGTGAACAGAAACATAAAGATAATCCCAACAATGTTCTTTGGAATAGATACAAAAATAACAAATCAGATGAGTTACAGCACGTCTAGACTTATTTTTTCGAAAGTTCCCCTTTAAAGTTCTCTTATACTAGTCTACAGATCGAAAGTGCAAAAGTCAAATGGATTAACATTGTTTAACATTAACATTCTTTCGGTCAGTACATTTTACGCATTTGTGCCGTAATTGGTTTGAAAGGGTTATGAATATAAAGAATATTATTAATGTTTGAAACGTTAAAGAACGAACTCATATTTAACTTTAATTATCCGAAGCAATTAACTGAAAGCGAGGGAAAATTGAATTTTAAAATCATTTACCACATATTATTTAGTTACTCTTTCTGGCATATTAAATTGAAATAAAGCCCCAATGGACAAAACGCAAAAAATATAACGGTATCATAAAGGTTACAATAAATTACATGCCCTTTCCCGTATTTTGAATTGCAAATTTGTAATAATTGCACCGGAGAACTTTGTCCGTGCTTATAAAGAGATGTAATACTAACCCGGCATTTTGTACAAAACTTGCATGTTTTATGCAATTGAAAACTTTAAATTATTCAGCAGCGGCAATTGGGTTAATTAGAAATCTAGCAATGGAATGAACAAGTACATAATATCAGCGTAGTCAGTCAGTTTATAAACTTGTCGAGTGTGGGGTTCGAATTGATTAGTTGGTACTATCCTATTCAAAATATGTAAAATACTACTCATATAGAATTGTTGCCAAATTTGTGCCAGTATAATTTTATATTTTAATTTGTTGAAATTCTGGCATTAATAAAAACGCGCTGTATAACATAATACTACTATTAGCTTACAAAATTAAAAAAACAATATTTTTATTTCTAAATTACTTGATGAAGGTAACATTCTCCCAAACCTCAGTAGTGAATTGAAAATTCAAAATTCTCTACCAAAATTACATAAAACTAATATTCCTCTCAGACCATAGTTGTTTTATAAATTATCAAAATTTTTTGCAACATTCTATCTAACATCACAGGATAAAATGAATTTTACATAATTTTAATTTCCCTAGATGTAATATCACTGTACACAAATACATATACTCATAGATCTTGCAATTTCTACTGTCAAAAAAAATTGGAATAACTTCCTTAAATAACTTCATCACTGCAATTGATTTAGTCTAACAACTACATATTTCAAATTTAAAGATTCAGTTTATAAACAAACAAATGGCTGTGCCATGAGCTTCCCATTGCTAAGTTAGTTTTAAAATATTTAGAAATAGCAGTGATTCCTAAATTATCTTTCAGTCTTCCAGTTTACCATTTTTGGTTAGATATGTAGATGATTGTCTTACCACTGGCCCTGTTCCTGAAATTTTTAATCAGTTTAATAACTACCATCCTAAATTACAATTCCCTATCGAAATTTCAACAAAAAATCAAATAAACTTTTTAGATTTATCTTTAGGTAGGTACATAAAATGAAAAATTCAATACAGACTGAATGGTACACTAAATCTTGGTCTGGTCGTTATACAGGGTAACAAACTTCGAGGGTAGATAGAAAACTTAAAAATGTTGAGAAAATCCCTAATGAACATATATGTCCAAAAATAGCAACTAAATGAAATACAGGGTGTTTAAATTTCTCAAAAGGAATATCTGCTTCTGTCGTTACTTACTATTCTCAACGGTTTTGTTCTATTTTTAAGTATTTACACGCCATTTCGATATTAACAAGGCTTTACGGTTACAAAAGGCTGATCATTTCGTTTTTAAAACGCGGACTATGCACCATGTTACACAAAATTATTTCTCTCTGAAACTATGCTTTGTACGGAAAAATCAAAGAGAGATTTTTCTTGTAAATAAAACAAAGATTCAAATATTTGGCAACATATTTGTGTAAACCAGTAGCGTAACATAGTTTTGGTAATAAATATGGCCTCCCCACCTCGTAGTGACGTCAATAGTGAGAGTACGAAATTCAAAATTTATAAGTTAATATAAAACCTCAATAAATTAATATACCCAAAATTTCAAATAAATAGCTTTGGTAGTTTTCCAGATATTAAAAAATAGTAACACATTTTTTTAAGAAATTTCAACAACCTGTATCTCGCTTAGTCGACATTTTCAGACATACATTAGTTAGGGCTTTTTGCATTATTTTTAAGTGTTCTATCTACTCTCGAAGTTTGTTTCACTCGTTATAGATCACCCTGTATTATTTGTTTTAACTCTTAACAACCCCATGCCACAAAAAGGGTATTGTTAATTGTTATATGTCTAGCTGACCGAGCAATTAAACTTTACAGCCCACAATTTAGAAAATCCGCAATAGAAAAAGTCTTAAATTGTTTAATAAGAACTATCCAAAAAAATTTCATTATGAAAATTATAAAAAACAGAATCCACAATTTTAAAATTACATAATAATAATACCGATATTAAAAAATCAAAACAAAATAAAATTTACATTTCATTACCATATATTAAAGGTATATCATATAATATTAATAACTTATTAGCAAAATACAACTTACAAATATCACACAAAAATAAAAATAATAACTTAAATAAAATTTTTTGTATGATTATTTTCATTATCCAATGAGCTGTAACCAATCAAAATTTCTTATAGTAGCATGTCAAGGTTGCTTTGACGCAGAAAACGTCAAATTTATATTTATTTTGTCAGAAGTCATGTACGTATTATACTTCTCTATGGCAACGAATGCTTGTTTTGTACATTTATCTAAACGTTTACATTTAAATTTATCTAAATGTGGCCGTAAAAGTGCAACTTCCAATGAGTTTTTACTTTTTACAGATAAAGTATTCCACTCTCGAGTTATGGCTACTAATAGCCTCCATAGCTCACTCGTAGAGTAATATATCTACTATAATAATTAAAAACTGAAGATAGTATTTTTCGAAATAAATTAATACCTTTTACTGTATAAATACCATATTTTATTCTTCTAACTGAATAATGTATAAGTAGAGTAAGGTTACATATTTAACTTGCATGCGAGTGTCTGGCAGCAACCATTAAAATTATCTCGTATATCCAGGAGAACTCGACATGAAATTCTTTCCTGAAACCCAGAAATATTTTATGCTTTATCTTAATTTAATGCAGACCTCAACGCCACATTCTCTATTATTTCTAGTTGTGAAGCCAGTATCTGAGAATAATATGAAAAATTGTAATGGAGGCTATGTTATCAGGTTTCCTTTTAGTAATTTATTTCCTTTATAATTTATTTCAGTGCACATATCTCATATCTGTGATCTGCGATCTGCTCAGTTATTTAATTCAACAATTGACAACTTATTGATCTTATCCTTTCAACTTAGAACTTCCGATTAGTTCAGTGTTGCCTACTAGAAAATTGTGGCAGTCATACTGTCATGGAAGCTTATTGTGTTTGTAAGACGTTCCTTATAGTATTATTTTTTGTCTTTCTAATCCGTGTCATCCTCTTACCACTTCACACTCCATCAACTCAGTCGATTAAGCATTAAAGTTGCCAGACGCGTTAATCTGCGATTGAGTACAGTCTCAGTGGGAATTGCTCTCACGCCATAGTAGTAAATAAAGATAGTATCCATTCTGCTTCTGAAGTTTCCTTTTATAATGTTGAGTCTGCAATGTTTGTCTCGAATGCTCTCCAAATTCTAAGAAGAAAAGAGACGAATAATGTAGAATGTACATAACCAAATTTTCTTTTCTATAATTTACGTTCTTTGCTCTGCTTTCCGTATATACGTAAATGCGCTTAATAATCGATCAATAATAGAAACCATCGTCAGATAAGATGAACCAGAAAGCCATCGTACTCGACGGTTTTCATCACATGAGAAAAGAAAAGCAGATAACCTTGGGGGAGGATCATCTTCGGAGAAAGAATAAGAAAATGAAGTTGATACAGAAAAATCTTAGAGGCAGTAAGTTGCCATCTTTCTTAATTCTTAATTCGCAGTTCTTTTAACATCCACAAATTCAGCTTTTAAAATTTGTTTTACCCATATTTCCAGTTTTTATGAACTTTAAGTTACCCACTACATAGGAACTCTGTTGGGCACGTATTGCAACTTGAATTTGAGGAAGTTAAGCGTCAACATATTCATCACGAAACAACAAATTCAAATATGGGACATCTAAAACGCGATTTTAATTTCTTGTAAACGAACAAAAGCTAGAGTGAGTACGAATGTAGAAACTATAACATACGGTGTTCCGCAATGTTCTCTGCTTGGACCGGTGCTATTTTAATATAATTATGTAAACTATCTCACTTTTAGCTTCCCAAATCTCTTTTTCTCCTTGTTTGCGGGTGATACTAGTGTGCTAGAGTCATTATGAGTGATAACAGCCTCTAGTTGACATAATAAAACTAATTCTGACAAGTTTGTTGCTACGACTGGTTAAATGCAAATAAATTGAAACTGAGAAAACAAACGTAGTCCTGTTTCATCATTAGTGGAGCCCCACTACCCAAATTACAATTATCATGAAAGGGCTCACTTTAACCAGTGCTAAAAGCACAATTTATGGAAATAAAACTAACTCGACTAAACTAAATGCATGATCCAGAAAGAAAACTTGCTTGTAACAAATTCAGCTAGAAATATAAATATGTCACTTCCATGTTGGTGCCTTTCAGTACTACTACGTCTTGTTCTGTAAATATGTAAAACAGCTCGTTGTAAGAATTCCATTTCCACAAACCTTACCAGTATCCTAAAGGGTTTTAGCTTGAAAATTCTGTTGCCCGACGTTGTATACCTATAATAAATTCCCTAACACAGTACATTGATGCACTATTCGGATATTTATAGGAACAATAGATTGCTAACATGTGGAATTTCTAACTGGGTATCACATTCTCAACATTCACTATTAATATTGATTATCCAACTATTTCTTGGATAATAATATTAGATTTAGGTACATTCACGTGGTAGTCAACATTCAGTAATTTGTTAATTTTAAAGTGAAAATATGACTACCGATTACATATCTAAGTAAGGATTTTATGTGACTTGCAAAATTACGCCTCGTGTCTAACATACCCGAGAACTTTCATTATGTAGAATAAATTTTTTATATAAGAGATGTGCCAAATTAATGTATGTAAAATGTTGCTATGATGTAAAATATTTTTCTATATCCTACGACAGATAATAGAAAATGTATTATAATATAAGTAGTAACATAAGACAAAAAGAAGCATTTCTTCAAGAGAAAACTTGTTGAAATGAACTCAATATCATTTACCATAAAGTTTTATCGTGTACAAGATGGTTCGCACTAGCAGATTTGAAAAGACAACTTTTATAAGTTTGAAAAGAACCATGTATGTATGATAGACAATAATTTATTACACCTCCATAAAAACTACTAAAATATTAGGTACTGATTTTGTAACTATGTTATACAGAGAATTCTGGATAAATTTAATTCCATCTTGAATGCTGTGTAAGAAATTCAGTTAAAATCTGAGACACCTAACGTCAGTTACTTTGTCATAGACCAACGGGAAATGAAACAAATGCACCAAGAAGAACATCCGACAGTAATACTCGGTTTTATCAAAACTAAGTTGAACCGAACTGTTGCAAGTTTAATAATTAACGGTTTCAGCTTTTGTCGTTGCGCCTCTTATGTTGTAACGCAGTAATATTTAATTGTATTTGCTTGTGAATTTAAATATCAGAAATTAAATGCTTTGTATATAAGTGGTGGTAGGTACCTCAAAGGTTAAGGTACTTTCTGTGTTTATCAATAAGTTGTGTAAATATTGTATCAAAAATAACCAAATACCAACTTTATAAAACATATTGGATAAATAAATTATTTATTAAAGAAAAATATGGTTATTTCACTTCAGTTATATAGTAAGACTGTAGAAGAAAAATAATATTATTTTCAGGTCCTTATTTCTACTTGAAATTGAGCTATTAGGTTGAAAAATCCTGAATTTTTCAGTTGCTACTTCTAAGTAACTCCAAAGGGTGGCCCGAAAATAGCTTGCAATATTTTACCAACGTATTCTGTGGTCAAAAATAAGACAGAAAGTTCCTACAACCGTATACCGAAATATGCTTCGCAAGGGAGCTATAGATTTCTAAAAGTGAAGGCCTGAAGACGTTTTCTTCTAAATATCTTCGAAACAAGTCAAATTAAAATTATTAAATTTAATGGAAGTGTAAGTACCTAGGGGTGGCGGACGTAAGATTTACCCCAACTTTTTTTAGAACATGTCATTTTCAATTTTTCCATAAAAATTTGCAACTTCAGAGTTTTTTGCAAAAAAAAATGTGCTCTTGTCTCGTTTTGATAGGAGGCACCGTTATCCAGCACAATCGATTCAAATATTTTGCTGCATGCCCAAAAAATTCCTACAAGAAGTGGAGAACTTCGTTTGTATACTTAAACGAGGCAGGAGCACATTTTTTGCAAGAAACTGAAGTTGCAAATTTTTATGCAAAAATTGAAAACTACATGTTCTACAAAAAAGTTGGGGTAAATCTTACCCCCAAATTTGAGACGCCCCTGTTAAATTTTAAAAATTATGTTTACAGCAAAAGATTCAGCATTTGGTACTTACACATTTCATTAAATTTAATAATTTTGACTTGAGTTGTTCCAAAGATATTTTGAAGAAAAGGTTTTCAGGCCTTCTCTTTTAGAAAACTATAGCTCCCTTGCGAAGCATATATTTCGGTATACGCTTATAAGAACTTTTTGTCATATTTTTTGACCACAGAACACGCTGGTAAAATATTGCACGCTAATTTCGGGCCACCCTGTATACTTATATCTCAAATATGTCACATCATATACACAAGGATAAACAGCTTCCTAGAACTAAACAAGGTATTTGCAACCAATGGCGGCTCGTAATGATGGACTCTAGGGCACCGCCCTCCAATAAATTTCTAAAAGAAAATGAAACAAACTTGCCCAACGAATTTTCACCCTTTTAAATTTTATCTAATCAAGTATGATAAAATATAATACTTTTTATCTGTCTCACGACTATGGTATTCATCACGCACAGCCCTAATCAAAAAATCAATCTGTCGATCAGCTCAACCCTAGCGCTCGAATGAGTACGTGGACTACAACAATGCTGGTAAATCCTCAGTCCTGCCGTACCTACTTCGACACGGTTTCCGGCGGAAATATATGGAGAATGGTAGTGAGCGAAGTACAGTGTATGGGAAGAAATGCTTATTATTAAGTGATAACCCACAGCAGCAACCATAGTGCAATGGATCACTTTAGTTTCCTTAAACTTTACTTTTGAATATTAATAAGTTAGACTTAACTTTTAAACATTAATTTTTGCTTTTTGCTTTGTTCTAATTAAAGTAAAAACGTATGTTTAGATTTTACTTTTAAACATTGATTTCTTGGTTCTTATCTTGTTTTCTTGTGAGTGAAAACATTGTTTCGGCCTTTTTAAGCTGGGTACGTTCTGACGTTCTGACATTGTTCAGGTTTCTTGACAGAGTCACGAGTTGCCACTGACCAAGAACGAAGCTATGTTCCAGTTAATGAGGGAAGTTCTGGAAGGTAAGAATAAAGAACAGAAAACCGTAAGGGTCTTTATGAACCTGACCAAGGCTTCCGATAGTGTAAGCCATAATAATAATAATAATAATACGTTTATTAACACCACAATGAATTACAAAAAAAATAAAATTATACCTACACAGATCGAAACTGGTGTTAAATGGCCTGCATTCAGGCATCTGTGAATACCTAATATAGCATTCACAGAGCCTGATCTTCCATGCAGGCCAATTTGCAAAATAAAATCAATTAAACTAAATCTGAAAAAAAATATGTTAGAAATAAAAAACGTATCCGAAGGGAGAACAAACGACAAAGAAAAACAAGACAAGAAGAGGAAGAACAGAGAAAGTAAAAGAAAAGGAAGTGGAGAAAGGAAAGATTAGGACATCTATGCACAGCCCACGTAATGCAGAGGAACTATTTACTGCTGGTCAAGAAAAATTTTAAATAATCTATGTTTCGCGGAATCGCAAGAAAGAGTTAGAAATGAGTGAAAGTTATTTAAACAGGACACAATATTGTATGAGAATGATCTTTTAAATATTTCCTTGCGATGCCGCGGGATCGTGAGCATTAGCGACTTTCGACGAGTGGCAACGCCATGCACATCAGTTCGAAAAACAAGTTTATTATACAAATACAAAGGCAAATGGAACTGAACAATACCGAGAAAGAAGCAGACCATGTGAAGGCGACGTCTATTGAACATATTCAACCATTTCGCGTCTTTCAGTTTATGGGAGACGCGTGAACGTGCTCGAATTCCAAACATTAAGCGAAGACATGAATTCTGAACTTTCTGAATACGAAATTTATCACGACACGAGAGACAGGGAGCATAGACAGAATCACAGAAGTTGAAATGAGAAAGAACAAGTGAGTCACACAACGTCCTCTTAGTATTGAAATTGAGATAATGCCTCTGCCCATACACGAGTTTCAACGCAAGGTAAGCCTTCTGTAACAGAGAGTTAATATGCTGAGTAAAACGCAAGTTAGTATCGATGAGTAATCCCAAACTTTTAACGCAACTCGTGAAAGGTACCACGGCATCGTCTATCTTTAAGACTATGTCGTTTGCCATGGTCATCCTGGACCCTTCACCCCCAAACACAATAGCAGAAGATTTCTTGGGATTAATCTTTAATAAATGTTGTTTGGAAACATTAACTAACTTTTCAAGATCACTATTTATGCGAGAACATGCATTACGAATATCTGTAACTTCGAAAGAATGGTAAAGTTGAGTATCATCTGCATAGAAATGATAATTACAGTGATGAAACATTTATGAAAAGAAGATGTATAAATGGTATACAAGATAGGCCCAAGAATACTTCCCTGAGGCACGCCAGATGTTAGTTTACACGGCAAGGATAAATTGCTGTTATAAGTAACACACTGGTTTCTATCAGATAAGAAAGAAGCAATAAGCTCTACAGCGTCGGGGGCAAGGCCAATATGATGCAAAATCGAGATCATAATGTCATGGTTCAGCATGTCGAAGGCTTTGGAAAAATCGATTAGAACCAAAACAGTAATTTTGTTATGGTCCAAGGCACGAAACATATCATCTGTAATATCGGACAAAGCCGAAGCGCAACTATGACCCCGCCGAAAGCCCGACTGCCTCAAGGGTAGTATATTAAAGGAGTCTAAATGCACACGCAGCTGAATCTCAAGAATTTTTTCTAATATTTTCGAAAGGACAGGAAGAATACTTATGGATCGGAGATCACTAAATTCTGAAGGTGCGACAACCTTAGGAAGAGGAATTACATGTGCACGCTTCCCAGACTGTCGGAAAATATGAGCTGCGTATGCATTCATTGAAAATATGAGTCAGGAAAGGAATAATGAACGGGCAACACAGAAGAATAAGCGAAATGTTTAGATCGTCACAACCATACGCCCCGGACTTTACCGACAGAAGCAGATCGCTGACACACTTCTCATCGACAAGTTGAAAGGACATGTACTAGAAACACAGGGCATGAGACGAGAAGAATAAAAGGAGAGCAAATCTGGGGCAGGTACTGCATCAGTTTTACACGATTCTACGAAGTACTTATTAAGATTGTCGACATTGCTCAAGTTCAGAGGTAAATTACGCGACTTACGTTTTAGAATATTAAGTTTACCGAGCTCCGCCCACTTCTCCTTAACAGAGCAGTTCTGGAATTTATAATTAAGATATGCTCTCTTCTCAGAACGCAAAGCAGAAGTTGTGAAATTTCTGAGTTGTTTGTAATAAGACCAATTGGCAGGGAGCCCAGACCTCTTGAATTTACTCAACGCGCTATCTCTTAATTTCATCATAAATTTGATGTTGTCTGTTATCCAGGGCGTATAGGAGTGTGTCTTACGTCTTTTAGAAGCACGAAGAGGAGCATGAAGATTGGCTAGAAAGAGGATAAAAGAATTTAAAATATCAACTTTACCATCAATGCTATCTGTTCGAAGTATGGAGTGCCACGGCAATGAAGCAAGATCTGAATTGAAGCGAATAGTATCTATGTCTCTAAGCGAACGATAAATAAAACTAGGAATTTCACATGGTACAGAGACACAATTAAGTTTACAGCATATTAGAAAATGATCAGAAATCTGCGCATCAATCACCGCAGCACCACACACCGCAGATTTCACTGCAAAAATTAAATCAATTAACGAAAACGAAGAATTGGTGATACGAGTGGGCTGGTCAATAATTTGGGCTAAATTGAAAGTTTCGGCCAAAGCTAACAAATTCTCGGACATATTAGTGAAATGCAATAAATTTACATTAAAATCACCAACGAAGAGGACGCTGCTAAACTTGGAAGTAACAGCAACAAGTAAGTCTTCAAAACAGTTCAGAAATTCATCGTACTCACCCTTAGGAGGTCTGTATACAACGCCAATCACATGGTCAGTTCCACCAGATGCCACCGTCACCACCAAGTATTCAAAGTTAACGTTAGAAATTCTTGAAATGATTGTAAATTTCAGGATATCTCTAATATACATGGCAACACCCCCACCTCTACCAACACGATCGGATCTAACCAATGTATAACCACGAAGTGACACAGCAGCATCGTCAATGCCATCATGCAGCCAGGACTCACTCAAACATACCAAGTCATAGTCATTTTGACTCACATGATCAGTAAGACGATGAAAAGAGGCTACAAGGGATCTTACATTAATATGGGCAATGCACAATGTCATCTATCTATATAAATAAAAATCAATTGCCACATGTATGTAAGCTCATCACTTGAGAACGGCTCGACCGATTTGGCTGATTTCTTTTTTTGTTGTGTTCGTAATTTTCAGGACAAGGTTTGTATGAAAGAAAATTTTGGAAAATCCACCGGGAAAGTAGAAAATTTGGAAGGTAAAAGTTTGTATGAAAATCTGTTTGACAAACAAAAATGTGACGTTCAGTTTGACAGTTCTAAAAATTGAATTGTCAGTGTGTTATCGGTGGTGATCATGTATTTGGTGGTTCTTTGGAAAAAATGCCACCAGTGAGGCGTCGAAATATCGGTCGGCGTACGCGAAGAGCGTAGACAGCGTTTGGAGCCAAGTCGAATAAGAATTTCTCAAGCCTCAAGCGCGATCCATTATAACTCCGGAACAACGGATACAGTCGAGTTCGACGCGCTCAGTTGGAGCTTACGCACAAAATAATTTGGAACGTCGACAAAACAGAGGCCGAACGTGGCATTAGGGAACGAGAAATTGGAAAAGTTGCCCGGAAAATTGGAAAATTCGGGAAAAACTGAAAGTGCTTTTTCTATGGGATTTTTGTATGATATGGATATGCGTAAGTCGGGAAATTCGAACAAACTGTAAAAATCATAATTTTGGAAATTCGAACGGAAAATGTGAAATTTCGGGAAAAACTGAAAGTGCTTAACGGTTGGACCGATTTGGCTAATTCTTTTCAAAAATAAGGTTTTTAGGGAACGAAAAATTGGAAAAGTTGCCCGGAAAATTGGAAAATTCGGAAACAACTGAAAATGCTTTTTTCTATTGGACTTTTGTATATGTATAGGCGTAAATCGAGAAATTCGGACAAACTGTAAAAATCTTAATTTTGGAAAATCCATCGGAAAATTTGAAAATTCGGGAAAAACTAAAAGTGCTTAACGGCTGGACCGACTTGGCTGATTTTTTTTTTGTTGTGATCGTAATTGTCAGGATAAGGTTTGTATGAAAGAAAATTTTTGGAGAATCCACCGGAAAATGTGAAAATTCGGGAAAAACTGAAAGTGCTTAACGGTTGAACCGATTTGGTTAATTCTTTTCAAAAATAAGGTTTTTAGGGAACGAAAAATTGGAAAAGTTGCCCGAAAAATTGGAAAATTCGGAAACAACTGAAAATGCTTTTTTCTATTGGATTTTTGTATATGTATAGGCGTAAATCGGGAAATTCGGACAAACTGTAAAAATCATAATTTTGGAAAATCCATCGGAAAATTTGAAAATTCGGGAAAAACTAAAAGTGCTTAACGGCTGGACCGATTTGGCTGATTTTTTTTTGTTGTGATCGTAATTGTCAGGATAAGGTTTGTATGAAAGAAAATTTTTGGAGAATCCACCGGAAAATGTGAAAATTCGGGAAAAACTGAAAGTGCTTAACTGTTGAATCGATTTGGCTAATTCTTTTCAAAAATAAGGTTTTTAAGCAACGAAAAATTGGAAAAGTTGCCCGGAAAATTGGAAAATTCGGAAAAACTGAAAGTGCTTTTTTCTATTGGATTTTTGTATGATATGGATAGGCGTAAATCGGGAAATTCAGACAAACTGTTAAAATCATAATTTTTTGTATGCGCTCGCGATCATAACTGACGATAGGAACGACATATTTGGTTGAACATAAACGTAATAATTAGTGGCACTGGACCGTTCGAACAACTACTCCTCGGGCAAATACCCCGCCAGGCATTGAATTATAGAACTAAATCCAGATTTTTTGTACTACGAGACGTTTCAGACTGCTACCCCATCTAAGATGGCTTTGAAACAATCCTAATTTGTCTCCATGTACGTACGTGCTTTTAAGCAGGTCTTTGTTCAAATATTGCATGTTTTGAATGTGTATGGAAAACCGCAGACCAACTGGTTTCGTCCTTCTGGGACTCATCAGTACGGTGCTTTCCCCTACACACTCAAACCATGCAATTTAATCTTGCTATATATACTGCCGCGCTCTGGACAGATATCAGCAAGTGACAACTACTTTGAGTAATTATCTAGTATTAATTAGTGGCACTGGACCGTTCGAACAACTACTCCTCGGGCAAATACCCCGCCAGGCATTGAATTATAGAACTAAATCCAGATTTTTTGTACTACGAGACGTTTCAGACTGCTACCCCATCTAAGATGGCTTTGAAACAATCCTAATTTGTCTCCATGTACGTACGTGCTTTTAAGCAGGTCTTTGTTCAAATATTGCATGTTTTGAATGTGTATGGAAAACCGCATGCCTGGCGGGGTATTTGCCCGAGGAGTAGTTGTTCGAACGGTCCAGTGCCACTAATTAATACTAGATAATTACTCAAAGTAGTTGTCACTTGCTGATATCTGTCCAGAGCGCGGCAGTATATATAGCAAGATTAAATTGCATGGTTTGAGTGTGTAGGGGAAAGCACCGTACTGATGAGTCCCAGAAGGACGAAACCAGTTGGTCTGCGGTTTTCCATACACATTCAAAACATGCAATATTTGAACAAAGACCTGCTTAAAAGCACGTACGTACATGGAGACAAATTAGGATTGTTTCAAAGCCATCTTAGATGGGGTAGCAGTCTGAAACGTCTCGTAGTACAAAAAATCTGGATTTAGTTCTATAATTCAATGCCTGGCGGGGTATTTGCCCGAGGAGTAGTTGTTCGAACGGTCCAGTGCCACTAATTAATACTAGATAATTACTCAAAGTAGTTGTCACTTGCTGATATCTGTCCAGAGCGCGGCAGTATATATAGCAAGATTAAATTGCATGGTTTGAGTGTGTAGGGGAAAGCACCGTACTGATGAGTCCCAGAAGGACGAAACCAGTTGGTCTGCGGTTTTCCATACACATTCAAAACATGCAATATTTGAACAAAGACCTGCTTAAAAGCACGTACGTACATGGAGACAAATTAGGATTGTTTCAAAGCCATCTTAGATGGGGTAGCAGTCTGAAACGTCTCGTAGTACAAAAAATCTGGATTTAGTTCTATAATTCAATGCCTGGCGGGGTATTTGCCCGAGGAGTAGTTGTTCGAACGGTCCAGTGCCACTAATTAATACTAGATAATTACTCAAAGTAGTTGTCACTTGCTGATATCTGTCCAGAGCGCGGCAGTATATATAGCAAGATTAAATTGCATGGTTTGAGTGTGTAGGGGAAAGCACCGTACTGATGAGTCCCAGAAGGACGAAACCAGTTGGTCTGCGGTTTTCCATACACATTCAAAACATGCAATATTTGAACAAAGACCTGCTTAAAAGCACGTACGTACATGGAGACAAATTAGGATTGTTTCAAAGCCATCTTAGATGGGGTAGCAGTCTGAAACGTCTCGTAGTACAAAAAATCTGGATTTAGTTCTATAATTCAATGCCTGGCGGGGTATTTGCCCGAGGAGTAGTTGTTCGAACGGTCCAGTGCCACTAATTAATACTAGATAATTACTCAAAGTAGTTGTCACTTGCTGATATCTGTCCAGAGCGCGGCAGTATATATAGCAAGATTAAATTGCATGGTTTGAGTGTGTAGGGGAAAGCACCGTACTGATGAGTCCCAGAAGGACGAAACCAGTTGGTCTGCGGTTTTCCATACACATTCAAAACATGCAATATTTGAACAAAGACCTGCTTAAAAGCACGTACGTACATGGAGACAAATTAGGATTGTTTCAAAGCCATCTTAGATGGGGTAGCAGTCTGAAACGTCTCGTAGTACAAAAAATATGGATTTAGTTCTATAACTCAATGCCTGGCGGGGTATTTGCCCGAGGAGTAGTTGTTCGAACGGTCCAGTGCCAATAATTAATACTAGATAATTACTCAAAGTAGTTGTCACTTGCTGATATCTGTCCAGAGCGCGGCAGTATATATAGCAAGATTAAATTGCATGGTTTGAGTGTGTAGGGGAAAGCACCGTACTGATGAGTCCCAGAAGGACGAAACCAGTTGGTCTGCGGTTTTCCATACACATTCAAAACATGCAATATTTGAACAAAGACCTGCTTAAAAGCACGTACGTACATGGAGACAAATTAGGATTGTTTCAAAGCCATCTTAGATGGGGTAGCAGTCTGAAACGTCTCGTAGTACAAAAAATCTGGATTTAGTTCTATAATTCAATGCCTGGCGGGGTATTTGCCCGAGGAGTAGTTGTTCGAACGGTCCAGTGCCACTAATTAATACTAGATAATTACTCAAAGTAGTTGTCACTTGCTGATATCTGTCCAGAGCGCGGCAGTATATATAGCAAGATTAAATTGCATGGTTTGAGTGTGTAGGGGAAAGCACCGTACTGATGAGTCCCAGAAGGACGAAACCAGTTGGTCTGCGGTTTTCCATACACATTCAAAACATGCAATATTTGAACAAAGACCTGCTTAAAAGCACGTACGTACATGGAGACAAATTAGGATTGTTTCAAAGCCATCTTAGATGGGGTAGCAGTCTGAAACGTCTCGTAGTACAAAAAATCTGGATTTAGTTCTATAATTCAATGCCTGGCGGGGTATTTGCCCGAGGAGTAGTTGTTCGAACGGTCCAGTGCCACTAATTAATACTAGATAATTACTCAAAGTAGTTGTCACTTGCTGATATCTGTCCAGAGCGCGGCAGTATATATAGCAAGATTAAATTGCATGGTTTGAGTGTGTAGGGGAAAGCACCGTACTGATGAGTCCCAGAAGGACGAAACCAGTTGGTCTGCGGTTTTCCATACACATTCAAAACATGCAATATTTGAACAAAGACCTGCTTAAAAGCACGTACGTACATGGAGACAAATTAGGATTGTTTCAAAGCCATCTTAGATGGGGTAGCAGTCTGAAACGTCTCGTAGTACAAAAAATCTGGATTTAGTTCTATAATTCAATGCCTGGCGGGGTATTTGCCCGAGGAGTAGTTGTTCGAACGGTCCAGTGCCACTAATTAATACTAGATAATTACTCAAAGTAGTTGTCACTTGCTGATATCTGTCCAGAGCGCGGCAGTATATATAGCAAGATTAAATTGCATGGTTTGAGTGTGTAGGGGAAAGCACCGTACTGATGAGTCCCAGAAGGACGAAACCAGTTGGTCTGCGGTTTTCCATACACATTCAAAACATGCAATATTTGAACAAAGACCTGCTTAAAAGCACGTACGTACATGGAGACAAATTAGGATTGTTTCAAAGCCATCTTAGATGGGGTAGCAGTCTGAAACGTCTCGTAGTACAAAAAATATGGATTTAGTTCTATAACTCAATGCCTGGCGGGGTATTTGCCCGAGGAGTAGTTGTTCGAACGGTCCAGTGCCAATAATTAATACTAGATAATTACTCAAAGTAGTTGTCACTTGCTGATATCTGTCCAGAGCGCGGCAGTATATATAGCAAGATTAAATTGCATGGTTTGAGTGTGTAGGGGAAAGCACCGTACTGATGAGTCCCAGAAGGACGAAACCAGTTGGTCTGCGGTTTTCCATACACATTCAAAACATGCAATATTTGAACAAAGACCTGCTTAAAAGCATGTACGTACATGGAGACAAATTAGGATTGTTTCAAAGCCATCTTAGATGGGGTAGCAGTCTGAAACGTCTCGTAGTACAAAAAATCTGGATTTAGTTCTATAATTCAATGCCTGGCGGGGTATTTGCCCGAGGAGTAGTTGTTCGAACGGTCCAGTGCCACTAATTAATACTAGATAATTACTCAAAGTAGTTGTCACTTGCTGATATCTGTCCAGAGCGCGGCAGTATATATAGCAAGATTAAATTGCATGGTTTGAGTGTGTAGGGGAAAGCACCGTACTGATGAGTCCCAGAAGGAAGAAACCAGTTGGTCTGCGGTTTTCCATACACATTCAAAACATGCAATATTTGAACAAAGACCTGCTTAAAAGCACGTACGTACATGGAGACAAATTAGGATTGTTTCAAAGCCATCTTAGATGGGGTGGCAGTCTGAAACGTCTCGTAGTACAAAAAATCTGGATTTAGTTCTATAATTCAATGCCTAGCGGGGTATTTGCCCGAGGAGTAGTTGTTCGAACGGTCCAGTGCCACTAATTAATACTAGATAATTACTCAAAGTAGTTGTCACTTGCTGATATCTGTCCAGAGCGCGGCAGTATATATAGCAAGATTAAATTGCATGGTTTGAGTGTGTAGGGGAAAGCACCGTACTGATGAGTCCCAGAAGGACGAAACCAGTTGGTCTGCGGTTTTCCATACACATTCAAAACATGCAATATTTGAACAAAGACCTGCTTAAAAGCACGTACGTACATGGAGACAAATTAGGATTGTTTCAAAGCCATCTTAGATGGGGTAGCAGTCTGAAACGTCTCGTAGTACAAAAAATCTGGATTTAGTTCTATAATTCAATGCCTGGCGGGGTATTTGCCCGAGGAGTAGTTGTTCGAACGGTCCAGTGCCACTAATTAATACTAGATAATTACTCAAAGTAGTTGTCACTTGCTGATATCTGTCCAGAGCGCGGCAGTATATATAGCAAGATTAAATTGCATGGTTTTAGTGTGTAGGGGAAAGCACCGTACTGATGAGTCCCAGGAGTTCTCGTCCGTTAGCGGAAGAGGCAACAGCTAACTTCAGGAGCTTTCGAGTGCGCTAAAGATATCATAAATAGGGTGTTTCTCTAAAAATTAGTTACCTGTGCAAAAACAAGTGCGATCGAGGCGGTTAACGCAGAACTCTAGTTCAAATACATGCGACATAATAAAGCGAAAATTGAAATTCTTAAAAGTGAAAAAACTGCAGTGCAACCATCGGTGAACATTGCTAAGACAATTAAACATTTGATTTCAATCGAAGCAGTGAT
Source organism: Xestobium rufovillosum (assembly GCA_963966045.1). Lineage (NCBI taxonomy): Eukaryota > Metazoa > Arthropoda > Insecta > Coleoptera > Ptinidae > Xestobium > Xestobium rufovillosum. Next base: position 36,206,338 of record OZ014492.1, read on the forward strand.
TGATAAAAGCAACAGTCACATATCAAAAGACAAGCGTGCGGCGGCATGTCAGCAATCGGAGAACCCCAAGAAACCTAAAATTACAAACAGTGACGATAATCGGGAATTCGCTGAAACGTCAATCAGCGAAACAGAAAAAAATGGAGTTCGCTGAAGAAGTCGCAACCAACGTGCCAAATTTTATCCATCCGGTAAAAACAGTCAAAACACGTCAACAGCACTCGTCAAATATGACTCTACCAACCCAAAATCAATTTAGCGTTTTGGAAGAAGTAGATGACATAAATGAAAAACCAAATGGAAGTACTCCCCTAACGAAAACTAAAGTAAACAAGCCACCACCCATAATTATCCACGGTAAAGCCGAACAGCACAAGATGCTGGTAAAATACCTAAATGATACAGCCACTAAAGGCTACAAAATCAGATACACATCCAACAACACAAATATTATCGTCAATGATATTGCTGAATACAGACATATTAAACAGGAGCTAGCAGACAAAAATACGCAGTTCCATACATATACGGAAAAGGACGGTAAAACTCACGCGTTTGTCCTGCACGGGCTAGACCACGCACCGGAAGCGGACGAAGTAAAAGAAGATCTTTTACAAGCATATGAACTACCGGTTTTATCGGTATACAAAATGAAAGAAACCACTCGACCTCTGTATCTCTTGGTCACCAAGAGAGAAATCACCATCAAAAATCTGGCCACAAGAGTTAAGTATCTGCAACATACTTGCATCTCATGGGCAAGGTACATTAACAAGAAAAAACTGGTCCAATGCCACAGATGCCAAGCATGGGGTCATGCTACATCCAACTGTTATATTGAACCTGCCTGTTTAAAATGTGCAGGAAACCACTGGAGCAAGGACTGCGAGAAACCCATTGATCGCCCGCCTACGTGTTTTAATTGCAGAGGAATTCACACTGCAAATAGTACAGACTGCCCCGTTTACCAACAACGGCTACTCCAGGTAGAAACTAAAATGGATGACACCAATAAAACAAGACTAAGAGTGCCACAGCTGAATAGAAAGGAATTTCCGAATCTAGTGCCGGCTCCCATCCCCAAGCAAAACGCTTGGTTCAGCAAGCCCACATCTGAAATACAGGTATCTACAGAGACATCATCCTCTGGAGAGCAACAAAACAATGAAGGCACAAGCCGATCACTTTTAATAGCACCTGATGAAAAATTCTGCGAACTAACCTCGGAATTTAAGAAACTCGAGCAGCAAGTGAATCTGGACGCTATGCTTCATGCGGTAAGAGATCTTAACAAACTTATGGCCACCTGCAGTGGGCCAGTTGACAAATTTATGAAATTCAATCACTTCATTAGTAATATAGATAGTTATGGTATATAAAATAAATATTATCACTTGGAATGCCAACGGCTTGAAAGACAAAATCGGACAACTCATTCACTTTCTAGACAAACATGACGTAACAATCATGTTAATTAATGAAACCAAATTTAAAGACACGGACAAATTAAAAATTAAAAACTATGACATAGTTAGACAAGACAGGCAAGACAACTTAGGTTGGGGCGGAGTCGCCATTTTAATTAAAAACGACCTAGCGTATGCTAAAATCTTGACATTACGCAATACGACGATAGAACATGCGATTATCCGACTAACTGACAATACCTATATAATAGCAGCCTACAACAGACCGGCCAACAAATTCACAGAAACAGACCTCTCAACTTTATTGAACGTAGGCTGATAGGAGACCTTAACGCGAAAAGCAAAAACTGGAACAATAACAGAAATAACACGAACGGCAATACCCTGGAACGTTACCTGACAAACCACAATGTAAATATCTTGTACACAAACTCACCGACCCACTACCCCGAAAATAATTTTACTCCAACAACAATAGACATAATAATAAACAAAAACGTGGAAAATATTACAGAACCCTTGTGTTTAACTGAACTAGACTCCGACTATAATCCTGTAATATTTCACATTAACGTACAATACAGAAAAGACCATTATCAAAAAATCACCAGCTACAAAGACACAAACTGGAATGACTTCCGTAAAACACTTGACGCATCTTTAATTATTGCTCAACAATTACAGACAGAACGACAGATAGACGACGAAGTACAAAAGCTAACCGACCTAATTAATAAAGCTAAAACTAAGCACTCAGTGACAGTAACCAGAAAACCTCACAAGGATGCAATATCCGACGTAATTCTAACAAAAATAACAGCAAAAAACAGACTTAGAAAGCAATGGCAGCAGACGGGGGACGCACAAATCCGACATGCACTCAAACAACTAACCCGACAAATACGTACAGAAATCGCGGCTGAACGAAACGAAAAATGGACAAGAAAACTACAAGCACTTAACATAAAGGACAACTCTTTATGGCAGACAGTGAATTCTTTAAAGAAAAATTATAAGACAATGCCCCCATTGACTTACGATGACAAAATCTTACTTACCGACAAAGAAAAGGCAGACGCAATAGCAGAAACTTTCAGAAAGGTACACATATTAGATGAACGCGACACAGACGAACAAAGCGAAATTAAACTAGAAGTACACCAATTCATTAATACTCCAAAACAAATCATTTCTCCGTCCATACTAAATACAATCTTGACTAGCCCTAAAGAAATAGTAACACATATCAAAAGACTAAACTGCAAAAAGGCTCCTGGTCCCGACAAAATTGAAAACATAGTTCTAAAGAACCTATCCAAAAAAGCAATAGTACAACTTTCATACATAATCAACGCAATAATCAGACTTCAGTACTTCCCGACTAAATGGAAAACAGCCATTATAGTACCCATACCAAAACCCAATAAAAATGACACAGACCCAAACAGCTACCGCCCAATAAGTCTTCTAAACAGCTTAGCTAAACTAACTGAACGAATAATACTTGACAGAATAACAAAAATTGACCGCAAACTAAAGTTAACATCGGACCATCAGTTCGGATTCCGACAAGGACACAGTACAGTTCAACAAGTGACGAGAATCGTAACAGACGTAATAACTGCCTATAATAAAGAACAAAGCACAGTAATGGTTCTTTTAGACATACAAAAAGCTTTTGACAAAGTTTGGACGGACGGACTAATGTACAAACTTATACAGCTGCAACTTCCACCATATTTAATCTCACTTTTACATTCTTACCTTACAAACAGAACATTCAAAGTAAAAATACAAAACACTTTCTCGGAAAAAAAAACAATAAAAGCTGGAGTCCCACAAGGCTCCGTGCTCGGACCAAAATTATTTAACTACTACATAAACGACATACCCATTTTCAAACAAACTAAAACCGCTCTCTACGCTGATGACACGGCTATCTACGCCCACTCATTTAGCGCAGAGGTAGCGAACAAACAAACACAATTACATATTAACTTATTACAGAAATACTACGACAAATGGAAAATACAATTAAACTCGACGAAAACTGAGACAATCACATTTACGAAAAAGTTCACGGACATAAACATTTTCTCACCTTTAAGAGTAGGTGGCTCTATAATCCAAGGCCAAAACACGGTGAAATACCTTGGAGTTCACTTAGATAAAAGACTGACTTTCCAACCACACATCTACCAAACCATCAGAAAAGCTTATTCTGCCATGAGAATAATCTATCCCCTGATGATAAATCGCGGACTCACACAAAACAACAAACGACTGCTTTACCTGACGCTCATAAGACCCTTAATCACCTATGCAGCCCCCGTATGGTGTAAAATATCAAAAACAGCCTGTAGGCCTCTACAAGTTTTTCAAAATAAATGCCTAAGACTTATTACAGACTCTGACCGCTTTACACGAATAGATCACTTACACGAAGTAGCAGAAATAGAACCGATTCAAGATTATATAAATCAAACAGCTCAAAAATTTTACAAACAACAGCTAAACAATAACAGACTGACGCAACAAATCACAACAATGAGACGGAACAACGTACACGAGCATATAAAACACAAACTACCATACCAACATTTACCAATTTTTGACGAACCAAACTGAGAAAACACGTATAAAATTACAACGGCCCCTGCAGGATAGCCCAAAACAAATGCGCACGGTAGCATCTTGATTCACACAAAATGCATTGTTTCAAATAGGTTTTTCTTATTGTTTTCCTATTATTTTATTATAGCTATAGAAATATTGTAAATGTTAAGTTAGAACACGTTGTTAATTATTTTAAATTTAAATATGAATATGTTAGCATGTAGTTAGAGATAAGCCTTTATCGGTAGGAGCTGTAAATAAAATAAAATAGTTTTAAGGCATGTGTATATAATATTCTTAGTTATGTACATTATCTGTCATTGTGATGTTGAACATTTATAATAAAGTTTGATTTGATTTTGATGAGTCCCAGAAGGACGAAACCAGTTGGTCTGCGGTTTTCCATACACATTCAAAACATGCAATATTTGAACAAAGACCTGCTTAAAAGCACGTACGTACATGGAGACAAATTAGGATTGTTTCAAAGCCATCTTAGATGGGGTAGCAGTCTGAAACGTCTCGTAGTACAAAAAATCTGGATTTAGTTCTATAATTCAATGCCTGGCGGGGTATTTGCCCGAGGAGTAGTTGTTCGAACGGTCCAGTGCCACTAATTAATACTAGATAATTACTCAAAGTAGTTGTCACTTGCTGATATCTGTCCAGAGCGCGGCAGTATATATAGCAAGATTAAATTGCATGGTTTGAGTGTGTAGGGGAAAGCACCGTACTGATGAGTCCCAGAAGGACGAAACCAGTTGGTCTGCGGTTTTCCATACACATTCAAAACATGCAATATTTGAACATAAACGTAATCAGAAAAATGTTTCACATTGAATAAACGAGTTGGTTAATGAATCAAAAGTTCAATACGAAAAGTAATTTTAGGCAGGACAACGTCTGCCGGGCCGCTAGTAGTATAATAAAAATAAATAAGTTAAAAGTGTATATGAATGTGCATAACATGAAGTAAACAGTAAAAAGAGGGAAAAACATTGATAATTATCCAAAAGAAATAAGACAGAGAAGAGATCAAGGGAAGAAAAGATAACGATAGAAAAAAGAGAAGAAAAAGAAATGACCCCAATTTGCAATAAGTAAATCAAAAAAAAAAAATAGAAAACAAAAAAAAACATGGACTGCACCCACATCCCTATACAATACGAAATATATCAGTTTCACAATTAACATAGGTACACATGTAGAAAAAGAAACAAAAAGTTTCACAATAAAACAGAGCAGCAAAAAGTTTTAGAACTCTATCGATATAATAGTAGCATTTAAGTATATTTCCGTCCTGCAAAAGAGTAATATGTACAAATAAATATCAAAAACTTTCCAAATAAACTGGGTTTTGCAGCAAAAACAATATGTAAGAAAAGTGTACAAATTCCAAACGTAAAATAAATCGTGAGTACCACTGATGTAGTTCAAAAAGAAAATCAAAATAGAGAAATAGAATGCAGTGTACATCGCGACACCTAGCGTCAACAATTAACACTTCACAGGTCTTCCGCACATCTAATAACTTTCTTCTGGTTGCCTTGCAAACTGTAAATTTTTCCGTTAAATGACCATACCTTATCAGCACCATATTTTCGACCAGCTTTCCTCAACAGTTCGTAGCGCATTCGAGTCAAATCCTCTTTAATAACAAAACCAGACCCCTTCAGCAGTTTTCTGCTACGCAGTACCAATTCCCTGGTTTTGTATGACAAGAAACGTACAATTACTGACCTAGCCTGACCCTCCTTCGCTCTTCCAAGTCTGTGGCACTTTTCAACATCCACCGGCAACACCTTTAGATCAAGTTTATTATTCAACAGCTCCAAAACAAGCTCTTCTGTATCAGTAGCACTTTCATTATGTATTTCATTTATTCCAAAGATACGTATGTTGTTTTGACGGCTGTATTGTTCAAGAGAATCGTACTTTAATTCCAAATCATCGATTCTTTCTGTATTTAACTTCAATTCTTTCATGAAGGCTTCTAGGGTCGTGTCGATTTTATTAAACCGTTCATCAATTCTTTTACTAATCATTTCAGTCTGTTGTTGGCATATTTTATTAATAAGTTCCTCACTGCTTAAATCGTCGCCCTTCACCGTTGACCTCAGATTCTTTGACATATTTATCAGCTGTGCGGCACTATGATTCTGAATTTTCGAAAAAAACCGTAAAATTGGAATTCAGAGAAAACCACTGTTAAACGTTACACTTTACCGACAAAACCTTATTCCAGCTATCGTTAAGTAACTAATACACACATGTGTACCAAAACAAATAATTTTAAGAATTTTTAAACATGAAATTTGGCGAATATTCTGGGAGCAGGTACAAACCACCTCTCGACTACTCACACATGCGGATACTCTTCTTTCAAAACTAGAAGTTATGGGAGTGGAGGGAAAGGCTTTAGATTTAACAAAATCGTATTTTCAAGAACGCAAACAGCGAGTAGCAGCTAAAGATGCAGCTTCAGGAAAGATTGTTTTCTCAAGCTGTGAAATCATATAGCAAAGGGTACCCCCCCAAGGGTCTATACAAGGTTCTCGTCGGTTTTGGATGTACGTGATAGATATGCTTTTCGCTGCTGACTCATCAGTAATCATGAAGTTAATGAAGGCATAGCCAGTAATATTGCAGAAATACTTCAAATATTTGAAAAGTGGTTTTCAGAAAATAATTTAAAACTATAAATGTGACAAGGACGATGTGCATTAGGTGTAACTATTAAATGAAATAAATATACCGTATTCCAATAATGTACTCACCACAGTTTTGACAACAACGTTTCTAGGTTTGGACGTCGACCTCCAGTTAAATTGGAAGACACAAACATAATAATATGTGGATGTTTAATTTTATAATATAAAGCGTAGCAAACAAACTGTCCCCATGTAACTATGCACTTCGTATGTTGTCCAAAGCAATTGTACAACCAAGCATCCATCTAGACAATCTAGAGATTTTTCGATTTTCTTCAATATAAATACTTAATTTCTATTAAAAATTTTAAGTAAACGTAATGATTTCAGGAACAATAAGAGCTTTATGTTTCTCTTTTAATATAAAACGACAAAGTTTATGTCACAATTCCATTGAATTGAATTCTTTTCAACAAGTACTGGTTGCGGAGATGCATAATGAAATGAAATTAGATAGAAACATGAAATGCATTTCGAACTGAGAGCTAACATGTCACTAGCAGAAACTCTACACCAGCACTGCTTTCTATTTAAAATGTCTGGAATAGCAAATAAGTAATGCACAAACGCAAACTTCTTAAGGCTGTCGGAACGCCGACGAACAGTTACTGCGGAGGGGTATCAGAAGGGACGTAGCATTCCAAAAGTACAAAGTAGGCGGACGCTGAATGCAAAAATTGCTGGGCGCGCTAGATTAGGGGGGGCATTTCGTAACCGTACAGAGTAGGACTCGGAGCTTTCCATTCACTTTGAGCTAGAACAAACACAACACCGAAGCTACAGACGAAACGCAGGGTTTATTGAATATCATAGTATAGTATTTATATTCCGACGAGTACCTGATAGAAAACAAAGAACGTTGAACCAAATTATAGGCGGGGAAACAAAACTCGTTTCGGGATGCTGGTTTCCCCAAGAAAACGCAGTGGGTTACTTATAAGTAAAAAAGAAAAACTAGGTAAGTATGTTTTGCGATTGACCGAAAAGTTCGTGTGGTTAGTTATTTTAATAGCATTTCTCTAACAAAATTTTACAATATTTCTTAAATCAAAACTAGACTGCAAAAACGGAAAACTCAATTTTTTGACTGACCACTTCCGGTGGCTTTTTCTGGGTTCAGTTATCATGTCATATCACATTTTCTTTTCTGAAAGCATCGAACTGGCTACCCCTGGCGTACTGCCGCAGTATCCCAGAGCTAGCCGCGCGGTGGAAAAAATAATAAACAAAAAATGGTTTGCTGAGTCTAAATTTCCTCAATAATGATTTGTACCGTTATCATCTGTCGCAGTCAGACACGCTCAGTAAAGCCTCTTTTAGCGCTTTACGTATTGTAACTGATTTTTTTCCATAGCGTTCTAACATTTGGAATAGACTTCCATGAACCTGTGTTCCAAATTCCTAAACGGTAAAAAATGTTTTGTCATGTTGAGTGTGCACCTGATTGCAACAGAAAATCCACGGTACACGCCACTCTTAATAATCAGTTCATTAAACGTTCAAATTCCAATCCTTCTGCGACAACACAAATTTTAAACTTTCCCTTTCCCGGCTAATTTCTTGTCCATCGTAATTACGTGACAGATTTTACCTGATATGACGCAGAAAACAGAAATAACGGAAGACTTCCATAGGAAGTTGACGTATATTATTTGTCTAAAAACGTTTTATACGAAATTAGTCCAATCCGGTGCTCATAGGATGTGTTATGTGTCATTTGGCCAATAACATGCTGTATTAATGCAATGGAAATCTCCGGTCGGCGACGGGAATCCAAAGGCAGTGTACAAGAAATCCACCAGTGATTCACTCCTCGGGAATCTGTTATACAGGTTGATCCATTTATCCAATTATGCGAAGTTATATGAGAGACCATTCTGTCTGTTCGTCCGTCTGTCTCTCAGTCTGTTTATCTGTTTGTCTCTCACAGTGTTCTTCTTCCTGAACTATAAGTGCTATACAACAATAAAATTGACGCATATGTTATGTATGACCCAAGCTCAGACAAATCTAAATGGTTTGTTGTGTGCACATATTTAGGGCGGTTTTCATACATCGAAACATCGAAAAAGGGTCAAAAGATATTTTTTGTTTACAACACTAGAGCATGTGAAACATTTTTCTTGTTTTTATCTTTTTACAGTAAGTTCTTTTTACCACATGTGGGGAGTGTCATTGTGTCCCCCTGTCGCAATTGGGAACTATTTAAAGTAGAATCGTGAATTTTGGTACTATCGTAGTCTTCACGATTGCAACTAATTATGCAATAAATAAATTTTATCAAAATCGATTCAGGATGCGGTTTCTGATATAAGTGCTTCAGAAACTTTGCTAGCCAGTACGGAACACTTTATGTACAAAGGGAGTTGATACTCGGTGAATTATTTAAATGGGACACTCTATACATATTGCGTTTTTTAATTCTTCGATCGATTTTACTAAATAACGAAGTAAGTTGCTTCTAAACTAAACCCCATATTTTTGTGTTTCAGTTTTCTTTTAAAATTTTTGTCACACGTAAGGATGTTTCAAAAATTACATTTTGAGAATGATTAACACATGCCCAGTTTCACAGTAAGTTCAGTCTAGAATGCAACTCTTACACAATCATATAGTAAAATCGAACAGGGAAATAAAAAGTGAGATGATATTACAGGAGTTCTATTTAAGAAATCCAAGTTGTGTAGATTATCATCTACTGTACAGAAGAAATGAGACGCCATGTATAAGTAAAGTAATTTGAATTATGGAAATTTAAAAACAAAGAGAGTATCTATTTGGCATTTTTCTCTAAATTACACAATACAGATGAATCGCTTTTTCTGATAAATGGGATACCTGTGCACCTGCATATTCAACTCATATGTGTAACAATAATAAATTTTAGGAAGAATCGGAAATTACTTTGGAAGGTCGTCGATACGAAAAATAGGCCCCAAGAATAATACCTGAATACATACAAAAACTAGCCACGCCTGTTTCTTGAATCTGGGAAGTTTAAACATATCGCCGCTAGACACCGCCACCTCTAGGCCCTTGAAAAGGCGAATGCAGAGGCGCAGGAGCCAATTGATTACTTCATTATTATCAAAAATTTATTATATTTTTTTGATACCGTCAAAATGAAAAGTCTAATCTATGACTCTACGATTATAATTTCTAAAAAAAACGAAAAATGTGATAAATATTCTAGCTACAATATGTCCGATTTTCATAGATTGTGAAGTAGATTTTAAAGTTGAATTTCTGATTTTTAATGAAAATTATTAGCGAACAGTCCTAGATCTATGTTTAATTGAAACAAGAAAAAAATAATCATGCGAATATCTTAAACCATGTTGGAATAATCCATTGGCAGCGGGAACGTTACATCCCTCAAATATTCGAGGCGTTCCGATAGCCTTAATTCATTCGCCTTTACTTCTGAGGAATTTGAAACTACTCCTAACAGAACTTCAAATCTGAAAACTGTCAGGATCTAGATGCAATAAATTTATAAATTATAAACTTTTCTAGAATAAAGTCGAATTAGGAATAGATCCAAAAAAGCAAATGGTTATTTTTCACCATCTCTGATCCATACATTATCCTTTAATGTCAGTCTTTTCTCAAAGCGAATTCATTATAAGTAGCCATTTGCAGACTGCAGACTGCAAGTCCTCCTGTTGTGTAAAATATAATGCGAATACAATTATTATTATTCTGTCTGCGTGGGTATTTGCCAGAGATTCAATATTGTGCATAACCGTGACGTGTAACCTCTGATCTTTACAAAGTGATTAGTCAACCCAGATGTGACTCCCTCTATGACGACATATGGAACAAATTCTATGCGCACTACATTGTTAACAGAGTTTAGCACGAGCAGATCCTCATATTTAACAAAGCCTTCAGGAACTATTAACGAACGACTAGACCGTACTGACGGATTCCCAATAAGACTTTTGCTAACGACCTCCGTCTCCTGCGATAACGAGAGAATCGATTACGAGGATACTTGCTTGATTAAATTGGATAACTAGTGAATGTCGCAATAATCTGAACTTGCGGAATTCGCTGTTTTTGTGCACGCCCGGCCTTTCAGCTATGGAGGAAATCGATCCGTAATGACGATGTATCGGAACAGGATCGCTGCCTTTGTAAATTGGGCGAGTTTTCTTTTGCCCTTTCTATTGGATGCGGAACAGATAACCCACATTCGGGTTTTCCAGAAAGATTTTGTTTTTCTCTCTTCGAGTTAAAAAAGTAAAAAAAAAGAGTTTATGATTTAAATGCCATTTTATTTTACGAAAATAAAGAAGTTACTCAATCCAAGGAATTTTAGTGACAGAAAACCTTCACGTGCTTTAAATAATGGGAGGTCATCAATTCTATGGTGGCATAGTTAAACCACTAAATTATGTTCTACTAAATACATAGCAGAACAAAGCACATACGTTAAAGAAAATGTTTCAAATTTGGTATTTTTATGACCAAAAGCAAACGATTTGTCCAATCAAATCTATAGAGAATTCTCCAACGCAACTTCGTCTTACCCAAGAATTTTATTTTGTGGCAACAGTTGTCATGTAAGTCACCAATCGTTACCCGTCTTTTTAATTTGGCGAAGGGTATGGATAGGTTTAGACCACACGTAATAGAAGACCTGTATAAGCGAATAAAGGCGTCGTATTAAGCGGTGGGCTTCGCTATGTCTTTAGTGAAAATGAGAAAAAATTACAAAGCCATGACGCTCCTGTCTTCTTTGTAAATTGTAAGCTTTGTAATAATAATAATAATAATAATAATAACTTTTATTAGTTGCCAACAATAGGCTTATACATCATAACATTACATAACGTGGCAAATAAAGGAGCGCTGTTCAGATTTTGACCTTACAAAGGTTAGATCTGGTCTTCCACAGCGGCCTACACTACTCTACTTAAGATGATAATACTGTGATGAGCCAGTGAAGAAAGCAAGGAGAGCCAGAAGGAAGAGAAGGGGTCAAGAGAAGAAGAAGATGAAGAAGAAGAAGAAGAAGAAGAAGAAGAAGAAGAAGAAGAAGAAGAGAGGAGCGATAAAGATTTTGCTAAAAGTGAACAACTCACTGTACTTCATGCAGATCTCGTTTCAATCCCGCTCTAAAAGTATTGCACGACGGCGAAAAGTCGACTACACCCAGGATATTAATTACTGACGCGATATTGTACGAGAAAGAGCGTTTGAACAATTCTTTTTGATGTTTAGGGATAGTAAGCAGATTCTTTTTTCGAATAGTTATATTATGAACGTCAGTTCTATACGTCAATCGGCGCAGCAGATAAAACCCACTTTTCTCTTTCCATTACCTCTTTCTGGACACGTAATTTTGAAAAAAAATTACCTACTGCATATGTTTGATGATTATACTTCCAGTCACTACAGCATCTGTAACTGGTTATACAAGGCTTCACAACTACCCTCGGGTGCAAAAAATTTATCCATTACTACTTTTCATCAAGTGATTAGTTTGCATTAGTTTTGATCAGTTTTGATTGAGGAAAATGACCTTATCACCAACAGATGCAGGAAGAACTGCTCTTCCTCTTTAGTTGACGACGACCGGAACTCATACCTCGTTCAGCAGTTCAAAGGGCCCTTCAACGTTTCAATGAAACTGGTACCTATTCAAGGAGGTCGGGATCAGACCGAAGACGAGCGACATCTGAACGTGACGATCGATTTTTGATCGCTACAATATTGCGTGATAGGCTTCTGACTTCGGTTGAGGTAGCAAGTCGGTTAGAAGAAGTGAGGAATGTGCATGTAAGCAGTTGGACAGTTCGACAACGGCTAGTGGAGCCTGCTTTGATGTCAAGAGCTGTTGGTAGAGCACCGTAGCTTTCGCCCTAGATAATGAACACTGGAATCTTGCAAACTGGAACAACGTCCTATTCTCAGACGAATCAATATTCTGTTAGAGATCTCCAGATGGTAGTGGGAGAATTTTGAGAAGGCAGTGAGATGGGTGCAATCAGCTATCGAGGGGCTCTGTTATGGTCTGGCCCGGTATAAACAGTGATACTCGTGGTGGTAATTAATGGAAGTAGTATGACTGCAGGAAGAAGGCACATGAACGTCATTCTGCAAGAACATGTGATCCAGTTTACACCATTTATAGGTACCGATTTCATTTTTATGGATGATAACGCTCTCGCACACCGCGTTAGAATCACTGATGAGTATCTGAATGAAGTCCTGAATTAAACATTTACATTTAAATCGAAAATATTCAATTGTCTTGAATTTTTTATAAAGAAGCGCTAGCTGTATAGCGCAGTAGTAAAGTTAGGAAAACAGCACCAGATGGTCATTCGGCTATATTTGCTTGGATTTTAAATTGGCGTCCCAACTTTTATAAAATAATCTGTAGCATACGGATTTGGTTCGATTCAGAATTAATCCGTTTTATGGGTATTCACACGCCACAGAAAAATACTCCACACGTCATAATTTTAATTAAAAACGTGCTCTTGCATAACGTTGTTATATTTAGCGACAAATATTCCCCAAAAGCTCCTGTAGCATAAAAGAGAATAATACAAAAGTGTGCATCGAGAACTTCAAAGCAGCTACGGCATAAATAATGGAAATGCTGTGTTTTGTTACACTTTGTGCTGTCAAAACCAAGTAAAAGCGAATTTTACTTCGAACACGATTTTTACAAGACACAGCCCTTTTTTTCTTTTCATAAAGGAATTATTATAAGTTTGCTTTGAAAGTTTCTTCTAAAAGATTATTTAAATGTTGTTAACGAACAATTCCGGCAGTCATTTGTCATGTGCTTTTTCGTAAATACTAAAAATCGACCTATATTCGCTGGCACATCGGAAAAAAAGGAAAAAAGACAAACTCGGGATAATTGGTCTGAACCCAGCTCTGATATTTGTCACTAAGTGTTTGAAAATTGCGACGCTTTTGTGCTCACAGTTCGAGCAATTTCTTTTAACGTTTAAGCATTAATACAGCAAAATTGAGGATATTCCGGTTTCCAGATTCCTGCGATGTCCTTTGTGTATGAACAGAAAAGTGTCATCTAAAACGGGTTGTGTTCTCTATACTGCTTGCTGTGACGAAACACGTTGAATAGATACACTTTACAAGGTTCTATGACATTCTGCTTTGTTTGCCATTCCTTGGCAGTGATTTATTACAGTTTGAATGCTTTCAGAGCGTCAAATTTGGTTTCTCACTTATGGTGATAACTTACTAATGGCTTATATTAATTTAGGAAATTTTGGTTGTTCTGTTAATTAAATATTGTATGGGGAAAAAAGTTTAAATTGTATGACAAAATGTTTGCGAAAAAATGCAGCAACTTCTACACGAGGCGTTAGCAACAAACCGCATCCGACTGCTGCGCCACCAACACGATCCGTATCAAATTCAAAATGTCCATCCATTCGGGAATGACACGATGAGCGTTTCACTGGCGTAAAATTTTTATATCAGATATCTGAGAAGAATATCGGCGTTTTGCTGACCGGGCATCAGGCAGAACGTAATAAAAAGCAACTCGCCCAAGGCCAGAATCGAACCAACGTTCGCTAGATCACTAGGCCAGTATACTACCGAGTGCGCCACAGAGACATCGAGAACGACTGCGTCCCACCGGTACTTAAATACACCTATATGCCCTGCTACGGAGCTATGGTGGCGCAACAGCCGAGTGCGGTTTGTCGTTAACATACCTACCTTCTATTAGGGAAAAGAAAACATAACATACACAACCCTAATCTTGCGCTTCAGTACTACATATTACCAAAACTGAGTGACTACCATTGATTTGGTGCCAAGAAATACGCCAACACCAAAGCGTATTTTTATAAAATAGCGATGGAGCTAATCTGTAGAAAAAATAAAAAGTTGCTTCTTTCGTGCGAATTTTGTGATATTTTGGTGCCATCATCATTACAATTATGGTTTATGGCATTGCGAAATAATAAAATACATACTTTCCTGGTTTTCTTTATTAAATATTGATAAAGTAGGTTTGTGTCTTTCAGATTTCCTAAAGACGAGGAAATTATTGCCGTGCTTGAGTAAAGAACGTGAAGATTGCAAATTGGGGACCAACAGATAATGATCGTCTTCGTTCCAAACATTTCGTGGAACGCTTTTTTATGAAACACCAAAAAAGTGAAACTGCTGAACTAAGCGCTCCCCACTATTTTCACAGAGTTGCCCATATATCTGCAAATAAAAAGGTTTGAAAACTCTACCTGGGGCGTACAAATTTAGATTGAAACCTGATTTTTAGGGATCTGTAGGCTGTGTGCAAACCAGAGGGGACGTAAATCTGGGATGTACGTTTCAACCACTATGTGCAATCCCGTAATAGGATGGCCAATAACCGTGCTAGCTGTCGCTCAATCGCTCACTGCAGTAGCTGAATGGAGACGAGTGAATTTTCACTGCAAGGAATGTATTCAGCTGTGCTAATTCATATATTGAACATCCACTGCCCCAATCGAGTTTCAGAACAAGCCGGGGAACAAGCCTTTATAAGCCTCTTATACCTCTACAACGGATCAACTAAAGTGTGTTTAATTATTAGTAGCCTCACAGCAACAATAATTAACCACCGGCACTTACTTCTGGTAGTCTACCGTCGGAAGTTTTATACAACAGCCAATCACCCTACGCAACGAGAGACAGTTACTCAGGTATTTTCAGTAGTTCAGAAAGTCTAGCGATTCAGATCGTATCTGGTAGAGAAGTTCTCTATCATCTGGTCGATGGGCTGTTTTATGTCTTTTCGCCAGTTCTCTTCGGAACCAGCCGGCCGGCACTCGAATCCCTCCCATCAATCAACTCTAAAACTGTGAGGCGCATCGCTATGCACTCTCTCCGTTTTCTTCGGGTCATTGACACGTATGACGTCGTTCCATATGTTTTTCTTGTTCCATTTTCAGGTGTGGCGATCTTTTCTTTGACGAGGCAGAACACGATAATTAACGCCAATTTAAGTTTGTTAGATCTATACTGCGTTCTAACTGCTTTGTTGGTTGTTGCAAAACGTAACTGTAATTTCTTTTCATCTAGTGCTTTCCCCTCTTTGAAATATTTTTGGCTACAGCCCTGCTCTATTAGCACGCGCTCTGAGCCCTCCACTTTTGGATGATTTCATATAAAAGCATACTGTGAAAATCAATGGCAATCTAATTAACTAGAAAGTTTTTCGTACATCATTGCCGTCAAAATCAATATTAAATTACACAGTTTCCGTCAATATCACGTAGTCAATGCTCTCTCTTGGGAGATTTGGATTCTATGGTGTAGAAAACCTTAATCGAACACGTTCTCTCTCTCGAGTCTTATGCGTTATACCGGAGACACTTTTTATTAAATTGAAAACGGTCTCCTGCCGTAATGGTATAGACTACAGGCTCCAATTAAAAAGGATTAAATTAATTTTCAGTCCTTCCCCTATTTAGTTTCTTGTTACACGAATTTGTTAGCTTTGCCGAATTTTGTACTTCGTTAAATAATTTGGGAACATTCTCATTATTTCATGGAAAAATTTGCAGATACTTCACTATCATCACCAAAATTAATACTCAGTGCAATGAAATGGTATTTATTAAATCATATTTAAAATAACACAATACAGTGAAAGTTTAACACGTATTGTGTTATTTCAAATATGAATAATTAATAATATCAACTTTCATATACACTCAACATTTATTAAATCATTTCAGCAATTGTACCAGTTTTATTTTCTTATAAATTTCTAGTCTTTTCCTGCATTTTGCGTCATGTATTTTAACGATAATTGCGGCGACTTCCGCTAAGGTGGCAATCCCATCATTTGACAAGAAGACGTATAGGAGAAATAATCCTGCCATGTGGTAATTTTTTGAAAAACCCTGTAAAGAACTAATTAGGAAGCAAACTGCAGTTCTCATCGCTTTAGTAAGTCCAATTTAGTTATTGAACTTTCGATTTAAATGACAAAGTTGACAAGAACAAATGACTTTCAGTTGTTGTAAAGATACCTTGAATATTAAGTTCCCCATGCTGCCCCAGGTGCCCATACCCTAAAAGCAATCACTTTTGAGATATTTTCAATGTGTTCTAACAAACTAACGTTTACTTCATTCCGATAATTACTCCTGCTGCATTGCTCACTTCAACTAGAGATAGGAATCCTACTGTGGAACTGTGGGTGAACGTCAATAATTCTAAAGACCTAAGACTCTAAAAGCTCTTGTTTTTTTGTACAGAGTGGTCACTAAAGATTCTAAAACTTGAAATTATTCAAAGCCCAAAAAGTTGTTCAATTTAAATGGAACAGCCTGTATCTCTTAAAATATTGAAAATAGGTACAGGACGTGCTTAAAATAAGTTGTAGGTCTTTGAAAGACTAACTAGGTTCCATAAACAACTTTTTAGGTTTTAAATTATCTCAAATTTTTCAGTTTGTTCCCAAATAAGTTTACCAAAAAATTTAACTTTTTCCAAAAAGTCGGAAATATCCGGAAAATTATTGATTTTACACCTTTACGAATTGTCCAGAAATTTAAGGATAATTTAATATTGCTTTCCAGTTAAAAAGATCTAACTTCATCTTGCTACATTTCTGTGGACTGTCATGTTTATAAGAAAATATTTTTAAAATATATCTTCATATACAGAATGTACCCGGATTTGGTTACAAAGAGGACAAAGAATGATTATTTTTCACTTCCCCAAAAAAATCCTGCTTGTTTCCAAACTCTCATAGCACATAATAATCTTTGACCACGACTATCTTACAACATACTCTTTATACTTGTGTTTCTTCAATCATAATTAGATACATTAATCACTGCAGTGATTAATGAATATTATTCACTACACCAATACGAACATCGCTTTGACCCCTTTTTACATTTATTTAGTAGGCCGCGATCGCGATGTGTCAGTTCAAATTGAAACGTCAAATCAGCATGGTTTGCTTTTAATTTGAAATGCATATTCTAAAAAAGAAGATATAATGAGTAGTGAGAGTGAAAACTAGGTTTCTTTAACAGCACCAGCAATAAAAGAAGCTGCAGAACTTGCCTCATTAGATTCATTGCCCAAAAAACCAAGAAAATTATACCTGAGAGCGTATGTATGAATCATTCTTACACTGGAGAAGGGAAATGAAGGTAAATTCTTTCTGGGAATCTGTTTTGATAGTCGTGGACAAAGTATAGTATACAACTCGTTATAATGATGCTATTATTACCTCGGATGATTACAAAACTCGCTCGTTTCACTCGCTCGTGTTGTAAACTTCATCCTCGGTAATAATAGCATTCATTATAAACTCGTGTATAATATACTATTTACACAACCCGTCACCGGAAATTTGTTATTAATTTTTATACATTTTTTGAACTTTACATTTATTTCAAATAAAACTTTAAAGAAATTAATAAACTTATATCATAAGTTTTTTCTGAAAATTTTGTAATTACTAGACGGTTGTATTCCTCACCAGTACCATAGGGTACTTGATTAAATACATTTTTACTGTAGTGTCAACATTAATGAACATTTTTCTAAGTCGAAAAACGCATAAAAATTAATAAAATTTTTCCTGGAACAGTTGGATAAAAAATGATATGTGCGATGGGAAGAACGAGCAGAGTTTGTTATGAAGAGTGTTTTTTTCTAAGAAATTAAAAATAAAATTTTGTTCCCTCTTAACCCCATTCAGGGACAAACTGTATACAGGGTGGCCCGAAGTTTACCTATTGAACTTCGGGAACTGATAGAACACGTTAAAATAATGGGAGATTTCGGTTGGTTCATTGACAAGTATGACGTCGTTCCATATGCTCTTCTTGTTCCATTTTCAGGTGTCGCGATCTTTTCTTCGACGCCGCAGAACACAATAATTAACGCCAATTTCGTTTGTTAGATGTATACTGCGTTCTAACTAGGTATGCTTTGTTACAAAACGTAACTGTAATTCTTTTCACCTAGTGCTTTCCCCTTTTTGAAATATTTTTGGCCACAGCCCTGCCCTATTAGCACGAGCTCTGAGCCCTCCACTTTTGGATGATTTCATAATATAAAAGCATACTGTGAAAATCAATGGCAATCTAATTAACTAAGTTTTTCGAACATCATTGCCGTCAAAATCAATAAAATTACACAGTTTCCGTCAATATCACGTAGTCAATGTTCTCTCTTGGGAGATTTGGTAAAAATACAATTTTGTTCCTCCTTAACATACTGTATACAGTGTGGCCCGAAGTTTACCTATTGAAAATTCTTGTTTGATTTGTGCCAGTCCAAGTTTTAATTTTTTTTTAATTTTGTGAAATTTCTGGCATATATTTATTAATAAATAACTGTATAATTGTATAAAATTCGAAGTTTCGCCCCTGTTTAGGGGCTTTGTCAAGAATAATTTATTAAAACGTGTAAAGATAATTATAAAAATATTTGACAAATTTCTTGTCTTTAAAATAATCAAAACTTGTAAGGTAGCTATGATACGAGTATAAGTATAAAATTTTAGCACTTTTGATTTTGGTAAAAATCCGAATTTAAGAAAGAGAAAAGTAAGTAGCAAAGAGTATGATTTATTTTATTATGTTACAGTAAATTTTACTTACATTCTGTATATCAATTCTATCAAATAATGATCTACATTAAAAAAGAACAAAACTCTATTAATGATAGAATTGATATACAAAATTTAAGTCAAATTTACTGTAACATAATAAAATTAATCATAATCTCTGCTACAGCAATCGTCAAACGTGATGGTGACAGCCCGCACAGGCAAGGCCACGCCCTAGTTTCAGGCAGTGGCGCGAGGTTCCCTGGACTATAGATGAATTTATTATGAAGTTAATCGTGCGCCACTGACAGTTGCGTGCGCCCACCGAAAACCAATCCCGGTCGAGAAGGTAGTGGATGAATAGTGGGGATTACTCAACTGCGCATATCTGTTGCTCGCCATCACGTCTGAAGATTGCAGTACTTACTTTTCTCTTTCTTAAATTCGGATTTTTACCAAAATCAAAAGTGCTAAAATTTTATACTTATATCATAGTTACCTTACACGTTTTGATTATTTTAAAGGCAAGAAATTTGTCAAATATTTTTATAATTATCTTTACACGTTTTAATAAATTATTCTTGACAAAGCCCCTAAACAGGGGCGAAACGTCGAATTTTATACAATTATACAGTTATTTATTAATAAATATATGCCAGAAATTTCACAAAATTACCTATTTAACTTCAAAAACTGATAGAACACGTTAAAATAATGGGAGTTTTCGGTTTAAACTTATACCGAAAACTTCATAGTTTCCGAGATCTGTATTGCTATTCACTTTCTAGCGGGACTAAGTTGATTAAAATTGGTTCCCATTTTTTTTGTACCTATGGGAATTCTTTCTTTCTTCCTTGCTTTATTTCGAATTCTAGACCAAAAAGTTATTAACTATGTTTGTGAAAGTATTATGAAGTATTATGAAAAGATTTTTAAAACATATGCGTTTGAATTTTTAGAGAAACTACTATGTTTTAATTTTCTATTAAATAGTCAATTTTAACGGAACAACCTGTACACTGTAGACTGTACTAGCACATTACTCTATGGGGGTTAGGTCATTCCTCTACTTCTGATTTATTATTAGTACCTAGTTCTAAGCCATTTGGGTATAAAAATAAAATAAAACAAAAAATGCTCTTCCATAACTTGTATTATCCTCATAATCTCTTACACAACATAAAAAATTACGTCTACTTCATTTTCTGTCCAAAATACTCGGGTCACTAAATAACCACTTACTCATATTGTTCCTTACATGCATTCGGGATGAAAAGGTTCTAGATAATTCCCGGCAACACAGCCCTTAGCCTTAGCGTTTCTTCCCAGCGGCACACATCGTCCCACGACTTTTTCAATAACTTGGTATTCCATGTGACATCCACCATGTTCATGATCTTCTACCACTATTCGATTCTGATTTGCCTCGTTATCCATACTGATAGTTTTCGCTCTCATACCGGGGGTGACGTCATCCACTATAATTTCCCTAGGTAGTGCTGCTATTACTATAGTTGCAAAGAGAAGAATACACGTTGAAACCACGTATCTCGATGCCATGGAGTCAACTGTTAAAAGAAATGAAAGAAAAATTTCTCTCGACTTTTATATACTTTTTGTGTCAACAGTGTTTACTTTTAAGGACTGTTCAAATCATTTGAAGCCAAATATATGTGATGTTTTGCAGGCTAATATTAGGCGGAACAGTGGAATTTTTCCAAGCCAAATGAACTCTGAGAAACTTATACTTACCGTGGTAATGAAGTCATATGAATTCCACGACGAATTGTGGGGGTTGGAATACTAAAACAACAGTCAATATGTCAAATCCAAATAAAGATAATTATTAATGATTTGAAAATCTAGGCTAAAATTTCTTCAGGTCACTGCTTGAATTGGCTTTTTCTCAGCTTATTGTCAAGTGGCACGCTATAGCGATATGATATACAACAGAGAGGCTTGGCGTTTGGGTATGTAATAATTAACCGTTTTTTAAGTGTTTGTACATGATTGATCAATTTAATTTTGTCCACATAATGCACATGCACATCTATTTTTCTTTTATTATGATTCGGTTTACTATTGTTTCTGTTTTTTATTTGATTTATAAGTGTTTGCGTGTGTTCCAGCGGCAAATTTAGATGGAACTTGCGCATCACAATCAATTTGCTTATCCATCACTGATCAGTGAAAATTCGCAGGTTCTGCTACTGTAAAATGCTTACAAAGTCCCCTACTGCCCGAAAGCATTTTGCTATAACAATCCATAGAATCAGTTAGTGGCCCGGCAAAACAAATGGGGAATGAAAAGTCAAATATGGCACAGTTGACCCGTTTTGATTCTAAATGAATTTCCAAACAATGAAGTTTATTTAATTTGCAACGTCTCACTAGAAGGGCTTCCGTTCAATCAATGTTTGATGATGCAGTTGTTTTAGATAGAGGTCGAGCTAGCGGCCCACCCCTTAGGCGACTGTGACACAGCTTCCCTGACCTTCATTATATCTTCTTCACGAGCGTCACACGGAAGTGACATCGCATTTGTACACACAGCCATCTAACGATGTCGGGTTATATAATATCAGATGTTTTAGACATTGACAAGGCGTCCTTATTTACCGTCTATTATTATTTCCTGATCCTCTGAAGTGCGTCATTTCCGTGAGTAGCAAGAGTTAGCTATACAAGGTAGGCCAATAATAGTGAAAAGTCGGTTTATATCTGTGGTTCTATTCAATATACATATCAATATGAAATTTTGCGTGTAAGTGGAAAACACCATGATACTAATTTGATGTAGATAAGTATACGGGATGTTCACGTACTAAATACCAAACTTACGTCTTTTTAAATGGAATGCATCGTATTTGTTTGCATATATGGATTCCCCACAAAATTTCATGAAAATTGATATACTTATTGCGCGGTGGGGTTTAGAGTAAGTGATTACGCCATTTTAACGCCAGTGTAAATCCAACTTTGGTGGAGCTACTGACGACTACTGTTTAAAGCTACATAAGAGAGATTTTTTCAAAAATTTTATATGGAACACCCCGTATATTATTTGTACATTTGATAGCTAGTTTATTAAGCAGGTCTGCCACTTGTGATTTACACAGAAATAAAGATTGATCCTGAAAAATTGAGATTATTGCCGTAATTTTATACCATTTTTGTGGAATTTCCCCTATTTTGCCAACCAAAACTTAGAAAAATGCTTTCACTTTGCTTGGGGTGATCCATTTGAAAAAAACAAAACTTTGGTTTGATACTCAGAGTGTGAGCACCGGGGTGAGCACCCTGTATACACCAAAATAATTTTATCAGATTCTTCATGGGTTTCTCCACCATATACATGTAAAATTTTATATTGATATCTAGAATAGAACCAGAGATATGGACCGACTACGCACTATTGGCCCAACCTGACTGCTATAAGTATAGGTATAATATTGTGGGCTTACCAGAAAAAAAATTCAATAGATGCGGAAAACTTCAATAAAATATTGTTTAAGTTTAACTTATTTTAATGCGCATGCTATAGTTATTTTTTGTTGAAATTAACAAAAAGAAACAACTGTTATGCTCGCAAACTCGGAAGAGACTCTTAAAGATGTATGTATGGAGTACGGCATTATACGGGTGCGAAACTCGGACAATAGGAGAAGCATCAGATCGAAAAAGAGTAGAAACGTTTGAAATGTGGTGCTACAGACACATGATGAAGATAGATAAGATAGATAAGGTTAGCAATAAGAGGTATTAGAAAGAGTTGGGGAAAAGCGAAAGGTATGGAAGACAATAAAGAATGGGAGAGATAGGATGGTAGGATGGTAGGACACCTTCTAAGTCACGAAGGAATAGTTCGCGACATACTAGAGTCAGAGATAGGAATAAAAAGAGGTAGGGGTAGGCCTAGATTAGACTACGGCTCTCAAATAGTTAGGGATGTAGGATGTTCTACTTTTAGGAACATGCGTAGGTTAGCTCAGGATAGGAAAGAATGGAGGTACGCGTCCAACCAGTTTTCGAACTGAGAACCTTATGATGATGATGAAATTAATATAAAAATACATTTTTTATGATCGTCGAGAAAAATTTGCTCTCATTTTTGCTTCTGAGCTAACAGTATTATCAAGATTTTTCTAATAATTAATACATACTGCTAAGGCAGTTTGCACGTAGCGGACTGCAATCTACTCACAATAATACGGAAATTGTGGGCGCTACGTGATTTGAAATCGGAAGACGTTATACATTCTTTTAATTACTTGCATCTGCAAATTTTTAGTCCAGGATTAACTTTCCTCAGACACATAATAAGACAAATAAGTAAGTAACATAACTAAGTATTATAAGTTACTTAGGAAACGTAATAATTGTTCTGTACTCACATTTATCGCGATTTTCTCAATTTCAGTCCACCTGTTCTCTGAAATTTTACCACACAACAATGCGTATACTTCCATATGTGGCACCATGTAAGCTCACATTTCGGAAACAGAAACACGTTCGTGTACCTAGTAGTTCGCTAAACACAGGATCGTTCCTCGGCCATTGACAAAATTTTTGTTGCATTGATTCCGCCATGATTTTTTTTAAACAAGTTGCTTCAGCCCAGTATTAAATGTTCTGTTATGTATGTTACAAAAGCCAATAGCACACGAGAACGACGTACTCGTTTGCGAGGGTGCTTTATGGCGTCAGTGATTTCTTCGTTTATGTTCAATTTCAAGATACTACACCGTACGGCAAGTTTTGTATACCTATATGTCCAAAGATTTTTTTTATTTAAATCTTGGTAAACAAATATTTTTCCATTTGATTGGGGTAGGTCAAAATACGACATGAATAAAAATGAAAGTATCAGACAGTGCTCTCAATGAACTTGAAGCACAAAATTTCGTCAAAGCCGCAGAACAATAAAAGCATAGTGTGCCACGTAATGAATAAAACTTGAGCTGTTACTTGGCTTTTAAAGTATCAATTAAGCAGCTGTTGTAAACAAAATTTTCTATGTGGATTTTCGTAACGGGGAAACTTCAAGAACGAACCGGTTACCGACTTGCATTTAAAACCACAAAGAACGAAAGAGCCGAGTGAAATGAATAATTTATCAAGACTGGTGAATGAAATTGTTTGTAATTAAACCTTGGGGTTTTGGATGAAAGTGGAAATATCCCGCACTCCGTTGAATGTATACTCTATAATAATAACACGTATGTTCACTCCCATAAAAAATTTGTGAAAATGTTTGTACCTATAGCAAGGAATTCAAAAGTAGGTACTTACTGTACTAAATTGGTCCTTACACTCCATGGAATGTGCGTGTTTTCCTTAAAACATTTCACAGTCGTTAAAAAATGGCACTTTATTCTAATTTTTCTCTGAAGCATTACATACCCATATAATGTTTTCAATGTTAACTTGGAACTTCGACGACGGTAAAACCTTTATTAGAAACTATACAATTTAAAATTTAGATGATCCATCAGAGGGTTCTCTGTTGATTTAATTAAATCAACTGTGGCTGTTCCGAATACGGCTGAAAAGTTTTTTCGCGCATGCAGATTACCTTCTGAATTCCCAAATTGTCACCGTCTGTACGAACGCGACACACAGTATGCTGTGATCAGGAATAAATTGAATATTTTTTTAAGGAAAAAAGAATTCATGCATTTGCGAGAGTTGATCAAAAACTATTTTATCACATTTTTGTAAACAATATTGCTGGCTCCAAAATATTTTCTTCTACCATTGATAATTTTTAAACTTATGGTTGCAATTTGCATACGCACACATCAAACACAAAAAAATGTTCCGGGAAACTTTTGTCTTACATTTCCAAAAGTATAAATCAATCCAATTTGGGGAAAATGCCAAGGTCCGGAGAGTTTCTTACTTTTTGACATAGAAAAGCACCAAGTAGGGCAAACTGTGTGGAAGAATATGACGATAACGTTTAATCTCATAAGATTGATGGCGCTAGTCATTTTTTCCTCAATGTGAATCGATCACTCCGAAATTATTTTCATTGAGTTAGTTCCGATTTCAAGGTAAGTTTAGTAAATCAATAAATTGGTCAATTGAATGCAGGTGTTCATAATGATTGAAAATTGGATTTATAAATACATAACACTCGCTTATTGTATTCTTTAAGTATAAGGACGATTTTATTTCGATATCGTGAATACTACAAGAGATATGGAGCATCCCTATATTACTTGCCCACTCTGTATATATTTCCATACTTCATATATGTTAAGGGCAACTTTGTAGCTTGTGGCTCTAATAGCATTTACCAGGGATTTTTAATATGCATTGTTTTTCATCACTTGCTGAAATTATTTCATTATTTCATTACTTCATTCGGCTGAGTAGATAGGTACTTTAAAACTTATCATTTTCGAATTCCTGATCTTCGCTTCAATCCGCTTCAATATGCTCTCAAATGGTTGGGGATGTAGGGTGTTCTACTTTCAGGAAAATGCGTAGGTTAGCTCGTCAGGATAGGAAAGGTTGGAGGTACGCGTCCAATCAGTCTTCGGATTGAGAACTTCATGATGATGAGCATTATACTAATGGGACCGCCAATTCGGGAGATAAGTGGCGCGTCACAAACGTCAGATTTTCATTCCAAACAAAACAAAGCCACGTGCTTTCTGACGTTTTAACCTAACCTCTGAAATATAATTATAATTACATACAGTTGTTTTCAAGTTTTTACGCGTAAGCCCAACACACAAATTGAAAATAAACTGTTTTCACTGCAAAACGTCTATAATAATATTGCAAAAATTAGTTTAAGACGTTGTAAATAATATCGATAAACGTCAAATGGCATGTGCTTTTGTTTTGTTTGGAATGAAAATCTGACGTATGACGGAGGCACTTAGGTCCCGAATAAGATAAAAACTGTGTTTTATACAGTCTTATTTCTTTGGACTCAATCACAAAGGTCCAGTCTGATATAAAAGTATCCACAAATAAACAGAAAATTTTAAGTAAAAATTAAGCTGCTTTTATACATTTACAGAAAACAATTAAATTTTATTACTAAAGTTATCCTACATTTTCGGTGGATTAAAAACGAACTGAACTCTAGAATATTACAGAAAACTGTTTAATGCACCATGTCAGCAGAAAGCTTTTTCTTGAATACTACAGAATACTGTAATCGAACCATTTTGACGTTGACGTTTAACAGTAACAGTTGTAAACATTACCAGAATCAAATGTGTTTTTGGAGATTGTTCTAATTATTATTACAGTTTGTTGCACCTTTTTAATTAGAAAATAATTTTCATTGAATGGCTCGTATTTAAACTGTAGATCTCAAAAAGAAAACGAAACATTTTTATTATAAATTAAAAGGTTAGTGGATTGGTCTAGTTTTGATTGCAAATCGCCAATTATTTTGAATTCCTGAATATGTGGGCGGTTTGTTGATGATGTGGAGGATAAAACGTCCACACATTCTTTAAAGTAATTAATTTTAAGTGCTAAAAACTCTTCATTTCAGTTTCCGTTGTACGAAAAAATGATGCGACAGGGCGTTTTAGTTTTATTGTTTGCACTTATAGTAGTTGCTGTGCCAAAACCAGAAGAAGGTAAAAAGGAGAGAGTGGTTGATAGAGACTTAAGTGATAAGGAACACTTCCAGAATGAACATCATAATCCTGAGTATGATCATGAAGCATTTTTGGGCGAGGAATCAAAAACTTTCGATCAGTTACCCCCAGAAGAAAGCAAACGAAGATTAGGGTAATGTAACAAAGTCACAAAATTTCTGTTTGATTGCTGTGCCACATGCCCAATCTAATTCTGTTTTTGTCTTTTTATTAGTTCTTTAATTTATTGTCCAGTACAGACTAATCTAATTTAATTTTTTGTTTCAAGCAGACTAATAGTTGACAAAATTGATAACAACAAAGATGGTATTGTATCACACGATGAACTGAAAGACTGGATCCGTTACACACAAAAAAGATATTTGCACGAAGACGTAGATCGCCAATGGAAACAACACAATCCAGAAAATAAAGTTGCTATCGAGTGGGAAGACTACAGAAAATTAGTTTATGGCTTCTTAGACACTTTGGACCCATTAGAAGCTGATAGAGAGGAAGAAGGTTATTCGTACAAGAGTATGCAAAAACGGGACCAAAGAAGGTTTGTAGGTTGTACTGAATATGTCAGGTTCTCACCTCCTCTTGCCAAAATATTGCTGCTCCATCTTAAGATGTTTAATTGTCAAAGTTCGTTTACGTCAACCACAATTTTTTGATTTAAAGATCTTTATGAATGAAATGAATGAAAAAAAAATTATTTACGTGATCTCGAAGAATTATGTTTTATATTTAGTGCTAATTATTTTAGGTGGTCTGTTGCCGATTCGAACGATGATGGCAAACTAACGAAGGAAGAGTTTTCTGCTTTCTTACATCCGGAAGAATCAGAACACATGAGGGACATAGTTGTAGTAGAAGCAATGGAAGACATCGACAAAGATGGTGATGGAAAAGTATCGCTTAAGGAGTATATTGGAGACATGTACCAAGGAGAAGATGCTGAAGAAGAACCTGAATGGGTCAGGCATGAGCGTGAACAGTTCAAGGCATATAGAGATAAAGATGGTGATGGTTTTATGGATACCGATGAAGTAAGAGCGTGGATTCTACCTCCTGATTTTGATCATGCAGAAGCTGAAAGTCGACATCTTATTTATGAAGCTGATTCGGATGCTGATCAGCAACTCACTAAAGAAGAAATTTTGAATAAATACGATTTATTCGTGGGTTCTCAAGCGACTGATTTTGGTGAGGCCTTGGCGAGACACGACGAATTTTAAATTAATTTATTCAGGTGAGAGTATATTCATTTCGTCACACGCTAGCAAATTTATTTTCCCCACACATTTTTATGTTTTAGGCTGAATTCAAATTCATTCAGGTGCTTCGCACCTCTAGTTTCTTTTTAACAATTTTTACTGCTTTTTGCAGTACTCATTTTCGCTATTTTTTTAAACTTTTATAAACATAAACTTTACTTTTTTATATTTGTAGTATTGTGTGACTATAAATTCCTCTTGCGCAAGGAACCAAAAATTTTCTAAAATAATTGATCTTCCACACACTATTTTTATATTTATGCTAATATTTGGCCTTGAATCTCCTATTAGATGTGTAAGTGTAAAAAACGAAGTATTAAGTCATTACTCCGTTAATTTTTGTTAACAATCGAAATATGTTGATAAGAATTAAAATGGTCTTTGAAATAACATAACATAATAAGCTTATTCTACAAATAAAAATACTAAAACCATAACTTATTGTATTGTAAAATTGTGTTTATATTATTTAAAGGAAAACTGCCCATTATATTTTAGAACAAACATTAACACATTGACACCCGACTACCAGTATACTGGTACTTGGGGCATATAATAATATACCGACTACCACTTTACTGGCAACATTTTACATCTATTTCAAAGCAATATATATTTGCGCCGGTACGTAACTGAGATAATGCGCTTAAACAGTGGGTATATGGGATGTTTCTCCATCACATGCATAGCCAGTATAGTGGTAGTTGGTTTCTGGCAAGAGTTTTTCCATCTCTTCGACATATATCTGTTTGGAACGGTTATTACATTATAAAAAAGTCACAAAATTCTCAGTGCCATTCCTGGAATTTCGGGGGATAGTAATAAAAGATCTAATAAAGAATGTTGAGGTATCTCAAGAAAGTCGACGTCCAAACGAATTGCCACATTTCCCGGAGCCAGTTCCAACTAACGAAAAAAATAAAAATGGAATGGTACAGTGCAGATATTGTACTAAACAGAAGATTCGCCGAAGGTCTCGCTATTATTGCCCTACTTGTCCTACCGCACCGTGTTTCAAGTTTTGGCATACCGCAAGCAAATAAATATATCACTTGAGCAAAATAACTTTTCAAATATGTGTATTTCCTTAGAATAACAAGTTACTTTTACAAATATGACATACTTGCTTTGTATTTCTCCAATAAACAACTTTCAAGACGGCATATTTTTAATTTTTATCAACAAAAACTCCTGCCAGTAAAATGGTAATTGGAATATAGTTTGTACAGTCAACTTATATCCCGACTACCACAATAGTGGTCGGCTAAAAAAGTTGTGTGAATCTCATCTTTTGTTACATGTAAATATGCTTATCAAGGTTATTTTGCAATAAAAACAATTCTCTATGAGTTACAGACATTGGGTTCTGGAAAGAGAATGGTATTCACTGGTAGGGTGTCAACGTGTTAAAGAAGTTTTATATTTGCCAGTGTTATTGTGCCATTTGTAATCAGCATTTACTTAATTTTTAAATATTTATCGCGTTTGAACAAATTGCACTGAATTAACGAATTTATGTTTTCAGTGATCCTGTTCAAATATGACATAAATGTGTGATTGTAATTGAATCTGTGTGAATTAAAATGTGCAATGAATCAGTTGGTGCTGAGATATTTTTTACCATGAGATAGAAAATTAAAAATTGTGTGTATGTATTTCGAAATATATGGATTGCTTTTCAATTCCAATTTTGTTTTATTGTTTTTTAAAAGTACATAATACGAATAATAAAATTGATTTGAACAAATAAAGGCCACTGATTTGGACTATGTATGGACTAAATACACTCGCTGGCATAACATAATGTACTTAATAATTAATTAAACATGCAGTTACCAAGAAAATTCAGAATCAAGGGTTCGCACTTGGCCATCCACGCGTTTGTCGGGTAGCCAAACATCACTCGAACATGCGGTGTTTTAACGTATGCATTAAGATTGACAGAGGTGTACTCAATTTTGTGTGAACATTTTCTGATGATGAGATTTTTTGAAATCTTGAAACCGGTCAAATTCAATAATAAACTGTTATATTGGTAGTACGCAGAATATTTCATTAATTCATCATGAATTTCTACCAAAAAGTGAACGAAGAAAATATTAACTACAATTTTGTGAAGATTTTCCTTTAGTTTTTATAAATTTCTATTTTTCACGAAGTTTTCCTATTAGCATCGTTACTGTAAATATTTGTTTCAAAAACCATGCATCCAAACAGAGTTGCACATCACTGTTCAGTAAACATAGTGTACGAACCAGGGACTGAAATCGAAACCGATATTCACCGTAACCGTAACCGTAACCGTTTAATATTCGAATAACCTTAACCGAAACTGTAACCGAAATTTAAAATACTTCTTTTACCGAAACCGTTTTATTTTATTTTGATTAACCGAAACTGTAACCAATATACAGATATTTGTATCGGTTTTTGAAGGAATTGAAACCCAAACCATTAACACTAACTGAAACCGTAACCTCGTCAAACCGAATCAAATTGAGGCAGTGATTGGTTAACAAAAAGAATCAGCACACTACTGACTTCAGCTGAACGCCGCCATGTGGACAAATTGTTAAAACAAATACCTATTCAACCTAGTGTTGAGCACAGCCACAGAGTACTGGAACCTGAAGGGTAATTTGATTTTTTAGTTTTCCTTTTTACATACCTACCTACCTACCTGCAGTTTATAATTTAATAGTATTTACATTTACAACATGTTTGTTGTTCCTTGTTGAAGGGATGAAGAAGATAGCTACCCGAGGAGCAAGCAGATAAAACTTACAGATATATTTAATAAACAATAACAATATGTACTAATGTTAATATGTTAATAAACAATTACTAGAAAACAAAAGAAAAGAAGAGTTTTGGTTCGTTCGCACACAGCAACCGCATATCATGATTTCACTCTGTATTGGAGCTCATCAGTACGGTGCAGCTGTGTGCGAACAAACCAAAAACAACATCTAATCTATAAAAGCGAGCGGGCCACATCAGTAAGCGAGCGGCAACTCCGAAAAGTTGGCTTTCGCTCACTGATCGTCCCCTCTAGGCATTACTGGTACAATGCCGAAGAACACATGAAATAACAATTCGACCCGAACTTGCTCCAACAACTACTCCTCGGGCAAACACCACAACAGGCATTGAATTACAGAGCAAGTCCTTGACGAAGGCGTGTACTGGATGGTGTCAAAACATCTGGAAACACTCTGCTATCAACTAATGCAGTATTGAGTCCGATGTGCCCCTAGCATACACAAAAGCGGTACAAGGCCTCGCTGAATACGGCCTGAAAAATGCTAGAAAACAAAAGAAAATAAGAATTTTTTTATTAATTAATAATTGTTATTAACAATTTGTTAATGATGATATTTTTTATTATATTAATAATTATTAAAGTAGTTTTGATTTGACCTCTGTTAATCTTATAGTCTTGTCATTTTACAGGTAAATAATTGTTATTAACAATTTGTTAATGATGATATTTTTTATTATATTAATAATTATTAAAGTAGTTTTGATTTGACCTCTGTTAATCTTATAGTCTTGTCATTTTACAGGTAATGACAAGACTATAAGATTAACAGAGGTCAAATCAAAACTACTTTAATAATTATTAATATAATAAAAAATATCATCATTAACAAATTGTTAATAACAATTATTTATTAATAAAAAGTTTAAGCGAATCGAAGTTGAAGCACTTGAGTCTTATCTCGAACTTTAAATTGAAATAAAATGTACCTGATTTATGTAATTTTTTATTACAATTATAGTCAACTACCTAAATTTACACATGTGAAATAGGATTTGTTACTGTTTAACTCAAATAAAAGTGCAGTTAAAGTTTTTCAAAAACCGATATTAACCGAAATCCATAACCGAAACAGTTTGAAAAAGGTCAAACTGTAACTGAAACCGATACCGAAATTTGCTGACATTTAAATCGAAACTGTAATCCTAACTGTTATAAATCTTAGTAACCGTAACCATAACCGGAATAAAAAGTGAAACGGTTTCAGTCCCTGGTACGAACAATTCCAACAATTGCAATTTCAACTTTTTTATGTTCCCGGCACATTCAAATTGGTAAGTAAGTACAACGATTAATTGCATATTTTGTTGATAATGTTACACTGTAATACTGTAAGTATTCTTGATTTTGCAAAAGTGATAGAAAGAAATGTGCAAAAAGCAACCTGAAATTAGTGTGCAATATTTTATCAGCGTGTTCTGTGGTCAAAATTAAGACATGAAATTCCTATAAGCGTATACCGAAATATGCTTCCCAAGGGAGCTATAGCTTTCTGAAAGAGAAGGCCTGAAGACGTTTTCTTCTAAGTACAGTAGAACCCCTATTATCCGTGCCTTACGGGACCGGGTAACTCACGGATAATTGAAAAACACGGATAATCCAAATACCTTTTATTTCACATAACAAGCTTTATATTATACATATTATGACATAAAATAAATACTTTTTATTTCATAAAACAAACTACCTATGTATATACGCAACATAACATAAACCAAATACTTCTTATTTTATATAACAAACTATACTTGACGTAATAACGCAAAGCAAACTAATCTGAAACAATGCAAACACAAGGAAACGTGCCAAAACAAATTCTCAGGTACCGCACGGATAATCCGCGCTCGGATAACAGGGGTTCTACTGTATCTTCTAAACAAATCCAGTTAAAATTATGAAATTTGATGGAATGTCTAAGTACCAAATGCTGAATCTTTTGGTGTAAATATAATATTTAAAATTTAACAGGGGCGTCTCAAAGGTAGGGGTGGCGAATGTAAGATTTACCCCAACTTTTTTGAGAGCATGTCATTTTCAATTTTTCCATAAAAATTTGCAACTTCAGAGTTGTTTTCAAAAAAATGTGCTCCTGTTTCGGTTTGATAGGAGGTACCGTTATCGAGCACAATCGATTCAAAAATTTCGCTGCATGCCCAAAAAATTCCTACAAGAAGTGGAGAACTTCGTTTGTATACTTAAACAAGACAGGAGCATATTTTTTTGCAAAAAAACCCCGAAGTTGCAAATTTTTATGGAAAAATTGAAAAAGACATGTTCTAAAAAAAGTTTGGGTAAATCTTACCTCCGCCACCCCCCAGCTTTGAGACGCCCCTGTTAAATTTTAAAAAATATGTTTACAGCAAAAGGTTCAGCATTTGGTACTTACACATTCCATTAAATTTAATGATTTTAACTGGACTTGTTTCGAAGATATTTAGAAGAAAACGTCGTCAGCTTTTCTCTTTTAGAAAGCTTATAGCTACCTTGCGAAGCATATTTCGGTATACGCTTATAGGATCATTTTGTCTTATTTTTGACCACAGAACACACTGGTAAAATATTGCACGGGCCACCCTATATAATAGACAGAATAACCTTCGTCCTCATTCATATTAGTAGTTTTAGTGCTTTACTGCTTAGAGTATATTTGTGTGCGCCTATACCGCTGGATAATTGAACACATCTGATTGGATGACGGTGTATATGATTTTAAGGGTGTGTTTGTGCATTTTATTTCTTTCTGTGTTTATAAATATGTGGTTCATTTATAAATTAAGTTAGTTTTTAAGTTAGCCATTTAGCTGAAATATCAAGAAGGAAAATATGACATCGAAGTGTGAGATATTTTTAACATTCAACATTTGGGACTTTAAATTTAATCATAAAATTGATCTGTAATAATGAGCTGAAGTTTCGCACAGATGTTACATTGTATAAATTAATGAACCACATAATGTAAATTATGTAAAAGAAAATATTGAAGAATGTCATTATAAAATTTATTCAGCAAATGCTCCGCTAAAAATACTTAATATGGGCCACGTGTATTCATACAGCTGAGCGGCCATATAACCAAATAACTGAGAAATTCAACAGGCACTGACAGGAGCTCTCATATTTTGGGTGCAGATATTCTGTTTCCAAAATATTATTATTATTTGTTACAGGGTAGGTTTCTAGCCGCTAGCATTTAAGGTTCGGCCAATTGTGTCTCCATTCATGTTTAACTCATAAGTTCTGCCCATTCAGAGAATTCGAGGACACCACGGGTGCATCTGTGTTACTTTTGGTTCTACAAACATAGCTCCAAAGCTTGTAACGTCTAGCTGCTACAAGAGCTGGACATTCACATAGTACGTATGTGGTGGGGGTCTCCTCCTTTTCACACATCCTACAATTAGGATTATCCTTCATTCCGATAGAGGTGAGGTATCTCATAAGTGAACCGTGTCCCGTAGATAGTCTTACTGCCCATCTCAGCTAGTTTTTACCCAATCAGAATAATCCTCCAGCTCTCTTGCTGGATGGTCTGCTAATGAACATCCACAATTGCTTCAGTCCAAGAGTCCCCATCCAGTTTTTGTCTTGCTAGGTCCTTTATCATCCCTTTGCCTGTCTGATATGTCAAACAGTATGTGGGTTCTGGCCCTACCAGTGGTACTTTAGCTTCCTCCTTCGCTAAAAGATTCGCTTTTTCATTCCTTTCATTTCCTTGATGGCCTTTCACCCACTACTTATAGGATAACCCTGTTATTAGTGATGTGAGTAAGGGAACGTTCCGATTGTGTGCTCCGAGCATATTCGCGAACATTCTCATGATCGCGGGAACGTTCCCCACTAGAGAACGTTCTCGATCGTACTCTTTGGGTAAGCACATTCAGCACAAATGCCTGTAATTGCCGATACCAACTGATTTTGACCAATCCGCGGGTCCCAATCTGCGCTGACAGCTCATATGTTGCACTTGCATCTCACATTATTTGTCTGCTGGCGTTTTTACGAGCGACCTGTGGCTGTTGTGTTGTGCATTGTGATCGTGATGCATAAAAATAAACTTATCTTTTGAATCTTGCCTTGCCTAATTGCCTAAAGCTTCTCTGGTAACATAATAATGAATCATATTGATAATTCTCGTTTGTGCTCGATTATGCTCGTTTGTTCTCGTTTATTCTCGGAGAATGTTCTCCAAAAATAAGTGCTCGAGGATTTTGCATCACTACCTGTTATATACTGCTAGCCGAGTCAGCGAGCCCGCACAGTCTTCATTTTCGGTAGTTTTTTAAAACTTTTATAAACATAAACTTTACTTTTTTATATTTGTAGTATTGTGTAGTATTGTGTATAAATTCCTCTTGCGCAAGGAACCAAAAATTTTCTAAAATAATTGATCTTCCACACACTATTTTTATATTTATGCTTTTATTTAGCCTTGAATCTCCTATTAGATGTGTAAGTGTAAAAAAACGAAGTATTAAGTCATTACTCAGTTAATTTTTGTTAACAATCGAAACATGTTGATAAGAATTAAAATGGTCTTTGAAATAACATAACATAATAAGCTTATTCTACAAATAAAAATACTAAAACCATAACTTATTGTATTGTAAAATTGTGTTTATATTATTTAAAGGAAAACTGCCCATTATATTTTAGAACAAACATTAAAGAAGTTTTATATTTGCCAGTGTTATTGTGCCATTTGTAATCAGCCTTTACTTAATTTTTAAATATTTATTGCGTTTGAACAAATTGCACTGAATTACCGAATTTATGTTTTCAGTGATCCTGTTCAAATATGACATAAATGGGTGATTGTAATTGAATTTGTGTGAATTAAAAAGTTTAAAGTGCAATGAATCAGTTGGTGCTGAGATATTTTTTACCATGATATAGAGAATTAAAAATTGTGTGTATGTATTTCGAAATTATATGGATTGCTTTTCAATCCCAATTTTGTTTTATTGTTTTTTAAAAGTAATACGAATAATAAAATTGATTTGAAAAAATAAAGGCCACTGATTTGGACTATGTATGGACTAAACACTCGCTGGCATAACAATGCACTTAATAATTAATTAAACATGCAGTTACCAAGAAAATTCAGAATCAAGGGTTCGCACATGGCCATCCACGCCGGTTTGTCGGGTAGCCAAACATCACTCGAGCATGCGGTGTTTTAACGTATGCATTAAGATTGACAGAGGTGTACTCAATTTTGTGTGAACATTTTCTGATGATGAGATTTTTTGAAATCTTGAAACCGGTCAAATTGTATAATAAACTGTTACATTGGTAGTACCCTTGTCTATCATATATACAGGGTGGATTATAAAAAACGCCCCAAGCCATAACTCCATCATTTTTAAAGATATGGCAATACTTCTTGGAACAAAGTTGCACAGCTTATTGTCATCTATTTTTTGGGGTAGATACCCAATCAATGCCGCTTCCTGTTTAACCGGAAGTGACACCAACTTTAGTTTTTTAAATGGAACACCCTGTATATGTTATTGTTTTTGGATTCTATGTTTAATTGTCTTTTAAAAAGTTTTGCAGAACCATATGCCTAAAAGCAATATACTTAGTGAGATATTCGTCAATTAATGTATTTAATAAAGTAGGCAGTGGAAAACAATAGTATGAAATAATGTTGATAATATTGTCATCAGTTCGCATTTTCGCTTAGAGTTTTTATACTTTTTGGTGTTAATCATGGATTACAATGTGTTATTAACAGACATGATTCAAGTATATTTTGAATGCAATAGAAATAGTGGTAGAGCACTACGCCTTTGCACTGTGCGGTTTCCGATGAGAGAGTATGTGTGGTGTGGCATTTTAACCCTCATATTAGGTAATAGACTGATTGGGCCCTTTTTCATAAACGGACTGACTACAGAAATTGTTAATTTTGTTGACAACTTGCCTCTTGCTGAACGAATTCAATGTACCTACAGCTGCGACAGCATTTTATATTAGATACTGAGGCATCTAGTAAGCCTGGCAATAACAAGCAAGTATCAGAAACTGTCATTGTGTTCTAAAAATCGAATTGAGTAAACTTCGTGTTCACACCTGACTTTTAACTTTTCCATGTAGGTATGTATACTCGTCAACCTAGGTGTTCAGAGGTAAAATTTAACATTTGTTGATTATTCTGTAGCATTACTGTCTTCGATAATGCCAGCAGTTCGATGTTGCACTGAAGTTGAGGTAGCAAAGGTTGTAACTTTGTCAAATGTTGGTTGGAGACAAAGCCATATTGCAAGATTTGTTGGAATAACTCAGTCTGCGGTTTCAAAAATTTTAAACAGGTACAGACAAACTGGAAATTACAAGAAGAGGCCTGGCCAAGGACGGAGACGGTGTACAACTCGCCAGGATGACAGATTTTTAATGTTGCAGTCACTACGAGATCGTACCTTAACATCAACTCATTTAAAAAACCAACTTTTAAATGCGAGGCAAGTTAATGTTAGCTCCAAAACAGTTCGGTGAAGGTTGAAGGAAGCAAATTTGAAAGCGAGACGGCTTGCTAAAGTCCCTCGACTCACTCAAAATGCTAGGGTTCGCAGATTACAATTTGCTAGAGCATATGGTGACTGGACGGTTGACCAATGGAAGAATGTTACGTTTACCGACGAAACAAGAATCGTACTGTGGAAGCCAGATGGACGTAACCATGTGTACAGAAGAATTGGAGAAAGATATTCCAACTGTGCACTAACTCCAAACGCCAGTTTTGGAGGAGGTGGGATAATGTTTTGGGCAGGCATTAGTTGAGAGGGTCGTACAGAACTTGTAAAAGTGCGTGGAAGAACGACAGCTGAAAATTACGTTGAAAACATCTTGTCAGAACATGTTGTGCCATACGTTGACTTCATTGGTTACAACAGATTCATCCTAATGCATGACAATGCACGACCATATGCTGCTGCAATTGTAAACCGGTATCTTAATGAAGTGGGAATCCAAAGTTTGGACTGGCCACCTTAAAGTCCAGACTTAAACCCTATAGAGCACTTGTGGGATCAACTAAAAATTCGTATACGAGCCAGGAATCCTGTGCCAATGACGCTAAATCAATTAAGATTTGCCGCACATCAGGAGTGGGATGCAATTCCGCAAGAATGTATACAAAATTTAATCTCCAGCATGCCTAGAAGAATGGAAGCCGTAGTCCGCGCTCGGGGAAGTAATACTCGATATTGAGCAGCCCATGTTTTGTAACTGGTTTCGTTCTTTTGGTGTTAATGTTTGTCAGACCGTAATTGATCCATTCTATACATATTCAACTAATTAAGTTTTTGTTATTTGGTGTTTATTAAGGAGTTACTTGATGAACCGTTGTTATTAGATTACTCTTAAAATAGACAAAGATAACTTGATTCTTTAGTTTTTTATCTTCGTAATCTGTTATTATGAAAATTTAAAAATATTCCATATTTTTGTCCATGAGTGTATTTTCAGCAAGATGGGGGTACGCCTCATAAAG
This sequence comes from Xestobium rufovillosum, assembly GCA_963966045.1. Classification (NCBI taxonomy): domain Eukaryota; kingdom Metazoa; phylum Arthropoda; class Insecta; order Coleoptera; family Ptinidae; genus Xestobium; species Xestobium rufovillosum. The sequence continues at coordinate 36,244,866 of OZ014492.1, forward strand.
GCCGCATTTCACGTAGCTGGTCCCGCCCGGCTGGACCCGCCGCAATCTGAAAAGCATTGCCGCTTATGGAACTGCACTCACGTAGCTTGTAAACCCGCTTCAGCCCGGCTGGTCCAGCTCGATTTGTAGAAATATACAACTCCGGCGGGACCCGCTCGGCCGGTAATTGCAAATCCACCAATAGATTTTCATTCTTTGAAACCACGTGGATAGTACAGTCCAGATAGATTATTGTGCATTTGCAAGCCCTTCATAATTCAATAATATTTCATGAACTGGGTTCATCTCTTGCGTTTATATCGCCTTCTATTGCTTACGGTTGATGATAAATAATAGATGGCAATAAATTCATCATCACTTCTCGACATCTTTGCGCAACCTCAAGATGGCTACTGATGAATATAAGCAGTCGGTCACGAAAACTGCTCTACTTACTGTACACATAGAAAACTAATCAAATTTACAAGCCGTGTGAGTGCAGAAACGAGCGGGTCCAGCTGGGCGGCACCAGCTCGGCTGGACCAGCCACGTGAAATGCGGCCTTTATTCTAGAATTAATGATGAATGGTTAAACGTCGAATTTGGTGTATGGTGGATCGGAACAAATGAACCAGTTAGGCGGCCTGCACGATCGCCAGACCTAACACCCCTCAATTTTTGGCTATGGGGATACCTACAAGATCTTGTTTATTTCACACGTCCAGAAAACGAGGAAATTTTGAGGCAGCGAATAATTAACGCTTGTCGCGGAAATACCATCAAACTTTATACAGAATGTCACCAGTTGAATAGCCAGAAGGTATTGTGTTCAAGAGGATGGTGAATTGTTTGAGCAATATCTGTAATAAATTAAGTTTAGTCGTTCCCTTGTATTAGATAAAGTGAATAAAAATTTTCTATTCTTTAGACAGTATAAGTACTTTATTAAATATCTCACTAAGTATTACTTTTAGGCATATGGTACTACAACACTTTTTAAAAGACAATTTAACAAGGAATCCGAAAATAATAAAATATACAGGGTGTTCCATTTAAAAAACTGAAGTTGATGTCACTTCCGGTTAAACAGGAAGCGGCATTGATTGAGCATCTACCCCAAAAAATAGATGACAAAAAACTATGCAACTTTGCTCCAAGAAGTATCGTCATATCTTTAAAAATAATGGAGTTATGGCTTGGGGCGTTTTTTATAATCCACCCTGTATAAACAAGGGTAGTACGCAGAGTATTTCATTAATTCATCATGAATTTCTACAAAAAGTGAACGAAGGAAATATTAACTACAATTTTGTGTAGATTTTCCTTTAGTTTTTATAAATTTCTAGTTTTCACGAAGTTTTCCTATTAGTATCGTTTACTGTAAATATTAGTTTCACAAACCATGCATCCAAACAGAGTTGGACATCACTATTCAGTAAACATAGTGTACGAACAATTCCAACAATTGCAATTTCAACTTTTTTAAGTTCCCGGCACGTTCAAATTGGTAAGTAAGTACGATTAATTGCATATTTTGTTGCTGGTGTTACACTGTAACACTGTAGTAGGTATTCTTGATTTTGCAAAAGTGATTCAAAGAAATGTGCAAAAAGCGGCCTATATAATAGACAGAATAACCTTCGTCCTCATTCATATTGGTAATTTTAGTGCTTTAGTCTGCTTAGAGTATGTTTGTGTGCGCCTATACTTCTGGATAATAATTGAACACATCTGATTGAATGACGGTGTATATCATTTTAAGGGTGTGTTTGTGCATTTTATTTCTTGTGTGTTTATAAACATGTGGTTCATTTGTAAATTAAGATAGCTTTTAAGTTAGCCATTTAGCTGAAATATCAAGAAGGAAAATATTACTTCGAAGTGTGAGATATTTTGTATGTAACATTCAACATTTGGGACTTTAAATTTAATCGGAACATTAATCTGTAATAATGAGCTGAAGGTTCTCACAAATGTTTACATTGTATATATTAATGAATCACATAATGTAGATTATGGAAAAGAAAATATTGAAGCATATCATTATAAATAACAGAGAAGTTCAACAGAATGCAGATATTCTGTTCCCAAAGTATTATTATTATTATAATATGTTATTATTATTATTATTATTATTATAGTTTGCCCCTAGCATTAAAGCTCGGCCTATTGTGCCCCCATTCATGTTTAACTCACAAGTTCTGTCCCTTCAGAGAATTCGAGGACACCACGGGTGCATCTGCTGTTACTTTTGGTTCTACAAACATAGCTCCAAAGCTTGTAACGTCTAGCAGTCTAGCTGCTACAAGAGCCGGACATTCACATAGTATGTGGTGGGCGTCTCCTCCTTTTCACACATCCTGCAATTATGATTATCCTTCATTTCGATAGTGGTGAGGTATCTCATAAGTGAACCGTGTCCCGTAGCACAGACGAATTCGTCTGTGCCCGTAGATAGTCTTACTGCTCATCTCAGTTAGTTTTTACCTAATCATAATAATCCTCCAGCTCTCTTGCTGGATGGTCTGCTAATGAACATCCACGATTGCTTCAGTCCAGGAGTCCCTATCCAGTAAGAGATATGTTTTTGTCTTTCTAGGTCCTTTATCGTCCCTTTGCCTATCAGATATGGTCAAACAGCATGTGGGTTCTGGCCCTACCAGTGGAACTTTAGCTTCCTGCTTCGCTAAAGATCCGCTTTTTCATTATCCTTTCTTTTCCTTGATGGCCTTTCACCCACCACCCTGTTATTGGTGATGTGAGTTAGGGAATGTTCCGATTGTACACACCGAGCATATTCGCGAACGTTCTCATGATCACGGGAACTTCCCCGCTGGAGAACATTCTCGATCGTGCTTTTCAGGTAAGCACATTCAGCACAAATCCCTGTAATGTTTTTTTCCGATACTAATCGATTTCAACCGCTGATTTCTGCCCATTGTACTCCTCTTGCTCTATTGGTATGGTTATGATAAGTTTAGTGGAAGTTTAGTGTCGAGATGGTTCTGTCAGACGACATGCAGTTTTTGTTTATTGGTTGAAATATTTTCGCCTCCACCTCAATGTGTAATGGTAATACTTTCATGGCTTCAGTGGGAGTTGTTTACATCACCCCTGTAATCCCTAGGAATACAAGTCTGCAGTTTTCCTAGGCTTGATTAAAAATTCTCCTTTTCTCACTTTATGCCATATTATTTCTTGTTCAAGTTCCTAGAGAAGACCGTCCACTACCGTACCAGGCCCCAAAGTACGGGGAATAAAACACCACCCTCCGGGCACACCCTGGCAGCAGCCACCCCCTAGTCACATTTCCCAGTAAGCCATCAGTTACTACCCTGCCTCTTATCTTAGAGTTAATCCACTCTGTAATAGACCGATCAACTCCGCGATCTTCAACAGCTCTCTTAATGGTTCCTAAAGTAAATCAAGTCTTTGTTTAAAGAAAAGCCTTTAAAATCAAGTACACAGGAATATAAAAAGAAAAAACTTGTGTGTCAGCTCCGACGCAAGACTGGAGTTTACTCCTTACGAACGATTATTTTAACTTCAATCGCTTCATAATTTTGTTTATTGTACAGAAATATACATATTCATAGATACATACATAATTTCAATGTGAAAGGTGCGCGAGGTGTGTTGCGCAGAGGAACATAACGCCTCACTTTTAGTTAACGCTTGATTTTACTCCTCATAAAATTTCCGTACCGCGGGCTATAACTGAACATCGATTCTTAAGGAGTAAACTCCAATAAAAACTTGTGTGTGTCTGCTCCGACGCACGACTGGAGGTTATTCCTTACGAACGATTATTTTAACTTCAATCACTTGATAATTTTGTTTATTGTACAGAAATATACGTATCCATAGATACATACATAATATTTTAATGTGAAAGGTGCGCACGGCGCGTTTATTTAATGCTTGATTTTACTCCTCATAAAATTTCCGTACTGCGGGCTATAACTGAAAATCGATTCTTAAGGAGTAAACTCCAAAAATCTTAGTTTGGGGCCGCCCTTATAATTCCCCGATGGGGTGTTCCACTTTTGATGGATTTTTCCAAAGCGCTCTTATTGTTCATTGTTGGGAAAAAGTTATTTGTTATATTTGATTCCCTATTTTATAAAACTATATATTTGCACTTATACAGGCTGGTCCATTTCTTCTGCAATATATCCAACTTTGCTTTTTTAATGGCATGAGTGCATTTTTGAATTCGTTAATTGATTTTACTAATTGGCAAGTTTTGTCTAAAGGGCATATTTATGACGTTATTGCCATTTTTTAAAGATTTTTTCAAATGTAAAGACATGTTAAAAATTTATTAATTTAATTAAATTAAAATCAGTGCTATTTTGGTAGAATGAAAGCAATATCTAGTAGTAACTCATTCTTTGGTCTGTGTAGTAACTGTTGCAATAGTAAAAACATAAAATGATGAGTGACAAAATTTTAGAACTCCATAACTTAATTTTTTGAAATTTTGTCTGGAGAGGAAATGGGACAACCTACATATATCAATGCAAATATTTTTCAAGGATGAAAAATGGAGAAAACTTGCTTTTAAATTTGTGTCAGTTTTTTTATAAATTAATTATTTTTGTGAATTTATTGCTGGCAATAATAATTAATAGATAACACTGTTGCAATCGACATTTCGGCACCGTTTGGAGCCTTCGTCAAGATTTATTTGTAGAAATAGATAGGAAAAGGTTGCAAATTACTTGCCAATAAAATTTTAAATAATAAAAAATATTTATAAGGTAACTAGGTATGTAAAAAGTAAATTTCATTATGAAAATTATAAAAAAAATCATCAATTTTACAATACTGATATTAAAAAATAAAAAGAAAGTAACAATTACATTTCATTACCATATATTAAAAATATATCACACAATATTAATAACTTATTAACACAATACAATTTATAAATATCACAAAAATTATACAAACTTAAAATTTTTATACTCTAATTTAAAAACACCCATTCCTAAACTAATGAAAACCCATACTGTGTTCAAAATTAAATGTAATGACTGAAAAACATATATTGGCCAATCCAAAAAAAAAATAAATCCCGCTTTCTGCTACTTACTTATTATTATTATTGTTAAATTTAAAACATATTTCTTTCTATTTTAAAAATCCAAGTGTTATTCAAAATCAAAAGTGCTAAATAATTGTAATTCCTATTTTTATATTTGCATACCTAGTTGCCTTATAAATAATTTTTATTATTTAAAATCTTGGCAAAGGCACCAAACAGGGCCAAAACGTCGATTACAACATGTTTATTTATCAATTATTGCCAGAAATTAAAAAAAAATAATTAATTTGTAGAAAAACGCTTAATTTTTTCTCTAAAGTGCTCTATTAGGGCACCTGTGTATACTGTGTTATTTGAAAAATAAAGTTATGGGGTTCCAAAATTCTCCGATTTGATCATTTGGTTGCGGATATCCTGTATAACATTTGTTATTACTAGGTATTGCTTACATTTCATCAAAATGGCATTTATACGCCAGTGTATATATCGACGGTTGAAAGGAGAAATGTATAACACGCCCATTTACTAACTTTACAGGAGAGCAGTTTAAAGTTTGCAATTTCAGAAAAAAATTCATAAAGGTTGTGATAATCGTCCGATTTCAAAAATTTTGACATCCTTGGAAAGGTATTAAACGCTGCTAGGTATTGGAAAAGTTTTAAACCTAAATTCTGAATTAGTTTAGAAATTAATGGCGTATTATACAAAATGCGCTCAGTTTAGAAACAAGAGAAATGTATTAAAATTAACTTACGTAACATTTCAATGACAAAGAATAAGCTAATATGCCCAAACATGTTTAATTCTAAATTAGTTCAAATGTTTTATAAGCACCGCGTTGCCTGGAAAAGGTTTCCAAAAATGTTTTAACAGCAAAATATTTTGAAATGTGATTCTTTATTGTATCTAAAATTACGTAGGCGCTATTTAAAGCCAATTAATAATCTTTCTTTAACTCTCTAAGACGTGAATGGGTCTTAATATCTAAAATTTAATAAGGTGCTTTTCTATTTATTTATTGTTGTTGTTTTTGTTGTTGTTCTTCTTCTTGTTGTTGTTGTTGTATTTAATTATTCGAATGAGTTCGGAACTCAGGCAGTTTATCTCAATTTCACACAATTTGCATTTTAAGTTAGAAGTTTTTTCAATATTGCATGTTTCGAATGTGCATGGAAAACCGTAGACCACTGGTTTCGTCCTTTTGGGACACATCAGTATGGTGCTTTGCCCTACACACTCGAACCATGCAATATTGGTTGCTGCATATTATACTTACATGCTTGGTGCAAGTATTAGCAAGAGCTAATTATTAGCCGAATTATGCGGCGGTAATGAGTGGTACTGGACTGTTCGAACAACTATTCCTCGTGCAAATACCCTGCCAGGCATTGAATTATAAAACTAAATACAGATTTTGTGTACTACGAAATCTTATACGGGATGCTACCCCAAACGTATCGTTGGACTTCGAACATCCTTGGATCTCTACATGCTTTCCTGCTCTACCAGCAGTAGTCTTATGTATGTTAGAAGTTTTTTCAATATTGCATGTTTCGAATGTGCATGGAAAACTGTGTAGGGCAAAGTATCGTACTGATAAGTCCCAAAAGGACGAAACAAGTGGTCTGTGGTTTTCCATGCAAATTTGAAACATGCAATATTGAAAAAACTTCTAACATACATAAGACTACTGCTCGTAGAGCAGGAAAGTACGTAGAGATTCAAGGATGTTCCAAGCCCAACGATATGTTTGGGGTAGCATCCCGTATAAGATCTCGTAGTACAAATCTGGATTTAGTTCTATAATTCAATGCCTGGCGGGGTATTTGCCGAGAAATAGTTGTTCAAACGGTCCAGTACCACTCAATTAGCATTTTAGTTATGAACTAAAATAAGACAAGTTCTTTTTCAAGAACTACTATGAATTCTTAATAAATTAACCCCACACGCCGGAAGACAGTGACACAGTACTCAAACTCGACATGTGTTTCGCTGACAACGTCAGCATCTTCAGGAGTTGAAGGTTAATTGCAGGAATTAACCATTATAATATTAAACTAACAAACATAACTTAAAAAATTATTAGTCAACTTTATACAAGTTACGGTTTGGCACATTTTTTATTTTGCTGGTTATAACAATTGTCTCTTCTTCAGCATTTGGAACCTAGAGTATGCAACGATTTAAAACAGTAAATTCTTATTATTGGAATATTTGTCTCAAGTTATTTTGTATTAATAACCATGTAAGAACGAAATTATAGAGTTAAACAAACAAAATAAGTATATTACATAGAAAACAAACGTTTTATTCGCCTTATTTGGATTAATTTGATAAGAGGAATCATGTTTTACATGCCACTCACTTAACATTTTCTGTCAGTTAAAACGTATAATGTGCAACTACTGTGTCTGCAAAATGCAAAGTAAAATGATTTATGTGCCAAAATGCGCTTAAATGGTACCATGCAAAATGTCTAAAATTGATGCAAGTAGGTTTTATTTGAAAGTGAAATTGACTTATTTGCAATATGTCAAATCTTACAAGTGGCTTAAAAGTCACATACTTATTTTTGCGTAAAATGATGGTTTTTAAGACATCTCTTTTTCTTAAACCCCCTATGAAAATCGAATGTATAATACGCCTAAAGTTTATCGGAAAAAAATGAAACTTTGCCAGATCAACGCAGAAAATTCTGCTGATTCCAACGATATATATAACTCATTTTCGCCAAAAGTGGCGTATTATACATTTCTCCTTTCAACCGTCGATATTATTATACTCTTGAATAAAAAAATTTGTACGTGAAGGGTTCACTAAAAACAAGACAACGTACTAGGAACGTATTGGGTACATGGTTAAATTTTCCCAACAGTGTGCGGATTTTTTATAAAATGACTTTTGCTAAAGGATACGACACTACCAGTAAATGAAGAATAACAAAAAGACAACATTTATTTCAATAGTAACTGTTATATACAGGATTTTAACGGAAAAGAAAAACTATACTTATGCAAAAATATTTTTTCCCACAGAAATAGCTTATTACAAAAACAATTTTAAGTATAATCGAATAATTCTTTAACATAAACAGCAAGGATATGTAAAGTAAGCAACTTGAAAATACAGAGCTAAAATAAGAAACAATAAATCCTACCTTTACAATATTATAAACATCAAGAAATAACAAATAAAAAAAACTTTGTTCTAAATGTACATTTCAGGCGAAAAACATACAATGGGAAGTCCAATGATTTTTATACAAGTAAATCACAAAAGTATTTCTATATTTACAAATGCCCAATTGCGGGCCCAAATGAGGAAAAAATAAAACACCTGAGTGTTTCAACAGGCCACAAAAATAGTATACATGTGAAGAAAATAATATTTGTGCACTTGATTTTCAAAGTTATTGAATGAAAGTAAATTTGTTCGTTTTTGAGTAACATCAAAATATGCCTTGTTGACTGTATAATTATATAACAAACGTGGGAACTAGCAGTTGTGGTTGTATTCTTTTGGCAATCTTTAAAAATCAAGCGCAGTTAGTTACATAAGGGTAGTGTAAAGATCGTATACCATGCAAAAGTGTAGTTGAGTTAATATTAAACTCATCCCAGCAACATTATAATTTTAAAGACTGCATCTTATTGTTTATAGAACCGTTTTTGGCAAGTAGACTAGCACAGTGTGAGAGTTTGAGCACAAACGTACGCAGTGTCAATTCACCAAACCATAGTTTGTCACCGTGCCACAAAATTATTTAGTTTTTAGCAGACGACTCGGCGTGGGTTGTTTTGCACCTAGCTAGGAAGGACGAATTCGCATACGTCATTGTGGTGGATCGAAGGTTTCGGAGTCGGGACTGCCGTATCCACTTGACCCATCATCCCGGTGGTTGCTACTGGGCGGCCGCTGTAGGACGCCCAGGCCCAAATTCTTCTCGCTGTAACATGATGGGGACGTCAGAATGGAATGGTGGCGGACAGCGTTTAGATTGTCTGCTGCTGGCTGAAAGAAATCAACCAACTTGTACATCTACTCTGCTTTCGGTACTTACGTATAAGTGCTTCTAAATAATTATTTAGGCAAAAAATAGTCATAAGTAGAGATGAATTTAAATAATAACATTGGCATCTTTGTATTTATGTTGCCTTAAGGGAGGAAAATACTAGGCAAGGTGACTTCTTTAGCTGTTTATTATTCATCACAGATTTGGGTTAATAAAATGGCAACTTGAAAAATTTTGCGGAAAAAATACTTCTAAAGGATTGAGGTAAAAATAAAACTATGGCAATAGTAGAATTTGATATATATTATGGATAACTAGGTATGACCACTTCTAAGGTAACAAAAGGTTAAGGTTTTCATGGTCAACAAATGTTTGCAGTTTCTTAAGTCACCATCCTCTCCTGAAAATGCGCTGAAATTCTTAGATATGTTCTAACAAATTATAAGAACTTTTGAGAATCACTCCAGAAGATTAATTTAACACCCACTGGCTCTTGGAAGGTCTGTTACATTTACAAATCTCAGCCATCTTTTATTAATCGCCACAAAATCACACGGAAATGACATAAGAAATACATTTCTTCTTTAAATGTTTAAATGTCTGGTGGGTGAAAGTTAGAGTTAGGCGAAGAGGAGACGTACTTGAGCACATGTAGTGCAGGGAAGTACCTAGAACTGCCAGAAAAGAGATAATGAATCAGCGGCGGGCGGGTCTATTTTTTATTTATTTAATAATGATGCTTACATAGTGTCAACAAAATATCAAAAAGTAGGTAATATTTTATCTTTGTAACATAGTTTCATTGTTGGAGACTTAGTAATGTTGGATAATGTACTTATCCTCCTCTCGTTTCGTTAAGAAATGAACTCGCCCGCCGCTGATTTGTTACCGAACCGTATCTAGGTATGTGTATACCTTCCTACCTTATTTGGTGACAGTTCTGCTATCTTTAGGAGAGAAGGAAAGAAGCATAATACCAAAGTTTTAAAATGAGCTATTGTAGTTCTAGTGAGGGACATAGAAACAACTACGAACAAAATTTCGTGCACTTGGTTGTATTTTTTCCTACTGAGCACCTGGTTCTAAAGTGCAGCATAAAGGCCCTAATGATAATGAATATGAAGAGGTATGAATAGACTATTTAAAATCCATAAAGTTTATACACTCCACTCTTCATAAATATTGATAAAAACTCTTCATTACTTTTCATTATGGCCTAAGACAGGCCATAAAACGTTAAAAATAACGTACTGTAAACGATAAATGTGAATCATTAAATGCTTCTACCAAATGGACTCGAGTGGAGTTTTCAGCAAAGTGGTTTGTTTGAAAGCTAAAAGCAACCGAAAGGGAGCTCTTACGTTGATGGCCGCTTGTAAAGTGTAACAAATATTATTTTATTGCAGAGAAAAGCATTTGAATACATCTGTAGTACTAAATTTTTTAATAAATTCAGTTAACATATAAAATATTGTAACGACTGTGTTTCAAATGAAGTATAAAGAGTTAATACACAACTGCGTTATGGCACTTTAAATTTATGGTACGACGCGGACTGTAAACTTTTCAGTTAATAATTCGAAAATTTTATTGTTAAGCTTTGATGTTTGCAATATTATTGTTACGGCTTTCATTGTACAAGAACTAGCAGATGTTTGAACATACTAGCTTCTTAATCTTAATATTTATTTGATTTTACATTGTTTAAACTTTATGGACTCTAAATTAAAAATTGAAAAGTCAATTTTTTACCCAATAAGTAGGTAAAATTCTTGCTCTGAACGATATGAAAATAGAAGAAAAAATAACATTCATTAATTGATTCCGCGGTTGGCTCTAGGTGAACCATTATAACTAATATAAGAATAAAAACACTTGGTTTTGTTGTTTCACTTTATATTGAAGTAAATTGTAACATACTCGTATATGTTTTGACCTGTTGGTCATTATCAAAGAAAGAGATTTCCACTGAATATGAAAAATAAGAGCTTGTCTCCAGTTGCCCCAAACTGTGGGGCAAGCGTAGATAGTGAGGTTTTTTTTTTAAATCTAGGGCTAGATGACACTACATATTGATATTGCGTTTATCACATCCATAAACCAATGGTTACTCTTAATGCTGATGCACTATTGAACCCCATACCTATTACCAAGGTCAAGAAAATCGGTGTTGAAAAAAAAACATAATTTTCCGTACTCACTTACCCCACTTTATTTTAGCAATATATTTTTGAAGTCACTGCCGAAAGAAAAATGAAATTTAACTTCGAAGTTGATTTATGTTTTTACAACAGATCTTTCGTTTTGATAAATATGTAGTTTCCTTTACACAGAAGAATTAGGGTATTTGAAATTAAACAAAAAATATTGAAGCACTTCCGCGCGATAAAATTTCAAAGGGAACATGATATTAACAAATTGCTTAGTGAGACAGTGTTCGCTTCAGTTCCGATTTTGCTTCATTGCCATGACACTGCATACTTCGCACAGTTTCTAAAAACTCAAAACAATCATCTATACGCCTTGGATAACATAATCAAGTTTCTGGTGAAATTAAGGAACAACGAGTTGAACAAATTCAAGAGGATCGGGCTTCCTACCCATTGACCTTGTTATAAGCAGTAGCAAATAGAAATGGCCTTCTTTTCAAAAATAAGAAACTTTCAAAATTCCGCTGTTTCTTGCACTTGAGGAACCTGATAATTTGAAGGTCGTAAATTGATTTCAAATGAAACAAGTCGTATTGTTTTACTACAAATGCACACAATTATTGACTCATACCTGTAAGTTACTGACTTGCCTTCTTATGTGGGCCAAACTACTAGGATTGTATGCCATATTTGCGAAAACTAGCCTTTCTTCATAATCGTACTCGCAGAGTATTTTATTGTCACACAGGTAAAACCGATCGCCGACGCAAAACCTGTTGTGAAAATGGAGAAAAACATTATTAACCTGATTTAATAGAATACCAGAGTTATGTTCTCTTTCAGTTTAGTGATAGAGATGTAAAATTTTATGAAAAGTTTAGACTGTGAAACTTTTCGTGAAACTTTTCAGAACACATTGGAAATTTTCACTGGCAAAATGAAAATTTTCAAAACTTGAAAAGTTTCATATTTACATCTCTAATTGTGAAAATATATTATCAAAAAAATAGCTTTGAAATTAGATACACTTTTATACAGATTGGTGGATCATCAAGCGCTGACGAAGGGAAATCCTATTTTCGTTGTGATTTGGGGGTTTCTCATAGAAGCAGCAGAGATAGGGCCTTGGGTATAACAGAACGCGGAAAGCAGATTATCGATATCGTTTTTAGTTATCGAGAAAAAAAATAATATTGATTTTTTTTCGATTTTCAAAAACTCCAATTCTTTTTGTACCGACTGATTCCTATGGAACTCAGTGGCGTACGTAGTTTTTGTAGGGCGTTTATTTCTTGAGTTATGACATAAAGTTGTATATTTTTTTCAATGAAAACCAAAAGAAAATAGAGTAGAGAAAGAAATAATTGTTTTGTCGTTAGTTGAGGCGACAACAAAAAGTTCTTGTTGAGAAATCGAAACACAAGTTGGTGTATCCAAATCAGAAGTTCAAAAAATATTAAAAATGGCAAATATAGACCATATAAAATTCAAATTATTCACTATCTCTTTCCGGGAGATCAAGAAAGAAGGCTTAATTTTTATAAATAAAATTAAAGAAAATCCAGAATTTGGTAGGTATGTTATTTCGACAGATGAAATTCACATAAGCACGTGGGATTATTTAACACTGGCATAATATGCGTCATTGGTCTGATACAAATCAGCGTCCAACTTTTGAACGTCAGAGACAAGGACATTTTGGATTTAACGTTTCGTGTTTTATTTTGGGTCTACTACCATACCAAATTTTTGATGGAAATTTTACGGAATTGAGGTATGTATATTAATTTATTGAATATTATCGCAGAGGCGATAATGGAAAATGTTGAGTTAATAAACAATAAGACGGTGCCCCTGCAATACTTAGTAATTATTTAGAAAATCATTTTCCGGGTAGATGGTTGGGTACAAATGGACGTATATTGTGACCTGCAAGATCAACGGATCTAAGTATATTAGATTTTTTGTTTGGGCATTTTTAAAAGAAAAATTATATATACGAAGATATAACAATCAAGCCGAGCTAACAGAGGTAACACATGCAGCTTTCCAATATCTGCAAGCCCATCATATTTTTTTAATTAATGCCATCAATCTATTCACTATAAAAGATGTAGATTATGTATTGAAAAACATAAAACATGGAAATCAATTTGACCAGTTCCTATAATTTTGTTATTTGATGTTTTTCTTGTTTTTGTTCGTTTTGCAGTTTTTGCTATTTTTGTTGCTTTTATTTCAGTTGTTATTAAAAGTTTATATATTTTTTGAAAATTTTGTATTATGTATTCGGTAGGTAAAGGCACATATATAAGTGAAGCAAAATAAAATTACCTTGAATTAGAATCGTTTTAAAAGCTGGATAAATACAAATTCTATTATACTCAAAAAAGTAGCTTAGGTTCGTGAAAACCCCAAGGCTCTATCTCTGCTGTTTCTATGAGAAATCACCAAATCACAATAAGTAGTACATTGTGCAATCCATATAAGTCTAAATAGCGTGATTTGCATAGAGTGTTTCGTCACAAAACTGTAAGTATTCAGTGGTTATTGCCCAACAATTTGATATGGATAAGAAACAGTGAGCGCTTTTAAAAAAAAACGTGCGGATACCATTCCTATAAATTAAAAAAGTCGTGATATATATCCTAATAATCAAATTCGAAAGATTGACTTCTATGAAGTTGCATTGGACAAGGCATACGTCCGCGGCTGAAAACTTCATTGAAAGCATTCTTTTTACGGATGAAACGACTTTTTCATTACACAGTCAGGAATTTGGTAAGGGCAAAATCCACACAGGACTTTTACATTGCTTGGACACAACATCCGCAGAAACTTTATTTGGGAAAGTACATAAATGTTGCGCGACAATAAAATTGGTCCTTTTTGTTAATGAAAATTTAAATGGACTATGAATTTTGATTACACCACACGCCAAAACAGTGACACAGTAATTAATTCGAATGCGGGGTAATGTTATAAAGAATTGAATAATTTTACAGTTCTTTTGCGAGTAGCATTTTTATGCATTTCATTACTTTTTATTGTTTATTATCTATTAATTGTTGCACATGTACATAATTAAGTGTATATGATTTCCCTGTGCGGTTAGCTTGTAACTCCATCACACATAAAATTTATATTATACCCTATAAAAATATTCTCGTTAAATGTAAAACATTTTAAAATACGAATTTATTACATAGTAAAACAAATAATATGTTTGAATGTTATTCATTTTATTAAATTACACATTGCTATCAAAATCAAAAAAAAATCACTTCATGAAAAGTAAATTATTTCTACGTACAACGTAATAATTTCATATACCTACAAGACTTTTTCTCGGTATATTATGTACCTATATCATCAGCGCGAGATCCAACTGTTAATCAGGCATAAATTCATCAACTAAAATAGCCTTTTCAAATTCCCTGGCTTCAATTCAGGACTGCTATAGTATGTGTTTGTTAAACTAAACTGGAATTATTCAGCAACAATACCTACCTGTGGTTGCACTGTTGGCATGCGAAGCACTCTAAATGGTATACGTTGCTTTTTGCCCGCATTACCATCTCGAAAGCTGGAATAACTTTGTTGCAAGCGGCGCAGTAGCCCGTCGTTCCAAATAACCTGCAAATAACCGAACAAAAATTCGAATGTAGGTATTAAAGTTATTTTATGTGATCGAATCCATTTGAGATTGCTTTCCGCCGAAAACAAAGGCTAAAAAAGCGACTTGGAATACATCATTTGGAAAAAGGGTGACAATGGGTTTAACACAATTCCGAATACGAGGGCGATTCAAATACTATTGTCTTTGATTATCAAACGACTTGGAAGGGTGTTTTTTTTATTTTTCAACACAGTCCCCTAAGACTTTGACATGGTCAAGAGCAGAAAAAAATGTTTTGTCTTGGGCGGCAAACCACTCGTTCACCTCCATCATTATCGTCTCATCGCGACGTAAGTGATTCACAGGAAGGTGCTCCTTGAGTTTGGGGACCAAATTGAGTCACTAGAGGTTAAATTTGGAGAATAGAATAGATGTTCGAGAATTTGGAAGCCTATACATTATGAATTGCGGCCAGGACACCACATGTAAGTTTTCCCTTTCTTATTTCTTCGATGGAATCACGCAATTTTGAAATTAAAGCAGCATAATATTGCCCAGTTATACTGTGACCACGTTGTAAAGAGTCTACGAGGATAACATCCTCGACATCCCAGAAAACTGTGGCCATGATCTTTCCCGCAGATGCTGTTACAAGAAACTTTTGAGGGGGTGGTGATAACTTGTGCCTCCATTCCATGCTCTGCAGTTTCGACTCAGGATCATTGTAGTGAATTCAGGTTTCATACACAGTAACGAAGTTTTCAGGATCTCTGTTTATTTCTGAAGTGACCTGACGAATGCGCTTTTGTTCTGGCGTCAGCATTTTCGGTACCCATCGTGCAGCCACCTTTTTGAGATCTAGTTCTTCGTGTAAGATGGTTTCAACGTTGCCTATTGAAAAACCAAAAATCTTAGCTCTGAATATTGCAGTGATTCGTCTATTGTGCAGGACCATGTCATGGAACAAATCAATGCTTTCTTCGAAAACAACAGTTTTCGGACGTCCAGCACCTAGAGCTTGTTTATAGGTCTCTCTGCCAAGTTTAAAATCCCTAATTCAGTTCTTCACCACTTGACATGAATGTGCAAATTCACCCAGTATTTGTACTATATCCATATATGAATTTCTTGCGGTGACAAACCCTTCTTGCAGAGATTTGATAACCGCTCTATGTCTTCTCGAGTTTTTTGTGGTGTTTCTATTTCTATAGTGTGACGAGGTTTTGGTTTTTAAGTGAAAATAATGGAAATAAAGAATTGTGTGATTAATTAATTACACAAAAAAATTAATGCCTTGCTATATAAATTGGTAAGTATAGGCACCTACTTAACACTGCATTAAAATTATTGGAAGGGTATTTGACGATAAGTTATGGTTTATTGCAGAAATTTTCCCCATAGACTGAAATATTGTGCAAGTACCCACCATCATCTTCTGTGTTGATCTTTTATAGAAGCCTGTTATATTAAAACTACAACTCGTGCCTATATTGGAGAGGTTTTTAGCGAGAAACTATACCAAAACAAGTCCTTAAAGCGGGGAGCACCTCGTTCAGCAATCAGGATGGCAAAGACCTCGGGAGTCAGTGCGATCCTATGATGCACACTACCGCGATGTGAAAGAGATAACATGGAACCGCTACATAATAAGTTTATCTCTTGTAAGACTTACTTAAATCTATAATCACGGCATTTTCTGGAGCAAAAGTTCCCATGTTCCAGTCTTGGCATGATAATTTAATAATTGTAGTAGACTTCAATGCAGCTGTATAGGTACAGGTAGACAAGGCCAAATAATCGGCCATTTTGGATTAGACAATTACGCTTATTACTGGAAGATGTCAGGAGGCAGGAGGATGTCAAATAAATCACATTATCTTTAGGAAAAGATTGAAAAATCAAGTTAGGGAT
The DNA here is from genome assembly GCA_963966045.1 of Xestobium rufovillosum. Classification (NCBI taxonomy): domain Eukaryota; kingdom Metazoa; phylum Arthropoda; class Insecta; order Coleoptera; family Ptinidae; genus Xestobium; species Xestobium rufovillosum. Next base: position 36,261,587 of record OZ014492.1, read on the forward strand.
TGCAGAAGTTACAAAGCTATTTTGTTCTTACATGCCTAGAAACGTGGAAAATAAAAAAAAACCTTGAATGGGAATTAGTCTGTTTTGTAGTATTACTCCCGAACTAAGGATCTTGTTTGAGTGTTTAATAACTGGTACTGGCGTACCTAATTAGGCAAAACCAAATTTTTGGGTTCAATAAATATGAATGGGGATTCACAGTAGTGTCCAATGTCGTTTTCTTATACTAATTGGATCGTGTTCTTTTATTATGTTTCTACGAAGCTGTGGTTATATTGGATGGAAAACGCAATTAATAATAAATGCTTCCTTTTTAAAGCGAACGTGATAGAACTAGAAATTTATTCGAAGTCATTTCTGCGTAATGTAATTTTTATAGTACGCTCCGGCTATAAATTTTATAGCAATCTACACGAGGAAATTGGTATTGGACGACAAGGACCTTATAAATATTGAATTGAATATACTACATTTACTAATCATCTTGTGGCGAACTCAATTACCTAAGGTAATCTCTTTTACAGAGTATAAGGTTTGCTTTCGTGTACAGCGTTGATCCGACCTCTCCTAGCCTGCAGTCACAACATCCGCATTTGAGACAGTCCTCGTGCCAAAAAAGGTCCAGGGCTTTGAGTAGAAAACGTTCAGTGATCCTCTTTCCGCAACCGGCGCATTCTCGAGTACCGGAAGAACTACTGTTGGTGGCTGTAGACACCGCGACTGGAGTCGGTCCCGCCACCGCCACTGCCGTTCTGGCACTAGCTTGCTCCCCTCCTGATTCTGAAAATAAAAAAACAACAATAAACAACAAAAGCACGACGAAGTCTCTGTGTTGATAGTGCAATTTACTTTTTATTTTCAATATATCTACTCATCATAAAATTCTCCTACTACTTAAACGTGGTTAGTAAGATTTTTTATTTATTATTCGAACTTAACAGTACCTCATAGCACTACATAGTAATTATAAGTTGGTTTCTTAATAATACAAGAAGGTATAGCTTTCAGAAAATAAACGCATGTTATGCTACCGTAATATCAAGATTATCATTAATGCATAATGCAATTCAGTGAGAACGCATCGAGTTGTTTTGCTAACGATTGCATTTCTTCATTTCTTAGAACAATGCGCATCTTATTGCAAATCTTCCCATTTAAACTGAAATATTAGCTTATTCTCTATTTCTAATTAAACGAAGAGAAAATACGAATCACGTAGGTATATTTAAATAATTCTCGAACGATCGTGACTGTATAGATACCTATCTTTTTTAATTATCAGTTTAATTAAAGTAGGCTTTATATTCTAATTTATCGTTTCTTCTGATCCAATTTCCATCTCATTACATCAATTTAAATTTCAGCTACTGCTGGTGTATTGCGTTTTCTGATGTCCCGAATGTTTGGACAGGCGCCAGACTCTCTCAAAGAGATTCTTTTGTCGACCACAATCTCTCGGAATATATTCTTCTTAAATTGCAACATAAAGCATCCGAGCTATTAACCACTACGTAATGTTGCTTTGTTCTTATGTCACGTATTGACAGCCGAGGAAGTTGCGTTAATGTTCGATGGAATAACACAAAAGAAAAATAATCATTAATATTTAAAAGCTCCAGTTAATAGTGCAGCTTTGTTCAAGCACATTGTGCTGGATTTTCCGGACAAATAGAAATTATCATTTGAAACGATTTTTGATTGCCAATCCAGATTACTTAAGTGGCATGCAAATTTCCTTTACATGCTTTTGTCCAAAAGAAACATGAAAGTATCATACGTATATGCATATTGCCCGCCAGAAATTTCCTAAATTTAATAAGCTACATATAAATACCGGACTGCACAAAGAAGTCAATAATCTAAAGATCCAGTTCAGCGGCAGGAGGGATTAGTATCTGAATAAAACTGATCCCGCTGTGGCAATATTGCTTCGGCTGACGCGGACATGTTCTCCAAGATCAGGATATTATTTCATTACACGCGTCGCAGGTATTGCATACCTCATGACTTCTCGTGTGTAAAAGTGCAATTTCAGTTTATTTAGTTTGTCAACACAGCGGGACCGGAGCGCAACACCTACATCGTGTCACCTATGACATACGTTAACCAATAGGAATTAGCATATTTGAGGTTAAAGACCCTGGAAATATAATATAAAGTGTATCGTAAACATCAGTGCATATTGCCTTGCAGGAAATCGCGAAATCTTGGAATTATTTAATTTTACATTTCTAATAACGGTGCACGTAGTAGATTTACGTTTAGATGTGATATCTCTGCATGCTATTCTTAGGTCTGGTTCACACAAGAAGCAATTATGCCGTTTATTAGCAATAATAGATAAATGGCTTTACAATTGTAACTATTTCTTCTTCTTCTTCTTCGTCTTTTTCTGTTTAGAGCCTCCAATTCTGTATTATTTTATGAAATATAATAAATTTTATTATATTTTTATACTACTAATAAATAATAAAATAAATCGACTCAAATTATTAAAGACTTCACTACATATAGGACGTCATGTTCATGTGTCAAAGAATGAGCAATTATGTTTTCAAAAACTTGTAGGTATGCACGTTTCTTGTACGCAAATTAAAATGTAGTCGAGTGTTTTGATATGTAAATTATTTCTGTACATTGGGAATGTATTTATGTATTTTGTATTTAATCATCTGTCGAATTAATGTTTAATCAGTAAACAACTTGTGGAATTGTATTTAGTATCATTAATAAATTAGTAGCAATGGATATTTAATACGTATAGGCAGATATTGGTAATCAACAGAACTATTGGTAATATTCAGTATTATTATTAATTTAATTGTATCTGTTTAATATTAGTTTTAATAATTTTATTAGTTATACAGGGTAATTCAATAGTGCCATGAACAAAGGGGGCAATTGTAGAGGATTGTAGTGTTCGCTTTTGTGTGTAAAGGAAATATGGAGCTACTCATGCTTTTAATGCAAAATTGGCGAACGTTCTAGCATTATCTGAACTTTTCTTTGTAATTTGCATTATCGCCCATTACTGTGGGTTCAATATTTACAGAGTGTTTGGATATAATCGCAAGCAATTTTCGTCATTTTATTTTATACAATTGCATACCTTCCAGTGGCAGAATCTGTTTTGTTGAAGGATAATCTTCGAGTGGCTTCTGAGTCTTTGAAGAAAACCGCGACATAGTTTACAGTGATTCGCAGAGCCTAAAAGAAAGACCCTTGCAGGGAGTGTTATACTTTTCGTTTACAAACGCCGGTGGCTAGCTTAAGGGTGGGATTTATCAGCTGTTAAATAGTAATTTTGGATAAGCGTCTATAAAGTGCTGCCACCTATCGCCCAAAAGTGTGATTAGGATTATGCAAAATATAGTCACAATCTATTATGATTGGTTTCTATCACAGCTTGGAATTTTCAAGGTTTTTTTGCTTTAGCGGCAACCGAATAAATCTGGAAGGTATAGTCGGCGGTCTTATCTTTGAATTATTTAGGGTATGACAGTGTTCTCATTCTTTTAATATGCATTTTAGGAGATTGGGATGTTCTAAACCTGAAGAGATCGGAGTTAACTAAATTACAAATTCGCACATTTTCCTACTCTTTGATGATGATCTCAATATAAATCCGGGATAACTCATATTGTTACTAAAATATCCAGAAAAACTGAAATCTGGCGATTTATTATTTCTTTCAGATTTTTTATCACTGAAGTGGATGTGACAACTCCACAAAAAAGTGTACAATGGAATTCCAATTCCATTATAATTCCAGTAATTCCATATAATTCCAGTAATTCCATGTAACAACTCCACAAAAAAGTGTACAATGGAATTCCAATTCCATTATAATTCCAGTAATTCCATATAATTCCAGTAATTCCATGTAATTCCAGTAATTCCGAAGAACTTCCGTATAATTCCAGTAGTTCCATTTAATTCCAGCAATTCCATATAATTCCAGCAATTCCATATAATTCCAGTAATTCCATGTAATTCCAGTAATTCCAAAGTACTCCCATATAATTCCAGTAATTCCAAAGTACTTCCAAAGTACTTCCATATAATTCCAGTAATTCCATATAATTCCAGTAATTCCGTACAATTCCAGTAATTCCATACAATTCCAGTAATTCCATATAATTCCAGTAATTCCATATAATTCCAGCAATTCCAAAGTAGTTCCACTAGTTCCAAAATAGTTCCACCAATTCCAAAGTAATTCCCATAATCGAAAAATTAGTATAAAATATCTTAGTGCTTAATATTTTTGAAATTAAAAATTAAAAAAAAACTTGCTGCAATTTATTATTGGAATTTTTAAAAGTAGGTAGGTATAAGTTTGCACAAAGACATTTTCTTGTTAAAAGTGGAAAGCGTAATGAATAATTATTTATGTCGAGAAACTTTTTATTTTGGTAAAATTGATTAAATTCGAGGGTTATAACACACATTTTAAAGCATTATTTATTTCCAAATATAAAAATACTTTGAACAAAGTAACTATTGTAAACATAAACATTCGAAAAGGTAAATCAACACAATATTAGTATACACCAAAGTGAATAAGAATTCTTATTCACTTTGGTGTACACAATACTGGATCTTAAATTCTATTGACTCCTCATTGCTATCTAAGTTATTATTGAAAATAGGGTAAAGGGGCAGGCGAGGCGGGGGTAAAGGTTAAATGGGAAAACTACTTATTGCATTTTTAATGCTCCTCAATAATATGATTTTTTGCAACCTTACACTCTGAATAGTTCTGAAATATCCTGAAAAACTGAAAAATACTTATTTTTTCTTTATTTAATAACAATCTTGTTTTTAAATGCTTTTGCCTTGAAATTTTGTTGGTATAGGTTCTCAAGTAACAAAATTCAAATTTTTAAGTAACCCCCGCCACAACGCCTGAACAGATATTCATAAATTATAGCCAGGAACCATCTCGATCACGACAGCTTTCAAACAAAAAAAAACGCATCAAAATCGGCCCATTCGTTTAGGAGCTACAATGCCACAGACAGACACACAAACACACAGACAGACACATCAAACTTATAACACCCCTCTTTTTGCGTCGGGGGTTAATAAACATGAACATGCGTGACGTTAAAATTGTTTAAAGTGTGCAGGTCAAGAGGTAAGAGAGCGATTATTTAAATTAGTTAGCCATCTATACGAGACAGGTGAGATTCCATCATAGCCGGTCTGTCAAAACGCAAAGGCGCGGATCAGTGCGAAATTTTAGAACTATCAGTATAACTTCCCACGCACATCATGGCGAAAAGGGCGGAAGGAATATTAGGAGAAGATCAGTTCGGATTTAGACAAAATAGACGAATGCGCGAGGCCAATCTAGCTTTACGAGTAATAACAGAAAAAACAATAGAAAAGGGAAATAGCGTCTATAGGATTTGTAGATTTAGAAAAATCCTTCACAACTTAAAATAGAGGAAGTGCTCAGAAAGGTAGGGATGAAATATATAACTTTAATGGAACACTATCATAATACATAAATTTTTATTTTACAATAAATGAACTACTTACTATAGGAATATATATTGAAATTTGTGCAGTTGTGCAGTTGTCCCTTCCATTGTTAAATTCTTGCAGTTTTAGTGGTTGAATTGTTAGTTTGCACGGATTAATCGGTACCTACTCGAGCTAAGTGCATACGTTGGAAAACGTAAACAAGTAATAAGGCGATACACTTGGCTGTCACCCGAGTCGATTGTCAGCTGCAGCAAGAGTTGATCGCGGTCGATATAAAATATTATTGGATCAGCGAAACAGTGATTATTGAATCTATATTTGTGATTGGCCGAATACCGTGAATTATGAATCCATAATTCACTACAGTGAATTATAGGTACGATATTTCACAAAGAAAATGCTAATAATTGTCATATAATTAAATATGTGTAGAAAAATTATTTATTTATTTACATTAAAAACCATTCTTATTTGAAGTATGTACGTTAATTTCATATTTCGTGTAATTTTATAAAATAAATGGTCAAAATTAATCCTAAAATACAGTCCATTCATACAATTAAAAACAGTTAGCAATAAGGAAGTATTAGAAAGAGTTGGGGAAAGGTATGGAAGATAATAAAGAATAGGAGAGATAGGAACGTAGGATGGTAGGATGGTAGGACACCTGAGACACGAAGGAATAGTTCGCGACATACTAGAGTCGGAGATAGAGATAAAAAGAGGTAGGGGTAGGCCCAGATTAGACTACGGCTCTCAAATAGTTGGGCATGTAGGATGTTCTACTTTTAGGGAGATGCGTAGGTTATCTCAGGATAGGAGGGGATGGAGGTACGCGTCCAACCGGTCTTCGGACTGAGAACCTTATGATGAATATGATGGTGAACGAAGCCTTCGTATGTATGTAGCTACAATACTTAACATTAGAAATTTCAGTTCCTAGTAGAAAAAATTGAACAATTCTGGGTCACTCTCATCACTTAACCCTCATGAATCTGAACCTGCCAATGTTCCCAGGCCATGATCTTTTCAAGATTAAGTTCAAGGTTTAGTGGTGGAAGTCCAGAAGTCCACTTTTTGCTACGAATGTTAAAATACCTACCGAATTTCTCTGCTTGTACTCTCATGAAAAGTAATTCCTTTTACTTGTCACTCCTGGGGTTTACGCGTTCACCATTTTAAACACGTGAAGTGGGACACAGCGGTATTACTATGTTGTTGTCTCCCAAAAAATGATTCAAGGAATTTATTATAATATTATAAAAGATCCAGGTGACATTAAAATACCTACGCGTGAAATAAATTGTATTAGACGTGCCACAGCAGACAATTTTTAATTAAATTATAAATTTATTCGGGGTGTACAAAATAATATATGCACTATTGCTAACTTCGTTATTATTGAACCTACAGTGTCAGTTTCAAATGGGCAGAAAAGCATAATAATTATGAAACTGAGCCTGTGAAATATAGGAAAGGGCTAAAATTATAATACTCCTAAGTTCTTTATCAAAAATCATTTTCTGTAAAATTGAAACTACTTTAAATACGTGAGAATATAACTTACCAAATAACCAAATATATTTTTATTTCCAAAACTAAGTTTACCACTGACCGCTCGCTAACAGTACATCAACTATAACTTTTTGCGTGCAGAGTGATGAAGTAAGTAAAAATGCTCTGGGGAAGTCCCCATCTCAGGGATGATCTAAAGATTTCCTGCGAGAACTGTCGAGGCAAGAACGGAACATTTCTTGGCTAATGAGAGACAGATGTCGCTGGAATAATTCCAGTAATTCCATATAATTCCGTTAATTCCATATAATTCCGGTAATTCCATATAATTCCAGTAATTCCATATAATTCCAGTAATTCCAAAGTAATTTCAATAATTCCAAAGTAGTTCCAATAATCCCATGGTAATTCCACAGTAATTCCGATAATTCCAAATAAATTCCGATAATTCCATGGTAATTCCAGTAATTCCATGGTAATTTCAGTAATTCCACAGTAATTCCGATAATTCCATAGTAATTCCGGTAATTACCGTAATTCCAAACTAATTCCAGGTATATGTACAAAGTAATTCCAGAGTTGTCAACCCCCCGGGACGTTTGGCAAGTTTGCATAAGTCGGTATAAGCTAACCACTGGAGCCTATACAACCATTCCTCTCTGTATCAGTGCAGATTACTCCGAATTCACCATAACTGGGGGCAGAATTTGTGCACTTTCGACAAATGTTTTCCTACTAAACTTTTACAATGTTCGAAACAAATACATCTTAAAATTGCCAGCTTTTTCAGTATTATGCCAATAGATCATGCGGCTTTTTCATAAAACACAGTACGAACTGTATATCTTAATCAGTTAGCATGATGTTAAATCAAATTCAAAGCGACGCCAAAGAAATCGGAATGAATGGGCCCGATAAGAGAGGCCGAGATAATTCCTGCGAGGAAAGGTGAGCTCTTTATTTCAGTTATCCGCTTGTTACAGTGTCACCAGCTCGGCTTGCAAAGTGCCACTAATGGCTCTTGACAAATGGCTCGAGTGGGATTCAGCTACGCTGTGTTAGCTGTATCACGTCCCCTACATCAAAATCATTTCCTTGTTACTTATTACAGCATTAAATTTTAATTTGCATATTATTTAGGCTGTCTATTTTGGTCGTCGCTGTTGACTTGATCCATTAAATTTAAAGCTGTCAACTTCAATTTATTCAGTGGACTATCCGGAAGAGTCTCAATTGCTACATATAACTTCCACGGGCGTAAATGCGTGTTAGTGAAGTCGATTTCCAGGAGGGTAAGGAGATACGGGGTCCCTGGCAACAGAATATTTAAACAATTTTTGGCAGTTTGCTATGGAGAAACAAACACTGTATTTGAACCAGTTTTCCCCGAAACTAAAAATACAGGTGTGCATAAATTGGCGAAACTACACGTGACGATGTTGATCATAAAATTCTGAGTCAAAAATGCACGGGGTCTCCAAAGTTTGAAAATGAAGTCATTTAATACGCGTTTTGATTCACGAAAGATCTGCAAATTGGAATAAAGACGAATTGCAAAAATTATCTTTCCGTAAATGTTGTTTTTCAGCCTCAAAAGCCTGTTTTAAATATTTCTTCATTAACTTATGATTGTAAAAAAACATATATGGCAGCAATGTAAAACAATAAATTATTCTTGTGCACCGCGAGACCCCTCTATCTTAATTTATTACATAAATTAATTTTATTTATTGGTAAGTAGGTATGCTATGCTAGTTTGAGACCATTTTCCTGTTATTTCTTATGAAGCTTCATTTTGCAATTCAGGGTCATCGTGTGAAGTTATCGGCCAACTTCAGACCAGACGGTAAGGTAGATTTCTGCAGCGCGAGCCAACTTCAGACCGGTGCCGTCGGGAGTGTTGCTACCTTCAGACCAGTCGGCAAAGCAGATTTCTGCAGCGCGAGCCAGTCGGCAAGGTAGGTGACGCGAGCTAACAGAGGATAGGTTTCAGCGAAGAAAGTCAACGTCAGCTGTGAAAATCCTTAAACATTAACAATTAACAATTAACTGACCACCACGACCACCAAAATTATTGCGGAAAGATTTTTTTTTTATCTAGGACACAGCAATGTTATTTTCCTCGGTACAGGAAAACCTTTATTGCATTCAAATTAGATACATCCTCGTAATATACAATTTTAAAATTGAAAATTACAATAGCTGTTTTCGTATATGTATAACGATGGTTGCAAGATGCCAAGATGTCAAGAAGCTCGGAGGAAAGTCATTGCCCTAAACAATAGCAAAGTAAAATACAGAATTAAGCATAAACTGCAATCAAGAAGAGCCGTTTCTGCAATTTTATCTATCTTTCAGTTCTACTGCACAATCAGTCGGTGACGTTATACCACTTAATGAAGATTAATACAACATTAATTTTGACACAGCATCAATGAATTCAAAGCCAAGAGCTTATAGCGTTATATAATGAAACGGCATAAATTATGGGGGATGTCTTTAGTTTCCACCAACTTTTAACGAGCAAATTGTGCTTTGCTTGCTGGCTGTGGTGTTTTATTAATTAAAAAAGCGGTCCGCTCCACATCTCATTTGCTGAAAACTTGGAAAGAAATGGATTGGTTTATTGAAATATAAAAGCGCATAGATTGCTGGCTATAAAACACTCGTTTCTATGAATAACTAAACTTCCGCAATTCAAGCTGCTTCGGATAGTTGGTTGTTTTAATTGCAAAATTTCTCTATTATTCATCATTATTATCATTATAATCTAAGTTCTAAGTTACAGGCTAATAACTGAATTAACGTTATCTTCCACATCTTAGATCTTGGTGAATCGCGCTTTATGATAATAGTCTTCAGTGTTTCTGAATTGATGGATGAAGCAATGTTTGGAACATGTTGCAATACTGAAAAGCAGTGTGTTGAATGTCAATATAAATAAAGCAAAGCTACAGAGACAGACACCAAGAAGTATCATATGCCCTGAGATACAGAAGCGTTAAATGTGATCTTCATGGATCCAGTTATCACAAGTTACGAAAAATACTTCTTAGTCCTCTTTTGCATCGCATATTAAAGATAAGACATGTTATTTTTTTGGTCTGTTTTAATTCTTTGGATTTTTCTGATTACTAAGTGGTAATTCACAAAAGAATTTTCCTAGTCCATTGGTTTTCCCATTATGTTGATATTGTTCTTTCGCACTTGGTTATATTGACTGGCTAATTCCTGAAATGGGGTTGTACCTAAGTCTTCATTTTCCATTGTCAAATCTAGGTCAAATCTGTTACTATTAGTTGCATATTTTTGCCTTAATTTATCTAAATTCTTCCTCTAAAATGGCCCCTTTTAATTTTTTATTACTTGTTTTCTCAGATATTTGCTTTTCGTTTTAGCTATATTTAAGTGTGTACTAATATTTACGAATCCAATAGTTCATGGAGTCTTCGAAAAACAGGCTCTTGAATTTTATAGTCTTAAGCGGCCTTGTCGAAGTTTTGTCTGTCCCGCTCGCGCCCACTGATTGTTTCTGGGAACTAGGCGTTCGTTCTTCAAAGATTGCACACACAACTTTCGAAATTTCTACCCGAAATTTGTATACTTAAACTTCTTGTTGTATAAATATGCGCTATCTTGTAATTTCAAAAATAAATGCCTTATTTCCAATTTAAAAAAGGAAAAAAAATGTTTTAAGTTCCTAAGCAAAAAGATGTTTCTTTCTAAAGTTACAAAAAACTGAGATCACAGCGCATATCTGCCTTTCACAGGGTGTGTATAGCATTCCTTGTTCATGTGTCTATACATTGGTCGAACTAGGTGTACGGTACCTACTTGTGTTGCTAAACATGAACGATGCATCAGGTTGCTCAATTCAGCTGGTTCAGCATTGGCGAAACACAGGTTAGACACCGGTCATCAAATCAATTTTTCGGAGACTAAAGTTCTAGCCCGAAACAGGAAGATTAGGGAGCCGAATCATCAAACACCCCCTTAGTATCAATCGTGATAACGACTTCTACCTATAAGGATTCATCCTTATCATTCCTGGTTGACTACTGACCTCTTCGGGTATAAATAAATCCTTTCAGTTCAGTGTCAGCCCGGCAGCCCTGGAGATGTCCCCTGTGATAGAGGACGAAACGACGCTTCGGCATCCAGCCAATCCATGACGTCGTCTTCGCCCGGAAGCCAAGGTAACCATTACGTCAATGGCAGCGGAAGCCTACAGCATCGTTTAATAGTTATATTTTGAGATTCTTTTGTTAGAGTGGTAATTTTGTCCTACTCTCCCGTACCTATAGTATTAAAATATTTTGTATTACGCATTGTTTTACAGTCTTAAAAATGTATCAACAGTGAAACAAAATTAAATTTCAGGTTGTTCCATAGCACCGAATAGCACGATTGGCTCCATTCAAAGAAAATAAGAGGGCGTAGGATGGAACAATGGGCGCTCTACAGTTTGTTAATGTCTGTGAGAAGTATACGGTATTAAAAACTAAGAGCTTCCAAGCAAGGGACGGAGATAAATGGTTGTCACTTTCAAATCAGAGTTACTACCCCTTCTGGAATTGTTTGGGGTTTTAATTTCAACTGAGTTACTAAATTTAATTACCGCAAACGCACATCACGGCGCCGCTTGAATAATTCGCACAATTACAGGCAACATTTCATCAAATATGACGTTCAGCATAATATGGTAATTCGAGAAAATGATTCTGTTTGCGGAAATTAAGAAGATAGTGGCATCTTAGGAGCGCCTGTTTGAATACATAAAGCTATTTTCCTCGGTGCTTGCTTTCATCAGTTTTCTCATTCGGTTTAAACTATTTTAATTAAAGCAACTACTAATTTAACTAGACAAATCTTCCCTGGCGAAAGACTCCCTTAAGAAATCTCATTTCCTCCGCTTCGCGGATCGCGGTTATTGTTGTTCTATAATATTCATCACGTTTGCGCTGTAAGGCGTAATAGAGGAAGCCTATCTACGATCTTGACACAATAAATAATAATCTGACACGCGAATGCAGGCACCGGCAAGGATTGTTTCTGTAACGTAATTAATTAATAATATGCAATTCAACGCTGATAACAGTCTCAAACGCACGAAATTTAAGTGAAAATATACCAGAAGATTAGGAAACAGTAGCAGAATAAGGCGCTTCTGACTGCGTACTCTTTGGTATTACAATGCATAATTACCCGGTATCCAACTGATATTGCATCGAATGCAGGATTATTACAATTATGATAATGAAACGCGGGTGAGTGTTACCACATTTTTTTTCTGGTAGGGGAAAAATCTTTCAAAGACACCACACTTATGTGGTAGTGTGGGATTTCCACCCTCTAAAAAACCCCTACCTCCGCGCGAACCATTTTGGAACTACTAAAGTAAGCATATCATCAAAATGGCTGCTAGCCTAATAATCTCCTCATTATCGTCTTCCCTCCGCTTCTCTCTCTTCCTTTTCCTTTCTTTCCATTATTTGTCTCATCAGACCCGACACCACGTCCCATGCTCGTTTCGTTTCCAACATTACTATTACCAAGTTATCCACCGTCAGCATTATTCCCAGCCCCAGGTACAACCGCTGTCGATCCCTTTCCCATCTGTCGCAGTGAAAGAGAGTGTGTTCTGCTGTGTCCAGCTCCCCGCAATACGTACATTTGTCGCTCTCTGACTTCCCCATTCTTCTGGCATAGGTCTAAAACTGTCCATGTCCTGCTCGTATTTGCGTCACGTAGTAGTCCACCCTTCGATGTTTACACTTTATCCACAGCCTTAGATCTGGGATAATACATTTGGTCCACTGTCCCACCGTCACATTTGCCTCCCACATTGCCTGCCACTCTTCTACTATATTTTGCCTTATATTATCTTTTGCTTCTCTTGAGTAATCTCCCCCTTCATGAATTAACCGTCTTTCCTTAACCAATAACTCCACCGGTATTATCCCCGTTACTACCTGGGCAGCTCTGGTCGAGGTTGTCCTATACGCACAGAGGCCACTCTCAATAACATCTTTCGCTGCACTTTCTCTAGTATTTCCCTGTAATGCTTCCAGTGGAGAACATTGTGCCATATAGGGGATCCGTAAAGTATAATAGAGTGGACCACTCCACACAACAACTCTCTCCTGTTGCTTCTCGGACCGCCAATATTCGGCATTATTCTAGCTAGTGCGGAAGCCCTCTTCTCTGCCCTAGTTGCTATTCTTTTAACGTGTTCCCTAAACGTGCAATTCTCATCGATATATATCCCCAGATAGCACACTGCTCTCACTGGCATTATCACTCTTTCCCCAAGCAAAAAAGAAACGTTTATTTTAATTCTGTGACCCTTCATCACCACTGCTTCAGTCTTTTCGGGAGCCAGTTCCAGATTATGGCCCCGCATCCATCTATCAATTTGTCTCAAAGACTCATTCCCTCTCCAAGTCAATTCTTCCGCACACACCACAATTTCCAGATCGTCTGCGAAACCCACCGATTTTACTCTTTCTGTCAGTTGCAGCCGCAGCACCCCGTCGTATAGGATATTCCACAGCGTCGGGCCGAGCACCGATCCCTGTGGAACACCAGCGGTCACTTCTATTTCTTCGTTCATATCTACCCTTAATTTTTTGTTTTGAAAGTAGCTACCTGTTATATTTATGAGATATTGGGAGATGCCTCTTTTCCTCATTTCCCTTATTATTAAGCTCCACGTTGCTGTGTTAAACGCATTCCTCACGTCTAATGTTAGCAGAGCACACCGTTTATCTCGCGTTTCCTTCACCTACCACTGTTTCGACTGCCTATATGGTTGAACGCCCCTTCATAAATCCGAACTGATGCTGTGCAAATCCCTCCCCTTGTTCTATTTCGTCCTCCAACCTTTTTCTTAACAACCGTTCATACAATTTGCTAAGGGTATTCAGTAGACAGATGGGTCTATACGCCGATACACTCTCCAATGGTTTACCTCCCTTCAGCAGCAAAATTAACTTTGCCGCCTTCCAGTTATCTGGAAATTCCTGTGTACGCATCAGCTTATGAAGCACACCCAATTTCCAATTTGGAGCTACTTTCACTGCTTCTTTTACCGCTTCTGGCGGTATTCCATCTGCCCCTGGAGCCTTTCCCGTTTTCGTGCTTTCCGCTGCCGCGCATAGTTCTTCCTTCGTGAACAATCTTACATCGTGTATCACCTCTCCCATCTCGAACAAGTCATTTCTTCTCGGAAACAGCTCTGCCGCTATCCCTATATTTCTTTCGATTGCCATTTCGAACGGCTTAGGATTCGTAAGTGGGCTGAGGACAATCTTGTACCCCGCACCCCAGATATCCTTGTCGAGATCATCGATCAGCTCAGTCCAATGCTTTGCTTTTGAAGAATATATTAGTTTTTTCAGTTCTTTTCGTTCACGTTTGTATTCTTCCCTTTTCTCTTGCCTTGCTTGGTCTTCAACTCCGTTTCTGTGAATTCTTGTCAGCTTCTTTCTTATTCCATTGCACTTATTCCTTTGTTCCTCTATGTGTTTGTTCCACCAGCATGGTTTTCTGCCCCTTCCCGATGCCGTTCTGTGGGTTTGACTATCTTCATATGCTTCCCTGATTATCTTAGTGCATGTTTCTGCTGTCACTTCGTCCATTTCTCTCTTAATGCATGTGACCTTCCATTCCAGTAGGTTTCTGAAGACTTCCCAGTCATTTTCCACCTTAGTTCTTTCCATTCTCTTATTGGTCTTACCCCCTTTTATCTCAAAGAGGATAAAACGATGGTCACTGAGCGACTCTTCTTCAAACACCCTCCATCCAGTGATTTTTCGACCTATCTTTTGTGTGGAGCACGTGATGTCTATAAATGAGTGTTACTACATTTGCTCATATCAAAGTACCAGTAGTAATAAGAATTGGTTACTGATTCAAACGTAATAGTAATTAAAACGGCAAAAGTAAATTTATTGCAGTAAAATATACAGGATACTTGTTTTCTATTTTCATATATGGGCAACTTTCCTAGTACTGAATATAGAAAAAAGGTTAAATGGGCTGAATTGTAAAGGAAATTAAGGTGGCACAAGGAATCTGTATTTCATTGGGAGAGGAAGAGATTTTCTTTAAACGTGTATCTGAATAATCTCGTCACCTTCAAAAATTTCAATTTAAAATAAATATCTCACTTTTTTTTTCTTTTTATTGGAGTCTATCACTTATTATTTCGCCATTTTTACACTTGAGTTTTGCATGCCCATTGTTTCAGAGTACGATTTGTTCATCCACTCAAAAACACTTAAAATCGATTAAAGCAAAAACAACGCTTATGAACATCACCACGTTTAAATCCATAAGTGTAAAAGATAAATCATCTTAATGTACAAAATTTACGTGCATATAAAATACCGTATAACCTCACTATGTGTTATTTATAAATAATTACCCACTCAGCAATAATAAGGCTGTTTTTATTACAAACCTATTTCAGAATCGCGGTTACTCCAACAGTTAAATAAACGCTGCAAATTAATCATAACAGTTTGCTTTCGTATGGATTTTATATTGACGTACAATACAAATATGTAATTGAAATTCAGCTATAATTAGGATATACACCTTGATGCGTAAGAAAGTATGATAATCGCGTGCATAAATAAAACGAGATGTCTGAGTACAACAGAGACGTTCATAAACATGTTTATTTTACATGTGTTTACAAAGCTCGGTTTTACTTACAAGTCGTTGACTTCAACTTACTGCAATGTTTAACATATGCTTAGGTACCTTTTAAGTAATTTATTTGCAAACTAAATTTAAATCTGATATGCAATTCGTTGCACTTAACACAAGGGTCAATTTATTATGAAAACGCCTGTTTACACGCTGTGCTAGGAGAGTTACGGACGGGACAAGGCATAAAAATTTTGATGTTTAGGGATTATAATACAAGAATTCCACATAACAAAGTTCTTGCACAATACCACAATTTGTATAATTTTTAGTAAATTATGAGCAAATGAAAAGTTTTTGAGAAGATAGGCCTTTCTGAATAAAGTTATGGTACCAGCAACTGTACTTAAAACGTCGTTTCTGTAAGTGAAGGAAATCGAATGTCTTTGAAGTTATTTTAGCACTTTCAGAGTCAAGAAAACACCAGTTTCCTTTTCCTAAAATTCCTCGTCTTCTACTTTTTATTCTGCTATATTCAGCCTTACTGCGAAGTGGAGGTTCTATTGCTGGTTTTTCAGCCCAAATTTATGTTTACCGAATAGTTCGGTATTCTTCTTCTTCTTCTTCTCGTGGGTAGGATACAGTCCAGCTTAAAACCAATATTAGAACTTCTCGGATATGATGTCCGCGAGGTCTCTTTCTAATTGGTTTCTTGTTTTACTATTTTCCTCCATTCGTCTAACAAAGAAGTTCTATAGATACCAACTGACACTTTTAGTTCTTTGAAACATGTACCAACAGAAAGTTATTCTCCAGCCTATAATTTGTAATACACAAAAAAGGATTTTGTATCTCTGTTAAAAAAAAAACAAATCTCACAAGAAGTGTCACTGCGCTTATGTCAATTGGTTTCCACTAAGCATCGAGTAGATGACAACAACTTGTACTGCTCTGACATTTTTGAGGTTATCGCGAACAATTTAAAAGTGTAGGATGCTATGCGTCCTATACATATAGGTACTAAATTTGGCTGACTATGATTTGAGTCGTCAGGCGGTGTTTAATTACTTGCTTATTATGGGTGACTTAAGCTACGGTTTCCTAGGAAAGCGATGCCGTCATATAGCGGCCGTAATCTACTGGTCGGAGACGTTAAGAAAAGCATTTCCTTATGTAGCAATCTCAGTGGTTTCCTAGAAAGCGGAACTGAATTCATAAACATAATAATACGACATCGTCATAAATCTGCAGTTCCCTAGGAAAGCGGTGCCGTCATAAATAATAACGACTGCAATATAGTGGTACAGTAGGTACGTCATAGAGCGACCGAAATAATACGGCCGTCATAGTGGTGGCTTCAGATGTAAAGTTAGAAAATTTCGTTTGCAAGCTAACAAATGTCATGTGACCAATGCTGCTGCAACCTGCGCGAAAAAGATAGTAACTTTGACGAGTTGTTTATGTGCTGTACTGCCACAGTTTTATTTATGGTGGAAAGCGGTGCCGTCATAAATAATAACGACTGCAAGTACCGCTTCCTAGGAAACCAGTGTAATTATTATATGTTTACCTAAGGTAACGCTTTTCTTGATGCCATCTACTGATATATTACAGCGGTTATATGAAACCGCAGCTTAAATGAGATGGTGGCAGTACGGCGGATAAACAGTTCTTTGACGGCGGATTTTGACAGAACGGTGATTTTTATTTGTTTGAATTATTGGCGCAGGTCGCAGTAATATTGGACACATGATTAGTTAGCGGTTGTGTTTGAGTACCGCATACAGTAGAATAATTTCTCAGTTATTTATAATTTATTGCAGTAAGATGTGTTCTGGTAGTACTCAATAAACAACATGTGAGTTGGTTTATAGAAGTTGATAAAGTATTCATCGTTTTGTACAGAAACAATTTTAATGCACTAGAATAAACGTCTAAAGTGTATAACAGTGCTGTTAAATTTTCTGCCTTTACATCTAAAGCCACCGCTTATTCTGGCCGCTCTACAGCTGTACTGCTACGTAGCGGCCGCTATGACGGCACCGTTTTCCTAGTAAACCGTAGCTTTAGTAATGTTTGTTTATATAGCTCCAAAAAGAAAATAGAAGTTGCACATATGTATTTAATTCTTTTATTTAAAGTATCGTAATATACTAAAATAAGTGCATTTTTAAGGACTGTTACAAAGTATGAAATGCAATATTTAAGTACATTTTTCGTATTAGGTTAATGCATGAATTGTTTTCTACATGAGTAAAACAAAATTTAATTTGTGGCGATTTTATTGTTTTAGTAAATACAAATTAATAATATATTGTTGTTTTTAAATTTTTATTGTGTTTTGTATTGTCGTGCTTATTTATTTGTTTGCATTAAGTAATGCAAAGGAACCTTCTACTGTTTTTCTTAATAATTGAACAAAAAAATTCAAATAAAATAAAATTTTAGAACCTTTGAAGCTACAATTTTAAATTTTACCACTTGAAAACTTTCTTCATTGAGATAACTACGGAAGCGCTCTGGTGTCACGTAATATTTATTTTCATTTTCTGTTATGAGGGATTTTTTCCCGTTATAACGGATCTCTTTCCGTTATAACGGATCTCTTTTTCCGTTATAACGGATCTCTTTTTCCGTTATAACGGATATCTTACTTCCGATATAACGCATCTTCTATTTCGTTATATCAGACTTTCCAAAAACTGTGCAGTATTAAGTATTAAAGGGAGTCATTTTACATAATGGGTGTGCAGTATATGGTGGTACTCGCCAAGTGACTTACGATATGATATCGATATCCACTTATCGTTCATGTTGGTAGCGGACAGCGGTCATAACTAAGAAATAAGTACCTACTTTACCAACTGTTGCACTGATTTAAATGAAGAAACTAACCTAAAAAGATCAGTTATATCGGAAATAAGAGATCCGTTATAACGGAAAAGAGATCCGTTATAACGGAAAAGGATATCCGTTATAACGGAAAAAAATCCGTTATAACGGAAAATGAAAATAAATAATACGTGACACCAGAGCGCTTCCGTAGGTAACAGATGGTGATATTACTTAATAATTTACTAGTCATTAGATAGGTGGCGGCTTATGGTTGTAACATTAACATTGCAGATTGCGTTCTATTTAGTCTATTCAGTGTCCTCGACGCCTGTTAGGTATTAAAAATTAAAGCTTTTCAACCTCTTAAAAATTATTGCATCCCAGCATAAATAAAAAGAAACACTATTATGACATATAAAATATATTATGCAATTACAATACCAGAAGCAGAAGGTGACAAAAATTACATGTTGTTTTCTTTTTATTCAAGGAGCAAATAGTTAGATGATGGAAGTGGTAAGCTGCAGTACCTACATAAAAAGGTAATTTGGCGAAAAATCAGTTTCTTGGAGAACTGTTTAAGAAAGCGATAAAAACAGTTGTATATTTAGAACATATTTATAGTTACAACAATTAGTTTATTGTGTTTATAATTAAGAAGAAGATATATTTAGCATAACTTATTTGCTGTAGGTATTGTAATTGCATGTCTTAAAATTTCCACGGCGAAACGCATTACGTGTAACTTATCCATGAATGTAATAATCAAAAGCGTTATTATAATGGAGATTTGACAGAGGCTAATTCGGAGTGAGCTTTGTCCCTGAGGCTGTAACTGGCAGGTCGTTTAAAATAAGCTCGACACGAAATCCGTTGCCTGAAACGAAGCATTCAAGCGCCCTGTCATCGACCACGGAAAGGCGGTACTCCACAATGCAAAGTATGAAAACAGAAGCCTTATATCCGTCCGTCCCATTCAGTAATTTTCATTTAGAGATGACTGGCGTCAATTCCGATCATCCATTAATCATCTCACAGCGTTAAATTGCACCGCAGCAATTAAATTTTCCGGCACTTGGCGCGGAAAATACTATAAACGATACACTTGTGATTGTAGTAATATGGTTTATGATAGAAATTATGGTGCCAATTTGCGAATTTTGCGGATTATTTTAACTTACTGAGGAAATAAGGAGTATTGGAATTTAGTCGACCATTAGGCGTCGAACTAATTCAATTCCCTGCTGTATAATGGCATTATTTGGTAACAATTAAATAACATAATAATTTGACCCATTGACTTAAATACAAATAAAAATAAATGCCCGTAATTACAAAACAATTTACTTCACTAATAACCCTAAAACGTCATGTCTTGAGTCT
The DNA here is from genome assembly GCA_963966045.1 of Xestobium rufovillosum. Classification (NCBI taxonomy): domain Eukaryota; kingdom Metazoa; phylum Arthropoda; class Insecta; order Coleoptera; family Ptinidae; genus Xestobium; species Xestobium rufovillosum. The sequence continues at coordinate 36,281,468 of OZ014492.1, forward strand.
TATACAAACGTTTCTGTTTGCCATCTATAATTAGACGTATGAGTGTTTGAGCAAATATAATTAAGACTTGTCTAAAGCCACTTACACAAATTGTGGATGTATTTACTTTCCAAACACCTCAAGCGAAAATTCTAATAATTCGTAGAACAGAGGTAAGAATTTGGGATCTGCATTTAGAGGGAACACTTGTTTATTCACTCAATCTATTGTATAATTTAATAATTTGTGAAATATTAGTATATAAAACTTGGTATAAAAGGTCGCGAAGAAGCTTTTACGGCCCGCGGCGTGATTGAAACCCGAAGCGCAAAGCGCTGAGGGATGCAACACGTGCACCGAGTAGAATCTACTCAGTAGATTTGACTTTTTGTTGAAATTTCAATAGCGAATTGTAATTTAGGATGGTAGTCATTAAACTGATTAAGAACGTGTTATTGTCAAGAGGAACAGCATTAGGACAATCATATCTAAAGAAATTGAAAAATTGAGGAATACCTGTTGTTTTCAAATCTTCCAAAGCTAATATTGGGAGATGGTTTTAGAAATTAGGGAACCCATGGTACAGCAATTGTTTGTTTGTTTGCAAACTTTATCTTTAAATTTGAAATACATAGTTAAGAGTATAAATTCGGTTGCGGTGATGAAGTTATTTAATGTAAGAGATGTGTATGGTTCAATTATTTCGGACAGTTGAAATTGCAAGATGTATTGTGATATTTGCGTAAAGTGATACTATACATCAACAAAAATTTAAATTTAAATTTTCGGGTATAGGTATAAGAAGCTTTACTTTTTTGATTAAAAAAATATCTTGGTCCGAGATAGAATGTTGACTAAAATTTTGAAAATTATTTATAAAATGAACTTTGAATAAAAGAACCAAATGGTCTAAGATATACTAGTTTTATGTAATTTTGGAAGGTTGTATATGCGAAGAGTTAGAGAAGTTTGAATTTCAAGTTTATTTTTGAGGTTGGGGGAAAATATTATTTTCTTCAAGTAATTTAGAAATAAAATTATTGGTTGCATTTTGTAATGCGAATGGTGAAATCTTTTGGAGACCTGTATAATATATATTGATCGGTCATCTATAGTTTTTATTGTTTTTAATTTGTGCCGATTATTTGTATTAAATATAATTTGATGCTTTACAATAATTTTGTTTGCCAATATTTCACAAATAAGTATCAAATTATATTTATTTTTATAATATATACAGCTCATGATTAGGTAGGTACCTACTGTTTTATTACGATTATCAGGATTTCAAACAATAATTTTGGGTTATTTTTGAGAAAGATTTTTGTAATTTTAATGTTACCTAAAATTTATTTTTGTTTTTATTTATTTTTGTATAGATGACTTAATGTATTTTTTGATAATCTGACAAATTTGATTTCTAATTAAATTGTTGTCTTCAGAAAGAAGTAAAGATATTGATAGGTGCTAGGTACTACTTTTAATAGTTGCAGTAATATTATTATTTGGAATTTATTTATTATATGTATTTATGGTAAAGTTTGAACCTCATTGTAAAACTATTTGAATAGGTATTTGAGGTGGATATCATCATCATCATAAAGTTCTCAGTCCGAAGACTGGTTGGACGCGTATCTCCATCCTTTCCTACCCTGAGCTAACCTACGCATCTCCAAAAAGTAGAACATCCTACATCCCCAACTATTTGAGAGCAGTAATCTAATCTGGACCTACCTTCATCATGCGTCTGTAGCACCACATTTCAAACGCTTCTATATCCTTTTCCGATCCGCTTAATACTACTATTAAAGAAAAGAAACAAAATATGCTACAATATTAATAACTTATTAACAAAATGTAACTTACAAATATCACACAAACCTATAATATAAGTTGATATGGTCCGATATCATACAATACAATACAATGCAATATAATACAATACAATACAATATAATACAATATAATACAATATAATAAAACAGATGTAATATAACTAACTCACTACAGCCTTACAAGTTAGAGAGTTAGAAAAAGGGATGGCCAATAACAGGAGTGTATTCGACATTCAGCTAAGTTCAGAACGAATGAGAGATGCGGAGTACCAATAAAATAAGAAATACTGGGTCCACTACCAATCATCACAAAGTCACAATCATCACAAAGTCACGGCTTATCTATTCTTTGGTATCTATCTAAATCAAATCCAAAAGAACCCTTGATGATTGAAATACTCCCGATAACAGTTTATGACACTGTACTTTTTGTTATCGCAATGGATAATTTTCCGACATCTAACTAATAGTTGCAATTACGTTAATGAAACGCGAGTGTGTATTACCACATCTGCTTCGACTAAAGGGTTAGTAGTAACCAGAATGCGTTACAGATTCAAACGTAATTCATTCTTAAATATCAAAATACAGGGCAAAACTGAATTGTAGTACAATACATAATCAAGACATTACAATGGAAAATGTTTTCATGCTGCCTCTTCCAAAAGAGAGAAGATAATAAAGCGACATATACCAGGGCAATTCAAGAGATTATCGAACATAAGTCTTGTGATAGTTAAGTTAATTTGTGCCTTCTAAGTTGTGGGAGCTAGTAGATTGTTCCTGAGTTTGTTCGTTATTGTCATATCGTTACCGGTTTAACTGTTGTTCCAGGTCACTGTAAATAACAGTTATCCCCTTACACTATTACACCTACGAATTGTTCAGATCTTCCCGCTATTTCGGTTTTACTCTCTAAGCCAATTGGACTAACTACAGGAATTAGTATGTGATGACGTGCACTTCCGCATACAGCTCTAAATTGTAACAACAATTTTGGCGCATATGGCGATTCTGTATGCTTGTTGAATACAAATTTATTACCCTGAACGAGGAGTTTAAAAATTACAGGCAAAGTCAATTCCATGTAGCGTTAATGCATGTCAATTAAAAAGCCACATTTGAATAAAAGCTTCGACCATTTAGTTTGTCAAATCATGCGAACCTATTGCGATTATCAATCACGCAAACAGTTTATGTATTAACGTCAATTCTGAATATTGCATTAAATTTTTATTCCATCGAAAAAATTATGCAAAAAGACACAAACATATTTGCGGTGTGCCTATATTATAAAATAAAAGACAAAAATGGGAAATCACAAGGTTCAAGTTGAGATAGACAAGTAATTGTCCCCCAATCTACCACTTGTACCTTGATGTATAAGAGAAAATGACAAAAAAACAAATTCCTAAATCTATTAGGCATTATAGATCATCTCCACAGCATAAAACCAAATTAACTATGATTAAGCAATAAATCACACACACACCATCACCTTTCACCAATTATTCATGTGATCACCACCAACCATCTAAATTTTGAGCTGTTGCGGAACACCAGATTGAACACTTTGCACAGAAGAGCGAACTGTCAATCATGACAACCTGCGTCCTATCGGTAAGATAATTTTTTATAAAGTCAATTAATCTGGAACTCAATCCCACATAATCTATAGCACACAGAATTGTGTGTTGCAAAGTACCGGGAAGGAATAATGTAATTGAATATCAGCAGCACACTCGTAGGTACAGGTGAATTTGTGCATATTTTAAAATTTGCTAATTTGCTAGTGAATATGCTGAATAGTAACGGTCCTTGAGCTAAACCTTGAGGAACTCTTACTGGAAGTGTTTCATTTATATCATTTTATATAAAGCAACAAAAATCGTCTTGTGAGCGACTCTACCAGAGAAATTCATTATTGAATAATTAAAAGTGAATACTCGTTACCTAGCTAATAAATGCTACCTATTACCTGCTCTTTCATTGAGGAAGCACATAGTGATTTAGATATTCTTGCATTATGCATTTGTATCAGAATCTACGTTGGCATGCACATATTAATTTTTGAGATGCAAATTTAGTAAAATGCATTTCTCACACAACTTTCATGTGAATATTTGAACCCTGTAATTATTCCTGCAACTTGAATCTCCACGATTGAATTTTTATTCATTAACTCCAGTTCTCACGTTCCAGCAATCCTAACAAACTGACTTCGTGGTCAGCGGTGACGTTAATGATCAGACTGAAACAATAATTATGATGATAACTGATTACGTACTATTGAATCCCGAGCAAGAGAAGTAATTAACTTCTTTTTTAAAATTTATCTATAGAGCGTTTTTCTGAACGGCAATTATGTTTATTTCAACTTTCAAGCAATTACTGCTGAAAGTGAATGAATATAAACATCTTTTCCAAGAAGTGCAATGCTAGGCTGTTACAAAAACTCGCCTGCTGTAACTGTTTGCAATTTCCATACATAAATTCCTGCAGTCTAATTAGGTTTACGGTTTTAGTTCGTATTATTAAAAATTTTAAGTCTCGAATGTTAATTAAATTGCGTGCAGAAAGAAAGGCTAATGAAATGTCAGGACTCCGGAGTTCGTGATTAATCGTAGGATTGCTGTTCGGCTTGCTGGAAGAAAGAGACCGTATAATAATAAGGGTTGGATGTGGAGAGAGGATGGGTGTCGGAGATGTGATTAAACGAGCAGGGGCCAAATTACACGTTGACCTGATGAGCGTTCACGGGCGGCCAGTTAGCATGTGGTCACAGTGACCGGTCTAATCTCACACTCCAATTCCCAAAACTTATTAATCAATCACCGGGCTTAATTAACGCCATCAGCATTATTTACATGACATCTTGCGGATCCTTGTCGTTTTCTACTTTCACTTCTTTCGAAATATTTAAAAGCGTCATACGTTGAAGCTGTCGTATGAATTCAAAACGTTTAAGGTACAGTCCCAAGATCAGATAACCTACATAAAATAATTAAACGAATTTCCTTCACTGGCGCGATTCAACACACTGCAGCATAACGACTTGGTTGTATACAATATTTTGAAACTGTTTGAAGGTAAATAATCATTAATCTACAGTCCCCAATGTAGAACTGTAATAATTGTAATGGTGGTATTGAACTTGTAGTTTACTGGATGTGCATAAGTCTTAACAGCATGCAAAAATATTGAGGTCAAGTGAAATATTGAGTGCAAGTAAAATGATTTTGAATCTTATGAATTGCTCCATATTATCGAGGTTATTATTGAATAAGGGAAGGAATTTTATCCGTTTATAATCCTCGACACTTTTCAAGTTGTTTATTATATAAAAGTACAGACCACCATGGTTTCGGGTTCTTAAACTACCAACCCATCTTCAGGTAAAGAAACTACAATTCGAGGGGGAAACCGCAGGAGTAATTTGGTGTACAACCTTGAGTAATAGAGAGTAATATTGAGTAAAGTGAGTAATATTTGAGTAATTCTGAGTAATAACCGAGTAATAGCGCGTAATACATGAGTAATGCTTCCGAATATGACGAGTATTGTGCGTAATTATGACTGCGCGCGCACGTGAAAATCAAGAAGGTCAAATTTCGTAAAGCGCAACAAATTTTTCAATTCTCTTCTGATTTCACATTACGTGTTGTGCACTGTGTACTCGGCTGTGTCGTATGATGTGATACATATTATGATGTGATACATATTATAGTTAGGTATTTACTCGGGTATTTATAAAAGTTCAGTAGGTATGTACTATGTACTAACTTCTTATTCTGTAAGTTTTTTAGCGCCCATGGGAGCGAAAACTCGAAAAATCGAAAAGATTTTTTTCGCCGCTAAAATGTTTCGATCGGGACGAAATTTTCTAGAGTAACTTGTGCATCCATCGTGCATCCGCGGGGACTCTTGCGATATTTCAAAATTGCGACCGTCTTCTCCTGTCTCGCTCGGACTCGTTGATTGTCCCTGAGAACCAGGTGTTCGTTTTTCAAAGACTCCATAGCCAACTTTCAGAGTATCTACCTGAAATTTTGCACACTAAAGCTTTCTGTTGTGTAGAAATGCGCTATGATCTCAGTTTTCTTTATAATTTTAGTAAAGGATGCCTTATTGCACATACAAAATTTGAGAAAAATGCTAGCTTTTAAGGAAACAAAATGAAATTTTTTTTTGAAATTACAAAAAAACTGGGATCATAGCGCATTTCTACACAACAAAAATCTTTAGTGTGCAAAATTTCTGGTAGATACTCTGGAAGTTGGCTGTGGAGTCTTTGAAAAACGAACACCTGGTTCTCAGGGACAATCAACGAGTCCGAGAGAGACAGGAGAAAGTTCGACGAGCCCCCTTAAAACACCCCGCAGTCAAACGATAACAAAATCGGCATACACCCGACATCTGCCGGCGGGATCGAGCTTCTACAGATCTAAGTCGGGTTTCGCCGCTCCAGGGTTCAGGACGGCCGAGATACGGTGCCCTCAAAATAAGGATAGTTTTTTATACCGGCTGAACCGGAGCAGGCAGGGCAGTGTCGAAAGCGAATTCCGATAGCTCCGTCGATCGGACCGAAAATATCCGAAAGTTAACCCCCTAGCACCACAGTTGCTAAGAGAAATAATGTTTTCCCCGAAACCCTGCAAAATTTTAGTGCTAAAAACATCGAAAATGAAGGAAGTAGCTCGTCTCTGAGGGTGGAAGGGGGAAAATCGCGCGGGGTACGGTTTGAAAGAGGAAAGTCCACAATGTTGCGTGGGCTAGAAATTTTGATCGTTGAACGTTTAACGGCAGAAAAGTGCATTTGAAAATGAACAACAAAAGCTCCCGGCGATTGCGAAATTTTTCAAGTTCAGAGACCCATCTGTCACAATTTCACCGAAATTGCACATTTTCTTGCACTCGTGGTGACTTTCCCTGACCGCCCCGATGCCCGCTCTTCATAAAGTTTACGGACCCCTTCGTGATCACATTTTGTGATTTCACGGAAATTTTTCAAAATTTCGCACTTTTCAATTAAGTGAGTATGTGGTGGAAATTTTTTACCAGTAAACGGCGCGTTACTTTCATTTTACACCCGTCTATTCAGATTTGACAGGAAAGGTTACCGGGGGTTGCAGGACTCTCCTAAAAAGTACATGTTTTCCGAAATCTTCCATTTTCTTACGACCGTCTTCCTAACCTGCGGAAGGCTCCGCGTGTCCCATGGTAAGAATAAGGTTCTCCGAAGCTTGCTCTTTCGATAGTCGTCGAAAAAATTGAAATCGGTCAAAATTTAAGAAAGTCATTACCTAACGAAAAACGGGAGTGGTGCATTTTCATCTCGGAAGCTGCTGTAGGAAAATTCCATTTTTATGTGTAAACTAGAAATTAAGTATATTTTTCATTTTAAATTTTTATAAAGGCTTAGTTTTTTTTGTGTTACCATACATGTATTCTAGTGATTGTTTAAGTGTTACTTTCATTTTAGTTTTCTATTTTATTTTTAACACGTTTGTCGATTTTACATAAATTATATATTTTTTTCTGTTATTGAGAAGATAGAGGAGGTCGCGGATTTCTGCTACTTAGGAAGTAAAATAACTCAAGACGGTAGGAGCACTAAAGATATAAAACAAAGAATGGCGCAGGGCCGAGTTGCGTTTAACAAAAAGAAACAACTGTTATGCTCGAGAACGGTTAATATAGAGACTAGGAAGAGACTCTTAACGTCGTATGTATGGAGTACGGCATTATACGGGTGCGAAACTTGGACAATAGGAGAAGCGGATAGAAAAAGAGTAGAAGCGTTTGAAATGTGGTGCTACAGACGCATGATGAAGATACCGTGGATAGATAAGGTTAGCAATAGGGAAGTATTAGAAAGAGTTGGGGAAAAGCGAAAGGTATGGAAAACAATAAAGAGTAGGAGAGATAGGATGGTAGGACACCTTCTAAGACACGAAGGAATAGTTCGTGACATACTAGAGTCAGAGATAGGAATAAAAAGAGGTAGGGGTAGGCCTAGATTAGACTACTGCTCTCAAATAGTTAGGGATGTAGGATGTTCTACTTTTAGGGAAATGCGTAGGTTAGCTCAGGATAGAAAAGAATGGAGGTACGCGTCCAACCAGTCTTCGGACTGAGAACCTTATGATGATGATTCTGTTATTTACAGTTAAGTGTTCTGCTAATTACATACCTTTCAATATCTCTGTTTATGATCACATCTTCCTTACCTTATTTTCGATTACTTACATCAAGGTATGTACTCGATAAAATTATAAAGTAACAAACTATACGAAAGAAAGCTAATTTAAAAAAGATCAAATAAGCAATAGAAATTAGCAATAGAAAATGATCTCGGAAATAAAAAAAATCTGGTTTGAGCGTCAGATTGCGAGTATTAGCGGCATAACGAGACGGGGACGAGATACAAAGTTTTTTCGGGTGATCCTTAAATAATTTGAGTAGTACTTGTGTATTTGGGTAATTATGTGAGTAATTGAGTAATACTTGAGTAATACTTGAGTAATAGTCGAGTAATAGTGAGAAATATTCGTGAAATGAGTATTTTGGTGTACAAATTTTAGTCAGTGGTTTCCCCCTCGCTACAATTCAAAGAGAAAAGGGCAAGCACGGGTACTGGTACTGTCACTATTCAAACAACGATACTCGCAGTGATTATATAAAGTTCCTATGACTAACTAAAGGTAACACTCTGCTGCGCAATCAAGTCTGGTCCGCAGGAAGGATGGAAATTAAGCAGCAAACAAATCTGGATGCGACCACAGCTGGGGAAGCCAATTTCTGCAGCCGGAATGCTCCGAAGAGACTTTTCTTTTAACAAGCGTGGTGAAATACCCGTGGTCAGTTAAGCCAACCAACGAGCAGCATGAAATTAGGAAAACTCTCGGTGGGTGACCAAAGAGTCATCTATCCTGCACATCAGAACCGTCAGCCCTACAAACAGATGGAGACGCTTGCTTTCCCGCCACCCTTTTGATTGCAAAAAATACATCAAAAACTATTTTGCAAAATTTAAGACTGGCGCCATTTTTGGAGGTAAAATTCTTGTTGTTTCTAATGTAGAAACATTTGAAAGTGTTAGTTTTGTTTGTTTTGTGTCGTTCATCAGCACTGTTCGTCCCCGGAATAAGTTTATATTAAAAACTGAGGTTTCATAAGTCGCACCATGTAAGTTATTAAGTAATTTATTGTTAGATAGGGTTTCCTTTACCACTTGTTTTTAGGGCTTATACACATTAATAGCAGGAGAGAGTTCCTCATTAGACTGGTCACCAGTTTTCAAAAATATTAGATTATTCTTCGGCCAGCCTCACTGACCACGAATATTTCACCACGTTTGCTTAAATGAGACTCATATTTTAACTGCAAAAATTTGGCTTCTTCAGTTGCGGTTCTTCAAGTTTCCTTTAAATTGGACATTGTCTCTTGGATTGATCTTGTGCTTTTGGTGCATGTTTGTCAGTTTCGATGAACATGAACTCTGATTGGCATGAGGCCACATATTTATACTGTAAGTAATTGGCTGCCTGGTGACAGCTGCTAACTTTTATGCTTGTTTTTTTATCCCAAAGTTACAGTCCTGTGATAGGGGTTTCATGTGTATTTTGCCTTTGTTTGGGTGTGCAGGATAGATGTCTCTTTGGTCACCCATCGAGAATTTTCCTAATTTCATGCTGCTCGTCGGTTGGCTTAACTGACCACGGGTATTTCACCATGCTTGTTAAAAGAAAAGTCTCTTCGGAGCATTCCGACTGCAGAAATTGGCTTCCCCAGCTGCGGTCGCATCCAGATTTGTTTGCTGCTTAATTTCCATCCTTCCTGCGGACCAGACTTGATTGCCCAGCATCACTGTGAGTATGGTTGTTTGGATAGTGACTCGACATTGGTTCGGTTGTTTGAAAACAGTACCTCAAGCTTAAGTCTGACACCGGATCAGTACAACCAAAAAGAAAATCGGTATCATAGCAAGCAACTGATGTCGGGCTTAAGTCTGTTACTTTCTTCGAACAACCGGGCTGATAACTCATCATCATAAAGTTTTCAGTCCGAAGACTGGTTGGACGCGTACCTCCATCCTTTCCTATATCCTGGGCTAGCCTACGTATTTCCCCAAAAGTTGAACATCCTACATTCCTAACTATTTGGGCCTACTCCTACCTCGTTTTATTCCCATCTCTGACTCTAATATGTCGCGAACTAAGCCTTCGTGCCTGAGAAGGTGTCCTGCCATCCTATTTCTCCTATTCCTTACTGCCTTCCATAAAATTCGCTTTTCTCAAACTCTTTCTAATACCTCTTTGTTGCTAACCTTCTATCCACGGTATCTTCATCATGCGTCTATAGCACCACATATCAAATGCTTCTAATTTTTTCCTATCCGCTTCTTCTATCGTCCAAGTTTCGCACCGGTACAATGCCGTACTCCATACATACGTTTTTAAGAGCCTCATCAGAGTTTCTACATTTATCATTCCCAAGCATAATAGTTGTTTCTTTTTCTTAAATGCTATTCGGCCCTGCGCTATTCTTTGAATTATATCTGTAGAGCTTCTACCATCGCAAGTTATTTGACTTCCTAAATAGCAGAAACCTGAGACTTCCTCTATCTTCTCTTTTCCAATTTGTATTTTCATTTTAGTCCTATTTTCACGCTCCCTACACTCCAAAATTTTGATTTTCTTTTTATTGATCTTTATACCATAGCCCCCGTCAAAAAAGCTTCCATTTCATTCAGAGCCCTTCCTAATTCTTCTTTGCTGGATGCTAATACTAATCTGAGCATATTAATAGTTTGTATATTAATTCCAGCAGCTATTCTGCCTTTAATAACATTAATCGCATCTTCGATATATAAATTGAAAACTAGAGCCGATAACGCACATCCCTGCCTCACTCCCTTTCGGATATCTACTTCTCTATGTTCCTGCTCAAATTCTATAACTCCCGTTTGTTCTTTGTATAGATTATGAATTATTCTTCTATCCCTATACTGCATCCCTACATTTTTGAGCACTTCGAACATCTTCCATTTTACATTGTCGAAGGCTTTTTCCAAATTTCCAAATCCTATATAGGCGGTCTTTCCCTTTTCTATTGTTTATTCTATCATTATTCGTAAAGCTAGAATGTGGCCTCGCGCGTTCCCCTATTTCTTCTAAATCCGATCTTCTCTTAATATTTCTTCCGCCCTTTTCTCCATCCTTCTTTACACAATTCTAGTTCAAATTTTTGACGCGTGCATGGGAAGTTAAACTGATCGTTCTAAAATTTTCACACCTATCCGCGCCTTTCCTTTTTGGCAAAGCTACTATGATGTTCCGTTTGTAATCTTCTGGAATCTCGCCTGTCAGGTATATGCGACTAACTAGTTTAAATTGTCATCACAAAAATGATCGCAAAATATTGCTAAGAGTATCATAATTTGAGCTATTCTAACAATTTATTTTTCTTGGCGTCCAAAGAATTATAGGAAAGAGGGTTAATTTCCTTAAGGAACATCACACTCGATCACACCAAACTTAAAAAGCATGCTCTACTGGTTTATCAAGCTCTATCATTATGAAGTCTGCAATACCTGGTATAACTGCGTTCGCATCGTTTTCATTCTCTAATTAATAGTTTGTGCCGATGAGAATGTATTTTATAAGAAACCCATTTAAATTAATGATGCAAATGCATCACCAAAGTCACTCAAACGCGTGTACGACAAACAGGTTTATTCGGGGCATCCAATTAGCAGTTATTTTTGTAACAAATAAATCCTACATTTATATCGCATCTGAAGCAATTGTAATGATTGCACCAGCAGTAATTATATTGCTCTTGCAGGACGAAGTTTCGAGCCATTACTTTACTATTTAATTATTTTAATTGGTGAGTGATCAAAAGTCGTTAAAATAAGATCGATAAAATTGTTAAGCATTTATTCAAATTAAAGGTAAGACCATGAGGAGAGTAACTGTACTGAAATGTAAACCGCCTCAGCCGGGAGGTGGTGACCACGTAAAAACCACTTTAGTTAAATTGGCTGCAGATGTCATGACTGTGTAATGATTACCCTTACTCCCTTTTACTTCTTTCCGTCTCTCTCACCGTTCGGAACCATTAAATCTCCGGAGTTAATACAAAATGCATTTGTTGTTCTTCCATTATGTAAATGAAAACCCAAACCACTCTCTGGTTCGAAAGCCCGCTCCATCAACGCGATAATGCATTTCCGGAATTCCGCAAAAAGTCCTTTATAGTTGTCTTTCACTGTGAATTATTTATCAGTTGTGCAGCTTTTGTGCAAAAATAAACACCGATGTAACACCACAATTTTATTTACTTAGTTACGGAGGGTATATTCATAAATAAATAAAGCAGTTATATTATAGATTGTGTGATCCATCATCTATACCATAATTAAGAATAGTTAACCAAATTTTATCACATCCTAGCTTTCGTAACTTCAATTTCGCTCGGTTCTTGGAGCACTTGACGAGTGTGTATTGGTGTGTGATTTTTCTTCCATAGATAAAAAAATGTAATTTTGGAATGCCAACATTTTGGAAGTATTTTGCGTATATTGTCAAAAATAAACAATTTGATTCCCGCGATGATGCAGTTCTAGGTAGTGCTACTCTTAAATACAACTGCACTTATTTAAGTTACAGATGGTTCAAAACAGGTTTACATTGTAAGTGATAGAACTCAGATTGTTAGAGTTGGTTGTGCCCTGTCTGAGTCTGGTTCTGTAATCTGCGGGGCCCCTCAGAAATCTGTTTTGGATCCTATTTTGTTTTCATTGCATATTTACGACATTATAGATTGTTTTAGGCATCAGGGGCGGCTCCTTAATAAGCTCGCTCGTGCGGGCGCACTGCCTAAAAAATATGTTTTTAACCTTTTTTGATAAGGTTCAAACCTTATAATTATAAACTAATAAGTTTTAAACTTTTTGAATCTCCAGCGTTTAGCTGCCGCAATATATATTAATTATTATGAGATATAATAAATAATACGCGCTCTAGGCATCCCGCGTCGTCTGTTTCAAAATGCCTAGCACACACGCAGCCAAACTTCCAAGTACTGTGAGGAGTGAGGTGTGGATCTGTTCGGCGCCTAGGCAAATGTACATTCGATATGGGAGCGAGATGGGCGTGACTCGGGAAAATTTCGCCGCATGTGCTTTTAGGTGGAAGAATGAAGCTTGCGTCGGAGCGCTGTTTGAGTACACACTAACTCGGGCACTAACTTGGTAACTTAAAACTTACAGTTGAGCGAAGCATATACACGGGAGTTGGTACTTCTGCGGCATTGTTTATTGTTTTTGTTTACCATATTTAGGTCTGAGACTGACTCGCTGCTTTGCTTATAACGTGAGTAATTAGCTGTATTATCGTGTTTATTATTTTTAAGTATTGAAATTTCCAATAGCTAGTGGTAGTGGTTTGGTTCAAGTGAACACTTAAACAATGTGGAGTGAACTTTAACAAAGTGGTCGCCTGATTTTTGCAATTTTCAAAATTATTGTGTTGTAATACTCCATTCAGTTAAAAATGAATAGTTTATCTAAATATAGACTTGACGAAAAACTTGAAATAAAATGAAATGGACGTCCTAAGCCTGTGCGTTGTGCAAAGTATCAAATGCTTTTCGAAAGGTCGCGGTAAAATTTGTGTGTGAAAGTTTAACCTTTTGGATTTGGGATTTTCGTCAAATATTGCGGTGAGTGAAATTTCTTGTTTGAAAATGGCTTTTAAAGCACTTCATTTAAAAAAACTACGGGGAAGAAACCGCCAGACCCCCCCACCCACTGAGCGGTGATTTCATTCCAGAGCACTGTCAAGTTCTAAAATCAGGAGCCGTCACTGGTTTTAGGTATTGCAAGTATCATCTACATGACGGTAATACACAATAATAAATTGTATTACTCCTGCGGAATCGATGAGGTAGAAGTTGCGATTATTAAGATAAGTTTTGACCTGAAAAGTTCGGACGCACTGCTTCAACACTAGATAAGAATCAAATCCAGAAAATCTAAATTAAGTACTTTATTTGTCTGGTAGATCAAGTAATAGCGTGTTACGGACAGAGATAATGAGAAAATTAACAATTTCAATTCAGGATCAACCGTTGCAGTTCGCCGAGTGCGCCAAGAATTTGGGTGTATTATTGATGGATTAAATATGCTAAAGCATAATATTTGTATTATATTAATTTTATGTACAGTTCAATTGTTAAAAGAAGCATCTTTCGTCATCGACTATATTCGTATGAATTAAGATCGAGGCGTATGTAGTAGTTGTTTCTTCTCTCAATGACGGCATTCTGAGTCGTAACCGTCGACGCAAATACTTGTCAAACAAACGTCAGAAACGTAGGTAAATGTCAGCAAAATGTTGGAAGTTTAAAATTACGCCCTAAAGTGATGAATAATTTAAATGAGGTACTAATTACTTGAATATGTGCTAGATTTTGTGAGAGGACACGAAAATTTAATAATTATCGGAGATTTCAATGAAATCGTAGGCACAGGGCGAGAGGGCGGAATAGTTGGCCCCTTTGGATTAGGCAATAGGAACGATAGGGGAGTTAGACTGATAGAGTTCTGCGATAAACATAACTTAACGGTCGCGAACACTCTATTTCACCATCATGTTAGGAGATGCTATACGTGGAAGATGCCAGGAGACTTAGGGAGATATCAAATAGATTACATTCTCGTTAGGCAAAGATTTAGAAATCAAGTTAGGGATTGTAGAAGTTATCCAGGAGCAGATATAGATAGTGATCACAACATAGTCGTTATGAAAGCCAATCTTAAATTTAAGATTTTGAAAAAAAGAAGCGGAAGAAGGTATCTTGACCCAGAGAAACTAAAAGATAATGATATGCGCAATAAGTTCGAGAAAAAGACAAACGAAGTACTAAAGGGCACGGGTGGAAATATTGTTACGGACATAGAGGCAGAATGGAATTGCATTAAAAATAGTTTAGTTTCCTCAGCTAGGGATATTTTGGGTCATAAACAGAATGAAAGTAGGAAACCCTGGATAACAAAACATATTGTGAGTCTAATAGAGGAAAGGCGAAAATATAAAAATAGGTTAGATGAAATAGGGAAACAAAGATACAAGGTGATCAAGTGGGAAATTATTCGGAAATGTAGGAAAGCGAAAGAGCAATGGATCGATAATAAATGCAAAGAAGTGGAAGATAAGTTCGAAGTAGGAAAGACTGATGAAGCATATAAAATAATTAGGAGAAATTTTAGAGAAATTGGATCTAGTACCAAAAACATTAGAAATGAGGCAGGAGATATCCTAATCGGAAGCGGGGAGGGGGAGAAGGCAGATAGGTGGAAAGAATATTTAGGAAACTTATATGCGGGACAGGAAGTGCAAGATATATTAGAAAGCGAAAGCAGTGTAGAGGGGGATAACCTAGGGAGTCCTATAATGAGAGAAGAGTTTGAGATAGCACTAAAAAGTTTAAGGAATAATAAAGCACCAGGTATAGATGGCTTGCAGGCAGAAATCTTAAAGTGCGCAGGTCAAGAGGTAATAGATCGTTTATTTAAATTAGTTAGTCGCATATACCTGACAGGCGAGATTCCAGAAGATTACAAACGGAACATCATAGTAGCTTTGCCAAAAAGAAAAGGCGCGGATAGATGCGAAAATTTTAGAACTATCAGTTTAACTTCCCATGCGTCAAAAATTTTAAATTTAACTAGAATTGTGCAAAGAAGGACGGAGAAAAAGGCGGAAGAAATATTAGGAGAAGATCAGTTCGGATTTAGACGAAATAGAGGAACGCGCGAGGCCATTCTAGCTTTACGAGTAATTATAGAAAAAACGATAGAAAAGAGAAAGAGCGTCTATATAGGATTTGTAGATTTAGAAAAAGATGTTCGAAGTGCTGAGAAAGGTAGGGATGAAATACAGGGAAACTTGGACAATAGGAGAAGCGGATAGAAAAAGAGTAGAAGCGTTTGAAATGTGGTGCTACAGACGCATGATGAAGATACCGTGGATAGATAAGGTTAGCAATAGGGAAGTATTAGAAAGAGTTGGGGAAAAGCGGAAGGTATGGAAAACAATAAAGAGTAGGAGAGATAGGATGGTAGGACACCTTCTAAGACACGAAGGAATAGTTCGTGACATACTAGAGTCAGAGATAGGAATAAAAAGAGGTAGGGGTAGGCCTAGATTAGACTACTGCTCTCAAATAGTTAGGGATGTACGATGTTCTACTTTTAGGGAAATGCGTAGGTTAGCTCAGGTGAGAAAAGAATGGAGGTACGCGTCCAACCAGTCTTCGGACTGAGAACCTTATGATGATGACTAATTACTTACTAAAATCAAGAAAAATTGAGTAATAGGGAAAATCAAGAGAAAAATTCACTTAGAAGGTAAGGTAGGGAGTTAGGAACTCAACGGTCTTGACAGATTGAATTATATATTTTAGCATATGCACAATATGAAAAAGTTATGAAGTTACACAATAAGTAAAAGTACAAATGGCAGTAAGGATGAGGCTCACGCGTCGATGGGGTCCTGTAAAACGGAAACCAGGTTCTTCGGTCTTCGATAATACAGTAAAGAGCAAAGAAAAGAATGTTAAATTGTTAGCTATTATGTAGAAGCAATGATTTTAATATTATGTAGTATTAAACACAAAAATAATATAAAACTATACAAAAATTGGTTAAGTGGGAATCAATTCCCGCATGAAGGGTTCTGCACATACCTACATTAAAAAAGATTTTGTCTAATCAACAATATTATAATCCCTAAATGTATGGTGTTCAGTTAATAAATTATTATTTGTCACTGTCATTCACTTCATTTGAAAATACAGCTGTCAATGGCAATAAAAGGGCACTGTTTCCTTTTTCAGCTTTAAAATAATCGAGCAGGGATAGCACTATTTCCTGATGGCACTTCGAATTCAACATACGACCTCTCATGCTTAAGGAAAATTCTGTAAATATAACACAGACGAGGAACAAACTAAATTCACACGGCGCCGTCGCTGTAGCCAATAATGGCTAGATGCCGACATTGACATTGACAGATTGACACTGACAGTTGGAGTTGCCACGGACCATATACGCTACGACGGTATTTAAGCAGTTGTCTTTGTCATTATTACGCTCTTACCATTAAAGGGTGGGAAAGACATACTGTTTCTTTTCAATATGTGTGATGCACAACAATAACGTTGGTCGTAAATCGACAATAAATTCGTTACGAAAGTTGCTTCTTTTAAAAATTGAACTGTACGTATTTATCTATGATTGTCTTACGGTCAGTCATAGACTACTACTGAGCAAATAGCACTCGAATGGGCGCTACTCCGCGAGCCCCATGAAACTCCAGCGTGCGGTTGACATGGCACCGTAAGTCTATTTACAAACTTTCCAAAATAAGCATCAAAAACTTATTTGAGCTGCCTAAATGCTGTGAATTAACGACGCCTTCGCCAAATGTCGTTCGCTGTGCGATGTATAAGTTCATTGTTCTCTTATACTATGAAGTTCCTTTATGCAGGGTACATAAATTGCAATTTTCTGTACAAGAATTTTGTATCTGCGCCAATAATGACTAGATAAATGAACAGATAGCCTTTCCCGACTTGCATAAGGTAACGTGAAACATGTCACAGCTAACAAGAGATTCAAAATTAATGGTACTAGCGGTATATTAATTTTTCAGTTTAGTGAGTATGGAAAGTAATGCAGTTAGGACGGATTTAATCCAAGAGTTCATGGCGTAATAATCATCGATTTGTCTGGCGCCGAAAGTACACAAGAAGGCACGTACAACCACACCTGTTGAATCTAAAGCTTGTTAGTAGAATAGAATTAGAGATGCAGATCGCTTTCGTCTCGTGATGGTATCCGGCGGTTTAACATTACGCCTATTTTGCATATGGTCAGTGGTATGAATCCATTATCGTCATAACATTTATGGAGGTTCTTATTAAAACTTTAATATATAATGATATGCTGTCACTGCAATTTACAGAATGCAAAATATACTGCATTAATCCCGCATTATGCTGCGTAGCCGCAGGATATACATTCCCTGCGAACTGTACTCCCATAAGTAATATTAAATACAATCTTTCTGCATATCTACAAGGGAATGTGCATATGACAGCAGAAGGCACCATTTTTAATAATTTCCAATTAAGTCCAAAAACTGCCTCCATAAATTTTCATTAATTTTTGAATAAATTATATTGCAGCACCATCCCCCTTGCTTGACGACTTATGGCAGAAGGTTTATAGAAAGAAAAATTACCCCAAAAATTGGTTGGTAAAGAATTTACAAAATAATTTTATGTGCAAAGGGCCCATTACTTCGTTTTTAGGGAATAGTGGTGAAACTGATGCCTACTACGTGATTACATTCGACAAAAGAAAGTCGGATGTAACACAAGTAAATACGACGATAAAAAGGGCTGGGGTTCAAGAGCAAGAAATAATTAATTGAAAAAGTATCTCCCTTATAAAATAGAGCATATGAAAAAAATGCAATAAGAAGAAAGACACAAATACAATGACATACGAAATTTTTATCAAGAGCTCAAAAAACTAAAGCAATATTCCAGCGAAAAATATTATACGGTAGAGACAAGGAAGGGAACTTGCTAGGGGGTGACAAAGAGGTGGCAAGAGTACTTTCGACATATACTAAGTGACAGTAGAGAACAAGAGGAAAAAGATGATGAGGTGGGGGAATAGCTGGAGAGACTGAAGAGCGGAAAAGGGGAGACATTGAAACACCGACAATCCAGGAAGTAAACAGAATCATCGAATATTTAAAAAACAACAAGAGTCCGGGTGGCGGAGGTAGCCACATTTGGGGGAAAGAACTAAGAAGCACAATTCGAGATTCGAGAAATATGTATAACTGAGAGAATGCCAGAAGCACGGACGAAGGCAATACTGACATCAACTTTCAAGATTTCGGTCACATTAGTAAATCTAAGGATGAGATTAAAGACAGATAGAGAAATTGCAGAGTATAAATGCAGTTTCAGAAACAGCAGATCGATGAAGGGTCAGTTTTCGCCATGAAACAAATGTGATATCACCTTTATAGATTTTAAAAGGGTGTATGACGAGGTAAACCTAAAGCAGCAATGGAAGAGATGGGCATACACCAGAAAATAATGAATTTAGCAAAATGACAACATGTTAGCATCCTTTGCAGTTACAAAAATACCAAGACAAACAGACCCCTTATCAGAAACCCTATTAAATATGTTGCTTGAGAAGATAATTAGAGATAGCGAGATTAACAGAACGGGAACAATATACAGTAAAGACTATCAGTGCCTAGCCTATGCAGACGATGTTACCTTAGTTGCTAGATCGAGGAGAGGCCTGCAAATAATAATGACACGACTCGCAGTGAATGCTCAGAAAATGGGATTTACGGTTAATGAAAGGAAGACAGAATACAGGAGATGGGTGGTGGGACAAGAAAGGACGACCAGGAGATCAATTTAAAGTAAGACCAGTGCAAGAACCGCCAGGGTGACAAAAAATGTGCAGGGGGTTCGGATCCGAGTACTTAGATCAAAAACTGTGTTCAGAGAGACTAAAATAAGAATCTATAAAACAGTAATAAGACCCACTGCCACATATACCTGCGAGGCCTGGGTGATGACTGCAGCTGACCAGCGTAAGATGGAAGGATGGGAGAGAAGAATATTGGGAAGCATTTTTGGTCGAGTCAGAGAAGAGGAAGGATGGAGGAGAACGAATGAAGAGATAAAAGAGCAGTGTGGAAAACATAGTATATCAGCATCTGAAATGGCTCAACTAATCATATAGCTGGGACACATCTAAAGGCTACAACAGGAGACAATAACAAGAATAGTAATACGAGCAAGTCCCGACGGAGTCAGGAGCCGAGGACAACTAAGACTAAAGTGGTATGATGAGGTCCTGGAAGATCTGAGAAAAATAGGCGTCAAAAATTAGGCACAGGCAGGAGCGGAGAATGGTAGTACAAAAAGCCTTGGGCCGGGATCACCTGTAGGAGCTACACAAAACCTACTCGTAATGCTGCGAACGTTGACTTAACGTTTGTATGTCCATAGAGTAGAAGAAAACAATTTTTGATGATTTTCCTGAAACGTGAAACGCATTTCAAAATGTGGTGGAAAGAGTTTGTTGCAACTAAGTTATATAATATTGCAAACGAGTATTTGTTATGATCCAATTTAAATATCTGATAAGTAAAATTTATGTTTCACAAAAAACCGTTCGACGTTTGCATTGCAAACTTTATTGACTAATGACGCGAGATAATGAATAAAGAGTGCTTCCGAAAAAAGCAATCACTTTGATGTGTTTAGCACCGAACAGGTGTTCAACAAGGTTAAACATAATTAAATTAGTTGCCGCCCCGGAATGGCCCATTTCATTAGGCGAGCCTCACCTCGGCATTCCAAGATTTACTCTTTTTAATTTTCTTCGGAACCTTATTGAAAAAGTCAAGCTTGTTTTGCGAGTTTGATTGTTCGGAACGTGAACTTCCTTTTCCTGCAGCGGACGCGGGATCCTTCCTCTAATTCGACTCTAGGGACCAATGATCCAGAGTGGCGTGACTAACGCTGGAATATTGAAGGTAGCACACGTGTACCGCAAACCTATCCGTCACAATGTCAAACTTTACCAATGTATTATACTTGATGTAATACGAAAGTTTCGTAATAATCCTTTATCTAGTTATTGCTGCGGAAACTTTTCAATTTTGTTTGGGGAACTTCTAGCCGGGGTGCAAGTAAATTGGATGCTACGTAAATGTCCACTTTACTTAAAAGTATACCATAGGGTACATTTACAATGACTATACTCAGACAGCAAAGTGCTTCATGGACCACCTCTTATATTTTATTAGTTTTGTTATCGTATTTTCATTAGTAGCAATAATGGGTCCTTCAGGCAGAAGACGACACCACACAGAAACTTGTATTGAAAATTTTATGTTGTTTATGTTGTTGGTAAGAGTTTTCGAAGTGTTACAAAAATGTATTTGCCATTAAAATATTGATATAAACTGCGATATAAAAATAAGACGATATTGTATCATTGCTTTTTAATAATTACTGACCCATCACTGCAAATAGTCATTCAAATTAAGTTTAAAAAAGCGAAGTACGTAACAATGTCTGCTTTAATGAATGAATCTTGATCGACTTTAGGCAGAGATTGTTCACTATCATGATGAACACCTTCAAGCCTGTTGAGCTGGTACTTCAGTTCTTTGGCAGTCCAGTGCCACCCCGTTATTCTGGAACCCTATTTTTTTGGAGCGGAACGTCTTGGCACGTTAACAAGTAGGAATCGAAGAAAACTGAAAAAGGGAAAGGTTATTTTCTCACAAATTGGTATATTTTTTGTGTTCATGTATAATTTTAACGTCTTCTGAACAGCTTATTAAAGTAAATTCCGAGGTAAGAGTAAAGTTGTCTGACGTATTAGTGAGCAGCGTAGCCATGTATGGAGCGGAAATTTGGGGGGCTTAGACTGGGTAACGCCAGGGTACACGGTAAGAGACGAAACAAACAGAGAAAAACTAAAAACTAGGGCAGGAAAGGGAGCCATGAAATATGATGAAAAGTTAAGAGGTGGGGGCGGCAATGAGTTAGAAAGGCAGTGTTGGGAAGAGGTACGGAAGGGAGGAAGAGAAAAATCGAAATGGGAGGAGAGGCGAGAGAAATTTTATCAGGAGAAAGGATATGCAGCAGAAGAAGTGGAGAACTTGAGAACAGTAGGATGTAACATGGTGAGGGAGGTAGAGGAGAGAGACAGACAAATACAAGTGCAGGATAAAGAAGAGAAGATAAGACAATCAGATACAACAGCAAATATAAGGAAATAAGGGCAGCGGGACTACCGAGATATCTACGAAGTAGGGGAAGGGCAGAGAAGATAATAAGGGTGGCAAGGTTTAGACTGGGAAATGAGATGAGAGGGGGGAGGTACTGGGAAAGCTAAGACAGAAGAATGTGTGGGGTATGTGGGGTGGAAGAGGAGATATGGGAACATGTGTTAGGGAGGTGCTGGTGGAGAGAGAATACAGAACAAATCGGGGCGGAGATGATACTGGAAGAAAGCGGAAGAGGGGAGAAGTGGATGGAATTGATGCAGAGGGGAAGAAAGGAGAGGGAGGGTTAATTATGCTTAAATTAAATGGGAATTAGATATGTGGACGTTTATTGTGAACAGTTTATTTATTTATTGTTTTGTTTGTTCCATTCATTCATTTATTTGTTTATTTATTTGTTGTTATGCATGAGTTGTAATCCCAAATGGGAAACAATAAAACCATTATCTATCTATCTATCTATCTAAGTAAATTTCGAGGTAAATTCTTATAGAGGTTAGACAGCACCCACAGTCTAGGTACTCTTAACTTCCAACCAACATACACTTAAGGAGAGGAAGGGATGCGTGCTTAGATCATCACAGAGTAGGTACGCATGTCATACTCGAAACTTATTTTGTGAATAGAGGTCTGTGTGCCATACGACAGACAGTGAACAACGGGTTCATTTAATAAAATAAGTTTACAAGGATGTGGTTATATTATTATAGGGTTGTAAATGCAAATTATTATAAAATGGAATGTAACAACAAAGAGAAATAAAAGGTTTAGCTTTATTCCGAAAAGGAAAATAATAAGCTGTCAGAGTGTTAAGAACTTGATTGCTATTACAAAGCGTATACCGACAATCGAGCATTCCATTAAGTTTATAGCATTTCAATTTCTCGAGCTAGAATTCTCCAAAATGGCACTTTAACATTTTTTTCTCTTCCATCTTCGTCCTGTAAATGTACTTTTCGTTTTCCGCTCGTAGAAATTTAAGAGTCGATTATCATTTTAACTGCTCCTTTACTTAAAAGGCACTCAGAATTTCTTTTGTTGGAATCCATAGGGAAGAAAAACATGCAGTCTTGCAAGCCAAGCGATTCTAATGCCTCGGAGCAGTATTGCCCTACCGAGGCTACTAGATTGTTTACCGCAGATGGATACGAATAATACATGCCAATCGACCCTTCCAGCTTAAATAAGATTCAATAATTCACATCAAATATTTAGCTTTTGTGTTTTATGGATGCTCGGGACTCTGCCGCTTTGTGTTTACTTTACATCAATTTTCTGCGCCATTAAGGTAATGTGACTTCACTTAATAATGAAACACATTCCTGCACGGAAGAGAACGAAAAATATTTTATGATACCTGCTACCCTACCTTTGAGGAATTCGTACTCGCTGCTCATTATACCTAATTATTCGATAAATATTTAAGGCCTTCTTATAACGAGCAGCTTTATTCGATGAACGTGAAGCATCACCGATATAATAAAAGGTATTCCAAATTAGAGTGCTTTCATCGTTCGCTAAAATGGCATTGCAGTGTTCAATTAACTGTTTAGGAAGTGCCCCATCAACCCTATCATTGAATTGATTTTATTTATTTAGCTGCCGCCATGCCACTCTTATTCTACGTCAGATTTTGGTATGATATGGTATGGTTGACTACAAAAATCAATCGATACGCATCTGTTTAGCGAGTAGTATGAAAAGAAAAGTGATTTCGCTGGAAATTATTCAATCACATTTTGTCATGCTGCGTGGCAGTTGCAAAGGAAAGCCTAGAATCGAATCTATGCAGAAACTATGCCATTCGATAGTTCCTAAGCGATTAGAAATCCAACAGTTGCTTCTCGTGAAGATTTTTGAAACAAATTAGAAGCGAAATCTTAATAGATAGGCCGCTTCACAAAAATAATTATTTGCCTGTCAACTATGCAAATCCAAGGTGGAGTAAAACATTTTAATTGTTTTTACTTAATATCCGTAAAAGCGCAGAAAAGTTGCCTCTTACATAAACCATTTGATATGGTGTTTTTGTTTCTTTTTCTTAAAAGTAACATCTTCAGTGCTCCACCAATTATTATAATTTGGGAAAATTTAGTTAGATCTGTATTTAGTAGGCATAACTCTGAAAACAAGTGAAAGTAATATTCTTATTCTCAAAAGCTGTATTTTAAGTATACATGGTGATTTTGAAGTTGAGGCATTTTTTGTAACAACGCGAAGGATAAAGATAAAAATAATATTTTAAATAACTTTTTATCAAAACTCAAAATAAGAGAGAAATAGCCTTCCAAAGTTTAAACAAATTTTGAGTCCGGTCCTGTCATTTAATAAGCGACGTATGCGTCGCTTGTCCGAAGAAGCCATGTTTTTCTTATTCGTACGGCCAGTTCGGTTTTTGCGAATGTTATCAGTGACATGACATTGTATATGGGATCGTAGCATTGGATGTTCTGAAATTGACGGGTTTACATTACTGCTTGTTTGACGATTGTGTATTAAGAAATTATTCTTAATAATGGCTTATGACAATAATGAACTAGTGGATATATTATTAATTTACGGAGAGTGTGGTGAAAATTGTTTCCCTTACCGGGCATTTGGGAGTGCTATTCAAAGGACTAGAGATACTGGAAATTTACAGGAGCATCATGGAGTATATGCAGGACGACCGAGGATTCCGCCAAATAATCAGCGGGAGGAACAAATTCTGGATTTAGTGCATCAGGATCCTACAACAAGCACTTGTGTAATCGCTTCCCAGGTTCAAGTAAGTCAGACGAAAATTTGGAAAGCTTTGCACGAAAATCAGCTTCTTCCTTACCACGTTCAACGGGCTCAAGCTTTGAAGCTAGAGGACTCTCCACGCAAGTAGTTAGAAAATGAGAGCCTCAGATACGAACCCGTTCGGAGCACATAGCGCCATCGAGTTCTCGAGGTGCCATCGACTTCTTCGGCAGTGACCTTGAAAGAGACCAGAGGCTGCTGAAGGAGTCGTTGAGGCATCCGAAGAAGTGTCTTCAGCAGCGGCATCTGCAGCAGCAGCCTCTGGTGTCTTTGAAGGTCATTGCCGAAGAAGTGGGCATGTCTTCAGCAGCGTCTGGTGTCTTTCAAGGTCATTGCCGAAGAAGTGGTCGTCAGCAGCGGCCAGGCGCATGCGCCGGGGCTATTCCTCAGATCAGTCCATCGAGTTCTCCATCCACTTCAAGTGGGCGTGTCTGCAGCAGCCTCTGGTCATTGCCGAAGAAGTGTGCATGTCTTCAGCAGCCTCTGGTGTCTTTCAGGGCCATTGCCGAAGAGTGCACACCCAAGCCGCCATTTTGTGGGCTTTGGCTGTGGCTCAGGCGCCTGCGCCGGGGCTGTCGCGTACAAAGCGCGTGTTGCTCATTGTTCAGGCCAGTCCATCCTGGCCCCATCCACTTCTTCGGCAATGACCAGAGGCTGCTGAAGGAGTCATGTCTTCAGCAACGGTGTCTTTGGGGCCTTTGGCCGTGGCTCAGGCGCATGCGCCGGGGCTCTGAAAGTACACGTGTTGCTCATTGTTCAGGCCAGTCCATCCAGGTGCCATCAATGACCAGAGGCTGCTGAAGGAGTCATGTCTTCAGCAACGGTGTCTTTGGGGCCTTTGGCCGTGGCTCAGGCGCATGCGCCGGGGTTTTCGCAAACGTTCTGGAAATGACGCCGACCGGGATTCGAACCCGGGTCCCCACGCACCGGAGCCCTCGCTCCAACCAACTGAGCTAATCGGCGGCCCACAAGCCCGTCTTTCAAATCATCCGTATATACTTATGATTGTAAACAGAAGTTACAGAATTAATATTTATTTTCTCGGAAATTTACAATTGTTTATACTAAATAAATATTGATATTAAAGTTTAAGAGAAAAGCACGTTCGCCGCCGATAAGAGATGTTATAATTGTTTTTATTATGGGAAATAACCTTTCATCTTGCCGATAGGATATGTTTGTTTCGGTTTGATCCCACGCTCTGCATGTGCATTTAATACGTTGTAGACACTACAAGGTGACCCGTTTGTTTGTTTGTATTATTACAATAAAATAACATTCTAGAATATTCTTCTGATTGTTTATTTGAAATTACTTGTTATCTTGATGCGTTTCGGACACGTGTGGGAAAAAAACATTCTAGAACATTCTCCAGTTTGTTTATTTGAAATTACTTGTTATCTTAATGCGTTTCGGACACGTGTGGGAACCATCTGATTGATATATGCAAACATCTTAGTTCTCGGTAGTAGAACATTCTACATCGCTAATTATTTGAGAACAGTAGTCTAAATTTAGGCTAACCCCTACGTAAAAACTATGTCATGTGGGGTGTCAAATTAAAGGACTCGACTAGAGGTATCCGAATATTGGGGTGGATTTTAAGGGTGGTTTTTGGGGGTGGTTTTTAGGGGTGTTTTTAGGGGTAGCTTTTAGGGGTGGTTTTTAGGGGCGGTTCTTGGGGTGGTTTTGGAGGGTGATTTTTGGGGGTGGTTTTTAGGGGTGGTTTTTAGGGGTGGCCACTCACTGACCGCGCCCCCGGCCACGCTCCTTGCCCCGCCCACCTAGATCATGTAGGGTATCAAATTAATCAGCTCGATGAGACAAAAAGGAATCTATAGTTATTCTCCTACTTCCGAATTCTTATCAGTAGTTGTCTGTCTGTATGTCTGTCGGTCCGTCTGTCTGTCTGTCTGTCTGTCTGTCTGTCTGTCCGTCTGTCTGTCTGTCTGTCTGTCTGTCTGTCTGTCTGTCTGTCTGTTTGCGAATACAGCTGTCTGTTGACACAGACAGCTGTATTCGCAAACACCATGGCTGATGACACGAGCAAGAATAAGACTGCGCATGCGCACGGTTGTATGGAGAGTATTTAAGCAAGAAAATTAACGGTGCTGTCAGTTAGTACTTGTGCTTCAACAAGGGAACCGCATTTGAATAATGACACACATAAACGTAGACACGTTTCGTGTTCTGGACGGTGCTGTTTTGGATGAGTCAGCACGCCGTGTCGAGGTGCACGTACATCAGCCGTTCGTGACAACAACAACATTCAACGCCAATGACGAAATTCGCATACCAATCCACCAACAAGACGTTTACGTACTGCCGCATCTAAGCAGCATCTACATAGAGGGCAGGTTCATTAAGGGTGCAGGAGGCGGAAATGCGGCTTTAACAAATAACGCCCTCAGTTTCCTCTTTGACGACGTCCGCTATGAAATAAACGGGGTGGAGGTGGATCGAACAAAAAACGTGGGCATCACGAGCACACTGAAGGGTGTAGTTTCTCTGAATGTGGGTGAGGTAGGTGCCCTGGAGAATGCCGGCTGGACGAATACGGGAGACTCACCGAGCCACCTTATCGACGCGAACGGGAACTTTAACGTGTGCATCCCGGGAAGAATCCTGTTAAATGTGTGTCACGAGCTCATTTTGACTCGATCGAAAAACGATAGGAACGCTTTCGTGGGTAACGAGGACACCAGAATTGAGTTGAGCAAGGTTCATTGGAGGGTGCCGTACGTCTATCCATCGGATGCTGAATACCTAAAACTTCTCAATATTGTCGAGGAAGAGAGAACGTTGCAGATATGTTTTCGCAGCTGGGAGCTGTACGAGTATCCGGTGTTGCCGCAAGCTACGAAACAAACGTGGGCCGTCAAGACTGCAACACGGTTGGAGAAACCCCGCTACGTTATTGTCGCCTTCCAGACGAATCGCAAAGCGAATTTGGACACGGATTCAAGCAAATTTGACCACTGCAATCTGACAAACGTCAAACTGTACCTGAATTCTGAGTGCTTCCCCCACGAGAATTTAAACTTGGATTTCTCCACGGGGAAATACGCCCTGCTATACGAAATGTACCAGAACTTCCAGAGTTCATACTATGGAAAAGTTGGCGAGCCGTTATACGGCAAGGAACAGTTCAAGGATCTAGCGCCCATCGTGGTGATTGACGCATCAAAGCAGTCGGAAAGCATCAAGCCTGGACCCATAGATATGCGTCTAGAATTTGAGTCGAGCGAGAATTTTCCGCCCAACACAACCGCATACTGTCTCATCCTGCATGACCGCATCGTTGAGTATACACCGGGTAATGAATCGGTCAGAAGAGTGGTATGAGAAGCTGCAGGGCTTTCGATTTGCCCAGAAAATACACGCATGCCTACTCTGTATACAGATTATAGTTTTAATTATATTGATGTAAAAATATATTCAACGTTTTTATTTTTGCGAAAACCCCGGCGCAGGCGCCTGGGCCACATCCAAAGGCCCAACAGCACCTAACAACAATTCTGATTGGATGCTGCCCACAACCACTCTCATTGGCTGTTGCCCCGCCCACTCTTATAGCCAGAGCCCGGCGCATGCGCCTGAGCCACGGCCAAAGGCCCCAAAGACACCGTTGCTGAAGACATGACTCCTTCAGCAGCCTCTGGTCATTGCCGAAGAAGTGGATGGGGCCAGGATGGACTGGCCTGAACAATGAGCAACACGCGCTTTGTACGCGACAGCCCCGGCGCAGGCGCCTGAGCCACAGCCAAAGCCCACAAAATGGCGGCTTGGGTGTGCACTCTTCGGCAATGGCCCTGAAAGACACCAGAGGCTGCTGAAGACATGCACACTTCTTCGGCAATGACCAGAGGCTGCTGCAGACACGCCCACTTGAAGTGGATGGAGAACTCGATGGACTGATCTGAGGAATAGCCCCGGCGCATGCGCCTGGCCGCTGCTGACGACCACTTCTTCGGCAATGACCTTGAAAGACACCAGACGCTGCTGAAGACATGCCCACTTCTTCGGAAATGACCTTCAAAGACACCAGAGGCTGCTGCTGCAGATGCCGCTGCTGAAGACACTTCTTCGGATGCCTCAACGACTCCTTCAGCAGCCTCTGGTCTCTTTCAAGGTCACTGCCGAAGAAGTCGATGGCACCTCGAGAACTCGATGGCGCTATGTGCTCCGAACGGGTTCGTATCTGAGGCTCTCATTTTCTAACTACTCACGCAGAGTCGAATTTTGTAACTGGCTATGGTTACCCACAATGGAATTAATAATTTCCACAATACACATGCCTGGGCTGTAGAGAACCCTGGAGCTGTACGAAGAAGCAATTTTAAGATTGCTTTTCCGTTAATGTGTGGCAGGCATTGTAAATGGCACTTTAATTGAACCATTCATTTATTAAACGGCCACAAAAGGCAA
This sequence comes from Xestobium rufovillosum, assembly GCA_963966045.1. Lineage (NCBI taxonomy): Eukaryota > Metazoa > Arthropoda > Insecta > Coleoptera > Ptinidae > Xestobium > Xestobium rufovillosum. Next base: position 36,310,413 of record OZ014492.1, read on the forward strand.
CATGTGGTTATTGCGCGATGGGGCACCGGTTCATTTTAGGCGTGAGGTACGAGAAAGTTTGGACGAACAGTTACCTAACCAGTGGGTCGGTCCTGGAGGGCATGTCGCGTGGCCGCCAAGATCGCCGGATCTAAACCCGATGGATTTCTACTTGTGGGAGCGGATGAAAAGTATTTTGTTCAAAATCCCGGTTAATACTCTCGAAGAACTAAGAGCACGAATCGTAAATACATCCGAAATAATTCACGGATGGCCCTTATCGCTGTTACGAGCATGTACAGATGCGTGGCTGCGACGCGCACAAATTTGTGTCGACCAAAACGAGGACACATTGAACAATATTATTGTTAGCGCGGCATCAAAGTGGCAGGGCGGATTATTTCGCAGAGATTTACAATAAACATGCATGTATTTTCTTTAGATTTTTGACTTTCTTTCCATGTGAATGTTGTGTTATTACTGAAGGAATCACCTCTTAAAATAAAAATCTCTACTTAAAAAAATTGCGCGTATAGCATCGTATACGTGATAGAAGTGAAAGTTCTATAAAATACATAAACCAAAAAAACATCTCACATACCTATTAGAAAATAAAAAAAAACATACTTAAGTTAATTAATGATTAAATACAAAAATTACTTCGCGTACTGCCAATATTGGTAGTACGCGATTTAATCATGGATTTCTACCAAATAGTGAAAAGTGAAAATATTAACTAAATTCTTAAGTTATTTAAAAGTGTCATAAAATATTTACGCAAAAGAGCATTTATAATGTGGTATCGTATCGAGTCTGGGTAAGATTTCTCTGGAATGAATTCTCGCTCGTATGAACCCGTCCCGCCCTTCAAGGGCCTAGGACTAAACTAGGAGAATGTAACAATTTTCGCACATCTTTCTATCGGCTGGGTGTGAGAAGGTAGGTGATGCTTGGAATTCTAATGGAAAGGCTGTTGGATGATCAATCAGACTTTCCATGTTTTTGTCTGATAGTTTTAAAAACTGGTGGTGCTGTAATAATAATTATTGTCTACCAGTAAACGAGTTAAAAATATTCATTAGCACTAAAATTTAAATCTGTAATCACGAATTTGCCAACTTCAACACTTTCTTGCTTCTATCTTGCGTTTAAAACTCTCAATCCAAGTTGTCTTACGTGTTGACGATTGACACTTTTAACATTGAAAATGTTATTAGTATCCCAGTATGGGTATGATATTCACCGAAAAGATTGTGTTGCATTAAATTATGAGATGGGTTTTTAGTAGTACCTAATATAGAGGCGCAAAATGCGATTGACAGTCGTGAGCCAGCGAACATGTGACATTTTTTCTGGATTTCGTAAGGCGAACTCTTAAAGATAGCTTCCAGAAATAACCGCTTTCGGAATTTCGGGTACATATATACTTTTTATCAGTACTGAGATCACTGATCTCTGCCTCAATTTCTGGCGAAAGTCTTTTTATCGAGTTGAAATCCACTACAGGTAATTTTTCACAACATTCTAATGCCTTCATTTGGACCTGTACCTAGTTCGCTTATCAAGAAACTGAAATATGTAACTGGCATACTAGCATACAATAGTCTTCATTTTGGCCGTATATGATCCTCTAGAGCCAGGAAATGTTCTTGAGCCAGCCAGTATATATTGACTTGCTATGTATTTTCCTAATCGAATTCTTATTCTCCATTATGATACCCATTCAATTAAACAAAATAAGATTACGTCTTTCACAATCAGCCGACATACTGGTTAACTCAAATAAATAATTGAAAGCCCACCTTGCTGCAGATGTTAACTAATATGGAATGCATAAATTTTAATCGACAAGTATCGAAGTGTTCGTTGTAGATAATCCCCGGGCCCCACGACTCGGACTCCAGCGCAAAGTCACTACCGGCGGAGAGTGCCTTTTCTGATTCTGTTTACCATATATATCATTCTTTCTTGAAAATAATAGCAAATCCTTGTATCAGTCTATTAGTAAAAGGATTTATTTTCATTTCTGCAGACTAAAAATCAAGTGCCAAGACTGTTAACTGTGTGCCGGTCCGAACTGAAGCCAAGACGTCCCACCTGAATTGCCCCGTATATTACGCTCGCCGCCATCGCGTCACACTTCTTGATTCATCTTTGTAATGGGATTGTCTTGTTCGACTGATTACAATAGGGCGTTTGTTTTAGCGGATGATAGCAAGGAAGAACCGATCAGAGGAGGACGGAAAAAGTCGGTGGACGATACGCCACCCACACCACCGGGCGCTCAAATTCAATTAAATAAAACTAACAAACACGTATGCCCACCGACTTTAATAATTTCTGGGCAATTTATGAAACTGCATAATTATGTAGTGTAACAGCTGACCGATTTTTAAATTAAATAAGTAATGTGGAGCAACACTTTTTAAATTTTTACATATTGCAATAAAGTCAATTTTCCCTTTGGAACTGCACTTTTCTCTAAAAACAAGGAATCTTCAGAATGCAGAATTACAGAATGGTCGAAAAGTGTCGAATAATTGTTATTGTTCCTGAGAATCTTTCGACGTATCGATTCTCCTTGATATACTTCCATTTTCCCATTTCCCTATCATATTTGAAGTAGGTATCTAGGACTGGCAATGAGGATTTTTTTAAATAGCGGCAAACGCGCCTTTACGAAGATTCAGCTGTTTCGTACTCGCATATTGATTATCACTGAGAACTAGGTGTTCTACTACTTGAAACTTTGCACACTTTTAATCTTCTTGCTGTGCAGATAAGTGCTACGATCTCAGTTTTTTGCAGCATCTAAAGTTTGCTTTCTTAAAAATTAGCATTGATTTCCCGCGAAAACTAGGTGATCGTTTTTCACAGATTACACATACAACTTTCAGAATTTCTACCAGAAGTTTCGCACACTTCTTATTATGCAGAAATGCGATATGGTTTCAGTTTTCATTTTAATTTTAGAAAAACGTTTCTTTTCTCGTTTCTTGGACTTAATTTTAACTTGTCTATTTCTTTCTTTAGTCTTTATTATTTTTTGCTTGTTTATTCTATGACCAATTTTGCACAATATTGCACATATAAAATGTACGTTCCTTAATGACGAGATTTTCAGAATTTCAAAATAACCTTTTGCATGAGAACTTCGATATTTTACTTATTTTTGAAACATGGCTTAATGTTCGCATCCATGACGCTGCAGTCTGTGTACCGGGATATACTATTATCAGGAGATACAGAGTGGGCAGATGTGGAGGGCTCGCTTTGTATGTTAAAACGTCAATTTCTTTTAGCCAGGTTGGGGTTGTGGCAAGTCATTCACTGGAGCAACTCTTTGGGAGACATGCATACCTACCTTGCAACATGCCGCATAAGAAGACCACCATCCCCTATCCTAGCAATGAACTTACGGGTCACGGCATTATTTAGATATAAGAAGTCAAGTAACAGAGTACATTTCTTATATTACAAGCAACTACGAAACTATACCACCAATGCAGTGAGGCTATTTCATTTTAAAAAAATTATTTATATCATAAAAACAAGTAATTAAATTGAACAGTGTATGCTCCCTGGAAGGTACCTTGGACTGTGGTGTTCCTCAGGGCTCCATCCTTGGACCGCTTGTGTTCTCCATCTATACCTAGGTATAGTCTAATTTGTATTCTTGTATAAACAATTCCAAGGTGTATTGCTATGCGGATGACACCCAAATTAATTATTATTATTTTAATGACAGTGATGTAGAACTCAATTCACATTTATTAAACCTAGTTGGGGCATCTTTAGATATCCAGATAAGTCAGTTTTAAGGTTGTTTGGGAAAGGTACTCTTAGGGATGAGGTTTTAAATAGATTAAATATAATGGTAAATAAAGTTACATTGAAATGTGTGGGTGAGGTCAGGAATCTTGGGTTGTTCATGAGAATTTGAGATATGCCTCGTGAACTGAAAAGATATAATTTGTTGGCATTTAGAAAACAACTAGTTGAATTACTGTTGAGAACAAAAAGTATGTTAATCCCCTTTGCTACTAAATTGGTTATATTGCTCTGAATAACCTTCCCTTTCCAGTCTTCCTTCTGTCTTTCTGTCCTCATACTTTCTCACGACTTTATTCTATGCTTATTCACTTTTCATCGATTTTTTTATTGTGCGTTTCTTATTGCAGGCTCTATAGTACGTTTTCTTATATTATATTTAGTTTATTTTATGGTTAAGTGGATAAATAGTCGCTTAGACTGAACTACGCCTTTTGGCATACATTTTTTTTTGTTCCTGAAATTTGATTATAAACTGATTATAGGTAATATGTTCAATAAAGATTTTATTCTTCTTCTTCTTCTTCTTCTTCTTCTTCTTATTATTATTATTATTATTAATGTTATTATTATTATTATTGTTTACTTAAAACTTAACAATCTTCTCTTCCTCTAATCTTAAGGGCGAAATACGGCACTTTTTTCTGAAATTACAAATATATAGATCATAGCGTATTTCTGCATAATAAAAGGACTAAGTATGCAAAATTTCAGGTAGTCTTCGAAATTTGGATGCGTAATCTATGAAAAACATATGCTTATATGTTTTATTTTTCGATACACCAGAGACTTTCGATTTTTTCAACTTCAGCCAGTACGATTTCTTCGAAATTTCGTTAAAAAGGAATTTGCCGTTTGAAGAGAAAATTTCGCAATGCCATTTGTGTGTGTAAAATTGCTTAGGCAAACTTGATATCAATATTCCCTCGTATAGGACCTCCTAATTATTTCTTCCATAAACAGCACGATGCTTTTGTAGAATTCAGAGCGCCAGAGGTCGGATATTTGCCCATTAAAATTAATGCAGTTCTCCATATTAGTGTAATAAGACAATGAGTGTGTAGCGAACGTCTGCCATAATAACACAAGCTTTAATCCCATTAATGCCCATTTTACGGCTATCAAATATTAAACGAACTCTAATCAAGCGCTCGCTTGGATATACGTCGCCGTCAGGAAATTAACAATAACAATTACGCTTGCCACTTAAAGTGCCTACATGGTTCATATTAAATTTATCGAAATAATTATCTTGCAGGGGTAAACTTGATTACGGTGCTCCTTTCTCCCCGTTCTTCGTAGCGACTGATCTTATTGCTCAACTCATATCCGCCCGAATCTTAAGTAAACTGTCTGTAAGCGGCTTACATTAATTAATAAGGAGCTCTGCTAATTGCGCCGAGGAGATACTGTACAGTGTTTTGATTGGTTGCTCCTATGAGATTCCAAATCTAACAATACAACCTTGTCTACAGCAACAGACGCTGAATTCATCTCGAGCCTTTTTGCTCGTGCCCTATTAATATTTGCAAAGTTCACAGACCTATACTTTAGATTAAATCGGTTGATAAGAAACAAAATGTACGTAACCGCAGTGCTTAATTACACATTAGAGGATTACCTACTACTTGAAGATGTAAAATTCTGGATGCCTACCCCTGAAGTAGCTGATATATAACGAACCCCATAACGAACTTACGAAAAATGTGGGAAGTTTATAGTTTGTAGGTTATGTCTTTTTTATCCAATACTGAGTTCAGTTGTTGCCTGGGACCAGGATTATTACCATTCTGAAACCCGAAAAGTCCACAAGTGAAGCGCTGAGTTGCCGACCAGTTCCTTTGCCGACTGATGTTTATTACAAGATCTCGGAGCACCTCCCTTAGATCTCCTTCACTCTGAACAGGCATCAGGGTTTAGAGCGAACAGAAGTTGCTGGGATCAGTTACCTCGATTAATCACACATGTCGAGGCATGAGCCTAGAGATAATGGAAATTGCAATATTGCTCTAGTGGACTTCACTCCAGTTACATTGCCGTTTGACAAGATCTTGGACGAACAATAGTAGGAAATATGTCTCCTTACATTTTTAAGTGATGCAACCCTGTCTTCATATTGTTATGAATGAAGTTTATTAAGGGCGCCCCCGTTTGAGTCATCCTGACTTGTTTACTTTGTGAGACTGACAGTTTTACGGTCGAGATAATTATTGGAGTTTACTCCTTAAGAACCGATTTTCAGTTATAGCCCGCGGTACGGAAATTTTATGAGTAGTAAAATCAAGTGTTACATTTTGCGTTAACAGCGTTAACTAAAAGTGAGGCGTTACGTTTCTCTGCGCAACGCACCTTTCACATTGAAATTATGTGTGTATCTATGGATACGTATATTTCTGTACAATAAACAAAATTATCATGTGATTGAAGTTAAAAAATACTAACAGATTTGGAAAAAACCTATTCCAGTGATAATGAAGAAGAATCCGAAAAACACATGGACGCGGATAATAATTGGTAAGCGTATAATTCATGTTAACGAATTATATAAATTGTACATACGAACAGCTATGTCTTTTATTTAGTGTATGTATGTTTGATTAATTATTGTTTACCGTGTGCCCCAGGAATACTGAAGCATCCTGTTTAACATGGGAAATTTGAAAATTGCGATTTCTATGTCCCCAAAGTGTATCAGGACACACACAATGTGCACCAGAGAACGTTTTTGTGCAATATTTTTCAAAGTTTAACAAAAAATATCAAAAATATTTCCAAAAATATATCGCGTGGGAATCAACTTCGTTTAAATACAAGTGTAAAGAAGAGGACAGCCATGTTGCAATGGATTAGTGAGTTCAATCGCACGCCGCCGATATTGAATCCGGGCATACGGAGGTTCAAATCCAATAGCAGTTCGTTTTCTTTTTTTACTTTTATCTTTATTTTGAATAAACGGCGATCGATTTTTATCAGTAAAGATGCATAATTAAACGTTTTATAATTTTTAATTAAACTGGAAATGGACTTACTAGAAAATTATTTATCAAGTGATTGAAGTTAAAATAATCGTTCGTAAGGAGTAAACTCCAGTCGTGCGTCGGAGCTGACACACACAAGTTTTTTTATTACCCTCTGGAAACAGACTTTGTAGAACCGACTCGCATATTCTCGGATATGCTGGATCCCTTCTGTTGTTCGTCCAAGGGCAGGACGGAATGGTCCACGAAATACATCGATCGATCGATCGATCGATCGATTAGAACAACGTTTGGAACATCCTTTCTGAGTTTTACAGCATGTGTTAGAAGACAAAGCAGCACACTGAATGGATTGTTCGGCAGCAGACGGCACTGATCCTTATAAATTCTCGATATGAAGAATGGGGCTAGCGCTATCTGCATCAAACGCCGGTGCGGCCTACGGTAGTTTAGTGGCCAGAACGCCCTCCCGAAAATTGAGAAATCTGGGTTCTAGTCCCAGTTGGGTGCAATCACATTTTTCGCGCAGCTTCAAATTAAACATATTCATCAATAATCTGGGTAGCGGTAGGCCAAAGTAGGTGGCGAACCTTTTACTGAATAAAGTGTTTTCAAAAGAAAATATAAAACTAGGTTTGTACAATCGAAGGGGGCACAAATTAACCCATTTCGAAAATAATACATATTTTAAATCTTTTTTCGGTATGCATATCTCTATGTGTTAATACATTAAAATTTGGCAATCATTATTAAAATTAGATCTATAGTCTTCCAACAAAATGTTACCTACTATGTGTACACAGAATACCGCGAAGCTCGAGACGAGACCTTGATTATTGTCAAGGTTTTCCTTCGCATCTCGACACAACGGCGTGAAATCTCGTATTATCTGATATTTCGAGTTTCGCGGTATCAGAAATTCGTAATTTAGGCTGGAGAATATGTCAGACCCGTCGTAATGATAATGGATCAATCTAAAAGCTCTCTAGTTATTAATTGCAACATCCTCGTGGAAGGCGGCAGGAGACCTGCGAGAGAGATAGCCGATTAATTAATGGTTTAATGTTCAGGATACACGCTATAGAGATCTAATAATTCACAATCAGGCTGTAAACTGTCATTTATCATAATGTAAACTTTGACTTTACTGCAAATTCAATTACTGTCAATCGGTCTAATCTAAATCCTGCTGTCCAGTCATTAATGCTTCGTGTAGTTGTGATCGCAGTGTCTCATGTGTTAACTACATCCCTGTGCTCTAGTATACTCGTAAACCGGTCGTATCGCAGAATCAGGCATTTCGCATAAAGCCTAGACGTTTTGCAAAAGGTGAATTGCGTTCCCGCATTAAAAGAATATTTTTGGCACTTACTTGTGATCTTTCCAGAGAACTTCAAAGAACTGTCAAAATGACTACGCACTTTCGCCTAACATGAAAACGCGATCACGTTTCAGTTTTTCCTGATTTCAGCCCCTCGTAGTCGCCGGTTTACCCGTGCGGACGATACCGCAACTACAGCGCTTACTCAGCATGATTGAGGGAACTTTCACAATGTTTTATGTTATCAAGTTTTATAAATTGCCTTTGAAAGTCAACCTGGGTCCTGCTCCGCACTCCACTTTGCATATACTTCTGCATCGATTACGTATCCTACCACGCCACAATGTATTTTCAGATTGTATCCGGCCGTTTATATTAGAATTTTATATTACTCGTTGACTTTTATGGCAAAATGGGGCACACACTCGCATGACTTGCATGCCCGCTTATTCTCATTTATTACTTGCAAACTACTTGCATACATTGTTTTCTGTTTTGCACAAGTTCGCGACGATATTATCGGCGTTTTATTGCACTCTAGATCTAACCCCGAGCGGTCTCCTCACGATTTCATTATTTATAAGTTGACTGTTATCCGGGAAAACATTTTATAGTCATGTTACCGGTAAAACCCGAATTCCGTGAAAACCCGTTTTAACTAGTTGGAACTCTTTGTTATTTCTAGTTGGAACTAGAAATAACAAAGAGCCTTTGTGAATACTAGTTTTAACTAGTCAAAACGCGAACTGACGGGACGTATTTGTAAAAACCCGAACAAATAATAATTTTTAATGGGCTTCGGGTTCTAACTGTGATTATTAGTCAAAACTAGTTTTACCGAGTCGTTTGTTTGCGGGGACTAGTTTCAACTCATAGAATCGGTAAAAACCCGAAATTTGTATTCTTTTGCATAACATTAAAAAACTCAGTTAAATTTAGGTTTTATTAAACTCTAAAAAACACAAAATATATTCATAATACCGTGTGACCCGGGAATTCTGAAGCATCCTCTTTAACATGGGAAATTTGGCAATTGCGATTTCTATGTCCCCAACATATTTTAAGGATATTTCGAGTATAAGAACACATACAATGTGCACCAGAGAACGTTTCTGCGTAATAATTTTCAAAGTTTAACAAAATATTTTCAATAATGTATTGCGAGGGAATCATCTTAGTGTAAAGAGCACGACAGTCATCTGCGTAATGGGTTAGTGAGTTCAATCGCAGAACGGCCGACATGGCATCTAGCACACGGATAGGTTCAAATCCAAGGGTGGTTATTTTTTTACTTGTATTGTTATTTTGAATGAACAGCGATTGATTTCTATCAGTAAAGATGCATAATGGAACGTTTTATAATTTTTAATTAAACTGGCAATGGATTTATTAAAAAATTATTTACGTTATTAAAGGCAGTAACATTGCAACAATACGTAGAAAATTAGTTATTTCTTTACTTAAATGTATTAAAATTTTGTTTGTTCATTTTAATTTGTTTTGCTCTTTCATTTAAACTGAGTTGATTCCCACGAGATCATCATCATAAGGTTCTCAGTCCGAAGACTGGTTGGACGCGTACCTCCATTCTTTTCTATCCTGAGCTAACCTACGCATTTCCCTAAAAGTAGAACATCCTACATCCCTAACTATTTGAGAGCAGTAGTCTAATCTAGGCCTACCCCTACCTCTTTTTATTCCTATATCTGACTCTAGTATGTCGCGAACTATTCCTTCGTGTCTTAGAAGGTGTCCTACCATCCTATCTCTCCTACTCTTTATTGTTTTCCATACCTTTCGCCTTTCCCCAACTCTTTCTAATACTTCCCTATTGCTAACCTTATCTATCCACGGTATCTTCATCATGCGTCTGTAACACCACAGTTCAAACGCTTCTACTCTTTTTCTATCCGCTTCTCCTATTGTCCAAGTTTCGCACCCGTATAATGCCGTACTCCATACATACGACTTTAAGAGTCTCTTCCTAGTCTCTATATTAACCGTTCTCGAACATAACAGTTGTTTCTTTTTGTTAAACGCAACTCGGCGCCATTCTTTGTTTTATATCTTTAGTGCTCCTACCGTCTTGGGTTATTTTACTTCCTAAGTAGCAGAAATCCGCGACCTCCTCTATCTTCTCATTTCCTATTTGTATTTCAATTTTAGTTCTATTTTCACTCCATCTACATACCAAAATTTTAGTTTTCTTTTTATTGATTTTCATGCCGTAGCCCTGTGTCAAAACTGCTTCCATTTCATTCAAAGCCGCTCCTAATTCTTCTTTGCTAGATGCTAACACTGCTATATCATCCGCAAATCTGAGCATGTTAATAGTTTGGCCCTGTACATTGATCCCTGGGGCTGTTCTTTCCTTAACAATATTAATGGCATCTTCGATATATAAGTTGAAAACTAGAGGTGACAATGCACATCCCTGTCTCACTCCCTTCCGGATATCTACTTCCCTTCGTTCCTGCTCACATTCTATAACTGCCTTTTGCTCTTTGTAGAGATTATGTATTATTCTTCTGTCCCTGTATTTCATCCCTACCTTTCTCAGCACTTCGAACATCTTCCCCCATTTTACGTAGTCGAAGGCTTTTTCTAAATCTACAAATCCTATATATACGCTCTTTCTCTTTTCTATCGTTTTTTCTATAATTACTCGTAAAGCTAGAATGGCCTCGCGCGTTCCTCTATTTCGTCTAAATCCGAACTGATCTTCTCCTAATATTCCTCCGCCTTTTTCTCCATCCTTCTTTGCACAATTCTAGTTAAAATTTTTGACGCATGGGAAGTTAAACTGATAGTTCTAAAATTTTCGCATCTATCCGCGCCTTTCCTTTTTGGCAAAGCTACTATGATGTTCCGTTTGTAATCTTCTGGAATCTCGCCTGTCAGGTATATGTGACTAACTAATTTAAATAAACGATCTATTACCTCTTGACCTGCGCACTTTAAGATTTCTGCCTGCAAGCCATCTATACCTGGTGCTTTATTATTCCTTAAACTTTTTAGTGCTAGCTCAAACTCTTCTCTCATTATAGGACTCCCTAGGTTATCCCCTTCTACACTGCTTTCACTTTCTAATATATCTTGCACTTCCTGTCCCGCATATAAGTTTCCTAAATATTCTTTCCACCTATCTGCCTTCTCCCCCTCCCCGCTTTCGATTAGGATATCTCCTGCCTCATTCCTAATGCTTTTGGTACTAGATCCAATTTCTCTAAAATTTCTCCTAATTATTTTATATGCTTCATCATTCTTTCCTATTTCGAACTTATTTTCCACTTCTTTGCACTTATCGTCGATCCATTGCTCTTTCGCTTTCCTACATTTCCGAATAATTTCCCACTTGATCGCCTTATATCTTTGTTTCCCTATTTCATCTAACCTATTTTTATATTTGCGCCTTTCCTCTATTAGACTCACAATATGTTTTGTTATCCAGGGTTTCCTACTTTCATTCTGTTTATGACCCAAAATATCCCTAGCTGAGGAAACTAAACTATTTTTAATGCAATTCCATTCTTCCTCTATGTCCCTAACAATATTTTCGCCCGCGCCCTTTAGTACCCCGTTTGTCTTTTTCTCGAACTTATCGCGCGTATCATCATCTTTTAGTTTCTCTGGGTCAAGATACCTTCTTCCGCTTCGTTTTTTTAAAATCTTAAATTTAAGATTGGCCTTCATAACGACTATATTGTGATCACTATCTATATCTGCTCCTGGATAACTTCTACAATCCCTAACTTGATTTCTAAATCTTTGCCTAACAAGAATGTAATCTATTTGATATCTCCCTAGGTCTCCTGGCATCTTCCACGTGTAGCGTCTCCTAACATGATGGTGAAATAGAGTGTTCGCGACTGTTAAGTTATGTTTATCGCAGAACTCTATCAGTCTCACTCCCCTATCGTTCCTATTGCCTAATCCAAAGGGACCAACTATTCCGCCCTCTCGCACTGTGCCTACGACTGCATTGAAATCTCCTATAATTATTAAATTTTCGTGTCCTCTCACAAAATCTAGCACATGTTCAATATCACTATAAACTGCCTCTACGACCTCATCACTGTAGTTAGAAGTGGGCATATATACCTGTATTATTACTGTTTTTACAGGTTTCGAATCTAACCTAACCATAACTACCCTGTCACTTTGCTGTAAGAAATTTTCTACACTCTGCCCTACTTTTTTCCGCATAACAATTCCTACTCCCGACTTTCCTCCTACAGATCCTGTGTGTATTACTCTAAAATCTCCGCTCCAGAAGTCTCCGGCTTCTGGCCATCGCACTTCACTAATACCTACTACGTCTAATGCTAACCTATCCATCTCAATTTTCAAATTCTCTAACTTTCCTACTTGTTTCATGCTTCTAACATTCCACGCTCCGACTCGTGTGATGTTACACTTATCATTTCTGATGACTCCCCCCGAAGCAGTCCCCGCCCGGAGATCCGAATGTGGGACTATTTTACCTCCGGAATATTTTACTCCAGAAGGTGCCATCATCATAAATTCGAAGTACGCTGTACCAGGGATAGAATAATGTGGTGGTTTCCCGTTGTCTTCCACATCGCAGTAGTGTGTATCACAGTGCCATACCGACCCTCACGATCTCTGCCACTATGATTACTGAAAGAGCTGCTGCCCCCTTTCAGGGACTTGATTTAGTCTGGCTTCTCAAATAAAAACCCCTCCAATATGGTTAAACCTATGGTTCGGCTCTTTAGATCATTGAAGCGCGCAAGCCATCCCACCCGTCCCAGTATTACTAGAACTGCGTCAAGGTACAAGTCCTTTGGGTAGAGATACATTTTTGGAAATATTTTTGATATTTGTTTAAACTTTGAAAATTATTATGTAGAAAATTATGTATTTGTTCTGATACTTGAAATATCCTTAAAACACTTTGGGGGCATAGAAATCGCAAATTTCAAATTTCAAATTTTTCATAATGTTAAACAGGATACTTCAGAATTCCCGGGACACACGGCATCGGCATGGCTCGCAATTCGGGACCTAAGTGCCTCCGTCATACGTCAGATTTTCATTCCAAACAAAACAAAAGCACGTGCCATTTGACGTTTATCGATATTATTTACAACGTCTTAAACTAGTTTTTGCAATGTAATTATAGACGTTTTGCAGTGAAAACAGTTTATTTTCAATTTGTGTGTTGGGCTTACGCGTAAAAACTTGAAAACAACTATATGTAATTATAATTATATTTCAGAGGTTAGGTTAAAACGTCAGAAAGCACGTGGCTTTGTTTTGTTTGGAATGAAAATCTGACGTTTGTGACGTGCCACTTATCTCCCGAATTGCGGCATTTCGAGTTGCATAAATACCTTTGCTTTTTTACACTTGTACATGTTGTTTGTGCATCGCTTCTTACATGTACAACGCAAATACCTAGACCTGCACAGATCCACTAGCTAAAGAAGCAGAACTTCTTAGTGACACCATTTTGTCTTACGAATAATGGGGTATTTCGGGTTTTTACTGATTCTATGAGTTGAAACTAGTTCCCTGAAGCAAACGACTCGGTAAAACTAGTTTTGACCAAAAATCACAGTTAAAATCCGAAGCCCATTAAAAATTATTATTTGTTCGGGTTTTTACAAATACGTCCCGTCAGTTCGCTTTTTGACTAGTTAAAACTAATTTTCACGAAGGCTCTTTGTTAATTCTAGTTCTAACTAGTTAAAACGGGTTATCACGGAATTCGGGTTTTACCGGTAACAGTCACATAGTCACTTGAAGCATATTATACCAAAAATAAGTTTAATAATCGAAAGTGTAAGTGAACTTTTTTAAAAGCTCGTGGCAAACAAGCTGAAGGATATCACGCCAGACTACAAAGTAACGAGACGGAATGAAGCGTGAGTGAAACGACGTCATGCAGCAGACAAGCCTCTGCAGTTGGAATAGTAAGCGAGTGACGGAGCTATATTTCTTTATGCTATGGTAGTGTGCGAAAAGCAATTAGCTGTTCCCATTTCATGACGAACTTACCACGTAGGTGTTGACTATTTCATTCGACATTTATTGCCATTCTTACATTTTGTGCAAATGAATGCAGTAGGTACCCCTCATTTTAATTTTGTTGGTACGTTATAATAAATATTTATTGCCTGCAGAACGAGAAAGATCCGCATTAGGTCACCGGAATCAATTTGTGCCTGGGGCCGTTTTTCCAAATTTCAATTTTGTGCATTAATACGTTCCGAGGATCCATTCCAATTTCATATATCGAACGAACATATGTGTACGCTATATAGGTTATTTGATATTCGGTGATATTTATGATTTCTTTCGCGTCTGACTGCTAAATCCATCGGGTCGGCAGTCAGGGAGGATGCCAGTTTTGCGCGTTCTCATTTTCCCTATCTACAGCACACGTTCGTGGAATGAAATCACCCAGCATGGAATACGATAAAAGTTGTATAAATTCGTTTGGACCGAAGAGTAGAAATAGTAATAAATCTCTAGAAAAAGATATTGTTTGAGGCACGTGACACATTTAGATGCTTAGATGGCAGTCTTTCTACTACAAAGAGCACTCGAAATGCTCTTCAGACAATTTGTGGATTTTGAGAGATTCTCTGGTATATTACACCAATGTTTTGTTCTGACTTCTCTCGGTTCGTGAAAAGAATTATATTATATAAGAATCTCTTGCGTATAATTTTATCTAAATTGAAACTACGACCTACGACTTCAAAGTTTTGAGTGTTTGCAACAAAGTGCTATAATGGTAGTAACACCATATAACATTCTTATAAATTAGTTAACTAAATATTACGCAGATTTTTACACCCATACAGGTGACTTTTTATGTGCCGTTAACATTGGCATCTTTTTAATCTTGACAGACGTAGTTTTGGTTAAATGGAGAAAAAGTTGTGCATTTTCATCCAACAGTTAGAAAATCACGGCAAAATCGCCAACCTTATAGAAGTTATTGAAGAAAATCGAGATTTTCTTTTTTCTTTTTATATCAAATGGCTAATGATTGTTGATAAAAAATTAAAACTGTTTTCTAACTATTCGTGAAAATGCACAACTTTTTCCCTATTTAACCAAAACGGTATTTATCAACATTAAAAAGATAGCAATGTTAACGGTGCATAAAAAACTCATCCTGTATAATATAACGTGAGTCAAGTCCATGCATTTCTTAAGAGTTTACAAGGTTAAAAATGTAAGAGCGAGCATGCTTTACGAAAACTGTCACTGGAGTTGTCATTTTTTGGATTATGACAAGTATCGAAATTTTGCTTATTAAATGATAGAATTAAAGTGCTAGTAGTGAAAAAATTGTATTTACACCACGGTTCAGAAGTACTATTATTGCCCTCGCACTTTGCGATACAATATTGGTGCTCGGGCAATAACAGTAGACTTCTCAACCTTGATGTAGGTATAATATGCTATTATACAGGGTGTTTCATTAACAATGAAAAATCCGTTAACTGGAGATTCTACAGGTCAAATAATGACCATTTACCCGAACGTGCCTTATCCGAATGTTGATGGTTTAGGAAATACAGGGCGTTGAAAGTTACAATTTTATTTCCATTTTTTGCCATAACTACGAAATTTCTTAGGTTGTCGACTTGAAAATTTGCAATCCTATGGTTTTTCTTACGGGAAAAAAGATTCCAATAACATTTTTGACGTTGCCCATAGAGGGCGCTACTTATAACCTATTGCTTTGATAAATTGACACATAACTTTTTATGCTGTACATCTAACGCTAAATCGGCTCCAAAATCTGAAAGACCAACCTTTTTTAAATAATAAATGTATTCTTGTCTCATTTTGATATCCCAACCCATTTTCCAGAAAAAAAACGACTTAATGCAGATAGTGTTTAAAAATCTTAGAAATGAAACGCTTATTAAGTACTGCTAACAAAATAAATTTTAATTGACTACAAACGCTTAGGTACAAGAAAAATAAAATTAGGAAACATTAAATTTTAAAGTAAATGTTCGAATTGTCCATCATTTATTTGGATACATTTTTCAATGCGTTTCCTGAGAGGCCCCCGAGTTCTAAACAATGCCCCCTGGATTGCCTCTGATTTCATTGGCAGCCGCTTGTATTCTTCGCCACAGCTCATCGGGTGAATCAACAGCTTCTTTATAAACCATATCTTTCATTCTATACCACATCGAGAAATCCAGAGGATTTAAGTCGGGGCTTCTAGGCGGCCAAGTAAATTCACTTCCACGAACAATCCACCGACGTGGAAAGACGTTGTCTAAGTACTCCCGCACCGGCCGGGAAAAATGTACGGGCGCCCCGTCCTGCATGAACCACATATTTTCCCTTAAATTAAGTGGTACTTCTTCAAGTAATTCGCACAAATTTATTGCTGAAGAAAATTTAAATGAAGTGGACCATTCAGACTGGGTGGAAGTTGAAAAGGCCCAATAAAGAAATTTGAAATTACACCGCACCAAACATTGATCTTAAATTCATGTTGGAAGTCTCTTTCTTTAATGGCATGGGGGTTTTCAGAATCCCACAAATGATTGTTTCGCCACGTCGAGTAAACGTTGCCTCATCTTTGAAGAGGATTTTGTTCAAAAAATCAGGATCCGCGCCTTGCTGCTCTTGTAAGAAATTAGTGAAACGTAGACGAGCAGGATGTTCTTCCGGTAACAAATTTTGTACTGGAGTAATGTGGTATGGGTGAAGCTTCTCTTTGTGCAAAATTCCCCAAATCGAAGATCTACTTAACGCCTGTTGCCGCACTTAAACGACGGGTACTTTTGCCTGAATTTTCGTGCAATCTAACCAAAACCTCATCTTCCTGCTCAGCCGAAATAATCTTCGGAGCGCTATTTTCACCTTTTGGACGGAAAGATCCTCTTTCGCCTAAGCGATTGTACAGTTTTCTAAATAATTTATGATTTGGTTGGCTTTGGAATTTAAACAGTATATGCATTAAGTCGTTTTTTCTTCAAAATGAGCTGGAATATCAAAATGAGACAAGAATACGAGATTTCGTAGTTATGTAATTTTCAACACCCTGTATTTCCTAAACCATCAACATTCGAATAAGGCATGTTCGGGTCAATGGTCATTATTTGACCTGTAGAATCTTCAGTTTACGGATTTTCCATTGTTAATGAAACACCCTGTATACATAGTGATTAACCAAAGTGGAGCAATATATTTTTAACGGGCTACACCATATTTGAGTGCATTTTCTAATTTTCCATAAAATTATAAACGTTCTTTACCGAGCGATTCCGTACTTATGTTTATTACTGGTAGTTTTGGTAAAAATGTGCGTGACTGTGGAAGGTCAGTTTCAAAATTTTGGAACGAATTTTGGAACAAATGAAAGAAAATTCTGAAACTACTGTCAGGAGAATTGCAGATCAGATAAATGTCAGTGCTCACCTTCTTTCCAGAGCACTTAGGCAGGAGCTATTGTACTCCTATCACGTCCAATCAGTTTACCAATATTATTTTTATTGAACTTTTGTCTTCGCGGTTATTTAAAATGTCTGATAGGGTATATACCGAATGTATTAATAATTTAGAACAACTGCACTAGAGGATAGAGGATTTTAACAAAGATAAAGATCTTGTAAGAATAAGGATAACTTTCTCTAACAAAATTAAGCAAAACAAAATCCAGTTTTATTAAGGCTTTTCGAGATTGTGAGTCGTACTCCAGTCGTACTTCAAATGTTTTAGCCTTTTTCTCAACACCCTGTATGTTTAGGTAGTTCCGATTATAGCATGAACTTTTTTGTAGTGTGTTTTATTTCTCTCTTATAATGGAGTCAGTGAATCATTTTATACGACCCCCTATAAAATTACCTACCATAATTTACGCACATTCTATCTAAATTCTGAAGCTCTATTTACTTTTTGAAGGGTCTTTCTGCATAAAAGGTGCCTATAGAGTGTTATAGTATCCTACATGCCTATTTTATGCTGACGTGAACCACTTAACATATAATCGATTTTGATTATTTCTATACGCTTAAGAAAAGGGCCCGGTATAGTCTGGATAAACACACTAGTTCCATGGTGTAGAGACAGTACCTGCACTAAGTGGCTTTACCTACTTACCCCCACCCCCCTTATGATAGTTATAAAATTCAATACCTGGATCTATCGTATGTACTAATAATACCCTCAGAGTTCTTCATTACGCTAAGACTAGGCGAATACGTCTAGTAGGCATGTATAGAAAAATACACTCATATAAATAAGAATTTTAGATTTATGCCAAATATTCCATGCGGACAAACTAGATATTTCAATCTTCAGTAGTGGTGCTATCATTTTATAAAATAAAAATCGAGCGTGATGTACCCAACATTGTACGAATGGCGGATGTACGTTGGATGGCAATTAACCAAAACAAATCTTTAAGCTTGGCAGACTGTATATATTTCATTTATTACTAGCGAATAAGTATTTTGGTTATGGGTACACCGAATAAGTCTAGGGTTAAACAATAAAGAACATTCTTTACCATAAGAACATCTCGATAAGGATTAACAAGATAAATTGGTGTATCTCTTTATAACATAATAATTTAGTATTGTGAAAATACTTATCTATTTAATAAAATTGCATTTCGGTCAGACATGCACGATTTGAACACGTGTTGTAAAAATAAATTACAATTCTCATCCATCATACTCATACTCCTGCATTGCAATTTTATACAATGAAAATAAAATATTATCCTGTTTGCAGAACTTATTCCTCACTTCGAGTGCACCACTCTTTCATAAAATTGTATATTTCATGTCTACTTATTGATGGTATTGGTACAACGATCAATTCGACGATCAATTTATTCAGAGTTGTTACCTAGCCAAAGTGGATAAGACAAGTTGACCGATTTGCCTCTAAAAGGTGAGTAGTATTTGTCCGAGCTTATACTCGTAGATAAGAGAAGAGAAATGCGAGAGGAGAATCTGGCCGATTTTCCATATTTCGCGCGCGTAGGAAATGCGACGCGTTCAAAATGTATCATGTCATAACTCCCTCAAAAATTGTCTTATCGAGTTCCAATTTTTTTAAAATTATTCCTTAAACTTTCAGGATGCTCACGAAATCTTTCAAATTGCAATTACATAATTACTTTTCATTCCGCTTTGCGATTTTCGAGACTTCTTTTTGGTTCAGTGGATTTTTCACCTATGGAGGAACTATGCTCATTTTTAGAATTTGGAAAAACTTCCGGCGGGAAAGGATTGCATTTTATTTTACACCAAGGAATTCATTATCTCGCATAGTTATGGCGATTTGAACACGATAATCGTTCTGAGCGCGTAACTCTTGAAATCGTATACCTGTCAGTGGCAACCTTTTCCTTGCACGTTGCATGACCCGAAACAGAATTAGGCACTACACATTTTCCTCCCATTTTATTATTTTCATCACACGGCGGATACTTATAAAATAAAACCAAATACGTCTGCACACATGTACAGTCTCACAAAGATTGATGCTGTAACCGTTTCGTTATTGCAGAACGATTATCGTGTTCAAATCGCCATAACCTTTTTTCTATGCGAGATAATGAATTCAATCTTGGTGTAAAATAAAATTCAATCCATTCTTTATAACTTTGCCGCCGGAAGTTTGTCCAAATTCTAAAAATGAGCATAGTTCCTCGATAGGTGAAAATTCCACTGCACCAAAAAGACAACGTCTCGAAAATCGCAAAGCGGAATGAAAAGTAATTACGCATTTGCAATTTAAAAGATTTCGTGAGCGCCCTGAAAGTTTAAGAAATAATTTAAAAAAATTGCAACTCGATAAGACAATTTTTGAGGGAATTATGACATGATACATTTTGACCGCGCCGCATTTCCTACGCGCTAAATACGAAAAATCGGCCCGATTCCTTCTCTCGCACTTCCCTTCTGTTGTCTATGAAATGAAATTTACAATTCAATATTTTTGTTCAATTAGCAATAAATTATTAGACTACAAAGCAGGTACTTCCATTCTTGCTGGCCATTCTATACATGTTCTCGTTATTTACCTAATTCTATACTTGGCAGATATAAGTCAGAATATCTAATAGCCTTGTGCTGTAATTAAACTAAATTATTTATGGGCATTCTACACTAACGACGAAAGCAATCGCTTTGTGTAGACACGTCATTTAGGAATAATGTAAAGGCATAATTAGTGAAAGATTGCTTACCAGATCCATTGTCTGTGCTGTGCATAGTCAGAACTTGAGCTCCTCAAATACCAAACGGTTTCTCCAAACGCCGCATTGTGAAGTCCGGCTCTGCAAATGACAAACACAGTGATAAGCTAATGGAGCAACGACGGCCTACACTGAATACGGGACACCGATGCGGGCTCATTACACCAGATATCGCCCGCTTGTTATCGACGAAACTATGTATATTCCCGAACTACTAACTACCCACATTAGGGCCACTCTACAGCGTGCACTTAGCAACTATTTACAATTACCGTCCCAACTTGGTTGGGGGGAAACCTGCAACGAAGCAAGAAATTTCGTTTTTTAGAGCTACTCAAGGAGATAAACTCGGGGCATGGTAAATTTATTATGGTAATAAATTATTATTTTAATAAGAGATTAAGGTAATCGCTTGTGTCGAAACAGTTAAGGTGGGTATTTAGGTTTCTGATTGCTTGATTTCGACGTAATCTGTCAGTTGTAAGTCGTTGATTAAAAAAACGCGGAAGTATTAATGTTTTAATCTGATATTCCTTAAAGTGAATTTCTTCCAGGAGCAGGATGATCCACATGATTTAGTAGCACTAATATTATTATACACCACATGTTACTCCTTTCATATACAAGGTAAAGGAACAAGAAAAAGAAAATAATGCAGTACAATCTGACAATTTTGCACTGCAGGGAACATCATAGCTACCTCATCAATGGAAGAAACAGCAGTCTGTAACTAGACAGGATAACCGCGAGAGGCATATACAGAGCGATTCATAACGAGCGGAACAAAATGAAATGAGCATTCAGAATGCAAATTCCTATATGAGCATACGTATGGGACCACAAATGATTCCCAGCGAGGGTATAGGGTGTCGAAAATCAACTCTCCTTTCCGTAAACTGCAGAAGAACGAGGACTAGGTCCTTGACAAATGAAGTTGGAGTGGCCCACACTAAAATATGGAAGACGATTCGACAGGAAAAATTTTGTCCATACCATCATCAAAGGGGTTACATCCTCCAGATCATCCCGCAAGAGGTGAATTCTGCCAGTGACTTCAACATCAACATGAAGACAACGAAAATTTCACACAATTTATTTTGGCTACAAACGAAACCACACGTTTACATGAAATGGAGTGAACAATGTATCCTCGCACTGCACGTCGAACATGTTTGGGCTGGTCCTGTAAATGACGTAAATGGCCCAATTCATTTTCCACCTCGCCAACACGCTGCAACGAACTTTCCCTCGTGCATCCTGGGACACACTGTATACCTATTTAAATCAAGTCGTTAGCTTATTAACGATTGAACTGTTGCATCTAGATCGGTCAGATGGAAAACTCATTGTCGGTATGCCCTTAGAGTCAAGACGAAGAAGGGCTAGGTTCTCTTTTGCTATACGAAGAAAACTGTAAAACGGAAACAAATTAAAATGATTGTATTATTTTAACTATACAGGGTGATTCTTTTAAAGCGCAAATTAGAAAATTTTCGACTTCTACTTATGCTAGAGCTATGAAACTTGGAACCTAGCCATAATCGACGATTCCGAGACGAAATTAAATATTTACATTATGACGTCACTCTTAAAAATGGCGGAAGTAGACGCCATCTTTGTTTTTTTAATGACAATCGGCCATTTTGATTTCATATTTGAATTCGGCATTTAATTCCGAGTACAACTAACCAAATTGTCACTAGGTACTTATCTGTCATACTTTTTGACAAACGCCACATTTTCTCTTCAAATTTGCAGATGCAAGGATTCATTAAAAAATTGGTATCTCTTGAACCGCTGGAGATAAGTCGATGATGTTTTTTTACTTCGATTCCTTAAGCTCCAAGGAATGTTTTGATTGATAACCGAAGTCATAACGAGTTTCCCAGCGGTTGCTACCATTTTTTGAATACAGATATCGCAAAATATCAAAAACTCTATTTTTTCAAATGGCACGTGTCAAATTTTATGTCACCGTTGGATGTAAAATATAATTCTAAGGGGAGTTATGTTAGCATGTGCTACACCTAACTCCAATCGTTTTGGAGCTATTTGCAATTTTTGAGTAAATTGGTATAGGTATTATTTATTGATTTTTACAATTTCGGAAATTCATTAGTTGGTTAGTTGTACTCGGAATTAAATGCTGAATTCAAATATGATATCAAAATGCCCGATTGTCATTTAAAAAAACAAAGATGGCGTCTACTTCGACCATTTTTAAGAGTGACGTCATCCTGTAAATAATTAATTTCGTCTCGGAATCGTCGATTATGGCTAGGTTCCAAGTTTCATAGCTCTAGCATAAGTAGAAGTCGAAAATTTTCTAATGTGCGCTTTACATGAATCACCCTGTATATATTTGACGGATAAAACGGTATAATATTTACAGGGAATTAATATTGAGCTTCTTGCTGTAAAATTGAATCGGTATTCATTCACTAAAGCGAATAGCAAACGAGCACTGGGTCTTGAACCAGGTTTCGCAAGCAATTCTCCCAGTGATGGAACCGTGGGCAACCGCCGCGCCGGTCGTCTCGTTGGATGATTTAAACTGTGTGCGCAGTGTCTGGATTTGTCTTCGCGGCACCAATGTGTAATTCAGACGGGATGTAGATCTGGTTTGTAAGTTACGGCCACTATGTTGTGCATTCCCGTTTTAGGATGGCAATGAATCAGCACGTACGTAGTTGTATAACCGCTCTTCAACCCAACCGTGCTAGTTGTCGTTCAATCGCTCACTGCAGTAGCTGAATGGGGACGTGCAAGAAATGCATTCAGCTGTGCTAATTCATGGATTGAACATCCACTGCACTAATCAGATTTCAAAGCAAGCCTTAATAAGCCTGTTATACCTCTACAATTATTGATAGCCTCACAGAACCAATAATTAACCACCGGCTCTTACTTCTGGTAGGGTACCGTCGGTATTTTTGTACAACAGTCAATCGCACTATGCAGTGAGAGACAGTTACTTAGGTACTTTAAATAATTCAGAAAGTCTAGTGATTCGGATCATATCTGGTAAAGAAGTTCTGTAAGATTCGGTCGATGGGCTGTTTTATGCCTTTTCGCCAGTTCTCTTCGGAACTAGTTCTCTTCGGCACTCGACTCCCTCCCATCAATCAACTCGGAAACTGCAGGGCGCATCTCCGTTTTCTTCGGTTTATTGACACGTATGACGTCGTTCCATATGTTCTTCTTGTTTCATTTTCAGGCGTCGCGATATTTTCTTTGACGCGCCAGAACAAAATAATTAACGCCGATCTAAGTTTGTTAAATCTATAGGGCGTTCTAATTATGTTTCTTTACAACGCATTAAGTCAACGTGGCGCTGTAAGGCTTATACACACCCATAAGTGGAGGTCGATGGATTAAGACGTACAAAGAAAAGAATAAAGAAGTATTAATCAAACAGATTCAGAAGAAAATGCAACGAGAAATATATGTATTAATATTTCAAAAAACTGGTAACCGAACATACTTTTCTCAGTTGAATTGAAAATTGAATGAAATGTTTTATAAACAAACAAGTAGTATTGGAGAAAAACTGCATAAATAAGGTAGTCACCTAATTAATAATTCATAAAGGAGTCTAGAGAAGAATTAAATTTTTCAGTAATTAAAAACTGCATACTCTAATTAAAAACAGTAGTCTGTATCGTTTCAAAGGTACATTAGTGTCTGCTACTGATGAAAATGTAATTAAAGAATTAATTATTTTTCATACCTATCACGAAAATTTTGTTCCAAGTTATTATTTTTTGTTTCAAATTAGTGTTTGTTTTTACAAACTCATAAAGTTTCTACTATTAACGTTCATTTTAGTGCACTGCAATATTCAAAGTGTCCTGGAATATACTGGAACAGATGATGGAATAGATTTTATGGAAGGAATCGACAAGTTGGAGCTGTTCTTAATTAAATAAGCAGTTTACGTAGAATTTGGCTTACTTACAGATCATTGCTATGAGGGATGAAGAGAAAAGGATTGCTTTTAATTCGGATCCAAGTGGTAACATTCCTAACCAGAAAATATGAAATACACATACCTAGTTGAAAATGTTCGCGCTTGTTTTTGCAGAAAGCACTAAAATTAAGCATCGCAATCTTCCCGAACGAGCGTCGGTAACGAAAGCCGTAACCATTTCATTGAATAAAAACCCAAATGACGCACATCTGTTTTACCAATTTAAACAATTATGCAGTTAGCTGGGATTTGGACTGTTCGCTACCATACACAGCGTTCGTTTCATTAATCACTACTCTAATTAGCTCAATTGTGCTGCAGTGTCGATTACGAACCAAATTCTAACCCCGATCGTAGCAGCCGCGCTAACGAGAGCATTCAGCTAATTAGGACGGACAAATAGAAGACGACTGTTATACTTTGTTGTTTGCGTTGTCTGCAATCCGGCCTCGTTAAAATCGCCCACTGTTTACCCGAGGAAATAAGTATTTGTCAAATTAATATCCGCACCGAATGTATGTCTTAAGTGGCACGGTTTCCAACAAACACCGAATTACAAAAGAAGGAATGTATAAGGAGCACTTTGGAACAGAGGGAAATGGAATTGCTCGCGACCTGTCTCATCGAAGCTCAATATAATGGACGGCAGATTTCTTTGTTTGTCCAATAAAGGACCCGTGGCTTTCAAGCATTCCCCACAGATAAAGCCAGTGAAGGATATTTCATTTGCGTATTAGCTTTCAATATTTCTTTGTAACTTACAAAGGGATATTGATATCTAGGATTGAATCTACGGAAAAGTTTATGGGAAACTTTTACTAAGTATACTATTATACACACAAACATTGAACAAAATAATATTTCAAATGATTACGCCCTAACGGCCTCCACTTGATTGACGGAGACCACCTGAAAGAACATATTTTTTGTTAAAAAAGAAAATGTAAAAAACAAAAAAAAAAACGTTCGCTGTGAGAATCGATCGCAGGGGGGCAAAACTCATCAAATTATAAATCCGCTACGGTATCCACTCAACCACCAGAGCCGCTGTGAACGATGGCATCGAAACCAAGTATTTAAGTGACGTTTACAGAGTACAAGAGTACACGTATAACTGTATAATGGTATATTTGTAAAAAAATGTAAATAATTTTCGCCTTTTGCAAGCCTAGCCCAAACGTTTAGAGAAAATCTTTCTCGAAAATATGTTATTCGTACAGCGTGAGAATTCTCTACTGCTCAAAGTGGTAGTCATGAAAATTATGGAAAAAATAAATAATTACGTACAGTGTAAATATGTTTGTAGGGAAGATATACGGAAACGGTCTTGTAGGTTTGACGTTAGCATCGCTCACAGTCGAATAAGTACTCATACAAGAAGCAATTCATACTATCACATCATACATTTTCATTCTCTAGAGTGCAGATTTCACTAAAACAGTAGCCGGAACTTACCCTTTAGTAAATTCATTCATCGTTTAATAAATCTCCAATTTACGAGAAACAAGCCGATCAAAGGTATATGCATGCAGACGAAAAATCTGTCAATTTATACCTGCCAATTATTCAGCCTAAAAACGTGCTCCAATTATCCCATATCATTCACACCTCACACCATTATAATCATTACTGTTAGTGTATCGAACGTACCAAACAACTACAGCAAGTCATTATTAAGCAGTTTAGTAAATTACATAGCGCAGGCAAACTTGTTCTTAGTATACAATTTGTGCTTTATTGGACAGAAAATAACTTGCCATTTAGTTAGGTAATGCTTTAGAATTTCCTTCAAATTAAGCATTGTTTGAATGCAACGACATTAAATTGGCTTCGAGATGATTGGAAGATTTGCGTAAAATTGGAGCTATTGAAAAGGTATGTTTAACAATTTTTTTCAATCAACAAAATATTTCACTAATAAAATAAGGTTCATGTCTGGGGACGAATGTAAAGCCAAGGGATGAGTGCTTGTTAGTGCTTCGTACGATTCGTTACCTCCAAAGACCGTCAATTTCGACGACCATTCACTACCTCCGGAATGTATTTACAGTAATTGCGCTCCATTCTGATTGCGTTTATTGAAGCTTAATTTAACTTAAACTTGTTTTGAAATAGGTATGTTATTTCGGATCTTTTCGTGACCTCCACAATAGACTGATTGTAGGTACACCCAATTATTTGAACAACTACATTACTTCTAACATTTTCAAACAGAAAGGCAATGCTTAAATATATAGGTAAATCTAGTCGTGTTTATTTGAATTTTTCTATTTGCCCGCTTATTTTGATTTCCGGAATGGCACATGCACAGAGCACCTACATGAAATTGGAAAATTTACAGACATCCCTAAGGTACAGGATGTTGAAATTTTTGGCAAAAGAAATGAAATCCATGGAATTAAATTTTTTAGGTCGATTGTCCTTTGTAGACATGTATTGTTTAAAAAATATTTTACTGGCAAACGGGATCGCAAGTAGTTCAGAAATAGTCACTCTTGGGTACTTGTTCATACGAACTTTTCTTCTTATTTTGAGATTTTCTACTTTGCTCTGAAGTTTGGTGCACCCGCTTTGAATCACCCTGTATACAGGGTGTTAAAAAATACCGTCGAGAATTTCTGCAGCGTGTAGTACTCGTCAAAATAAGTTGAAAAGTTTGTATTTGACCTAAAACGTGGCCCAAGGGAGTCCTTAAAATGGTTCAGATGAAATTATTTTTTTTATTGGTTGAAAAATTTTAGGTATTCACTTAGTTTATAAGCTAAATAAGATACGCTGGTTCATTCTGGGTTATTGAAATCATTGGCGTCCCTTTTAGGGGAAGGCAAAGGTGTCACACCATATTTTTTTTATTTTAAGCCAAATGTTTATAAAACTTTTTAACTTATTTTGATGAATACTTACATGTTGCAGAAATTTTCGAAAGCATTTCTTTAACACCCTGTATGTTTGACAAACGTCTCGAGAGTAAAAACCAACTTAAGGGAATTTTCGCAGACACGATGACTTAATGAAAAACCGTTTTTATTTAATTATGTGTAAAAGAAAGTGACAGGGCTATGTCGGGTATCGCAGTTCTCGTTGAAATTTATAATCTTTGACACCCTCATATGAAATCCTACATGTAGAAAAAAATCCGACATTTAGAAAAAAAATCCTACATGTAGAAAAAAATCCGACATTTAGAAAAAAAATCCTACATATAGAAAAGATCCTACATATCGTAAAAAATCCTACACATAGAAAAAAAATCCGACATATAGAAAAAACCGACATATAGAAAAATCCTACATATAGGAAAAAAGTCTACGTGCAGAAAAGTGCTAAATCTTTGGCTAAATCTATACAATAGCAGTTGGGCCACAGCGAAGTTGAAACGGATGTTTGTACGATTATCGTAATCTTCCTACTTGTAGGATTTTTTTTCTATATGTCGGCTTTTTTTCTATATGTAGGATTTTTTTTCTATATGACGGATTTTCTTTCTATATGTAGGATTTTTTTTCTATATGTAGGATTTTTTTCTACATATAGAATTTTTTTCTATATGTAGGATTTTTTTTCTATATGTCGGATTTTTTTTCTACATGTATGATTTTTTCTACATGTAGGATTTTTTCAATATGTCGGATTTTTTTCTACATGTAGAATTTTTTTTTATAGGTATGCTCTAATAATGTATCCATATTAGATCAGATTTCTCAACGGCAGCGGCATAATAATGACACCAAATTCTGCAAACGTGCCAAATTTAAATCTGCCCTCTATTAGTTCAAATAAGCGAGATCCCAATGGATGCCCTCGAATTTGAATAACCCTGTTTATAGAATTTTTTGTATATTTACATACCTATGTAGGATTTTTTCTACATGTCGGATTTTTGGAAAGAAATTTAATTTTATAATAATTTCGTGCCCCTTGGCGCTTTCGTACCCTCAACTGGATTTATTTTTAAATTTAAAAAAAATAAATTAATTGAAAAAATTATAGAAAAATCAGCCTCACAGACTGATAGAAACCGAACTTTGAATTTCATAGTTTGAATGTTCACAATTTTTATTACCGAATATCTGAAACAAAAATTGAAAATCTAGCCCCGTCAATCGATTTGTTCTGAAAATTTCTAGAGCGTCGGATTAATAGCAGCTTGTGTTTTAGGTTTTCAAGTTTGAACACATTGAGAATAACCCCTTTAATTTGGGAAAACCGAGAACCTCGAATTATCTAACCGTTTATGCTGAATGCGCCATAAGTACACGAATTAGGTATTCATGGCGTTAAAAATACCATCGAAAATCTGCCGTGTGTAGTACTTACTCATCAAAATAAGCTAAAAACGTAGTATAAATTTTTGGCCTAAAACGTAACCCTATATATAGTTGTAAGCCCTTAAAGTGGTTCAGATGAAATTGATTTTTTCCAATGGTTGAAGAAAGGATAAAAGCTAAATAGACAACATTTTGGGCATTTACTTAGTTTTTCAAGCTAAATAAAATGCGCTGGTTATTAAAATCACTGGCACCCGTTTTAAAGGTAGGAATGGGTGTAAACTTTTTAACCCCCGACGCAAAAAGAGGAGTGTTATAAGTTTGACGTGTCTGTCTGAGTATCTGTGCATCTGTGTGTGGGTGTGTCTGTCTGTGGCATCGTAGCCACATTGTGTCCGAATCTAACGACTTTTGCTCCAAATGTTATTTCATTTTTATAAAGTTGCCTGAGCAAACTAATTTGTTTAATATTAAAACGTGTGTTTTTGCAGCCTAAACTGGTAGGTCAGCGATTTCAACGTAGAATAGCGGCCTCCATCATAGTATAGACATTTCCAAACTGCATGAACAGCAGTCCATTTTAGGTAAAAGTCCTTGAATTTAGGCTTCATCGACGAATTAGAGAAACTATCAATTTAAAACTAAAGGTATCAATACTTGAGATACCTCGATGCTACTGCCTCAATGCTTTAGAGACCTCGATACATTCGATATTTTAACACTTCTTAAAAGTATCGTTATTTTCAATGAGTATCGATACTTTGCTCAGCCCTACATTATTTCGCTTGTTATGCAACCAACTAATCATCTCAAAGTTGGGATATGCAACCACACACACACTTGCAGGATATTATAAAACCCTTCGAACTAATAAATAAATAATACATCCATTATTTTATTTACCGAAAAAGTACATCATTTGCTACCGCATTGGGCGTTTATGGGAGATGGAATCATGTGGAAGTTGAAATTACTTTCAGCACAACGTTCGTTTAAACATGTTTTTAGTAAATTATGCCTGTGACCATAATCTTTTAAACTGCATTATAATATTTTAAAACAGATATCCATGTTACTTGACACCGCAAACGATAAAAATGCTGCACGATGCGGGAACAAGCTCGTATATTCCAAGATTTCTTTTTCGCGTGCAACACAATTTACAAAACAACAGTACATAAATTTATACGATTAAAGAAAATATAATAAACGGTCCGTATATATATAGATGTCGTTTTAAAAATATAATACTACGGTAGTTTTAATGAGAGGTCGTTATAAGATAGAATCCGTGAGGCGTTTTTCATCCACCATCCATTAGAACAAATTGACACCTGGTAGCTAAGGGGAAGCGCACTCCACACTTGCGGCACCTCGTTAATGTAACGACCGGGATTGATTCTCTACGGGGACCAACGGCAGAATGCTGATCTAATGCCATCGTAACTAGCACCTTGGGTTTAGCATACTTCAGCGGCTTTGCTCATCAAAATTGCGCTTGTTATTTGTATGCTCTTTCTCCGCCTTTTCAGCGCCTGAAATAATGAAATTTATAAATGACGCTCTAACGAGATTAATTTTTCCTGATTTATATACCTACATCATATTCAGGGGGAAAGCTAAACGGAAGTTTTAATGAATTATACTCCCAGCACGTTTCTTTTACTTTTCTATCCCGTGATGTTCCGTGAAATCAAAATAACTTAGTTAAACCTTCACCATTATGAAACATGAACGTACCATTTACTTTGGAAATATTTATGTTCACTACCAAAACAATAATAAAAACAAGTGATTTAAATAACAAGCAGCAAACAAACAATAATAAGCAATAACAATTAAATAACTACCAGCAAACAATTGAACAATACACAAACAGCTAACTAACCTAGACAATCCACAATACTCAAATCAACAGTTCGAACTTCTTTAAAAACACTTCTACAACCAACGGTTAAGCACGACCGAAAACGTCCCGGTACATTTAAGACGCGAAAACAAGCCCCGCACGTACCATCACAAAACACTAACCGCATGTACTGTAACACTTAAGACGCATAGGTACTCGCTCGGATCTATCGCTTTCTTCATATCTCAAAACCAAAACTTCAAACTGTCATCCGGACCTCTTGCTTCCCAATATGTAAATATTTTTCCTAGAAAATTCGGGAATTGGAATATTGTTCCAGAAAACGGCCTTTCTGGACTCGTGAACAAACAAGGTCAACGCCATAAAAAACAGCTGCGGCTTGCTGACAAACAGCGTGACTCATATAACCAGGAGTGTCGCTTACGGGGCAAACATTCGTACCAGTATTTCTAGTGCAGTCTGAACATAAATAATTACAATAACGCTGAAATGGCCAATATGCATTTTGGGCAGGATCTCGCCAATGGATATTCATTGCGAGGTAGATATCTTTATGCTGAAGTTTACCCTCCCTATATTTATTATCATGTCTGTACCAACGTTTCATAAGAAGGACAGGCGTGTTCTTCAACGAGAAGGGCAATTGTACTAGAAGAGGAAGGTTTTAATTTGATTGAGGAAGTAGCCATATCATATCCAACGTGTGACTTTTACCACTCAATATGCACGCTTGTAGATGATCACAATCCGACCCATCAAAAAATTCCTGTAAAAATTGACTAAGGGTTGCTAGTTTCATCCCCTTACAACGTTACGTGAGGATTAAAGATACAGAGTGGTTCAAAAGTATGGAATAAATTCGATGTTTCCTAAAATTGAGGTTTCCATCTCAAATTCTCGAACACGTTAATTTTTTAACTTCATTAAGGCACATTTTGAAGTAACGCATGTGTAGGTGGCGCTACGTACCTCCCTGATATGGCGTAATCGATTTTTTTTAAATGGCAATCCCACATTTTTCCATCTTAATATTGTAGAATCGTTTCTCGTGTATGGTAATATGCCACACTTTCTATTTTCTGTCAAATAATTACTGACAACTTATACCTAGACTTTGTTAGTACTGCCAAAAAGAGTGGTAGTGAGTTTCAGATCTATCATGTTCTTTTTACATTGATACGGATAAATTTACGGGCAGTAACGAAGTGAAAAGGAAGCTTTGAATATAATATGTGTGCCCCTTAAACGATCGCCTTTTAATTAATTGGCTATTCAGGTTGGTATTCATGAATATCTCTTCGCGAATAGCAGAAATGTAAACTATACAGCAGGTATGCTTGTTTCCTTTCTAGCCATATTCTGATAATAATCAGTATTTACTACTTAATAAATAATTCTAATTATTGGAACAAATAATATAAATACTTCAAGGTAAGTAATTAGCATCAATTGATGAATTTAATAATGAATTCTTGGGATTTGGATGGCTACAAACATTATTTACTTAGCAAATCAAGTTAACTGCTTCGATTTGAGTACCTAGTAATTTATTCCGAGTAAACATACTCTGTGTTCCGTAATGAAGTATACACTTAGAAGTTGAGGTAGGGTATCTTGATGACTGGTATCGATCGATTCGACCGATTTACGCCACTGTATATATAATATAACGAAGCACTCTGCAAATACGAATGGGGCATAAAAGCCTCGCCGAGTTGAGAACACCGAACCACCATTAAAGCATCTATAAGGGAATGCTCTTTCTCGATCCTTGTTTTAGAATACACGGGAGATTCCAAGCGGTCGTCCATTTCCCATATGTAGAATGAGAAAAGCAAAACCTACATCAGCAGGTACACTTACTGAAGTTGTCGAAGAGCGACAGCAAAAGCAAAAGTGTGCCGGGGCACAGGGCAGAACCGAGTGGTAAGACTAAGTGTTTTAAAAGCTTTTTTGACATCTTGACCGAATCGGGCACTTTTAGACACGAAATAGCTTTCATTCCACCCTCGTTGTCTCCATAAACTTAAAGTAACTGACAGCGTCCTAATACATTCTTTAGCGGAACTGTTTCAAACTTGCGATTTTGTCGCTCATTTTACCGAATAGAGTGCAAATGCAGACGTGGCGGGAACAAGTAGTCAGGGTTCATCGATGTTGTTTTTCAGTTCAGTAGGTGAAGGTTGCAGCAGAGTTGAGTTGAGGAGGCAGGGGTTTGAATCAGCTGGAAGCTCGCGTACGGCCAAAGACCCCCAGCCCCGCGTCCCTCTGTTTCATTCAGTCATTCGAGCTACCGAGCGCGCGGAATGTGCATAACGTCGACGGGAACTCGACATAGGGATTACCCATAATATCCAGAATAGCAGCACTCGGCATACAAAGTATTTAAACCGCGAATCAAGTTTTCGAACTTCTCGGATGCTAAAACCTAAAACTACATTCTTCCACAGTTACGTCCCGATTTCCCAGTAAAATTTTAGTTGCTGCATAGATTTAATAAAGTTTAACTTCAAATGCCGTATTTACATTCAAAAAACTATGTATTTTACACAACCCTAAGTCATATAAAATACTATGACATGTAAAATATGTAAAAACTGAAATAAGCAGAAAATAAAGCGTCTTTTATTAAAAACTTAATAGTCTAATAAGTCGAAAACATACAAAAATAAATTGTGTCTGGAACTAAACTAATTTTTTAGGGAAATCGGAGAGTATTTAATTCGTTTGCCTGTGTATTTTTAGTCTAGATAGCAGCTGCAGACTTTTTTCAAAAGTAAACACAGAAGTTTAACTTTGCATTATAGGTGATGCGCGATTAAAATATCATTGGGCAGCAAACCATTCGGTCACCTCCATCATTACCGTCTCATCGTCCCGAAAGTGAGTCCCACGAAGGTGAACTTTGAGTTTGGGTGACAAATGGTAGTCACCATGGGCGAAATCTGGAGAATAGAGTGCTTTTTCGCTAATTTCGACATCGCGAGTGAGTTTTCCCTTCCTGCTTTCCTTGATGGGATCATGCAACTAAAGAAGTACAATATTGCTCAGTTATAGTGTGATCACGTGGTAAGTCTACAAAGTTAACTCCCTCGGCATCCCAGAAAACGGTGGCCATGATCTTCCCTTGTGCCTCCATTCCTTACTCTGCCATTTTGACTCAGGATCATAGCGGTGCCTATTGAAAAGCCACAAGTCTGGGCTATGAATTTCTCAGTGATTCATCTATCTTGTAGTACCATGTCATGAACCAAATCAATGTTTTCTTCAGAAAGAATAGTTTTCGGACGACCAACAACTAGAGCTTGTTCACCAGGTCTCTCTACCAACTTTAAAATCCATAGTGCAGTTCATCACCATCTGATATGAAGATGCAGGTTCACCAAGTGCTTGTACTATATCTATATGAATTTCTTACAGAGATATTTGATAACCGCTCGGTTCTAAAATTTGTCCATTTCGCAAAATTGGGCAACACCTTGTTACAATCGGCTCTCTAACTTAATAACGCAATAACATACATCAACGAAAGTTTGTGACTTATCCCAAATAATTGACAATTAAGTGGCATTAGTCAGGGACAACATTTTTTGAATTGCCCTTTACCCATGTTGGATGCATTGAAACCCCCAAATTCTTCATACTTTTGCCGCCAGGGCATTGCCCCTGCAACCCCTAAACGTTTCATACTTACTTTTGGCATTTTACGAACAGAGAGAAAAAACGTAAAACAAAACTTACCCTATAACCCTATAATAATGATACCAGATTAAAATGGCGATTATTCGAAAACGACTATGATTTCTTTGCCGCGCCTCTGAATGTAGATAAAGTAATTCATTGTGAACTGCAGGGCACCGTCGCCGGGTAGTGAATTAGCGAAAGAGTAGTGGTATTCTTGTAGTGAGTTGAGTGCATTTCAATGGCAAACAATGCGGAGCAGGCCTACAGCGCTCTGCACTTAGCGGCCAGGCTGGGAAAATGGTATCGTTACATGGTAATGTAAAACCTTCCTAATGCCTGCCTCTATGCGTGCTAGCTAAGAGTCGCATTGATCCAAAACCTTCGACAATGAATCACTGCTGATAATCAAATTAACTCTAAAAGCACAGACGAGAGCTTTTGCTGGTCAGATTATGAATAAAGCATTAAGCAAACAGGGAAAGAAATGGCTACGATCTCCCACAAACGGCGATCACTTATCTTAAAATGTATCTCCTGCTGTGTAGGTACAGTCCATTTTGGCTAAGTTCTTGTCGGAGTGTTAGACATAGTATGCAGTCTCAAGACATAAACTTGCTCCTGCAGAGCTTAGAGACCATCCTAATTTTAATGTGTTAATGTTAGGGTTTCATAACTGTTATTGTGTTGATATCTTAAGAGAAGCCTTGGAGATTTTAAATCTAGAATAAATAACACTAATGTGATTAGCAAAAGAGTAAAGAGAGCAAAGATATTGTGGAAAACAACAACGCTCATAAATTTTTGAAACTTCGAAACTTTTCTTTAAAACGGATGTGTCTATAGGAGAATCAACACTTTTTGAAACACATCGATAGCCCCGCGGCATCACCCTGTTCGTTACGCAAATACAGAATGAAAAGTGAAAAATCGTAAAGAATTTTTTCGACGCGAAAAATTTGTCGGCTGGGCCCTCAGCCATTTTTCACCCTCCGCTAAAACACCCAGTGAACTCAAATATTATATCCCACTAATCTCAGACATCTGCTGGACGAATCGAGCCGAAAACGGGAGATTATGTTCACCGGCAAGTCCCATAGAAAATCTCGAAAAAGTCAAAGTTTAAGGGCAGAATTATGCATTTGAAAATCGGTAACAAAATTTCGCGAAACAGCGAAATCGTCCGCGCCCGAAAACTGATCTGTCAAATTTTCAACTAAACTGCCAGTATTCCCATGCTCTGGGTGACAGACCCTTTCCAGATAACATTTCGACTAGCAGATCGCCCCCGTCTCGGGATTTCACTTCACGACGAGTAAAAAGGTCGGGGGGGGGGGGGGGGGTAGTTTTTGAGACTTACCAAATTTTATTTTATTTCGTTAATTTTTTGGGGTGCCAAATGTGAATGTAGGACGAACTTTTGTGCATTGGCCGAAGGCCCATTACGTTTACTTTCCAACTGCCTTTTTACATTTGCTAGAAAAAGTTACACGGGGGTTACAAGACGCCCGTAAAAAGTACATGTTTTATAAGGTCGTCCATTTTCTTAAGACCATCTTCCTTTCCTGTTGGAGGTTCCACATGTTTCATGGTAGGAATAGGGTTCGATGAAACTTAGTATTTCAATATCAGTCGAAAGGGGGTGGATCTTCGTTTCCGATCGCTCCAAATACTGCTTTTTCCAAACACCGTAACCGTTTTATTTTCAACCCACATTTTTTTAAATCAGTGGGGATGAAAATATAAACATTATGCCATCATTTCTTGAAAGAAATCCTTCTGGCCGCCAGTGGCGTGCAAAATTAAGGTTGCATTTTTACACCTCCCACATTTTTACGAAAACTACGAGGTGAAATGAAATTTTCATCCACCGTTCCAGGGAGCAAAAAGTTAAGAAGTGTAGGTTTTTCAGTTTTTCCTTTTTAAGAACTCTACAAATTGCACTAAGTTCGCAAATCTGGTATTGGATGATAGAAAATAAAGGGGCGCAGCCACCCGATCTACTTTCATCCTTCCGAAATGTTCTAAAGGGGTCGCAAAAATCAAACTTGAACGAATGTTTTCGCCTTTTAAAAAATCAGCTTTTTGAGATCGTCCTGTACTTGCAGTTTTCGATATACCGATCGGATATTCTGGATGCCTCGAGTATCGGTAACGAGGTTGTGGAGTGTCTATAAAAATATCACTTTTCGAGAGACTTTTCGATAAAAATTTTCGCAAAATTCTATCATTTCCCAAAACCAGTAAGATTCTCATATTTTGTTAAGTGAAAATTTCAGTCATCCACACAGAAGGAAACTTCACCAAAATAATTAATTTCCTGGGCCTTGCAGTCATTCAACGGTTGCTTGTTCTGTAGGTACATTTACCTAAACTGAGGAGTCTAATGTGACCGTAAAAGTTCAACTTCCTATGAGTTCTCGCAGATAGAGTAAAGCATTGAACTCTCGAGTTAAGGCTATTATTAACTCGGATGGATTAAAACACTCGCCTTCGGCTCGTGCTTTAAACTTTCATCCCTGCTAATAATAGTCACCATAACTCTGTTGTAGAATAATATATTATCCTCTCTACACAGACATTTTAGGTACCTACTCGTCGAACTTATTGTATAAGCTCTTTACAACGTAAAGCAATTTCAAGACTTTGATGAACTTATTCTTCTTCCTACGCGGTACACAGAGGTGACTGCGATAGAGAGAGCCCGCATTATGCATTCTCTGTTGCCCAGAAAGTATCGCATTTAGGCGAACATCTATTCGCTTACCACCTAGCCTTCGTCGAACGACTTATTAACATTTATCTTCGTGGCACACTCCAACTTCCTCTGCAACAGCGTTAAATCTGCTATGGCGGATTAGTGGGAGCTGGAACAAAATGGGAAACCTGTGGTGAGTTGGCGTTATAATCAGCACGCGGTCCCAAATCAACCTTTTATAGGAGACTTTTTCTAAATGTATGATAAAGCTCGACTGCATGTGGTAAGAGGTCTAAATTATCACTATAGGTGACCAAGGAATCTGTTTTAACCTTTACACCCCATTGAGCGCATATCGAATACCACAAGGGGGCGGCTAAGACAACTATCCAACTCTCCAAACACACTACAGGGTGGTCCAGGTCTTAATACATTAATTTTGGGAGGCGATAAAGAATCAAAAATAAAGGGATTTTTCTTAATAAACATATACCCGGAAATGCATAATAACGGAGATATAGCCCAAGTCATTAATACTAAGACATCTTGATGCTGAGCGCACAAATTGAAATTATCAAGTAGGCTTCAATTATTTTAGAAGTTTTGACATTTGTGCATCACCGGGGAGTAAATGTTGCACCGGTTGTAAATGATATGGGTTCCGATGATCCCTATGAAGAGTGCGCCGTACTGTTGATTTTGACGTTCTCAATTGTAGGGCCGCTCTTCGAGAACTTAGCCGAGGATTGTTGTCGAATGTTCTCAGTATTGCATTTTCTACATTATTTCTTCTGCTAGGCTGTTCTTCGGCCCGCTTCTAACCAAACTCCCGAACAAGGCGATGGATATTCACAAAAACACGGGCATTTGGTTGCCTCCGATTTGGATATCTTCTTCGATATTCTCTAACGGCTGCTGCAGCGTTACCGTTGCAGTATCCGCAAATAAAATATGTATGTTTGCACAATCAGCATTATTGAATAAATTTGGCATGATTTCGCCTCACAATTCAGTAGGTAGGAAATCAAATTACCCAATGAAATGACTATGCTGCACAAATGTCAAAACTTCTAAAATTATTGAAGCCTACTTGATAATTTCAATTTGTGCGCTCAGCATCAAGATGTCTTAGTATTAATGACTTGGGCTATATCTCCGTTATTATGCATTTCCGGGTATATGTTTATTAAGAAAAGTCCCCTTATTTTTCATTCTCTATCACCTCCCAAAATTAATGTATTAAGACCTGGACCACCCTGTATAATCACACAGGGATCTTTGAAACCATGTTTTTGACAACTTTCCTAATTTGCAACAATTGTCAGCAGACCCTATTAAGTATTATTGCATATGCATCGTATTTAAAAGGAAAAAAAACATTTCGTTTTGCAGGAATTGGGTGCTGGTTTCGTTGTTATAATAAGTTATTAAAAGTTAAATTGAAACACTTTTCAAAAAGTTTGCTCCGCATTGATGGGCTGTTAGATGTTTTCGCAACTTCAAACGCTCACATTTATTCACAATGACGGGAATAATTTAAAGTTTATTGCTTATTGTAGTGTAGGTGTGCTCTCCATAAAATTTTGTTTACATTTATGCAGTCGTGCTTCTGGTTACAGTTCCACAATGCTCGTATTCGTGTCACGGCAATTGGCAGAACTTTATGAGTTGCACTTCCTTAACTACCGGCAAAACCGCTTTTGTTTAGTTACAGTTTATTCAAGAAACGTACGAGCCGAGGATATAAAAATTTGAATGGGCAGTGAGATTCTTCAGAAACAACAAAAGAACAGTTTATTACTGTAAAGCACTACTTGAGGAGGGAGAAGTTTTATTGCCACAAAGTCTTTTGCAATCTGATTTCAATTACTGTTTGATATCACCGGCGTTGGTATACACCATATATTATATTGATTATTGTGCCTATACATCTTCTTCCAACAGAAATATTAACGCTAAGAGTATTTTTTAAATAACTACTAAGCAACACGAATAGTTCGAATGAATCTAAAGTGAATAAATCTCACCATGTCCAGTAAAATTATCTATTCAATTTCAACTTAAAGTTTACAAACCGTATAAAAACGCATCAACACGTAAATCCCGACAATGATTCAGAAAAGCTTATGTAGCGACAAAATGAAATTTAAAATAACACCACCAATAAGTTTCTATTTCGTTATCTTGGTCTTTCCCAGCAGAAACCTATTTTGCGACAAGCCCGCTATTTTCGTTTTCTACCCCGAGTACGAAAAGAAACCGCGCGGAAAATTGTCAATTCGGTTTGCTCTGGTGTGACATAAGACACGGTAACAATAACACAGATAGGTCGCAGTCGGTAAAGTCGATCGCGGATCGGACACGCCCGACTCCCGCCGCTATTTCATTCCATTAGCCATGGAATGTACCGGCTATGCTGTTACAAGTACTGCATATAGTGCGCACTTGTAAAGGATTCACCTTAAATAACCAGATAATGAATCGGATAGCAAAATTTGGCGAAACACATTTTGGAAGGAGGTAGCTAACATATTCAAGGCTATATGGACAACTCATCACCTCGTCCCTAACCGCACAACTCCAATATTTCAAATTACAACCCACCCTTTGTGAAATATAAAATGGAAGATGCCATTAAAAAATGCTAATCGGAAATAAAAAAAATGTGCTTTCCGGTGGCAGGTTTTCAAATTATGAAAAAATGTCCACTGTACTTTTTTGCAAGCCAATAGAATTTTAATGTTGGTCTTGCATAATTGTTTTGGCGCCCATAAAGGTCAACAATTTCTGTTCGCGTAAACCATATATGGACCAAGCAATTCACTTGATTCCCTCATGAAATTTCAGAATAGTGACAGTCGCCCGCTGGAATTCTTATTTAAGAGCAAGAATTGTAATTTAACGCAAAATTTTGAGAACCAGCCAATCGAATTCATTTTTTGTTTCATTTTTGATTGAGACCTTTAATTTGATGTACCTACGCAAAGGGTTGGTTGCCACTTAAAATTTTCGATTTGGAGGAGGCCAGGGGCGAGGTGGTAATTTGTCAAATAGCGTTGCAAATGTGTCATAATATTTCCCCTTCTAAAACCAGATTGATGTTTTTCATCAAATTTCAGTATCTGTTCCCCTTCCCCTAGTTATTTAGGGTGGATCCTTTTCAAATGAACATATTGCATAAAAGTGCATCCTCAGACTTATAGGTACCTATTTTACCTATTCATTTGCTGCGAAATATAATATTACAAACATTTACAGTACACGAACCGAAAACAAAACTTCAAGAAATTTATGTAGTTAATATTATCTTCTATTACTTTTTGGTAGAAGTTCATGATGAAACAAATAATATTACTCTGCGAACTACCAATATATAACGTTTTATTTGCATATTTGACCGGTCTCAAGACTTTTTATACAATCTCATATAAAACGTTATACATATATTGGTAGTTCGTAGAGTAATATTATTTAACTTCAAGAAATTTGTTAACACTTTGAGCGCTACATCGGACGGTAGCGACCGACACGCGTTCTTCTTATTAGGCCGCGTCGGTGTCTCGCGTCCGACGGTAGATAGTTGTGGTAACGGGAATAATAAAACGTGGCCTAGTAATAGAGCTCTAAGATTTCGTGTGTGGCCTGCTGAAATGGCAATCTTTTGAAATACACGATCGTCGGACGTATACGACCGCTACGGCCCACAATTTTAAGTTTTGAATTTAATAATAATTGTTTTTTTTGTTTTTTTTTTATTTTCAAAGTAGGTACCTATGTTAGCATAATGTAAAATAAAAGCAACATTTATTTTTATTTCTAAATTGAATGTTATAAGTTATACAAAACGTAAAATGAATAACGTAAAATGAATAACAAAAACTGTAGGAAAACGAAATATTACAAGCAAAAAACGGCAAAAATTTCTATTTTTTTTCTAAAAATATCTAAAAAATCCTAAAAGGGGGTTTATGTATCATAATAGAATATTTTTATAAAAAAAATATGTAGTGGCCCCGTAGAAATGATCTAGCTCTGAATGGGGTGGCGCTCAAAGTGTTAAAGCAAGGATAAAGTATGTTGCGGACTGCATGACTTAAAATTTTAACGAACATTTGATTAGAAAGTTAGCTGAACGGGTTACATCGACAAAAATTATTACAATATCCGATTCGTAGAACATTAGATTCTTGCTATACTGATCAGTTTAATGGTAAATTTAATTACCATGCAGCCCTAATGTAGTAGAACAATTTGAGCTGTCAATTAAAAACTCACTATCGGCTATGTGCACCCCGTTTTTACTGCTTGTGGCTCATGGAGCGAAAGGGAACTTTTGTCTGATGTATCCCGACTATGCGGATCATGAGGACTTCGTTATTTAAGGCAGTGTTTTTATTGGACGGTGGAATTGCTGCACAAATGAGGCGAAAAATAGGTTCTTGTCGGGGTGTGGGCAAAGTCGGAATCGAGCGAGCAACGGCACTTTTAATACCTCTCAACCAATTGCAATCTAATCCAGAACCTTTCAAAAGCAATCGCGAGAATCTTAAAAAGTAATTGAAGCAAAGTATAGAAGTTAATCGGAAAATGCTTGGCCCTGCAGGCCCGCTTCCTTGTGCGGTTGTTTAGGTATTTATTTGAGAGGTTCTAATTCGATTGTTTCTGTCTGTTTAAGTTTCCTAGCAAATTGAGTGGCAGAATTTTGGAAATTTATGTATTTGAATCATGAATAAATCTCGAACTGTTCAGTACTTATTGCTCTCAGATAATTACTGATATCTGATCCTAGCGTGTTAAGGTTATGTCAAAATGTGTATGGAGGCACAGCACTGATGAGACACACAAAGACAAAACAGTGGTCTGTGCTTTTTGTACACATTTGGAACATGCAACATTTATTTTGTCATAACTTACTCGCAAGCGAGAACCTACTTGTGAAGAGGCACGTTATGAATGTTGCAAACCCAGCTTAGCTGAGGTCGCATTCTGTGACGTTTCATAATAGTTCTCGATGTAGTTCTACAATTCCATGCCTGGCGGCATACTTGCTCAAAGAGTGGGTGTTTATAGTTCCATAGTTGCAATAGAAAACTAAATAAACAATCAAACTTTTACAACGTGCTTCTCCGACAGGCAGCATTTTTCAAAGAAATGTTAGGATGGGAGTTTAATTAATTTCAACGATCAATGAAAAGGTACCTGTATATTATTATGTAATTGTATAGATTTCCTATCGTCACTATCTTTTCTATTTTCTATACTTAATTACTGTTTTCATCGAAGATAAATTGTGCAGAAATTGATGGAATAAGTGCTACAGATAATAATTAAAACAAACAATCGGTGTTCTACTAGCAGTTAAAGTAATTTGCACTTGTTTACTGTTGGATGAACATGTGCTATTCTTTCCCACGCATGTAAGTAAACTGTTTTCAAAGACTGCATGTATTATCAAATTCGGGAGATAAGTGGCGCGTCACAAACGTCAGATTTTCATTCCAAACAAAACAAAGCCACGTGCTTTCTGACGTTTTAACCTAACCTCTGAAATATAATTATAATTACATATAGTTGTTTTCAAGTTTTTACGCGTAAGCCCAACACACAAATTGAAAATAAACTGTTTTCACTGCAAAACGTCTATAATTATATTGCAAAAACTAGTTTAAGGCGTTGTAAATAATATCGATAAACGTCAAATGGCACGTGCTTTTGTTTTGTTTGGAATGAAATCTGACGTATGACGTAGGCACTTAGGTCCCGAATTGAGTAACACTGCAATTCCAGTCTCGAGCAATTTTAATTGCAATCGTTAAGAATATCTTCACGACGTACTGTAAGTGCTCGTGTACAAGAAACGGTCATCAGATGTGGCGCGATACCTAATTCAAACAAATACAGTGTGTCCACGGATGGACTTAACTATAGGTAAGTACATACTTGTAAAAACTTTTACTTTCAGTTTTTCGAGAAAAAGTCATTCTTTA
The DNA here is from genome assembly GCA_963966045.1 of Xestobium rufovillosum. Classification (NCBI taxonomy): domain Eukaryota; kingdom Metazoa; phylum Arthropoda; class Insecta; order Coleoptera; family Ptinidae; genus Xestobium; species Xestobium rufovillosum. Next base: position 36,353,216 of record OZ014492.1, read on the forward strand.
TAATTTCTTTTGCTTGTTATATGAATACGATGCGCAGAAAATACAAAAATGTATATTTGTAAAATTAAGAATTTTTGAATCAAGCTATTTGAAGTCTCAAAATGAAACAGCTTAGAAGGAGAAATCGAAAAGCCAAATAAAGTTTTTCCATAGAAGTTATACTTAGTTGCTAAGAAATGCCGGGTGTCCAGTTAAGGTTGACGACCGGCTATATCTTAGGAACTTTTCATCCTACAACTTTCAGAAAAGAATCTTCCTATAAAAGTGGCCACGAAAACTTCATCAAAAATATTTTAGATTCAGTTTTCCCCGCTAGGGGGCACAATTTTAAAAGAAAATGGACAATCCGCATTTTCTTAAAAAATTTAAATGGAAATGTAGGTATTCTTTAGCTTTCTCAAAATCTCCTCGCAATACCCTGCAAATTAGTTTAATAACTTTTTGATCTAGCTTATGAAATAAGTAGTGGGGGAAGAAAAAAAATCCCTTACACCAAAAATGCCATATCTCCGGATTGCTTGAACCAATTTTAATGAATATGGTATTGTTGGAAAGGGAATCTATAGCATAATAGAAATCTGCATTTACTCATTTACATTTGAATTTAATTTTACGAGGGAACCGCCAGATGGTGTTATTGGGAAACTTACGATATTGTCAAATTTTCTCAAAAATTATAAATGGAATGGTATATTTTTTATAATATATTGTCATTACGCATAAAATTAAGAACAAGATGCCGTAAACCGGAAGTTTTTATCTTTATCAAATGAAAGAATATCGTTTAATCAAATCCCAGCGCACAGTGGTTCAGATTTCAAAATACCCGATCGAAATTCATATCTGGTAAATGAATTACAATTTTCAATTAAAAGTTTGTGATGTAACACTAAAAAGACATACTAATGCATTTATAATAATAATAATAACTAATAATAATAGTAACAATACTAATAATAACATTAGTAGTTGTTACGACTTTGCAACGGAAATTATTTAAGGGCAATATTATGTAGAAATTTAAAAAATGCACCAATACATTGACAATAATAATAATAATAAAATACTAATAATATTACAGGCGATTTTGCATGTTACGAAATATTTGGAAGGGCTTACTTTTACTAATCATCTTCTTCTTCTTCTTCTTCTTCTTCAAAATCGTCATCAGAATCTTTCTTGTCTTCGTCAGAAATATTGATTAATTGGAGGACATCAACATCAGTGATCTTCTGTTTATGTTTTCCGTGTACAAATGAACTTAATTGTGGATCTGAGCTTAAAATTAATCGATGGAAAAGATCTTCATTTATTTTAATGGCACTAATTTTCCTGGTGTGGTGTTCCCTGTATCGTCGCAAATCTTTATTTTTCGCTTCTTGTGCCTCTTCGGATAATTCTCCAATAGGCAAAACAGCATTTTCTATAACTGCTGCTCCGTGTAGTAAGATTTTATGGACGGAAGTGGGCATATAGTACCACTCATACAAGCTCACAAATTTTTGGGCTGTTTCCACACAATAATTTTCAAATTTCTCTGTGTTTATTTCGTGGTTGCTATTGATTACCTTCAAAATTACTGAAAATCTTTTAATTAGATCTTCATCGATGCCAGTAATTTCAGACGATAATTTAGGATCAGCAAAAAATCGTCTTGCAGTATTCCCATCATTTGTGGTGCCTACACCTGCTTTAGGTACATCAACGACTAGTCCCATTCTCTGCCGAAACTTATTTTGAAGTTCGCGTTTCTTGTTTTGTAGTACTTCCCTGTTTTCTTTAGATACTTTCCACACTTTTAGATCTAGTCTATAGGCCACATGAAGAAGACATTCGAAAAAACGAATATAAGCATGTAAGACTGACAATCCAAATCTTAACATTTGCGGTTGGATGGGGCAAGAACGAATTTGTTCAATATCATTTAATTGCGAAATCGTAGCATTGCATATCGACGACGTTCTGACAAAACGACGTAAGCGCCAAATTGGTGAAAATGAGTTTCTGGTACCATCCGATTTGTTAGCTTAAGCGCCATCCGTGTATAGTCTTAGCGTAACTACCAAAAATTCCATTAAGAAGTTATTTAGGTTTGAATCTGCGTAAGCGCCAGGTTGCTAGAACGTGTTGTGTACTCTGCCATTCAAGTTAGAAGCGTAACCGGAAGTCTATCTTGTGCTGTAGTGGGGTGCTTTAAAGGTGATTTTTAACTGTTTAATAGCAAAGGTAAATAGTTTTCTATAATATTTTCGTTTGGTACTTGGTTGTAATTCAATTCAAGTTCATATTAACTGAGTAATTCAATCAAAGTTAAGCAGTAAATCTATGTTGAAAACGCTGTCGCTTACGTCCTTTTTGTATAAATTTTCTTGTTTGCTTAACCGCCATAACCCAGTAGTATCTTAATGGAGAAAGAAATTTGCTTCTTTATGTTCTTTAGTGACATTGTTGATAATTTATTTAATGATTTTTATACAACTCGGATTAATAATTCTTTGTTCATAGCAAATATTGGAATACTTCCTTTAATAATGATCCAAAACGTAATTTAGTTTTCATTCAATACTGGTGCTTACGACTTTTGATTTTCATAGCAAGGAATAACAGATAGAACAGGTCGAAAACGTGTAATGCTGGAGTTGGGGAAAGAATATTTAAAAAAAGGAAAACAGGGAAAACACGGAAAATAGTCATATTCCTTGGAATATGTTGTTTTGAGCTCTGCAAGAATTGTATTTTTATATTTTTATTAAATTAGGCGTTTGGTGTTTAATAATTTTCCACAAGAACCAAAAGTTTCTTTGCATTTGTTGTAAGCGACATTCAATATTGCACACCTGCTGGTCGCTAACGCGTAAGTGTCGCGTATCCACCATCTTGCCCGAAAATTTATTTTGAAGTTTTGCCTAAGTAACACAGAGGTTAGACTTAAGCGCCATTTGTGAATGAAGGAAATGACGTAAGCAACAAAATTCACATTTTTGTGATTTAGAACAGATACTGATAGGTTACATGCTTCTTAAAAAATGAAAAAAAAATATAGGAATTCGAAACGCTGAATTTTGTTCTCAACAACTGTGAAATATGAAAAATAACACGTTTTTTGCCTTTCCTGTAAAAAACGCCAAATGTCGCTTACGTCATTTTGTCAGAACGCCGTCGATATGTAGCACCTCATACTCGAAGTGTTAGCCAATGCAGTGCACACCTTTCCGTCAACCATTGTCAGTGACAGTGTAAATTTAATTCGACCGAATTCAGAATCAAATGGCAATAAGTTGTTAATTTGTTGGTTTATGAACTCTTCTTCAGCTTTAGAAATTTCTTGGGTTTCGTGAATCCACTGAAGTCTTATCGGCCGGCAAAATCTCTTCGAGGCAGGGCTTGGATTTTTCCAAAAAACATTTGAACTATTTTCATCCACTAATCTTAATGGTACTAAAGATGTAACAAATACACTCTCTTCAGCACGTATTTCTTCTGACGTGTTGGATTTTTGTTTAAATGTCATATATCCAGAGCTTCCATCAAAGCCCCATTTGCAAATCAAATTCAATAACCTATCGGGATTGCTTTCTGCCGGTATTATTTTCAAAATACTTTCACATGTTTTGTTGAGAAGGGTTTGAAGAGGAACTTCGCATTTTTCTTCCGTGAAAATAATACCTTCTGGATACAATTGTTTTTTTTATGTCCAGCACAGTATGATATGATGGATATAAATTAGTGTGCCCATGAAGCGAAGCTGATCGTCTTAGAGTAAGGTACTGTTGTTTGGTTAAACTTAACGAAATTACAAGTGACAAAGCCTCTTCCGGAGTATATGCAGACTGATTTGTTTCTATAGTTTTCCATTTTTTTTAAATGCGTTTAGCACGGGATGGAGTTGTTGTCACAGTTTCTTTAAGCAATTTAGCAGCCGCTTCATCGCCTTTTTCTCTTAATTTCATTGTTGTGGCATAAGCCAATTCTTCAGAAGATTTTGTAGTTCGCAGTTCTTCAGTTTTTCTACGCTTTACCACATCAGAACAATCCTCAAATTGTTTAGATGGGCGACCGCGACCTAAATTTTGTTATCCGTAATACAAATTGATAAAAAGTTTTATAGTTCGGCTTACCTCCTGTGGATGTTGAAGGTTCACTACTTATAGGAGTAGGCACACAACGGGAATTTTATTTCTTCGTGAAGCCACATATCAAATTTCTGTAGAAACCGTTAATTATTTCTATTTACACTCTTCCAATTTCTGATATATGGAGCAAAAAAGTTAGTTCTAGTAAAAACTATAAGTGCGTTTGTAGCAGCATCATTTCCGTTTGTATGAAAAACTTCTTTCAAATAGTCTATAACACAATTTTTTCGAACATCAATGGATAATTCAATATTTTCTAGAAACTTTTCGTGTAAAGAAAAACGCGTAATTGGACGAACCGCCATCGTTAAAATATACACAAATACACAAAATATCCACAAACTAAAGCTACACCACAACACGCAATATCAAACAACAGAGTAATAGCCACCGAAAGTGCGAACAGCAAGAGGCGCAAATACAATGCCGGGTGAACGTGACAGCGCAACCCCCTGTCGTAAGAGGGGCAAACCGATGCAAACCATTTAGGTGTTTTTGTTTACCTAAGACCCTAACTAATACTGTGTACCGAAAATTATTTTGTCCTCTTGTGTCCTCTGTTTCGTAGAATACATTTAGTGCGAAAATTAGTGAAATATGGATGGTACATAAAGTACTGGTGAATTTAAAAGCAGGTAAAATTTCTTAGAAAAATAATACGTTCAGGTGATAGCTAAAGGTCCAAACTTTCTCGGCATATTCATTTTTTTCAAATATTTTGCAAGATAAATTCTGCACAGCCCCTAGAAAAGGTCGCATTTCAGAGAACTCAATTTTTGTTCGAAATTCATGTGTTTTATCGCACGCTTCGGGACTAATATTGTCTTTCCATGTAATTTCATTTTGCAATTATTTATTTCAGAAGTTGACCAGATACTAGAAGAACGATTGTGTGTTATGTTTAGCGTCATATGAAAAAATTAAAATTTTGATTTTCGATCGACTATTTGGGATTTTGAACCACTGTGCAGCGCACAAGTACCAAATTTTCTCTTTTTTTTTGAATGGAATGGTACATTTTCACAACATGCTGTTAGTACACATAACATAAAGAACAGAATGCCGCAAACCGAAAGTTCCTATCTTTTTCAAACGAGAGTTGTGAACAAAAATACTGTTTAATCATAATTATCTCATTGCGTGGGTAAATTTGAGAAAAATTAAATACCTAAATGAATATCAATTTAAATTAGTAAATATTCAATTTTCCTCAAACGTCTTGCCAAGGCTCAGGAGGCAATAACAGCATTTTCTTCATTTTGAAAAACACCGCGAGCAAGTCATACGCTTCAGCAACAGAGCTAGACATTATTTAAAAAGTTATAATAAATTCTAGCGAAAAGACACTGAAATCGAATTTAAATTAACTAATAATTAATACTTAGTTAAGTTAAACTTAACAATTAGTGATAATACTATGACCAGGTATTGGTTTTTATTTTCCATGGAGTGCTTTTTGTTTGTAATATTTCTTATAATTCTGTCTGATGAGAGATACAAGAATGCCCTAATATTCTTTAAAAAATGTATTTTCCTAAAATTACCCATGCAATGAAATGTGGTTAAACAGCATTTTTGATCATAACTTTCGTTTGAAAAAGATAGGAACTTTCGGTTTGCGGCATTCTATTCTTCATGCTATTTGTACTAACAGCATGTTATGAAAATGTACCATTCTATTCAAAAATTGTTGAAAAAATTTGGTACCTATGCGCTGAGATTTAATTAAACCATATTCTTGATGATAACTTCCGTTTGAAAAAACATAACAACTTCCGGTTTGAGCCATCTTGTTCTCAATACTATTTGTATTGACGCCATGTTATAAAAAATATACCATTCCATTTTAAGTTTTTGAGAAAATTTGACATTTTCGCAAGTTTAGAAATAACGCCATCTGGCGGCTCCCTCGTAAAATTAAATTCAAGCGTAAATGCAGATTTCTATTACGCTATAAATTCCTTTTCCAACGAGACCAAATTCATTAAAATTGGTTCAAGCAATCCGGAGACATGGCATTTTTGGCGTAAAGGAATTCTTTCCTCCTCCCAGCCCTTATTTCGTAAGTTAGATCAAAAAGTTATTAAACTAATTTGCTGGATATTACGATGAGATTTTGAGAAAGATAAAGGATACCTACATTTTCATTTTAATTTTTGAAGAAAATTTGAATTGTCTATTTTCTTTTAAAATTGTGTCCTCTAGCGGGGAAAATTGAAAGCTAAAAACATTTTTGATGAATTTTTATGGTCACTTTCGTCATCATCATCATAAGGTTCTCAGTCCGAAGACTGGTTGGACGCGTACCTCCATTCTTTTCTATCCTGAGCTAACCTACGCATTTCCCTAAAAGTAGAACATCCTACATCCCTAACTATTTGAGAGCAGTAGTCTCATCTAGGCCTACCCCTACCTCTTTTTATTCCTATCTCTGACTCTAGTATGTCGCGAACTATTCCTTCGTGTCTTAGAAGGTGTCCTACCATCCTATCTCTCCTACTCTTTATTGTTTTCCATACCTTTCGCCTTTCCCCAACTCTTTCTAATACTTCCCTATTGCTAACCTTATCTATCCACGGTATCTTCATCATGCGTCTGTAACACCACAGTTCAAACGCTTCTACTCTTTTTCTATCCGCTTCTCCTATTGTCCAAGTTTCGCACCCGTATAATGCCGTACTCCATACATACGACTTTAAGAGTCTCTTCCTAGTCTCTATATTAACCGTTCTCGAACATAACAGTTGTTTCTTTTTGTTAAACGCAACTCGTCCCTGCGCCATTCTTTGTTTTATATCTTTAGTGCTCCTACCGTCTTGGGTTATTTTACTTCCTAAGTAGCAGAAATCCGCGACCTCCTCTATCTTCTCATTTCCTATTTGTATTTCGTGAGAAGATTTTTTTCAGAAATCTGTAGGAAGAATAGTTCCTAAGATAGCCGGTCGCCAACCTTAACCGGACACCCGGTATATCTTAGCAACTAAGTATAACTTCTATGGGAAAACTTTATTTGACTTTTCGATTTCTCCTTCTAAGCTGTTTCATTCTGAGACTTCAAAAAGCTTGATTCAAAAATTTTTAATTTTGCAAATATACATTTTTGTATTTTCTGCGCACCCTGTACAACAAAATCAAAGTTTCTCAACGTGAATCGTATTTATAAAACAAAAAAGAAATGATAAAGAATGACTTTTTTTCGAAAAACTGAAAATAAAAGTTTTTACAAGTATAGTTAAGTCCATCCGTATACAAACCATTTCCGCGAAATTTGTTTCCAAAAGTAACAGAGGTCACCAACATCGAAAAGTCTTGCCATTGCGAATCATTTCCCTTAGATATTTTCACTTGATAAGAAGTCATATTCAGTTTTTGGGTGTTGTGGTTAGTGTTTCAGAACTCCCGATTTCAGCATCAGTCTGCTCTTCGAGTGACGTCCCGAGAACTGAATGACGATTAAGTGCATGTAAGGCGATTAAACGCGAGAAGAAATGCATAGGTACTGCGCACGCAAAAAGGAAACAGCCATCAGATGTGGCGCGATAATTCCAGTAAATAAAAGAAATTAATATAATTGTCGGTGATGAAAAAATCCGTAAAATTTGTTTGCAGGAGTAATTACGAAAGCACCGACTTAAAGCGCGAACTTATCACAGGCGTGCTTTACAATCTTTGTTAATAACGAAAATCCTTTCAACAAAAGTGAAGCAAAAATGCATGTTCTAATTACACTGATGACTCTCCTCGCAAACAAGAAGGCCCTTTGTTTAGATGCAGGTGTACGTATGTTCATTATTCTCGTATCTCCCCTACACTTGTCAGTAATTTAGCTTGAACCTATTTCCTTTCTCCCCAACACCGCCGGGATTACTTGAGAAGGATGTTAATTAAAGTGGAGGATGGCTATGCAAGTGCAAACCAGTGTATTGGGTCTTGAAGCCGACGTATGGTTGTTACAAGATTCACGACGTCTAAAATGTATTTCTTGTTAACTAACTAACTTAGGAGTTGCCAGATATCGATTGGAACACTTCTGGGGTTAGTTTCCTTTTATTATAAAACCCTCCAAATAATTAAAACTTCAAGGAACCTTGCTTGTTGTTCTATGATTAAACATCCAACAATACCTGAAATATTAAGTTTTCGCGGTGTTGTATACCTACCTTAAATTCGTTTCCGAAGGCAGCCCATAACCCAGTTACAACTTTTAATTAGTCGATTTAAATTTTTTATTGCGTGTGGTTGGAAAGTATAATTGGGTAGTTCTCATTATATTTTTATGCAAATACCTAGAAAGTCTCATTTAATTTTTATCTGCAATCGATAGATATTCTTATCGTAACCGACCAAATACATCTAACCGTTCAGGGTGAAGGTGAACCCCTTACAATTTTTGTTGTTGTGTTGTCACTAAATTTAGTAATAATGCAACGAGAACAATGATTTCAGAACTTGAGATATAAAATACATATTCTTTTTATATGAAACTTCTCGTCCAGTTTGTCTCCACTCTTGAAACTCCCCCGGATCTCACACTGAAGGGGTATCCTGATCACAGTTATGTAGTCGGTGCAGTTACAAGATTGCATCATTAAATCCGTACGCAGTCTCAAGACGTGCGTTGTTTAGGATTAAACTGCATGCAGCGATTGTTTAGTAGGTATATAAAGTTTAATTTATTCGGATTACAAATGGAGTGTAAGCCACTGATGTAGCGAACTCCATTTTAAAGGCATGCAGCTAAGGTACATGAAAGCTTGATGCGGAGTTAATGGGTCTATCAATAATTTTTGAATAAAACCAACAGAGGGAGTACAGTATCTGTAATACGATCTGGAGCGTCGCATTCTCGATGGGATATTAAGAAGTGAATTGTGTATCCATCACAAAAATTCATTAAATGCAAAGGCTATATATAATATACCTCCTTATTCTACGTGATATTTCGCCGGCCGGGCTTGCACAAAGTAATCACAAACTTTTATCTAACATCAGGCAGGAGACGCTGAGATCAATTTCATTTCTTAATATTATATAGGGATCGTGACCGACCGAAGAACGGGCGAAATACCCTATTGCCGAGAACTGACGTTATTAAATCCGAAATGAAAAATTGGATAGTTTAAAATTGGATGGCTGCATATCACTGCTGAAAGAATTATGTACTGGAATCGTTTACAGCAGCAGGTTGCTTTCTGGAAAACACAAGGAAATATACATTTTCCGTTTCATTTGGCTGTTTTATTGGAATCAAGGTTAATCGAATCCACTCGAGGATTAAAGAGAGAGAATGATTGGAATATCTTTCATAATTTAATAACTGCGACGTCCGAGTTCACTCGCTGGATATATGTATTTCTGTTTCGCTGATAAGATACAGCTTATTTATATTAATCAGAGAAATGATTGAATTCTACTTCCCCACTGAGTTATAATTATCTCTAGCGATCACTATTTTTTAACATAAAAAATTGATTTACTTCTTAAAAACCATTTCTTTTAGCTTTTCCGTTTCGGCTGCAGTAATTCATTCCAAAATAATCAAGATTCAATTTACTATAGTTCCACTAAAGAAGTATTCCAATATTAATAATTCGATCATCACTATGCAGAATTTTTATACGTATTTGCTTCTCGGGAATGGTTAATTCAACAAGTTCAAAATTTTAGCAAATACTCTTCATTCCAAACAAGACGTTGTATACAAGGTTATTCATGACATGTGTGCCAGACTTTGGGGGAAAATACAAAAATTCAAAATAAGAATGAAAGTTGCTATGAGCAAATGCCCAAAAGTGATTTTTTTAAATCTACCATGGTGGCGAAATTTCCTTGAGAAAATCACTCTTGTTTCAGTGTCTCAAAAACTATGAAAGCTACTGAACTGAAATTTTATGGGTGGTTTCCATTTATAGACATCTACTATTCTAAAAAGTTTTGCTTGTGTACTACCTTCAGTGGCGTCGCCATATTATGGTAGGTAGTCTACTTATTTTTTCCTAAACTATGTTACGCCGCTGATCTAAGCAATTAACTATAATGTCTATATACAATTTGGAAGAACATTGATTCCCTTGGAGACCTCATTTTTTAAATTAATTTTTCATTCATAGGCATTTATGAATTTATGGTGGACAAGAGGACAAATCAAGGTGTCATTCATGAGCCGGTTGGAATTATTCAAACATACTACTTTGAAATTTTGACATTTACTAACAAATCATTAAATGAAGTTACTGTTTTATGAATATTTTAATTTCTTAAGGGGGCAAGGGAAAAATAATGTACATAACTCTATGGAACGTGTATTTTCGGCACTTGGCTGTACCTCGTGCATATAAATTTCAAGTATTTTAAGAATTATTGATACAATTTACAATGGTATACCGCAGGAGCACAAGGCTATTATGCGGCTTGAAACGAACACAACACAAAAATTTTGAACACTTCAGTACATATTTGGAAAGGAATACTTCTGTCAAAACTCCTCCAAACTAACACTTTTCTTGAAAAATCTCACCTTCATCGGAAATTATTAGTTTTCCTCGTCAACAATCCTTTTCTTAATTCCCTTTCAAATAATTTTTCTAAAGTACCTACTTCAATTTTCCTACATAAATCCAACATTTTTCAATTACAATTTTGGTAAAGTTTGACATATATGGCATAATAAAAAAAGCATGCGATGTAACAGCACCAAATTTGTTGAAAACGTGTAGCTCAACTGTACACCCTTAAATATCTTGGTTTAGTATAAAGGGTGGTTGGCCATTACGCAGCTTTTGGGGGCCACTGGTATGGGACATACTGACGTCAGTATGTGGAACTCTGGGGTGTTTTGTCGCGAACTATTGTATTTTTCTAAAATCGCCGGTTACCGTCAGCCGTCAACGACACTACGAGCATTATTTGCTCGTAGCAACGGCATAGTAGGAATTTGCTGTCAAACTTTGTGGAAGATCAAAATTTTTGGTTGAATTTGAATGTTGTTTAGCTCCAATGTGAGAATAAATTATGGGAAAATCAATAGAATAACATACCTGAAAGCGTAAATTACAATTTAAATAGTATTTGGAATAGAAATTGAAAATTTGTGACCCAGATCATGAACTTTGAAATTGAAACTTCAAGAAATCTGGAAATCTGATCTGGAAATTAGCCGTTTTGCAGTTGACACCTATTTGGGCATTACGTAAAAACCAAAATAGGTCATGCAAGAACACTTTCGTGTTCAAACACTTTATATTAACGAAAAACTTGGGAATTAAATCCTGAAATTTATTTAATGGCAATTAACTGACGTTGCTAAATTGACATATTGGCAGTGTCACAAAGCGAAAAGAATTCGACACTCCTGACTACAGAGGTTCTCAACAAGTTTGTCCACATGCGCAGAAGGCGACGAAAATCGGTTCTCGGAGTGTCAAACCATTATCTATACTAAACCAAGCCTAATTATCGCCCCCTTTCATCGCAGACCCCAAAAACCAACCAATACGATGTTAGCTGATTCATCCTTTCCAACTAGCCCAAAATCAAAGTTGGATGTTTCAAAAAGTATGCGATGTAGGAGCACCGAACGCTTCCGTGTCCAAAAAATCGTTTTAACCCCCACATTTTCACTCCCTCGAATCTTACATTTTCTATCCCTCCCGCCAAAGTTCGCATTTGACAATATCTTCAAAATGACATCACCAAAAACATAGATGTGACATACGTAGAACTTGCAAAAATTCGTAAAAACTGCGAAATTTCCAAGGGTCACAGAAATCACTACTGGGACCCCCGTATACCGTCACACTTCCAATTCGTTAAACATATTCAATGTTAAAAGTGTTTCTATCATGCTTGGACTGAATAGATTTACCATGTATCCAAATGGATCTTCCTGTGTTGATTGTACAAAACTCCTTGCCTGGTGAATTTCCTGAAGTAATTTTAAATGGAAAACATAAACGAGTTGATTAGTTTTAATCTCAAGAATGTTGGCATTAGAATAATTACTACTCTTTAAAGCCATTTGAAAAGATTGTCTATTATACACAAATACTATGATTATCTATATATATTTATTTACGATTTCTGAACATCATTCTCGACCTAACCTTTCGGCATAAACTCTGGCATTTAAAGTTAACGGGCTGAAATATTTTTATTAATTTAAAGCGTTGAATCTTGTCTTCATTATTTTCAGTAAACAAATGGGAGAATATCCGTTTATAATATTATCAGCAGCAGTCTCTAGTTTTGGTATTTGTAGTCTGTCTACGGCGTTAAGGTATAAACTGGTGATGTGGGCTTAGCCGTCATTCACAGTTCCACAACACAAAGCAGTAACCACTGTGAAACGTGTCTGGTTGCATGTATGAAGTTAAGTTTAACTAATTACTCTAATTAGCTAATTAAATTCCAGCCAGAAACACTAAGAGACGTATGGGCGACAGCCGGATCTTTCGCTTACAGTAATTAAGGCAATATTATACCCCTATTTGCTATAAATATGCATTCATTTATGTTTGTTTATGCTCGCAGTAATAATGAAAGCCATGTGTTTTGGAATATTAATTTCATTAATTATCGTACAAGTTCTAATATCAAAGCATTTATACCCTGCTATTAAGAAGCTCGTATTGAATTTCAGCATCAATGGGAAGTTAACCTGCGACAAACATAGTAATTAAACGCGCCATCTGACAAGTCATCATCATAAAGTTCTCAGTCCGAAGACTGGTTGGACGCGTACCTCCATCGTCGAGTTTTACGCCTTTATTATGTATTTTAGAGAAAGCTTTATGGTTCGAACGACTCCCAGCATTGATGCAACCAATACTGGAGACACAGCAAAACGCTGACTTAGACTCCGACGCCGAGCTGTCCGATACCATCGCCGACGCTACCCCAAGCCGTCCAGCAGCCATCTGTGGTACCTGTACGAATGAAGTTTCCCCAACGCAAAGCATTAACAATGCCATCACAGGCCTCTAACGAGAGATCGCAGCCCTCCGCGACTCTCTCATCCCTCACCCTCACTCACAATCCTTTTCTAAAGAACATAACATCACAGATTTGGAGAAACAGCCAAGAAATGTCACCCTCCCTGTCGTTCCACCATTGTGGCCTACACTACCTGGGAGAAAATGCACAGTTCTAAACTAAACGTTGTCTATGCCTGTGTCAACCTCACGTTGACGTGCACAATACCGTTTTCCAGGTACCGCACGCCATGGCTTCTATTAAAGTTCTGCACCGTATCTATTTTTACAAGGAACATTCTGTACCTATATTACTGCGCTTTTGGTACTGCATATGACATAAGGAAGGTTCTGCAAGCTTCACAGTTTTGTGCTCATGTAGGTACACAACTGTAAGATGCGCGACATATTCAAGATCAAACTTGCAGGATAAATTCACTTTCCTAAACCATGAAATAGTTTTTTTGTACTTTGAAAGGTTATTATTTTCTTAGTAGTAATTTATTACTACCAGATTCAGGACATTTTTACAACTCTTCCATTTAGGTAATAAAAAAGTTGAAATCAATAATTTTGTAGTTTCCGCTAACCAAGTATTATTTCCGAGAGGAATCAATTGTTTGAAAATGCAAATCTGTTGAAGTGAGGTAGAAGTATGGGTATTATTCACTTAAAGTTTCTGAAATTGGATAGAGATAAATTACTTTTAAGCTGAAAACGTAATTAATTAAATTGTAATGTAAGCACACTAAAACCTATTACGACTGACTGCGCTGTAGTTTCAATAAAAGTCAATTAAATTTTCTAATTAAATCCTTGTATGAGTATATATTGTATATAAGGCACAGAAATGGAACCAATTCCAAGCAGAAGCACAATTATTACACTCACACCATTTCAATTACAACTTCAAATTACTTTTCAGATTCTTTAATAAGAACTCGGCGAACACATCTGCACAGGCCATGCACCACCTTTATCGCAAATATAAGATATAATAAAAAATTCTTGACATGCCTCATAAAATTTCCTAATATAAGGGAAAACTTCTTGTTTTTGCCCTGACTGGGCGAAATATATATACATGTAATATCGTAAAATTACATCCGCTCTTCAACTGATTTGATTGAAACCGGGAATATCCTAATAAAGTTATTCGATTTGCAACCGCTCAGTTGGCAAAAAGCACAATTTTAACGATTCAGCTGTAAAATGAAGCGTCCTGAATTTGTTTTAACATGGCATTATGAAATTTATATTGTACTTTCAAGTAAATCTTAATAATTCTTTACTACACGTTTTTAGATTAGTCCTTCCTGTGGATTTCACACGAGCATTGAACCCACAACCTTTAGTCCACTAAGCCAGCGCACTTCTTACTGCGCCACGATTCTATTGGTGACTGCTGACATAAAACCCGTACTTATCAGCAAAAGAAATTTGTTTCTAACATGCACACATAAATTGTTCCTCCTGTTCTACCCTGAAAAATGAGTTTCGGTATTTACTTGAGGCGTAAAAAGCCTTATGGATGAACCGAGAGCTAGAAGACTTACTTCCATCAACAACACAAACCAGTGTTCTGTGGGACAATAGGAGTTGCTTACGAGTTCGGCGGGAAGTCACTGTTTTGAATATACAGCCCGAGAAGATGGATGTTGGGTCAGTCAATACTTGAATTACTCTAGTAAGATAACAAAAGTAATTGTAATAGTTGATTAGTATTTCGTGTCAATGCAATTTACAGTTAGGTCAATAAATTTTGTGTTTAAAATTAAAAAGAAGTTACCAAAAGGTAAGCAGGTATGGGTTTACAAAAATAAACTTCCAAACATTCAGTAATATACAGTAAAAGATATGGACGAATTCAAAGTTTTCGGCTTCCTTCTTCCAAATCTTCGATTCTTTGTTCTCAATTTCTTATTACGTCTGGTTCGTAACTGCCCAACTTTTGAACTGGTAATCTGGTACACTAGCAAAAATCATTTGTAATAATGTTTATATACATATTTTGCAACAGCCTCTGACTTCTATCAAGGAACAGTACCTATGGTTGAGGAAGGCATAAGGGAACAACCTCTCCCAAAAGTAGCACAAACATTTCAAGAAAACTACGAAATCAGACAGTAAATATTAATAACAAATTAAATTTAAATGTATCGGGCCACCTCTAGTCCTTACTACTATAACGTGCCAAAAGGACACGTTACAAAACTGAAAATTAAACTATCAAAGGTCCTGAAAGATAGAGGCAGCGGCTAGCACATACGGAGAGTAGGGGTGGGCTAAGATGCACAAAAGGATAATACTGCGGGCGCCACGTGATTTTCTTAATCACCGCCTCCAATCTACTTATAACTAAAATCACGAAAAGATAAGAAAGTGAGGTACCTATAATAGCGGGACTAAAAGAAACACAGGCAGATAAGTTGAACTTACCCAATATATTCATTAACAATGTGAACCAGCACAAGGTTTTTACATAAGGGAAAATAATACATGTACAATATAACGCAAAAATGCGCAAAATATTACTTATCAAAACCAAGTAGCTAGAAAACACAATCAATGAAGTAGGAACTAATATGAGCTGTGAAGCAGTGAACAAAATAAGATAAGTCAACGCAATGCCGTGACCCAAGTCTGCGTGCAGGGGTCAAACCCGTAAATTAGACAAGATGCGATGACGCAAGGACGCAAGGCGGTCGAAGCTTCGATGCACGCAGGCGCTCCCGTACACCCGTACCAAAAACTATAATCAAAACGCGACCCAAGCACGGCGATTACGACGTTACAAAATTAATAATAATTAATAGCTAAATAAGGAATGAATAAATTATTCTTACTGAGTGATAATGAAAGAGGTACAAAATATAATTATGTATAATACTCAAAATGACTAAGTTAGATGCGAAGGTACAAAACAAAATAATAAATGGGAAAATGGAAAGTTTTATGTCACGATACGCCGCGACGGGCTACACTGGACAGCGGAGCTCTTAGCTCCCGCGACACGGAACCAATTAGCAGGAACAGTAAGGACTGGTCTAACCTTAGATTTTATATAATCCTGGAATCACTGTCGTCCAGGCCCTGGCGGTAAATTCTAGCGTGGGCACGGAGGGCCGCTACGGCTTTATGCCACGTACTTCTGGCTGTAAGAAGCGCACCAGGAGCGGGGGTGGTCGGAGTCAGTACTCCCCCGGATAAAACCCTAAAAATATATAAAGAGAAGACGCCAAATAGTACCAAGAAAGACAGGGAAAGCTATAGAAATGAATAAAACTAGAGGATGGCTCACCTTTGAGAGGGTTTTCGAAACCTTGGGAACGGACACGTGCACGAAAATCCAGAAGAATCCGATGAATCGTCTAAACACAAACGGCATACACAACGTAGAACCCAATATAGACGATTCCTAACGCTGATGATCGAATAAATCCCACAAATTGAAGAACGCACAAAGGCACTATCATCATAAGGTTCTCAGTCCGAAGACTGGTTGGACGCGTACCTCCATTCTTTTCTATCCTGAGCTAACCTACGCATTTCCCTAAAAGTAGAACATCCTACATCCCTAACTATTTGAGAGCAGTAGTCTAATCTAGGCCTACCCCTACCTCTTTTTATTCCTATCTCTGACTCTAGTATGTCACGAACTATTCCTTCGTGTCTTAGAAGGTGTCCTACCATCCTATCTCTCCTACTCTTTATTGTTTTCCATACCTTTCGCTTTTCCCCAACTCTTTCTAATACTTCCCTATTGCTAACCTTATCTATCCACGGTATCTTCATCATGCGTCTGTAGCACCACATTTCAAACGCTTCTACTCTTTTTCTATCCGCTTCTCCTATTGTCCAAGTTTCGCACCCGTATAATGCCGTACTCCATACATACGACGTTAAGAGTCTCTTCCTAGTCTCTATATTAACCGTTCTCGAGCATAACAGTTGTTTCTTTTTGTTAAACGCAACTCGGCCCTGCGCCATTCTTTGTTTTATATCTTTAGTGCTCCTACCGTCTTGAGTTATTTTACTTCCTAAGTAGCAGAAATCCGCGACCTCCTCTATCTTCTCATTTCCAATTTGTATTTCCATTTTAGTTCTATTTTCACATCCCCTACATACCAAAATTTTAGTTTTCTTTTTATTGATTTTCATGCCGAAGCCCTGTGTCAAAACTGCTTCCATTTCATTCAAAGCCGCTCCTAATTCTTCTTTGCTAGATGCTAACACTGCTATATCATCCGCAAATCTGAGCATGTTAATAGTTTGGCCCTGTACATTGATCCCTGAGGCTGTTCTTTCCTTAACAATATTAATCGCATCTTCGATATATAAGTTGAAAACTAAAGGTGACAATGCACATCCCTGTCTCACTCCCTTCCGGATATCTACTTCCCTTTGTTCCTGCTCACATTCTATAACTGCCTTTTGCTCTTTGTAGAGATTATGTATTATTCTTCTGTCCCTGTATTTCATCCCAACCTTTCTCAGCACTTCGAACAAAGGCACTAATGGAATATAAAAATTCCGTCGATCACCAACATGCACGTCAATGTCCGAAACTCGAAAGCGAACGGAACCCACCTGCGTGTGATGAGTTTAAAAGAAATCAGAGGCGTCATAGAAGGGGGGCGGCACATTAGAAGAGGGTACGACTCAAAGAATCCTAAATCAAAGCCAAACAGAACGGATGCACTTAAACCATAAATCGATATAACCTATTCAGGTGGACGAAAATGAACCGAAGCCACAGAACCAGCAAGAAAAGCATATGAAGAAAAGACATAAACCCCCATACGCACGCCCATGAAGGAGAATTATCAACCGAAACCTGACAGATTAATACCCAGTGCCGCGGTCAGATGTCACCCACAGAAGGTAAATGCGGAAAATATAGTGGAACCTCCAATACAAAAGATGGGAACTAGCCATAATAAAGAGGTAGAAAAGCGGGACGGGCCCAAAGGTAAGTAAACAAACCCAATTGAATAGAGGTATTAAGCAAGAAAACCATTTTAGGTACATAAACATTCAACGCGACAACAACCAAGTCAAAATATTGAATCTATATCGGAAATCGTGAATATAAGGACAATTAAACCAAGTAAGGGGAACCTAATAACAGCTGCGAAATACAACTAAGGAAATAAAAGAAAAAAATGTTATACTACTTCTTCACAAGGTCTTGACATGCTGTAAATTAAGTGCCGAATGCATTACACTAAGATGTTTTGCCATTCGTCCAAAATGGTCATTCGGAGAGTCTCATGGTTGTTTGGGACAAGTCGGCGTAATCTTATTAATCTTTTTAAAGAGTCCCAAACATTTTCTATTGGATTGAGATTGGTGAATTCTCTGGCCAATCCGTATGAGTAATAACATTATTCCCAAAAAATGCGTTCACCTGCCTTGTGCGATGAGGACGAGCATTATCATCGACAAAAACAAACCCATCGCAGATTTCATATGCAGATGGTAACACCACAGGGTATAACACCTCATTCAAATACCTTTCACAATTCATGTTTGTGTTTCCAAGCAGAACCATGTTTATAGGATGAGCCCAAGAAATATTATTGGACCAACTCCGAAAGTTTGATGGTAGTCACATGGTTCGCAGTACAGCGTTCGCCTCTACTTCTCCATACTCTTAATCTCCCATCTGAGATGAAGAATTATATATTCGTCAGAGAATAAGCAGCAAGTTCAGTCCTCAACACCCCAATTCTGATATCGATGCGCCCCTTTCTAGCCTCCTTCTTTTGCGACCTGCGATCAGCAAAGGAATTTTTTTTGGAAGATTTGGACTTCAACTTTGCTTCGTGGAGTCTTCTCCTTACTGTTACCAAATGCATTCAGTAACTGATTCTGAAGCACTCTAGGGAGAATAATTTCTAATTTAAAGACCATTTTATTCGTGTACCAGTTCAAAAATGTTAGCAGTATTATACATATCATGTGTTTATTATCTTCAGCTTAATACACTTAAAAATACTGTACGTAGATCGTTGGTATTATATTGTTATTTTTCTTTGTTAGGAAATCTCCACGAAGAGAAAATAAAAATAAGCGTTTTTAAATCAAAGACGTAGACGAACAATAAAAGTATTGATAAGAAGTTTAAAGCGGTATACATTTAGAGAATTTGAAATAATTGCTGCAAGAACCTTAGTGTTTCAGAAGTAGTAAGGCGTGCAGCAAACATAATAAGCCGAATGCTTTTAACAGCTTAATTTAAAATATTTACAGGTTCTCTCGAAATTACACGAAAGAATTACGACTGTAATACTTTTTCAGGGAAATAAAGAAATGGGAAGAAATAAAGTAATGCATTTAATGTAATGGAACTTTAAAATAGGAATATATTTCCTTTAAGTCGCCAACGTAATGAAATAGGAAAATATACAATGGAGAATAAGAGTTTTAATTGTTTGGAATTCAGCTTGTTGTTTATTTTCGTGAGATTTTGCGCTTAGATATGTTTCGACAAGCTTAGTAATGTTTGAAATGATGTTCTAACATCCGTGTTTATTTAGACGTGTACTGATAAAGTAATAAATACAGCATTCAGTTTGTGCTGCTGCATCGCATGTCGTGCTTTACGCAATAATTACTTCCAAGTGTAATTATTATTATTAAAAAGTGCGGTTTATTATGCAGGCGTTAATTAAGATAATACGGAGAATCCGAGAGTACTGTTATTCTTTATGAGTACAGAGTACTATTAATGTCATAAAATGAAATTAAGTAGGCTTTCTGTCATTATACAAATTAATAAGCCTATGCACTCTAACTGGTGGGAGTGCCTGTAAAAGCCATTTTAATTAATTTTATAGACGACGATGAAATGCTCAGCGGTAAGCAAAATGATGTCATTCTTTTTGTAATCTTTATTTCACTAAGAGCGAACAAGACGAAATTTGTTTTAGGAGTTCCCATATAATTCATAATAAATACAATTACAAACGCGAACCCGAATAAATTCGCAAGTGGCCGAGAATCATGATTCGCGCCATGCTTCTGAAGCTATTCACACATACTTTAACTAGCTAGTCACGATATTTTATATATGACGTTTCTATATGCTGCAATACGGTTGCCCCGTTTCCGGAAAACGGTAGAGGGTGTATGGTTCTAATGGATTCTCATAGATGGTAATCCGTTCTCCGCCTGGCTATCCCATAGGAAACCTAGTATGTCGCGAACTAAGCCTTTGTGCCTCAGAAGGTCCTACCAATCTACATCTCCTATTCCTTACTGTCTTGCATAAATTTCGCTTTTCTCCAACTCTTTCTAATACCTCTCTGTTGCTAACCTTATTTATCCACGGTATCTTCATCATGCGTCTATACCACCACATTTTAAATGCTTCTAATTTTTTCCTATCCGTTACTCCTATCGTCCAAGTTTCGCACGCGTACAATGCCGTACTCCATACATACGTTTTTAAGAGCCTCTTCCGAGCTTCTACATTTATTCCGGAGCATAATAGTCGTTTCTTTTTATTAAATGCAATTCAGCCCTGCGCTATTCTTTGTTTTATATCTCTAGAGCTCCTACCATCACGAGTTATTTGACTTCCTCTATCTTCTCATTTCCAATTTGTATTTTCGTTTTGGTCCTGTTTTCACGCCCCCTACACACCAACCAAAATTTTGGTTTTCTTTTTATTGATCTTCATACCATAGCCCTCCGCCAAAACCGCTTCTATTTCGTTTAGAGCCCTAATTCTTCTATTCTGGATGCTAATACTACTATATCATCCGCGAATCTGAGCATATAAATAGTTTGGCCCTGTATCTTAATTCCAACAGCTATTTTGTCTTTAACTATATTAATTATTAATCGCATCTTCGGTATATAAATTGAAAACTAGAGGCGATAACGCGCATCCCTGCCTCACTCTCTTTCGGATATCTACTTCTCTATGTTCCTGCTCAAATTCTATAACTGCCGTTTGCTCTTTGTGTAGATTATGAATTATTCTTCTATCCCTATACTTCATCCCTACATTTTTGAGCACTTTGAATAATAATAATAATAATAATATAAATAATAATAAATCAATTTAACACGAATGTAACAAATACCAAGAAAACTATTTCATAAGGGATTACAATGGGTCGGTATTCAGAAAAAAACAAGAGCAGCGGGGTAAGAGAGCACTAGGAAAGAATATGAGAAAAGAAGTTGCATAAAACTGCAAAAAGAAAGAAATGAAGAAGGGAAAGAAGAAGTGTAGAAAAAGTAGAAAAAGAAGAACGGCACAGTAAGGGACCATAAATAAAGAGGTATACGGGGCCGAACAATCTTGAGAAAGGAACAAACCACGTGAAGGCGACGTCTGTTGTACATATTCAGCCATTTTGCATTCTTCAGCTTATGTCGAATTCGAAACAATAAAGGAAGACACAAATTTTGAACTTTCTTAATATGTATGAGTTTTGCCACGGTACGTAAGAGAAGGAGCATAAATAGTTTTGCAGAAGTTAAAACGGGAAGGAACAAGTGAGTCCTCTTAGTATTCAGATTAAGTTAATCTCATTGCCAGTACACAAGTTTCAATGCAAGATATGCCTTTTGCAAAGAGTGCTAGTATGCTGCACAAACCGCATATTTCAATGGATGAGTAGTCCCAAATTCCTAACGGATATAATAACGTCCACTATTTTTAAAACTAGGTTGTTCATTATGGTATTCTTAGACACTTCATCGCAAAATATAATCGAATAAGACTTTTTGAGATTAATCTTCAGTAAATGTTGTTTGGAAATAGTAGATACGTAGATAGCATTTTATATCAAAACAGGCGCAGGTAGCATCTACAGCTTCAATAAAAGAATGGTAACGTTGAGTATCGTTAGCAAAAGAATGTAATGTAATGTAATGTAAAGTAAAAAATTTAGAGTGGAAACCTAACACTAGACTACACTAAAAATGGTGTGTACAGGTCCAATATATATAGTGTACAATTTGTACACGAGCATTTTATTAAATGTAAAATGTATGTTCACACATTATTCAGTAATTTTTTTATCTATTTAGATTAAAATAAAACAACCTTAAGTGTCAAACAGGACACTGTGTTCGTTAAATATTTATTCTTTGAAGAGTTTATTTTCATCTAGACATTGTATATACATTTTATTCGTTTTTAGAAAAAACTTACAATTTCACTAGTGAGGAAATGGAATATATTTAGCGTCTTATTAAACACACACAGAGAACATATTTCCCAAATTACGAGTAAAATTAATTTATAAAGTTAGTGTAAACTTTTCAGTTCTTAATAGGATATACACTCAGATATGCACTATTTAAATTTTAAAATAAAATTATTTAATAAATATCGTGAATATGTAGTGCGAATTTAGGCAAAATATTTTCACACTATTTTTATAACATTTGGTGTTTTAAGCATTCAGTGCGTCAGGAGCAAGACCAAACTAATCAGTGGCGGCTCGTGCCATTTGCCGAAGAGGAGGCTACAATTCTTTGGAGGGGGTATTTCTTTGTTTAGCAGGTTTCCACATAACCCAAGAGGTACTGCTATCTATGCGTTGACCTATTAAGGGGGTCTCACCATAACAGCAATACAAATTCTGTATAATTATCGCGATTACCCAACTCAGTTGTCCCATTGTGCCCTCGAAAACCTAAATCCTGGGATGCTAAAAATATTGTAATATCAACCAACCTTTTTCAATCAGCGACAGCGCGATCTTCTCTAACCCGATTGTTATATGAAATTATCGAATTTTTTCTCCCACTATCCATAGCCGTGGCAATCTTATGCCCGGAAAAAGTTTAATTTTGCAAGACGCTGAAATGTATTCGACTGGGCGCGGTAATTTTTTAAGTCAGCGAAACCCGTTTTAGACCATGAAGTATATTCCGTTTGGGTGGAAAACAATAAGCACAGCCAACAAAATAATTGTTCCCTTTTCGTAGACCCCGTTCACATTTATTTGTCATACCAAGCATTATTAAAACCGCGCTTTAGTCGATCGTCTGAGGATTTTAAGGTTTGTTTCTATATTTAATAGATTAAAATAATTACTCACCAACCAGTCAACATCCTCACAATTTCGTATTTCTTTTAGCCTGTCCATTTTATGAAATTGCACAATTGCACTTAATCAAATAAAAAAATTACGGAACTAGAAACCAGAAAGGTTTATTTAAATAACCCCTTTCCAGCAAATCATACTCGTACGTTGCTAAACAAATGCGGTAATACGATCTATACCGAGTGTTCTCGAAGACCAATGGAGGCTGAGTTCCGTTGGTAGCTTAGATGCCAGTATTAAATAGCACTTAAATAGGTGCATGCAGCATCGAGCCGCCTCTACGACATATGTACTATGTGTTTTAGGGTATGTTTTGGTATCGCAGAGGCGCGTAGCCTCCTCGGTATATGTGGAGGCCTGCAAATAGGCGCAACTTAAATAAAAGTTGTGTCCATACGAGAAGCGCAACTAGGGTTGCATGTACGGATGCTTTCTAGTTTTAATCTAAATTACACATACATTATTGATGATTAATACATGAAAATTTGAAAATAAAATGCGTAAGAAAAATAATAACCTATTTATCAATAAATGAAAATATGAAGGCGAAAGATATAAAAAAGTGTAATTTCTAGAAAATTTATGGGGAGGCTTAGCCTCCCTTGCCTCCCCTGAGGAGCCGCCACTGAAACTAATGCAAAATAGAGATAATAATTTTATGGTTTAGCGTGTCGAAAGCCTTGAAAAAGTCAATTAGAACCAAGACAGTGAGTTTGTTGAGATCAAGAGCAGCACCAAAAATATCATCCGTAACCTCCGACAAAGCCCAACCGCAACCATGATCCTGCCGAAAACCAGACTGCAGCAAACCTGGCTCAAGAATTTGGTATTTTGCTTTCTAGTCAAACTAAACTGATTTTAATTGTCCATGTAGAGCGCCTCATTCATTTTTTAATAATTAATGGCGCCTTCGACTTCAGTTAATGTAATGCTCTTATAGTTTTATCATTCCCCTTCGTGCCATTCTTCCTGTTCCGCGTCTACCAGATTTTCGAAGTTTTCCTTCCAGGCTTGGATCGGTTCAGCTCTGTCAGCTATAAGATCTCCGTTATAGCCTTTTCAAGTATATAGACAAAACGATTTTTTTTGTTTCTCGTGATTGTCCCATAAAACTCCTGAGGTTTATATTCTAGCTTGCATCTTCTTATGAGCTTTCTGGTTTCTTTGTGGGAGTTTACAAACGATTTGGTGAGACTAAAATGCAGAAAAGAAACTATAGAAAGCATATTGGATGAGAAAGTAGTCGCCACTAAGCCACTTAAAAATGTTTTATTGCGGCATCAAAATGTTCTTCAAGAGAGTGTTCTTTAAGAACCATGCATAACTGAAATAAATCGGTATGGAAATATAATAAAGCATTTGTGTTTCGCGTATTAAACTTGTTATTTTCAACGGAAACGGTTAATTGTGTGTATATTGTGTATATTGTGTATATTGTGTGTACATTTCAGTAGCGTTTCAGCATATTAGTAGCGCAATAATTAAAATGATGGAGCGTTCCGTGATGCATAAAATAGGAGTCCCAAGTGCTGCAAAAGACGCTGTCTGCTAATGAGAGAAATATAAAATGAGAATTTAGCGGAGTGAGTCGTAGTGATTTTGATGAAGAGTGGTTCAGGGAGTGGGTTGAGTGTAAGGGCACTCAAATGCTTTTAGAGCGAATGAGTTTTATCCGTAGTCAATGCAGTGTTGTATGTGGAGACCGCCGATGGTAACTAATGCGGACTAAGTGGGGCGCTCTTTCCGGAGATTGCTTCTGCACCGACTAAATATTTCATGCGGCCGCGGCCGCGACAAGGACAACGTGATCGATCTTGGAATTGGAATGGCCGGCGATCAGATACAGCGCCAGACTTTATTTAATTTACTCGGAGTGACGTATGAGCTTTAGCCAAAATGAGTTCTGAACGGCGCTGGTATTAACTGCGAAGCTTCTCACATAAATTGGTTCGGGGTTTTCCCAGTCACCAGCGTCTCACTTTAAATAATTAAATGTCAAAGTGGTGTAATCTGGTAATGAACACGGCCTACCTCTTGTTTTAGAAGCTCCCTGTTGACGTTTTGAAAAACGCCGCATCCCTCTACTCTGAAACAGATGAAAAAGGGCTCATTATTTTACACACCAATTATTTTAAAACACACGCGTTAACTGTTAACCCAGAAAAAAAAGGAGTCTGGCAGACACAGCACTTACTCCTTGTCAGCTCAACAGGGCGTACCAAACAAACAAGAATACTAAAAATAAGTCATATTATACAGTGTGCCCAAGACAAATAAGGCCAGTATGGGAATATAGGACAAGACAAGAGATGCGGATTTGGTTAAATGAGAAAAAGTTGCGTAATTAAGGAAATATAAGCACTCGGTCGCATCATACTGTCCTACACTGTACCAGCCAATGTAGGAAAAGCACAGATCTACCGGCCAGATACAGTTTTTGTTATTAGTTTTGCATTTGCTATAAAATATGGAAGGTGGATTTTCAAATGAAGAAAAGTTCGAAAAACGTATCTATTATTAGCCGTTACTGAGAACCCCGTAATATGAACTCGGAAGATTCAAGGAAATGTAGGCATTCATGCAAATGCAGAATTTGCCAGGGACTTAGGTATATAAGGTGAAACAGAAAGATGTCGATCATTCTCCAAGTGGTATACCAGAAAATGCAAGGAAAACGAACATTTTCCTTACTTAATAATATGGTCTGATCAGATACTTACAATATGTGGGCTGAATTTTAGGAACATTGTAGGCCCATTTTTTACCAGAGCATTAACTAAATTTTGCTTCAAAACGATGATTTGCCTCTAGAGGAAGTTTGCAACCTTGGTTCCAGCAGGATGGCGCACCTGAAAGAGCAGTTAGAGAGTACCTTTCAGCTAAATTTGATTTGATTTGATATCAGAAAATCATTAGCTTATTTAGAAAACGAAGTTGATGATGGTTGCTCGAAGAATCAGCTAATCCTAAAGTTCATTAAAAGTAGCCACAAGCATGTTTTATTCTCCCTCTAACTTTAATATTAACGCTAGAAAAAATGAAATAAAAATCTGAAAATTCAATTTTTCAAAATAACTCATCATCATAAGGTTCTCAGTCCGAAGACTGGATGGACGCGTACCTTCATCCTTTTCTATCCTGAGCTAACCTACGTATTTTCCTAAAAGTAGAATATTCTACATCCCTAACTATTTGAGAGCAGTAGTCTATAGGTCTACCCCTACTTCTTTTTATTCCTATCTTTGACTCTAGTAGATATGTCGCGATCTAAGCTTTCGTACCTCAGAAGGTGTCCTACCATCCTATCTCTCTTATTCTTTATTGCCTTCCATACCTTTCGCTTTTCCCCAACTCTTTGTAATACTTCCCTATTGCTAACCTTATCTATTCACGGTATCTTCACCATGCGTCTGTAGCACCACATTTCAAACGCTTCTACTCTTTTTCGATCCACCTTTCCACCTCTCCTATTGTCCAAGTTTCGCACCCGTGTAATGCCGTACTCCATACATACATACATACATACATACATACATACATACATACATACATACATACATACATACATACATACATACAAACCTACATACATACATACATGAAAGCACACACATTTATTTTATTATAAGACTCCATTACTGATATCAGTTTACAAAAGCAATTTTGCAACGATGTTAAATTATGGCTTCTGGTTCATGTTCTTCACCGTAAGTCTTCCCGCGAAGGGCTTAAGTTGAGATTAGTGAATGTTTGGTATCCTTCACATACAGAACTAGACACAAGCAAAAAGCAACACATAACTGAGTGTTTATACACTTAATAGCTTTCGCAGTATTGTGATAATAGACAAGAGTTGTCCTTAATGTAATACATAAATGAATTTAGTAAGAGAGGATGGTTCTCAAGAAATGCATTAGCTATCAGATTATGCGCGATTAATTCCAGTAAACGACAATCATAACCATAAAATTTGCAACAATAAGGAAGAATGGCAATAGTGCGCGATGCATTTGGCATCAACAACTAAGAACTGTTCTCGTAATGGCCGCGGACGAAGTGGGAAACGAGCCAAAGTGAAAATTGTAATGTTTATCATTTGTCCGAGGGGTTTTATTTATTGCAACTGCTCTCTCGCCGGCCGATAATGATGTGTGCTCAGCGAAAGAGATCTCTTATCGACTAAGCACTGTACACATTCGGTTTATGACAGAATGACCGAAACGTGTCTAACGCTACAACCCGTAATCTGAAATCGTCCGTCCATTCTTTACATTATTACATGTTGTTTATAATTGTTTTACTGCAGTAGCGTTAATCGCTAGATTTAATATTGACAGCACGTAGTGTTATATTAGCTATAAAGGCAAAAAGTGATTTGCCCTAATAGGGTATCAAAAGCCTATGGAAGCAACAGATGGGAATTTTACTTCTCCACCCCAAGTTATTTACACATAAAACAAGTTTCTTGGTAACAAATGTTTTACGAAGCTCCTTGAATAACACATACCAATAAATGATGCAAATTAATAAACATGGAAAGTAATTATATCGATGTGTAAAACACTTATAAGGATGTAGACTGGCAGGATTTTACAAACCTGTGACAGGCTCTTATTACCTCATAAAATATCGTGCCTGCTTTTAATTAGACGCAAATGATGAGTAGCGAAATATCGATTTCCTTTTCTGTCATCCTGAATAGTTCGTTAACATTATTTTGAGAAATGTAACAAATTATCAACAAGTACAAGGACTTTTCAAAGTAAATTTTCAAATAACTTTTATCTGAATTAGAAGTTTTCCAGAACTTTCTGCTTTTTCGGTTTCACTGTCATCTTCTATATTTGAAAATTCAAAAGACAGTAAGGGTTCTAAGGTCTCTATCAAAGTGGTTTTTCTTGGGGTAGGTATTATTCAAGCCAAAATGGGATCAGGTGTTAAGAGAAGCTTGTTCGAGACATCAACAAAGTGCGTCCGAGCCTGTTCTGTGTAAGAAAAGCAAATTCTTCAGTTTCAGCTGATTTCCGCAGTTCGTTCGTCTTTCTTCTTTTGCGTTGCTTCGTTTGTTGGTTGACCAGCTCCAGTTTTAAGATTATCTGTGGCTTTGTGTACCTCAGAAGTTCATTCTAACCTTTTGCCACAGATTTTTCTACACTTCTCGTTCTTCCTTTGAGGAATAGACCATTGTTGTTTGAGTAGCACTTTGCAGACCAAAATCATTATTTGAATCTTCAGAAGTGCAAGTGGATGCCATTGTGGCTCTATCTTCAACATTGATCTAACTCAAAATGAAAGTTTAGGAGTAGACTACTTGTAACTTTTATCTCTAAACAATATCGTACGTCCTAAATAAGAGGGGAGAATTTAAATTTATGTTGACAACCACCTTCTACGCTACTTTGTTGAAAATCAGTTCCTTTGCAGAATGTGGTTTGTGGTATAAGTAACTAAACTAATTAACTCTCAAAAGTTATTATCACATAATAAGCAATATTTTAGGTACCTGCCCATAGTTTCAAATTACCAAAACATAATGTATGGAACGTGGCTTGCCGTTATGAAAAATCGATCTGCCTGTTTGGTGTGTTCGTTTTCGATTCCCGCTAATCCGTAGTAATTGAGAGGAATGGCGTTGAAATTGCTTGTATCTGTAAAGCCGTAGACCTCCATTATGAGCCATTAATGGATTGAGTGGCAGGCTTATGTTAAAATACAGCATGGATCCTGTGCAATACGTACCGATTCAGGCAACGGCCCCGACACTAGCTAATGGAGGTGGGTGGGCTAAAAGGGTAACTACTGTTAGAATGGAAAGTGGTGCAGTTATAATGAGTCCCCTCTATTTGCCAACATTATAATGTCGCCTGCGGTGCAGCGTGCTAATAGGGTTTCGCCATGTCTGACTGTTCCAGAAAACTTTGCAGCACTTATTGCTTATAGACATTAAGCAAATAATACTTTGTCGGATTGTTACTCTTACATTAATGTGACTAATAATGATATAAACACGCATTCAACGTCAGTACCGACGTCTACATTGAATGCTTGCGTTATTAACTTGTGATGCTTCTGACTTTGTCAACAAAATCTACATTATCTAGAAATCAAAAGAACAGTTGTTACATGGTGTTTCCGAAATATTACAGATGATGCAAAATGAATGGTTTTTCTATCATTACGTAAGCTCAGTCCATAAGACCAAAAACTGAAGGGGACGGTATTGGCTGAAGTATTTAACGTTCTGGTTTTCATTAGATGAAGATTGGCCGTCAGGGAGACTCGATCTGATTACAATTTATACTCCAATGGGAGTATAAATTGTGATAAGTTTTAGAGGACACCCTTGAATGACCGAATTTCCTCCTCATAAAGCAAATACCGGTAGTGGTTTCGTAGTTTTATGCATTTTAAAGTAATAACGCATAATAGTCAATTAATTCGCTTCCCTAAAACTTTTTAAATTAAAATTAACTTTTTAATATCAGAACGCTCGAATGGTTTTAATTTTAGTGCAGCTTAGTTTTATATTATCTTCTCGCTTTGTTTTTATTTCCCTTGGAGCACTCAAATAAATGACGGCAATCGGAAAGTTGTTATATTGAAATTCTAGAACGGTGTGAGTTATGCTTTTGGATTCTAGGAACACATGTTACCGACAGTATGTGCTGATCACACATACTTTGTAACAAGTTTTTTTGTTCAGTTCAATTTTTATGCGACATTTAAATTAAACTTGACTGCGAAGGGTTGTTCATAAAGGCGGCAATAAAGAACATTTATGTTTATGCGACGGCGTGGAACGACAGCAAACTATGTGTGTACTCCGCTTTGATTCTTTCTGGCGGTGGTCTGCAAAGCCCAGCTCAAGTGAAACAATTCCAACGACAAATTCGGTGCTATGTAACTTTTAAGGCGACCAAACACAAATGAAATTTCTACAGCAAAGTATAAGAAACTTCATTTAGCTCACGTCTTACGATCGCCGTCCCTTTGTCGGGTGGGGACCGAGCCCAGCGCGATCTAAATGAAAAATCCAATTTGCCTTATCTTACTAAATCCGGTCATTTGACCGGTTGCTCCTGTACATTGCCAATTACAACCGCCTTATATGTTTCAAACGCATATACCGCACAAATTGATTGTTAGAAAATAGAA
This sequence comes from Xestobium rufovillosum, assembly GCA_963966045.1. Classification (NCBI taxonomy): domain Eukaryota; kingdom Metazoa; phylum Arthropoda; class Insecta; order Coleoptera; family Ptinidae; genus Xestobium; species Xestobium rufovillosum. The sequence goes on from OZ014492.1 coordinate 36,383,549, forward strand.
CAATGTAGCAGAAATTGTGTACCAATTTTTAAGGCGAAATAAAACAAATTTGTTCAATTCTATATTGATTAAATTCATTGATTGTAATCTAAGTTAGCCATGAATTCTATAATCGTCAACGACATAATTATCTTGAGCACTCAAATTTCTTTTAAGCTTAAAGCTTTGTGTAGGCGCTTATTTGGTAGGTACATGAAAAGTTGGAAGTAAATTTTGGTGGTCTTCGTTTCCGCTAACGTACAGGGCTGCCCCGTATATTTTGACACCTAAAGTTTTGTGACTTTTTCTGAACCGCCAAAATTGTTGAATTATACCTATCGGACTTCCACATATTTCCTTTTTCGTTTCTATGTGAACAAGTCGCGGGTACCATCCGAATAGTTACCACACCAATATTCCTTTCTTCAGGTTGAAGTTGATAGAAAGTTGCACTTAAGACGTTTTGGTCAGTCATTTTGTTTGTTGATTAAAATCCATTCATACCTATCGTTACTTTAATGTCTTATCATCATCATCACTTTCAGAGAATATCAGTGAAGCTTCCTCCTTATCATCAGAGTTTCAACCTTTTACAGAAACACCCCCGTGACATTAGACTGACTATTTCCAAAAACCTAGTGCTTCCTATACCAAAATTCTGTTATATCAATACTCTTATAGTCATCCATCTCGTCTACATTATTACGGAAACGGCCGTCTAAAACTAAATTCCTAACAATAATCTAACCGAATTCGCAATCGAAGGATTAACGAGCCGAGCCACTGGAGCCTCTCTGGCCCCGGCTAGGCACCAGTCGAAGACGGGAAGTGGGTCAAACGACAAAAGACAAACGCGGTTCTTGAAGACCAAGTCCAATCCTGGAAAGTATTGGGGCGCCACCTAGCAAAATCTCAAGTACTTACCAACGAAGATGCTAGGGCCAACGTAGGAAACTATTCGCAATGTGAGATATTACGATGAGTGTAAATGTCAAATGAGGGATTAAAAAACAATAACACCTGTATTATTATACTCACATCCACGCTTCCACTGACACCACCGACGTGCTGGATATAGTAGTCCTCAAGAACTTCAATTGGAATTACAGAATTGTCGTAACCAAGTTGTGTTCCGATCACCTACCTCTTATAATGGAAATTGCGGGAAGCGAGTTGGAAAAAATTGAATGAAATAAAAATCACCAATTGATCACCAAAGATGGCACTGAAGAACCAAGTGGTACAACTAGAAAGGATAATTATTATACAATTACCGAAGCCATAAAAACCAGTTTTAATCGGCAAAAACCCAAATCTAAAATTACTGGTAACAATAAGACGAGAAAATCACGCAAAGAAGAGATACTTAAGAACATTACATCCGATACACAAAAATACCCTTAATCGGCTCACTAGTGAAGTTAAAGACTACCTAAAGATCACAGAAATGAACAATGGAACACAAAAATGGAGAAGCTACAATTAGAAGACCTGTCCATCTGGAGATCCGCGAAAGTGCTCACTAAGAACTTGAACCAGACAAAAAAATCCATCGCTGAAGAACGGAGCAAAAATGGCCACCTCTAACCAAGAAAAGGCTGAAATTCTTGCAAACTCTCTAGAAGAACAATTTGAAATTAATGGAATAGGTGACATTGAGACAGACAACCTGATGTACAGAACAGTAACTGGAATTCGACATAGAAACCATGATGGCACATGGCACAACAGAAAAATACAATACAACAATGGAAACCGGGCCTATTCTTCTGGACATTGAGAAAGCGATTGACAGAATGTGGTACCCCGGCTTGTTGCACAAAATGAAAAGTGCCAAAATTCCCAACTGGATAACCAGAGCCATCAAATCTTACCTAGAACAGAGGAAATTTGGAGTCAGTCTTGACCGTACAACGTCAACCCAAAGAGTAGTTAGAGCAGGAGTCCCTCAAGGATCTGTTCTGGGACCAACACTCTTTAACGTCTATATACTTATATGTCCTCCCTTGCATGAAGAAATGCAAAGTAGCCCAATTTGCAGATGACATGACATTATAGGTACGTACGTGCAAAACAGTAATCCAGATGTGATCAAAAAATATCTACAAGATGACCTCAACGAATTTAACAAATGGTTCAATAAATGGAAAATTGAAATAAACCCGAACATCATATTCAGTAAAAGGAAAAAACGAAAACCGGATAAGATAGTGGTAAATGGTTCAGTAACCAACTGGCACCCAGAAACTAAATATACCTTGGAATCACCCTTTAAATTTCACATAAAGGAAACTCAGACGAATTTCTAGGAAGACTACCAAAATAAACAAAAACAGAAAACTGAGTCCAGAAAATTCCCAATATAACATACGGTAGTAAAGTTCGGTCAATTGCCAAACAAACCGACCAATACAACCTACAAATTGTAAAAAACAAGAGCCTCAGAATGATTACTGGTGGACCAACAAACCAACAAATTAGAGAACTTAACATCAAAAGTCTGAATGATATGATCCATGGACAAAATACATAAAACTCTAGAAGTGATGAAAAATCATGGAAACCCCACTAATAAAAATTACAACACGAGAAAAGCGAAAAAGGAAAACCGACACGCACAGAGCAATAATTGGGTACTTGCGTGAATTTGGGATTTTGCGAAATTATAATCTTCGGGAGGTCAGAAATACATTCCCAAAGCAATTTTTCTCTGAGCCTTGTAGAATTCAAATTATTGGGGAAAAAATATTTCCTGCTAAATATGCTTATGGCGCCATGTGTGAATTGTTGAAACTATACGGTGACGTCAGTATGACGCACCTATGCATTCCTAAATCGAAATGGCCGCTTCCGGTTTAGTTGACAGCTTTCTCGTAAGTCTTGAAATTGTTTGGTGTGTACGTTAATGGTGTTTGCTGGGAGAATGGAACTATGGTGGAGCTCAGTAGCAATTTGTTGTTAAAAATCCATTATATTTTATAATTCCCAACTGTGAATAGGTACAACAAAACCACTTCTAACCTCTAAACTCTACTACCTATCGTGAACGCGGCTATTTTAAGATTGATTATGGGATTCTGCTTGCAAGAAACTTCTGCGGATATTTTACAGATGGATTTGTGATATTAGTTGTGAAATAACAATAACGTGGACACAAATGAGTGAAACGAAAATTCCATAAACTAGACACTATATATAGATGTTTAACGCAAATGCAATGACGTTTAAACGAAAAGTAATTCAACTTACAAACTAGAGATGCCAGTGTATTCTCTTTGCATTTAATCGAGTCGCCGCTGGGTGCCACGTAAAACACAAAAATGTCAAATCATTGTCAAATTGTCCACTAGCTGCTCACTCGATCTGAAAATTGAACACACTGTTCTAAAATAAAAAAGCATGCGGGTTATGTATTTGTGCCGTAGCATGGCAACATAACAAACACAAAAATTATTGTCAAACGTCTTTGAATGTAAATAATTGTAGTTTGATCGGGCGTTATTAGTTATTTAACGAACAAGTGTATTAATCGCTTTTTAATATAAGAGTTCGTTACAAAATTTTTCCGTCGACTTTTAACGTAAAATCTTCGTCAACATCCATTTATTAAATTTTGTACGACTTACGATTTCAGAAACTATAAACTTGACAGTGGCAGATCTTGATGACATGACAACTTGATTTGGATATTTCATTGTATATGAACCTATGTTTGGTTGCCTAGGGTACTAAAATCGTTTATTAATAGAAATCGTTCATTAATAGGGGTCATTAACGATCTGTTTTGCATTTGTTAATCATATTTATAAATACACTGTCGACGGAAAAAGTTATTTTCTTACATTCTTCTTGGACAAATTGTTTAACATGGGCATAACAGATAAGGTGACAGATTTGAATACTGTCCTTTGCGTTTTGTGTATATGTTTCATAAAATTATCTTGGGACTTATTTTTAACATTCATTGTGCTCTGGTTTCTTCACAGTGGCGAATTAATTTATCAAGGAAGGGTCTTTGAATTTGTTAGTAAGTGTGTTGTGGATAGTAAATATATACTACCCTATTTTACCAATATTATGTGAGTAATTTTTTATTTAATAATATAATGATATAAGTTTTAATATTCTTGTGTATCCATTATTGATGTATCTGATTCTGTTTAAACATCGCCTCCTTCACACAATAAAATATGTCACACATCATTTGTTACATTTTTTAAAACGATTTTAAACGTCAAAAGTAAGTAAACTTCAAAAGATAAATATTCAAAATTCCCGCTTTCCGCCCCTAATTCTACTTCCAAACATCAGAGGCGCTGTTAGCAGTTCTAAAATAATATATGTGCGTTGTCTATCTGTACTGTTTAATTTGTGGAAAATTCTGTGCTGGCTAACCTATAACTGTCACTGTATGACAGAGCTCAGGGCAGCCACGGTGAAAAATTGAAATGTACTGATGATCCTGAAATACACGAATAATTAGTTTATTCTTCTTCTTAACTTATTTCCAGTGTTTAACTGTGCATTAATAAAATATTGATACTGCTCAGTAAAGTAATAACATCCAACTGAAGCGCTGATAATAAGTGATACAGTTAGGCGAGTAGGGACAACAGACGCGAAATGTTGGCAAAAGTAGCACGTCAGGCTGTGACGACAGCTAGATTATGTGACGTCAATACGACTGCTCAAGGCCAAATGGCCCACTAGTGCGTGCTCCGCATTCTTTACTACACAAAACAGGCTCATTTTATACGGTCACGATAAACTTAACACATACCTATTTGCAAAATATGATAAAAAAGTGCCAGTTTAAATTTATGCAAGTACCCAATTACGTATCTAGATGCTGACACAAAACAAATAGAAAGAAGAAAAATACGAAAATGAGTAAGCAGAATTAAGCAAAACCCAAATAAAAAACGGGAAACAGGAGACAAATAGGCTAAAGGATTTAAAATTCGGTCCCCAGAAAAATTCAAAGTTCCAATTTAGTTACGTCAGTGACAGCAGTGATAACAAAAAAGGTGACCGGATTGGTGTAAGTTACGTAACTCCTACTCCTCTTATGATATTCAATACTTCCTAGAAGCTTCCTTAAGAGTTTACGAAACCGTTGAATTAAGTTTAATGGTTATGAGCTTCGTATGGAACAGAGCACTGCAACTGAAGGAAGCAGCCAAACATCGGATGCACAAATTACATTTGGTTTGCTGATAGTTTGAAAAATGCATATGGGATGAGTTTACAGGACGTAAAGAATCCTCCGGCGAGCAGTCTAAAATTGAACTAGTTTAAATTCCTCAATAAAACTAACCCATTTCTCGGTTAAGCGAACGGCTACTTCGCAGTTACAGTAATTTGCTGAAATGCACTCTTTTTATGCCCTACATCGTCCGTTCACGTAAAAAGGAAGAGAATACCACAAAGCCTAATGGTTTCATATTATTTAATTAATAGCCTTTAGAATATAAATCCTGGCTAAAATACGCGTAATTGTCAGTCAATTACGGTACGGCTTTATTAGTTCTGGGAAACAATCTTGCCATAGTCGATCACCGACAAAGTTACCATGTTTGGTTCTGCTGTTGTACGGCTGTTTTCATACCCGCGAATGCATGTACCTAATGTCTGGTAAAAAGTGGTCAAGATGTGTGAACCAAAAGCAGTTTGATACATAGCACGCGCAACCTCATGAGTGTCGTTCCATATCCGTTGCTGTCGGCTTCGAAAAAAAAATAATCGTTTTCTTTTAATGCGCATACCCGATGGTTCTGGTTCACTCGACGATATACAATAATTTTTGCATAATTGTTGGCAGGAATGCCCCTATTTGGTTCCGATTCCATAATGGATTAAGTTCAAAGATGTATTTAAGTATATTCCATTAAAATAATCGTTCGCATGGAATTTCTATGGGCTGTCTCAGTTTGCGCAACAAATTAATCGAGATTTCTGACGTATCGAAACCACGATCTATTAAGTACTGTTGAAGGACAAATATAATATGTTTTGTTTTTGTTTGGTATTTTGAAAAACGCCTTGAAGATGGGAGCAAAGATGACTTGTAACTTTACATTTGCGGATACATTCCCAGTTCTGCATTTTTAAAATGTTATTTTTTTGCCAAAGATTGTATCTAATGAGCCTAGAATTCATTCACGCTGTCTCATGTTTAACCTACCTGAACCGAATACCAATATACTAAAGAGTGCACCTATCTATCCCGTATGTTGTCATTTTAATCTGTCAGCTGAAAACTTGGACCTTTTCAATAAAAAATAATTCAATTCAAACTACTTAACTATAATAAAATCCGAGATAAAATCTTGGATGCATTATGTTTAGTTCGTAAATCCTGTACCGTTCATTAGTTGCAGATCGATAATATGTGTATTTAATACCTATGTACGAGTAGGTGTACCTGTAACTGGGAATAATCCCATTGGTATATAGTATTCCAATAAATAAATAACTAAAAACTCCCCACAACAAAAACTACGGCAAGAAGACATGATGAAACAGAACAAGAAATTGGAAACGGAGATGCTAACATTGTACCAACTTTATCAACCATCTTCACATTAATATTCAAATATGATAATAGCGACCACTGCTAAAAGGAATGTAATTTTTCGTTAGATTCTCTGTAACCAGCGGCGAAATAAATAATGACGTTCGTTAGAAAATTGCTTGTGGACACGATTTGGATCAGTCTACCTGATATTTGCATGATTGGACGCCAATTACGCGTAATACGCCTTGTTACTGAAGAGTAAAATAATCATCCCATGAATGGGTTTAAATTGCCTTAGTTACAACAGGTAATTCTGTTACTTCCAGATGAACTAAGTTTTCCGCTTTTATAAAATCAACTTTACACTAAATAAAAATAAATGTCCGATGTCTTCATCGTTCATGAAACTAGAAGTAAATTTTAAGAAAATTGAAAATTGAGATGGATAGCTTAGCATTGAACATAGGAGGTATCAGTGAGGTGCAATGCCCAGAAGCTGGAGACTTTCGGAGCGGCGATTTTAGAGTAATACACACAGGGTCGGTAGGAGTAATTTCGGGAGTAGGAATTCTTATGAAGAAGCAAATAGTGTAGAAAATTTATTACAGAAAAGTGACAGGGAAGTTATGTTTAGGATAAATTCAAAACCTGCAAAGTAATCACAACATAGTGGTTATGAAGGCACGAAGTACTAAAGAGCGCGGTTGAAAATACGGTTAGGGACGTGGAGGCAAAATGGAACTGCATTAAAAATAGTTTAGATTCTTCAGCTAGAGATATATTGGATCATAAAATGAATGAAAATAGAAAACCCTGGAAAACAAATGATATTGTGACTCTAACAGACGAGAGGCGAAAACATAAAAGAAGGTTAGCCGAAGGAGGGAAGGTACAAGACGGTCAAGTGGGAAATTTTTCGGGGAGGTAGGAGAGTGAAAGAACAGTGGATTGATAATAAATGCAAAGAAGTGGAAGGGATGAAATTTAGGGGCAGAAGAATACTGCATAAACTCTACAAATAGCAAACGACAGTTATAGAATTTGAGAAGGAACAAAGAGAAGTGGATATCCGGAAGAGTGAGACAGGGATTTGCGTTGTCACCTCTAGTTTTCCGTTTATATCGAAGGTGCGATTAAAATGGTTAAGGGTAGAACAGCCTCAGGAATTAATATACAGGTGTTACAGACAGAATTTGTCTTAAGAGTTCGTTATTTAAAATAGCATACGTGTTACTCTTGTAGCATGGTTTTCTCAGGGCAGTTGCCTATAAAGGGGTAGCAAATAATAGATCTCTCCACTAGGATTATCGATCGACCTCGTTAGATGGCTCTCCTAGTACCATATTCTTAAAAACTAGGTCGTATTTATGGTTGCTTCCAGTTTGTACTTCTACAAGTTAAAAGTCGTCAGTACTATTTTAACTACGATCGTATACGCACGGCTGATTACCTAGTTCTCTTGGTTTTTGGACTAGTTTATGTCCCAGGAATTCGTCCGGATTTTTCCAAAAGGGTAGATAATATCGAAAATCTTAATAGTAGTTCGCAAGACTCTTCGATACCTTAGAAAAGGGTTTATTTCTCAGTTGGCGTGAAATTGCGTAATTAATAGATATTCAAACCTCCAATAATTGGAATTGGGGTAAGTCCCGCTTTCTTGGTTTCCTGGCTAGTTATTTGACTTATAGTTCTTTTATTCTTTTAAGGGTTTTTTGGTTTAGGCGTTACTAGATCAGGCCCCGGATTTTGTTCGGTTTATAATATTTTGGATAGAAGTTACTGAGCTGTACAGCAAATAGACACCACTGAAGTTCGACGTAGACAGAAGAATTGAAGCAGACAGATAAGTACCTAGATCCTAGACAGACATCAGGACTGTGAGTTGTTTTGACATTTTTACGTTACGAGACACCCTCACCGTCGGTATAGCTCGTTCATCAAAAGTAATATAATAAATTTCTAAATTGTAAATAAGAGTGAATTTCTAAATTGTATGCATATTTAAATTTGTTATTTATTTCTGTGAAGCTCGCAGTAGATCTACCGAAAGCGCAAACCTACACTGCGTTTCAAAATTAATTCAGTTACCCTGATTTTCTAAATTTCACGCAGTTTATTATTTCATAGTTTTATTTCTATAGTTACATTGACTTTGTTTATAGAGGCTTGTATTTTATATATTGACTACGATTGGTGTGTGCAATTACTTGACCTGAATCTGACGACACTGAATATTAAATAAATATGATTGTTTGCTTTATTATGTTGAGAGGCTTTGATTTCTTGATACCGATATTAGTAGCCCTCGCTGGACCTAGCACCTTCGTAGGCAAGTCATCATCTGGACTGTGCTAGGTGGCGCCCATATTATTTCCCTATTTGACTCTGGATATACAGGGTGAGTCAGGAGGAGAGGGAAATATTTTGGCAGGTGATAGTATCGACCATTTCGAATAAAAAAGTTTATATGAACATGGTTATTATTCTTAATAGTTTCGGAGATACAGCTGTTTGAATTTTGTTAAATAAAACTAATGAACTGTTACGCTCGCCGCAAATGCTCAAAAATTAAAACTTGAACTTCAATACACTTGTCAACTCGCTTTCTAAGATTGCATGTTGATTCTCTGAGTGCAATTTGCCTGGGCGCTTATGCGAGTAGTAGCATCCAAAATGCGAGAAATCAATTTTTCTCGTGTACCTACCTGGCTTTGTTTTGTAAACTACAATTTTCAACCATCCTCATAAACAATATTCTAAGGGCGTTGAATCCAGAGATCGTGAGGGCCAATGAGTAGGACCACCACGACCAATCCATCGCCCAGGGAAGGTTTCGTTGAGATACTGAGTCACTATACGAGAAGTATGTGGCGGAGCTCCGTGTCGCCAAAGGAATATCATCCATAAGTCTTTCTAAGTAATTTTGTAACAATTGTAGGTATCTTTCGCCTGTTAGGCGATTGGCAATGATAATAGGACCAATCAAGATATTAAAAATGGCACCATACAGAAGCAACTTGATCAGTTATTTTCAAAAAGCTGTATCTCCGACACTACTAAGAATAATAACCATGTTCATATAAACTTTTTTATTCGGAATTGTCGATACTAGCACCTGCCAAAATATTTCCCTCTCCTCCTGACTCACCCTGTATATAGAATTTTAAAATCCCGTACTACGACGACCCACCCCCTTCTTCAGGCACCACCATCGGCAGCGGCGCGCATCGGCATTTTTAAAATCCTTCTTCTATTGTCGACCCAGAATCTAAATCCGTCCGGTGCGGCCGCTCCGATGCGCTCCCGAGCAGTGTGCGATACCCGAAGAATTTTGCAGCCGGATTGTGCATGCGCAGTAGTGAAACTGCCACAGGGGGTCGGTAGTTCGAGATGATCTGCAAACCACGAATACGAAATTATATCGTTCATTTTGTAAAAAATGTCTGTGGAAAAATTGATTTTAGAAGTTCAGAAATATCAAGAACTTTATGATTCGAAAGATAAGAATTACAGTGATCAATTCAGTGTATTCCCCAAACAAATAACGTGTTTGACAAATTGGATGTACCCACATGCTTCTTTTTGATCGCACCTTCTTCTGATATTCCTTTTCTAATTCTAGAACTACAAACAGTTCCTCATCGGACGAATCCTTTCTAGTAACTGAAATAAACACATTTTACAGCAAATCCTCCGATGCCGCTTCCACCAGTGTGCGCACTCACAAAAATCCTCTTCGATGCTCTTCGTCCGTCCGGTGCGTCCGTCCGCTCCGATTCCGATCATGTGCGCGTACCTTTAGCCGAGGCCAGAGAGTCCACTAGGCTCGTTAAGTCTATTATTACCTTAAGAGACCCGATTTTGGTAATACAGGGTCAAACTATCAACATGCTCGCGGATGATATAGCAGTGTAGGAATGTCTCTGAATGAAATGAAAGCAGTTTTGGCAGAGGGTTACGGCATTAAAATCAATAAAAAGAAACAATTCAAGAATCAATCGTACCCCTAACCACATAAAATTTGAAATACTATATACGTATCTTCAGTAGTAGGGAAAAACCTATAGTAAAAATAATAGCAACAACATTAACGATAAAAAAAAAGAGCTCGAGAGCTGACCGAGTGCACTTCGATTCTTTCGGAGTGGTGAGCAGAGAAATCTTATCTATATTATTATTGTTGTCACTATCATTGTTTCACATCATCATTGTTGTTATTGTTATTATTTTTATTATTGTCATATATTTATTTATTTATTTATTTATTTATTTTTATTTCTTATTTTTTTAATTTTTTTTATCGTTAATGTTGTTGCTATTATTATTACTATAGGTTTTTCCCTACTACTGAAGATGGCAACTTAGTTGCCGAAATACGTATATAGTATTTCAAATTTTATGTGGTTAGGGGTACGATTGATTCTTGAATGGATTATTTAACCACAGTCTCTTACATCTTAATCCTTAATAAAAAGAAAACCAAAATTTTGGTACGTAGTGGGAGTGAAAATAGGACTAAAACTAAAATAGGAAATGAGAAGATAGAGGAAGTCGCCGATTTCTGCTATTTAGGAAGTCAAATAACTCGCGATGGTAAAGAGCACTAGAGATATGAAATAAAGATAGCGCATCAGGGTCAAGTTGCGTTTAACAAAAAATAGGAACCACTCTTATGCTCGGGAAGGGTTAATGTAGAAACTCGTAAGAGACTCTTAAAACGTATGTATGGAGTACGGCATTGTGAGAGAAGGTGACCGAAAAAGAATAGAAGCGTTTGAAATGTGGTGTTACAAGCGCATGATGAAGATCCCGTGGACAGATAAGGTCAGCAACAGGGAGGTATTAAAAAGAGTTGGGGAAAAGCGAAAGGTATGGAAGACAATAAAGAAAAGGATAAGAAGCAGTAAACACACAAGTTGCCTAGGGAGTTACTTCAGGACGATCGCGTTGAAAAAATGGAAAAATTCTCAACTTTACATTCTAAAGCGCCAGGGTTTTTGATTTAATTTCAAGAAAATGTGTGGAAATAATCAATCGAATTTTAAGTGCTATCATTTTCCCAATCAGTAGAAATTGGCCCAAATTGCGATGGTACGCAAGCTCTGTAAAAAATAAATGATATAAAATTGTTCCAGCCAATTAGCTTGCTTCCTACGAAGAGTTTCATCGAGTTGAGATCACGATCTCACGAGACTTATTAGTGAGATATACTCAATATCGGTGGTTGAGATTAGGAAAGTTGTATGTACAAATTGTATACCAACTAAATTAACAAAATTTGAGTCCCAGTCACTCCTGAAATTTCTGTTGATAGAAGCTGAAAAAACAATTGGGCCGAGATGTAAGAGGCACGGGATGGATATGGATACTGGAGAAGATCTTGTAGCAACAGAAATGCAAATATACGAGATTGGGTAGGAATCGGTGCAACAATAGAAGACACAATAGAAACCAAAAATATAATATGGTTTGGAAATGACTCCCGCATGTAGAACAATATTAGAAGATATTAGAGTTCGTTCCAGTACAAAGAATAAGAAAAGCAGACCAAGGAAAACTTGGATGAGTCATGTGGAAGAGCCTATGGAAAGGAGAAATTTGCGGTGAGGTGATTGATATTTTAGTTGAAAAATTCTGCCATGTAATAAAACGAGGGGTAAACCGCTGAAAAAAATTTGTACACCACAATTCCTTTTTTATCCAGAAATTCCCGAAATTCCTTCGAAATTTCCGTAATTCCTTGGAAATTCCCCGCAATTCCTTGGAAATTCCTGCAGTTCCTTGGAAATTCCCCGCAATTCCTTGGAAATTCCCGCAATTCCTTGGAAATTCCGAGCAATTCCTTGGAAATTCCCGCAATTCCTTAAAAGTTCCCGCAATTCCTTGGAAATTCCAGCAATTCCACATGTACATTACACACACTTAAATTTACAACTGCCGATGCCGCAAATAATATTCCCGATCCTTTATTGTCTTCCATACATTTCACTTTTCTCCAACTCTTTCTAATACCTTCCTATTGCTAACCTTATCTATCCACGGTATCTTCATCATGTGCCTGTAGCACCACATTTCAATCGCTTCTATTCTTTTTAGATCCGCTTCTCCTGTCGTCCAAAAAAAATAACAACTCCTTTGAAAATGGCATTTACTTTTGTAAGATTTATACTGCTTATCAATATTTATCTTATCAGATCTCTTGAGTTGGAATGGTCCGCTGCCTATTAATCCAATAGGGTCGAAAAAACATATTGTAACCGAATTGTAACTTATTTCGTATTTACAAAATTTATTTATAGTGACTTATGTACAAATATTTAGAATTAAATGTCATTTGAGAACATGCAGTTTTAGAATTAACAATAAGCACCGAAATATACAAGCAACAAACAAACAACAACAAGCAATAACAATTAAATAACTACCAGCGAACAATTAAACAACTAATTACTTAACCTAAACAATCCACAATACACAAATCAACAGTTCGAGATTCTCTAAAAACACTCTTACAACCAACGGTTAATCACGTCCGAAAACGCCCCGGTACACTTGAAAACGCGACAACATTCGCACGCATGTACCGATACCAAAACTCGAAACGAGACGCATGAAAGACATTATACTCGCCTGATTTTATCGCTCTTCTTCACATCTGAAAGCCAAAACTTCAAAAACTAACTTCAAAACTGACCTCCCGGCTCCTTGCTTCCCAATAAATAGTCTTCTTCGAACATTCGGGAACTGGAAACTACCAGAGATCGATTGTTCCATCGATCGATTTTTCTAGTCTCACAAATAGACAAGGTCAACGCCATAATAAACAAGTGCGGCTTGCAGACAAACAGCGTGACTCATTACCAGAAAGGTCGCTTGCGGGGCAAAAATTCGTATCAATATTTTTTTCCGCCCAAACAACATCTTCATTTTTAGGCCATGAAAAGAGATCTAACTGTTCAGATAAGAATTTAATTTTAAATTCATTTCCAGAATTTTCTATAATTCGTCCAATGTACCATCTTTCTTCATAATAGACCGCGTAGTAGGCGTAGTACGCGATTAACTGTTATTCAATGCACAACGATACGTTTGAAATACGCTGCCCGCCCAAAATGAAACATAACCTAACTATTGGACTCTACTAGTCGACGAGAAACTGAATAGCGGTCCCTACCAAAAACTGGGTAAATATATTTGTCATCATTACCCGGACTAGCTAATTAACTAGGTACCTTTCATATTTTATATAAAAATACGGATTCAAAACTACACTATACAGGGTGATTCTTTTAAATTTTCGACATCTACTTATGCTAGAGCTATGAAAGTTGGAACCTAGCTATAATCGACGATTCCGAGACGAAATTAAATATTTACAGGATGACGTAACTCTTAAAAATGGCGGAAGTAGACGCCATCTTTGTTTTTTTAAATCACAATCGGACATTTTGATTTCATATTTGAATTCGAAATTTAATTCCGAGTACAACTAACCAAATTGTCACTACTTATCTGTCATACTTTTTGACACCAATTTACTCAAAAACTGCAAAAATAGCTCGAAAACGATTGGAGTTAGGTATAGCACATGCTAACATAACTCCCCAGAATTATATGTTACATCCAACGGTGACATAAAATTTGACACGTGCCATTTGAAAAATTGAGTTTTTGACATTTTGCGATACCCGTATTCAAAAATTCTAAACCGCTGGCAAACTCGTTATGCCTTCGGTTATCAATCAAAACATTCCTTGGAGCTTAAGGAATCGAAGTAAAAAAAATTCATCGACTTATCTTCGGCTGTTCAAGAGATATCAATTTTTAATGAACCCTTGCATCTGCAAATTTAAAGAGAAAATGTGGCATATGTCAAAAAGTATGACAGATAAGTAGTGACAATTTGGTTAGTTGTCGTCGGAATTAAATGCCTAATTCAAATATGAAATCAAAATGGCCGATTGTCATTAAAAAAACAAAGATGGCGTCTACTTCCGCCATTTTTAAGAGTGACGCCATCCAGTAAATATTTAATTTCGTTTGGGAATCGTCGATTATGGCTAGGTTCCAAGTTTCATAACTCTAGCATAAGTAGAAGTCGAAAATTTTCTAATGTGCGCTTTAAAAGAATCGCCCTGTATACTGCATACAAACACACACTACTGAATGCATGTCTTCATTCGCATTCCAACTGTTTGACGCGCAAGCGCAAACCTATCTACAACACGTGGTAATTCCTCCAAATACCCGTCAATTCCTGACAATACCCACAAAATTCCTCGCAATTCCCGCAATTCCTCGCAATTCCTAGGCAATTCCTGAAATTCCTCGGAAATTCCTCGCAATTCCTCTACAATTCCGGAAATTCCTTGGCAATTCCTCGCAATTCCTGCGCTTTGTACACCAAAATTCCTCAGCGGTTTACCCCTCATAATAAAATAATAACAATAAATTATTTTGCCTCCAGAAGATTTTATAAAATCGATTTTATTCTAAATTAATACAGCAGGTCTTTAGTGTCGTCCATCACCATAAAAATTAATAATCGGTGTTCCGTGCGTTTGCATGCGCGTTCCAAATTAAAGAACTGCTGGTGGATGTGATTCGGTTCTGCGGGAGCCCATTTGCATGATTGGTAGTCAATTATCCGTAGCAAGCCCATTTATTGGGTATGTAGTCGCTAATTATGCGATGTACAATCAGCGTGCGTAAGTTGAAAAGCAAATGTCTACCACAGCCCCACAGCCGGGTTAGCGGTGCATTTCAGATGGAACCGGCCCACTGTGAACTGTGGGCGCGATTCACGCAGTGTTTCCATGTCTAATTACATCTGTGGAGTAATGTGCATACTTGAGCTCCCGGGCTGAATCGCCCCCCGCGGCTGGGATTTATTTCATTACGATACTCCATGCAACGCACTGTCATTATCCAATAATTTATTGCTAATTAATCGGCTGCTGACTAGAGATCAGATTTATTCGAGCGTCCGAAAAACCAGTTGCGTTTTTAATTTTTTGTTTGCCGTGGACAGCCGATAAATGAGCTCATGTTCGCAGCGAATCGTGTATTTTATACGCATCTGCAACGGAAGATAATTGCTACTTTTAGATAAACAATTAGTCTCAATCTAAACTTGATTACAAATAAGTCTCTGGGAAACAATTACAAGTCAGGTTTGTTGTGTTCGGGAGCAAATTAATCAAGGAAGGCATAGTTTATTTGGACTGACAATTCCGCTTCCTCTTGGAAGTTTGTCAGGACAGGATTCAATTAAGCTTCCAAACAAATAGCTCAATGATTTTTCCATTTGCAAAAGGCCGAACTGAAACCATTTCATTTAAGTGCGAGCACATTTCGTTATTAAAAACGCGATCAATCCCATCTACTGCAACAATCTTATTCCCGCCAGTTTATTTTATTTGGAACATTCAGGTAAGATTAATATTTGTTAATTTATTTTTCGTGTATGTATTATACGCTTCTACGGTAAGGTTCGTTCAAGGACTACTGTCTTTGCACACTTATCTATAAAAGAGGTTTAATCTAGCTTCAAGAATGAACGTGCATAAAATATTGCACTTAAGTAAAACTAAAAAGTTCCTGAAAGTATCTTCCAATTACTGTTCGCCCTTATCCAATATAAATTTTAATTTGAATCGTCTTACATCTAAAATAGAGAAAACCATTTATCACATTGAATTGGGACTATCTGCTCCGGCTAGGTCTGAGGAATGCAGGAGGAATATAATGAGTCGCTTAAAATCCAAACTCCAATATAATCCCCAACCTCGATTGTGTTCACCCCTACGCCCATCCCCGATACGTTATATTGCTTTGCAGACCGCAAATAGGACTGGAGCTTGGCATTTTCAATATGCTTATATTCCTTATATAATGTGCAATAAGTGCGTTCTGAACGTCCTTTGCTCTGGTTTTTATTAATATCTGCGGCCGCTTTCGTCAACTCCACAATTATGACGAGCATACCATACGGGAAACCTACCCTTCGGCTTTTGCTGCCTTCCCGAAGACTTTAATTGAAGATGACTTCAGTTGCTTATGCCTGAAAGGTTGTTTATCACTCGGGCTTCATATTCGTACAGCGTGCCACCTTTAACGAAATTAAAACTGTACAGTTCAGTAACACTGGCGGATCGTAATGAAGGGCTCTAGGGCGCCGCCCTCCCAAAAATGTATAAAAGAAAATTAAACATACCTATTTTTGCGTGCTTAAAGATCAACGAGTTTTCATATTTTTAAATTGGAAATAAGACATTTATTTAGATCATAGCGCATATACAGGGTGTCCCCAGATAAGCCTCGACAACATTGCTATCTCACTTATCATTAAAGATACAAACACGTTTAAGTGGAGAAAAAGTTTAACAATTTGGTGCTCAATAATATGCCCTCACAAAAATCAACTTTGCTTTGTTGGTTTCCTAGATATTTGAAAAAAAGGAAAAATTTGGAATTTGATTTTTTTAAATGGTTGTTTAACCAGCATACTTTACAGTAATCTAAAATTGTCTTCGACATTTCATACAGTTGCACTCGTCATCAGGTTTATTTTTCTTATAGACTCCATATTGCATTGTTATGTCATTAAATAGCTTATTTCTAGCTGAGAATAGCAACCTATAACACATGGATATTATTCCAGCACTATAGTTTTAGAAAATAAAATTCTATTATTTTGGACAACAATTTAGTTGGCCTTGGAAAAATAGATTTACGAAGATGTAGTTTTACGGAATATGAACTTTCTAAACAATGGGAGGTGTGAAAGAAAATCTAAACGACGAAATTAGAAACAAATTTTATTTTTTTAAGTTTATAGATGCATGCTTTCTTTATTTACAAAATAAGTCTGTCAACTTGTAAAATTTTGAATTAAGGTACAATAACTTGCATGATTTACGATTCCAATTCAATGAAGTTATTGAAGGCCTAAAAATAAGCCGTACAAAGACGCGGAACGCTATCAGCGCAATTACGAGCGCAAATTTGCATCCAGAATGAAGGTGCACATTTTGAACATTTGCGACAATAAAATAAGTTGTTTTTGTTTGTTTTATAACTAGTTTTTATTATTATATCGATCTTTTTGTTTTTCAATTTTGAAATTATAATTTCCTGGTGCGGCAAAAAAAAATTTCAACTAAACTATTTTTTGGCAGTTTTTACTGCTACAAATTATGGATGTTTCATTGATTTCTACTAAACGAAATTAAACTGTAATAATTCTTGCCAAATTACTCCTTAATGAAGTTGTTTTTCCATGGATAGGTAACCAACTTTTTCCACTAAATTTTGAATTTTATTTTCTGAAGCTATTACTTTTGGTAGAATATCAACTTGTTATAGGTTTCTATACTCAGCAAAAAATAAGCTATTTAATGACAAAACAATCCAATATGGCGTCCATAAGGAAAAATAAACCTGATGATGACTGCAAGGTGCAAGTATATGAAACGTTGGAGACAATTTTAGAGTACTGTGAAATATGCGGGTTAAACAATAATTTAAACCTGTTTACACAAATCATCAAAATCTTATTAACAAAAAACCAAATTGCAAATTTTTATTTTTTTTCAAATATTTAGGAAACCAACAGAGCGACGCCGATTTTTATGAGGACATATTAAAGGGCTCCAAATTGTAAAACTTTTTTCCCATTTAACCGTGTTTCTATCTTTAAAGATAAGTGAGAGAGCAATGTTGTCGAGGCTTATCTGGGACACCCTGTATATGCACAGCAAAGAGTTTGAGTGTACAAAATTTCAGGTAGAAATTCCGTCGAAGTTGTTTGTGTAATCTTTGGAAAACGAACACCTACGCAGAGAAAAATGTTTAATAAAAACATATTTATCATAACAATATTACTTTATATTGTCGGCTATAATACAGGGTCTAATAAAACATACTTACTTTATAAGATTTATTATAAAATTAGTTAAAGACTACAGACTTTTTAATAAAGAAAAATATCTGAATTTAATATAAAGCATTTAATACGCTTTATTGAATATTTTTGGACGATTGTTATAGGTATATTATCGTAGTATTTAATAATCAAAAATATCTGGGTTTAATACAAAGCATCTAATAAGTGTTATCAAATATATTTCGTAATAATTACATATTTCTATTTAGTATCGGGCAATATTTATTTCAATAACCATTATTAAATCCTTAATATTCCCTCTAGAATCCTAGTATGTACTTTCAACTTTGTTTCGGTTCTATAGTGTTGGTCCATAAAATTTGACAACATATCCAGTATTATATTTGATAATATACTCGTAGGTTATGAAAAATAAAATTGTGGATATAAGATGGTTTCATACAGAGTATTCGTTTTCTAAATGATCCGTAGAAAACATTATAATAGTACTTGCAATAAAAAGGTTTCGTTTTGATAACGAAATGATTTGTTCCTAAATATCAGTTATTGTATACGTTTAATTAAACTCAGCAGTATATTAATTTTATTCATACTTTAAAACCTGTAAAGAACTGAGTATTACCTTAAACTTTATAAGGTGCGTTTTGCAGTATAGATATTAAACAAAACTTTTTGAACTCACCGTTCTCAAAATGACATTTCGCGAACCCGACAGACAAACTCAAACATAGTGTGAAATCTAGCAAAAAGCACTGGCCCTTTCAGGCTTTCTAGAAATAATTCGACTTGATAGTAATAAAGTTTGGTTAACAAAATGCCATTTCTCCAATTTGGATGTTGAAAATAGTGAAAGAATAATGATAAATCGCTATTAATTCGATTGACACTTTGACAACTCAATTCAATAAATTAAACCAAATGTCGCATTTTCTGCAATTGTCAAATGGAAATCTGTCAATGTAACCACTTGATTTTTTGAAACTTTAAATTGGAAACGCATTAGATAATAATTAAAAAATTATAATGTTCGTTTCAAAAAATATTGTACGAACGTTGATGCGCGAAGACGTCTTCGGCGCATTCGCGCAAATGAAGCACTCGCTCCTTCGTCGCTCGTGCTTCAAACATTGCGCTCATGTGCGAAAAATGTCTTCTCGCACTCGTTTCGTAAATAACTATTATTAAAAAGATTGTTGACTTATTAAAAACTTGGCTGTTCCTGTTTTATGGTCATATATGGATAAGGAGAATTAAAAAAATAATACTGAATATAAGACTTTTCTCTCCGTGTATTTCCTCGGGACAATCAATGCGCGCAAGCGAGACAGACGACATTTCGAGAAGGCCCCTGAAATTTCCGTAAACTACAGAAGAGTAGACCGAGGAGAAAACATTGTTTCAGACTTTATAAAGCGGGGTGGGTTCTGAGTTAAAATGTTAGGTACCTACCTAAAAACGTTGTTCAGGTTTTCTGGTAGAGCCCTCCGTCTTGAACAAACCATGAGCCGCAACTGTTAAGTAAACTTAATTATTACTTAGCAGTTATATTATAAATACAATATCGAATAAAATATTATCATCAAAACGCCTAACGATTAAAGCTGTAATGTTCGGTTGTACTAGTAAGCGTTCACCACATAACATTTGAAATTCTTATCTCTTGCCCCTTCCCATTTTTAAGCACTATATATTATTATATAGGTATATACGTTTATATGCTGTTGTCGCAAGTCACTAATTAACGTGGTGTACACAATTATTACATTGTTTACTCTACCAAACCCAAGTTCTTTACGAGTAATTGAATCAATTAATTTTAACGAGCAGTTTTGGCCCCTTGTAAGTGAGACCGAGTCTCAAAAACCCACACTTACCTAGGCATTGTGTGGCGCGTGAAATATTTACGCGATGCGAAATGAGAGACCGAAAGTGTATAAGGAACTAAGAAAAGAAATTTTCTAATTTGGAAAGGATGTGGCTGAGAACAGCGCACGAAATTAATGGAAAAGTTACCGGGGTAGGAAATTCCCGCTAAACAGCGAACCCATTGTTATTATCTCTAAAGCGCGTGTAATTAGAATAACTTAACAAGGCGCCTTTGATATCTTTGACCGATGGGAAACACGTTGAGCGAGGTGCTTTCCGAGGGGTATGAATATAAATCTCCTCCCTGTGTATTGACATCGACAACATGAACTGAGACTTGGTATACGGCGCAAGCTATTACTGCGCCCGCTTTATCTTAATTAGATCGCTTGCAGAATGAAAAGAATCCATATTTTCGATTTAATTTGAACTAATTTACATCCTTAAATTGAAAACTGTATCTCCTGAAGAAAAGCGCCTATATACGTTTCCTGCCTTTCAAATATTAAAATACGGTTTGGTATTCATCATGCGGAAAATTTCTGTCGCGGTACTATTAGCTCGCTTCTTAGTTTACTAGTTATCGAGTTTTAAAACTCAGTTTGCACATAATAAAAGAATTCGTATTTCCTGAAAAAGCAACTTTGGTTTCGTCAGACATAAGGCATATTGGTTCAAATCGGTTTCTTTTGAGCCAAGGAAGCTAGATTTGAAGTATGGCCCATTTTTCACTCGACACGGTCTATATAGTCTGTCCCGAAAGAAACATACTAACACAAAATAGAAATTCTAAAGTATGATTATCAGACAAAGACTAAAATTAGTTAACTTAATAATTCCTGGTGAGATTCAGCATTTACCAATAAGATAATTTACATTACAAAACAACTACAACAGGCGCTCTCTGAGATCTTACCGCTCGAAGGGAAAACCTTTTGAATTTCTCTTATATTTGGGAAAACCTCTTGGGAATAACCCATTTAAGAGTCTGGCAAACCCCTTTAAAATGAACCCGAAAACTGACTTCGTAGTGCTATGCTCATTTCTAAACGGTGAAAATTGAAGTGTTGAATTTTTGACAGTTTATAAACGAAACTTTATTTTATGTTTCCATTGAAAGAAAATTTAAAAATTTTATCTTAGAAAGTGTCAGTTCACTCATGAAATTGACCAACTACACGCGTGCATAGCGCCAAGAGATTTACAGTTTTCGAAAAATTGTTTCAATGGCGACATAAAGTATACCTTGCTCCGATTTCTAACGGATACCTCACCGACCCGATGCCCCGCAGGTGTAACTTTTGATCTGCTTTGCCGGACTGTTAACTTTGTTAGGAGAAAACCTTCAGGTGAAATCATCAGCGTCTAAGAACCGAACCCTTTCTTCGCTTTTGACTATCTATCTAACGAAACGAACTAGGCAACCCAACGTGCACTCCTAAAGCTTGATTATGTAACCAAACACACACCAGTTGAGTAGACTGCAATTCACTTCAGAATCTACGGTATATTCGTGTTAATTTTTGTATTTGTGTCGCTTGAATTTTATTCTACAATAAGGATTTTCACCAAATAAAGATAATTTCGCGCATTTTAGTACAATATACTAACTTTTAGAAATGTGCACTTCCATGGGCAAGCTGGCTGCCGCTGTACCACTCTCGCGATGCGAGGCGCTGCTGTACCACCGTGATGGAAAGTTACGTAGAAAGAAACTGCAATTGCTATATCCAAGAGGTTCACATCACAAATATGATCAGTTTCTTCGTGTGCACATGCTAAATTTGTATCCAAAAAGAAGTCAAGCGCGTTCCTACCGACCCAACGCGAATCGTATTTACGACGTTACAGGATAAACGGCATTCACGAACTGCAATACATGCAGTCTAGTTATAAACAACTTGGAGCCCGCTGTGATCCCCCCATATTGATTCGTAAGGTAAGAAGCTTACATTGATGTTTAAATCACTGTTAGCGCGGGTAAGTGGCCGGGAAACAAAGCTGAAGCATCTAACGTATGTTAAGCTTGAAGCACATACTCCAAGTGACATATCCGCAAATGCTTAGAATCTCTAAACGCGGACCTCTCACCAGGGGTCGCGCGGATACCCCGCAGAGGAAGACACATAATGTACTTTTTGCTTCTTCGTGGATACATTACTTACACGATTAATTTAAAAGGGATCGCTTTTGTAAATAAAGCAAAACGAGTAAACAAGTAGATTGAACAAGACATTGAACAAAGCAAGGATAACCCTAACTACTATCGACATTCTACAGCGAGAAATAACATATACTGACACGGCTATAGGTGACAGGCTATAAAATCAACACACAAACACGCGGGTTCATTGCGAACCTTGGATAATGGAAGATTGAATAAGAGCGTAAGACTTGGGGATGTAGCCGAGACAGCAGGATCGGTACAAATAGACGGCCAGGCGGAGACATGGTCGCAATTTCCAATATCCCGTCGTGATCTTCAAATGTCGCCGTCCAAATCCAGGATGCTACAAGGGCGTCCGTCCTATACAACTATTACTTTTTATGCTTTGCCAAAGTTATTATATTATAGTGTAGATTAAACAGAGGCGGCACGTGCTGAGGAAAATTGGGAACGGGTGATATGCCTATTGGTAAAAGTTGGTTCCACTAGAGCTATTTCATATACAGCCTTAAAGGACTCGATGCATATACATAATTTCAATTTAAAAAACGAAACTTATTTCAATTTAGATTAACTCGTGTGAGACAAGAACGAAAGTACATCAACCAGGTAAAGAGAAGAAAGGGTGCGCTTAATGAATTTCGTAATTTGATTCTCCAGCTTTAAACTTTATAAAACTTACCGTCCAATAGATCGCTCTCTGTGTTCCTTATTGAAACCTGAAACGCAAAAGTTTATATTAGAAACAACAACTTAACCCAGGCGAAGTGCTAAAAGTTAACCTTAAAAATCTTAATGTCAGTGTTGCTAAAATTAATCTTTTAATGTAGCTGCCACTATGCCACTATAAGAATTTCATTTATGTTAAAAAGTTTTGGCAACTTAATCGTGACTGATAGTTCAAAGCAAGTAGATTAAGTAATGCATTACTTCGTTGCGCATCAAATAATGTAGAAGCCATAACGCAGTATAGAACGCCTCTTACTACAATAAATTTTAATAGCGTTAATATTCATGTTGTATTACACGTTATTTAAGTATCTTGTTTTGAACTAAGTGTGTTAATTTCGTTGAGCCCTGATAAAAATAAGTTGAGAAGATCAAGAGGGAAGGATTATTAATTTATTTATTTTTGATTGTAAATTGTTTAAAAATCGAGTCTCCCATATGCGTATTCTCATATTTATTCAATTATGAAGCCGAATTAGACTAGAGATTTTTATTTTGTCTGGATAGGTAAATTCCTGTATTAGAAACTCAATTTTGTTGCTTGACGGCAATAAAATTTCGTTAAAAACAGAAATTAATCCGGCAAAATAAAGTTCTCGTCTAAGAGTACATACGATAAGTTAATTAGGCGTTCTTTTGTCTTAACACATTTTAATTGTTTAAACAAGTATTGTGGCTAAATCATTAGAGATATGAAAGAAAAGTGTGAATATAAAATGTTGCCCGTTTGAAGACCAAGAAATTTTGTTACTGTGAATTTCGCCCTAACTCAATTATTTTTTAAGTTATTAATAACATTAACTTCTACAGCGGATAAAATGTAATTCACCTTTGGCTACCATGAAAACGTCGAAAATTTCACAATCTTGTTGGTAGAAATGTGTAGAAATCAACTCACTCATTGCGGTCATATTATTTTCAACAATAATAATAATAATAATTGTTCTTTTAGTGTCAGATGTATGTTCTAAGCCTGTAAGTACATAATTTAACTTTAAAAACTGTCATCTCAAAACACTCTTTTTGTTAGGTGACAGTTTTCCTCGTCAAATTACTAGGCAAGAAAATGTCGTTCAAAACAGAATGGAATAAAAACCTCTCGACTAATTACAGTTATTTTGTTATAAACAATTGAACATGGAAGTCATGTATGGTACTCCATACTGATTTTTACATTTAAAATCAATATTAACTTTAGAATAATAATGGCAAACCAGTCAATGAAGTTTATTGACAATAACGCTGCTATGGTGAACTTACACATCACCCAATGCTTGATGCTTATAAGCTCAAATTATTGTATACGGTCAAAATGACGAGATTTTACCACATACTTAGATAAATATACCGCCTTTGGACCATTGCGCATCAATTCCGGTCATGCAATAAAAAGGGATAGAAAATTACGCCATTTTTACCTACTCGCGGTTGATTGGTGGATGTGGTCCAATCAAATCTGGAGTTGCTTGCTGGCTCAACAACTGACAAGTGTCAAGTAATATAACCAAAGAAAATATTGTTTGTTTAGTTACTTACGTTTTTTGGTTTCACGTTTTGAATGTGATTTAAAATCCCTTACGTTTATTATTCTGATCAGTTGGAATAGTTTAAGTGTTCTTTTTTTGTTTTTGTGTGAGTTTTCATCTCCTAGTGCACCCGTATACCTACTGTTCCTTTTGGAATCAAACTCGTTTAAAACTAATATAATTGTGACGTAAAAATATAGATTGTGAATGTTTCCTGAGTCAGCCTTTTTATTCCACGTGATTGGAGCCTGATGTTTTGACTTGGAAGCACAGTTGCTGAAGCCACCGAGACCCAGGTTGCGGACAAATAAACAGAGCACGGGATCATCGTGATTTGTGCGTGGAACTGGACTAGTTCATTTTTATTTGTATTAAACATACACAATAAATTGTGATTTTTATGTAATTTGTCGAATTTTTCAATTGTTATTCTTACAAGGTTAATAAAAATACAGTGGAACTCCCATAAGTCAAATCTCAATCTCAAGGGACGCAAAAAAAATTGAGTTAAAGAAACTTTGAGTTTAAGAACATTTTATTAAAATTTCCATACCTTTGCATTATTCACATAATAACTCATAACATAAACGTAACTATACACAATATACCCATACAAAATGAAGGTTATTACAATTCTGTAACCAATATAATCATTGTTTAATAAAAAAGTCGGTAATTTTGCACTGTTTTTGATGACGTAACTGTTCATTTTCACAAAATTGCTGTACAGACCTTAATAACACATACATACTGTCTTAAACATTTTCACTTGCACACAAAAAATTAAAAATGTGACAAACTGTCACCTAACTGCTTAGTTGTCGGTATTGTTATCCCAGTCTCAATGCCTTCACTTTCATTTTCTACATTGCCTTCGCTGTCGGACATTTCGCAATTAGACGAGTGACATTTTAAACTTGACAAAATGTCATCATTAGTTGGAAATTCTGCAATTTGGATGTCGTCGTCGATGGCAATGTATTCTTCTACGTCAATATCTTCCATCTGTACCGATTCCCTGTATTTCGCAAGCGTTGCCTTTAATTCATATCTTCCATTTGTACCGATTCCCTGTATTTAGCAAGCGTTGCCTTTAATTCAATAAGACTAAGATCATCTTCATCCAACCAATGATCTTCATTTTCACGAATGTCGGGAGAATCCGGCTTTCTTAAAACAATTCTGAATTGTTGTTGCTGAGACATCTGTATCCCATGCTCTTGATATTACTCTAATAGCATCTAAAGTTACCGCTAATGTTCTATGATTCTCCATGGCAGCGATAGTTTGTTTCAGAATCCATTTCCGGTAATTCATCTTCAGGTTCAAAGTATGAGAACTTGATTGACTGAAAACTCTCATAATGTACTGCTCAGCGAAGTTAATGAGTCTAGAGCTCTAAATGTACATACCTATAATCAAATTGTTAATATAATAACAACTTTGTACGATAGACACAAAATTTTCTTCTTACAAAAACAAATATAAATTCATGTCCAAAATACCTGCTCTTACCGTATATTACAAAGTTACATTCTCCGTAACAAGAAGCTTTATTAACTACAATGTGCTTATCAAAATATTGTGGTTTATTGTTGCTGAAAATTCTTGGGTTATGTTGTTTGACAGCTAATGTAGGTAAAAATGGCGCCAAGGTCAAGTTGCAATTTTACAAGTGTAGTTGCACTCTCTCTAGCGATATAGTGATCTAAATATGTGGATTTTACTTATTTTGAGCTGCAAATTTTAATTCCAAATTATTCGGGAGTGCAAAAAATAGCGTATATACCTCAGAATTAAAAGATATTTTGATCCCTCGGGTATAATATACTATTCTTCACAAAAAATTAGAAAAATGTTTTTGTAGGACGAATGTTTCCTTGGGTATCGCAAATACATTTAAGATCTAACAGACCTAATTATTCCCTAGCAGAACCAGACGTGGTGGAGGCGCCGGGCCATAACGCCACTCTATACTCCCTGTAGCCACAGATGCATCATACCCAGATATGAAACTCTTCGTAAAATAATTGTCCATTCTAGGGATTCAACAAGCCGCTTCATGGAGATTTACTTGAGGTGCGACATGCGCGTTTTCGAGAGAAATTGAGCTCACTTATATCACAGCATGGCGTGTTTGAAGTAATTCTAGCTTCTAAGTATCAAGCAAGGGGTGCTGTATAATTTCACCAAAGCAACGCTGTCTACAAGAACCATTGACTGGTTTGCCATTATTATATCAGTGTTACAAATCAGAAATAAATTTAAATTGCAATAAAAAAACGTGCAATTTGACATTTACCTACTTTTTATTATACTCATTTACATGACAACGCATTGTTTATTTCCATTTTAGTCCCCACAGAATAAAGTGAAACTTTTAACTTTAGCCCGCGAGAATAGGGTCTAAAGTACATAGTACTTTTGCTCCCGGAAGTGCAAAAAATAAGTTACCAAGTTACTACATAACAGTACACACTCGTGTAAATAAGTAATCTTAAAAATTTAGAGAATTATCTTATTAGTGAAATGGAATATTGTTGAAGGATTACAGGCTGAAAATACAAAGCAGTTCTTGAAAAATCAGTTCTGGAGAGGTTTTATAAATATGGATCCCATTAGGGAATGAAATCCGCAGTCTGTACGGGCGGTTTTGTGTATATCTAGATGCAGAGGATTTCCTAATACCTCCGCATACAGTTGAGTGAGGCAGCTAGACAGTCGGAAGATGATCATGCGGCTCGGGGCTATCATATATCTACGGAAGCCGCGGATCCCGACGGACTGCCACCATCTTAATTGAACTGGACCGGGACTGGCCACGACCGCGTTGTGTTGCACTGCTAGCTCGGATGGAGATGGCATGAAAAATGATCGGCCTAAGGAGAATGAAAAAGGGAAATATAAGAGATTTTGCCAATTTCCTTCTTGAAATTATTCTCAAAGAAAAAGCAATTCGCTGTTCAGTCACTTATACGTTGTATGAGCTGAGTATTGCCCCCGGGGTTGGGTTTTAGTCTCATTTGGATTCTCGAAGACATCACGATATCGACGTTCGGTCAAGTGAACTTCTTGTTGCACATCATTTTCAGGGACATTTACGACTTACATTTCATTTTGTTCGTGACTTTACGGAGCACGTTATATAACGACGCGACGTACAAAATCAGCTTCTCTTTATGTAGCAACATGCAACGTTTTCTACCGTATTTATTGCTTGTTAATATTCATTTTAATACACAATTGATTTTTTTATATACCTAAGTACTTAATACAAATAGTTAGGAGTACTCTTGTGGATTCTATTTGAAGGACTTTCTATATTAGCGAAATGTATAAGTGTTAATTTGCCATTCACTAAAAAAATTGCAGTACTTTATGTGAACATGACTGACGTTACTATTGACGTTGTAGTATTTCCCACTTGTTCACGTGCTCTTGAGTTTTGATAAGTTACAAGTTCAGTGAATGCCTTGGCTCCAAAAGCAAACTTCTTATAAAATGTAAAAATAGTTTTTAGTCATTTCTTAATAATAAATTAACCTGATGAATTTGTAATTCTTTATAAAGGGCGTTGCTATTTTTTTCAGTTATTTTTAAAGTATAAGTAATAAGTCGATGGCGAAGTTCCTGTTTTTGCTTTATTTTGTTACAGGTGGCAGCCGATTCACTCCCGTGACAGGCGAGTGAATTGGTGCCCGGTTCAAACTCGGGCGGTACCTGATGTAAGGAGAGATTTGGTTCTGATAGGAATGTTTCATAAGTGTATGCAGGTTCACTATCCAGAAGAAATTATAGTTGCCGTCTAACCTGTCTAATTGTCTTTAAAAGCTTTTGAAGAGACGTTAAAACCACAAGAGAAATATTCTACTTCCATGGTGATAATCACGACGTTGGCATGATGCTATTCCCACTGTGAATACGCAAGCCTCGTCTGCTATAATCAGCAAACGCTAGATGCCGCTTTGAACAAGACCCGTATGTTTATCATGGGTTGCCTTAAACCCACCACGCTGGTTGAGGTCTGCCACTTGGATGCCATATCTGATCACATAGTGAAAAGAGAAGCAGCGGCCTAACGAGAGATTGCAGTTTCCCCTATTTGAAATGCTTCCTCCCTGTTGCGTAGGTACAACAGATCACCTAAAGATACAAATCATGAAATTACCCACCCTATTTTTCAGAATATGGCGCGCAGGTATTTTTGTTTTCGAAACTAAAGTTAGTTGCGACTATGGGACTCGTCGGACATAAAAGTCGTTGCCGCTGACCAACCTCTTCCAGTCCAAGCAGTCTTGTCGTGAATAAGGGCCAGCATTGAAGTAAGCTGGGTTCCCCGTTAACCCGTGTCTTCTTGACGCAGAGGGACTTGGCTTAATCACCCAGGCCGAGAGGACCTCAGTAAAAGACCTAAATTCTAAGATGGAGAGATTCAGGTTGAAATGATGCTTGACTGAATAGAAGATTAGTTAGCACTGGACCAGACCTTGGTGCACCAGAAGTACCCCATTGTATGTAGCAAAAAACTCGGATAGAACCGTCTCGATTCTATAGAACCATACAGATAGAGGCAGTGGAGTACAACGGACAAAAGTCTAGATGGTCCCACAATTTGGTTTACGGATGGATCCAAGATCGCACAGAGCACTTGGGTGGATATCGCTGGCAAAGACCCAGCGAATGAAATTAGCACAAACCTGGAAAACCCTGCGACCGTATCCAGACAGAAGTTACTGCAATTTCTGTATGTGTGAAGGAGTTGATCAGGACGTCCTTTCAAAATAGGAGGATCGTAATTGTCACTGACAGCCAAGCTGCACTGAGAGCTCTGGAAGAGGTGGAGATGCAACCCAGAACGGTTAAAGTCTGTGATAGTAGTACATAACAGGGTTTTTCTACTATGGGTGAAAGACAATCAGGGAAAAGAAGGGAACGAGAAAACCGACCACTTGGCGAAGAAGCGAGCTAAAATCCCGCTGGAACTCACGTGCTGTTTGGCATATCGGACAGTCAAATGGGTATTAAAGGACCTAGTAAGACCAAAACACATCTCTTACTGGATGGGAGCTCCTGGACTGAGGCAATCAAGGAAGTTCATTAGCGGACCATTCAGCAAGAGAGCTGGAGAATTATTACGACTGGGTAAAAACCAGATGAAATGGGATACGGGATACTGTTCACTTATGAGACATCAGACATCTCACCACTATTGCAGTGGTTCTTGTACCAGTTAAATTTGCAAGGTTTTGAGCTTTTGAAGAAAAAAATGGCAGATGCGGCCATAGGCCTCGTCCTCAAATTCTTTGAAGGGACAGAACTAATGAGTTAAACGCGTATGGGGGAACAATAAGCATGAGCTTCAGTGCTGGGGGGCAGAAACCCATCCAGTAACAAAAAGAAGTTGCTGATAACAGGAAGTTTCATAGGATTAAAAAGATACCACCAACGTGATGTATGGTTTACTTTCATAGGCGCGACTACATAAAAATGAAAGAATTTAAAGTCTGAAAGTCAATCATCTAATCAGAAATTTGCTAATAAACTATACTATGTTACATAAGTTATACCGACGATAATGTAATTCATATGTATAATATCTCATAAGCCGTGATGTTTTAGTCAGAATGACATCCAGAAAAGTTAGCCCTAACTATTACAGTAATTATTATGTTATTTACCTTTTGCTACCATGACGACGTTGCAAATTTCGTAATTTTGATTGTAAAATGTTTAAAAATAGAGTCCTCCATATGCGCATTCTCATATTCATTAAATTATCTAGCCGAATTAGAGACTACTCGAACTCTTTTTTTGTCTAGATAAATTATTGTTTTGTAAATTTCATTTTGTTTCCTGGCGGCATTTTAACTTAAAAAACAGCAGGGCTCCGCCTTCGCGCTCTTATAGGCTGGCAGTTTTTTTAGTCAAATTGCCTGGCAACAAAATTTCGTTCAAAACAGAAATTTATGGAGAAAAATACTTTTCTAGTTTAAGCTTTCATTTTGTGATGTTTTTCTTCGTTATCAATGGCTCTTTGACGCTCTTTCAGCTGGCTATTAATACATAAGTCAACGAGAAGCGAAGATCAAATTAACGTTCCCACCAATCACGCATACTATCGTGAATCTAACTTGAGTTCAAAAGCCACAAATACCAGTCTATCAGCCCAATCGAATAGAATAGAATACCTGCCGACGGTAGATTCATATCACAACCACCCCTTAATATTGCAAAAGCCGATTCGATATGTTGCAGGGGCCAAACTATACCACTCTCCTTTTCCTCATTTCGACACTGTAGAGAAAATACAATTCCTTTAGCGTCCGAATTCACTCCGCACCTCACCTTCTCAATGGTTCGGACAACTGAAAGATTTCCAATAAACGCGCTACCCAATTTCCTCGTCTGCGATATCCGCTCTCGGACCAGTTAAATTTAACTCCCCTTCACGTTCAGATGAGTTGTGTGATAAACACTTTTCTTTATTATTTGAATAAATACTGTGTTTACGTGCTTTTCGACAAAGGTTTTCATAGTTCAAAGAAAACAAAATAATCCTTTGTGTGATTCTGCCACTTACGCATTGTCGAAAATTGTTTGCTTTTGTTTTGTTCGCATTCTAGATCTTCAAGAAACCACTGAAGACTTTCAAGTACATCACTTTGCATGTCGAACTATATGCATCGTCAGCAGCTCCAGGTCCACCAAGTATATGAATATATTTAAGGTACCTAGCAACCTAGCGCACGTCTCAATTAAACTGATGACTCGGTTAACCCAAGAAGTAGTAATAGTAGAAGCATCCGTGGTATGTGTGTAACTGGGTGCCACACCAGGAGGCTACTCCAGAAATATTGGCAATTCAAACTTCATAATATGTACCCAATCAAACGTCAGCAAACAAAGCTTGTCCAACGTAACATAATATGAACCGAGATAGCTGTTGAGGAGGCTTTAAAAAACAAACAAACAATGTGGATGTAGGTTGTAGGTACCTTAAGCTAAAAACACCCATACTTGGAACAGGTTTTGGCAAGTAGTCTACCACACGGCAACGTAAGAAGCTGTAAATCTTCATTACCCGTGTTAAATAATTCGCGTGACTGCAGAAATCCATTATCAATGTACCACTAGCTAGAATGATTCAAATTAGCGAGTGTCTGAGTATAACAGATGGCATATAATCATGTCCTTACTCTCCTACTTTCTGCTCCGTATTCATTTAAGAAACGCATGCATGTACTGGCAGGCAAGAGCCATGAATGCTGTATAATTATAATTACGGAGGGGTATGAAGTTGACGCACCACAAAGGCCGCTAAGTAACGTCATTCATTACGCGATTCAGGCTTACATTATCCAGTATTAAACTTAATCGCTCCAAGTATTCCAACTGCGCTAGTAATTAATGCAGTATACATGTCGTTAACATTCTTAGGTCAGCTTCGTAGGTTTCAACTCGCTCGTTATTTGCGAACGTTATAGTAGAATATATGGAATACCTTTGCGTTGTACGGTGGATTATGTCACCTCACTATGCTGTCATTGTTAGCAAAGTAACTATATGTTCGCCAGTTTATAGTGGTTTTTAGAAGTATTTACGTCGCAGGTACACGAAAGAAATTCGTCCATGCTCTGTTATAGTACACAGCTCGGTATTCAGCTACGATAAATTTCCTGGAGGTTGCAATTTCTCAAGAAGTATATCAAGTAAGACAGTACAGCAACGAAATCAAGCTACTAAATTTAAACTAATAATTCCACCTGAAGGATTTCATTGAAATTTCCTAAATAATGTGGCTTAAACCATTTCCACAGCATAATACAGCAGAACAGCTCTCCCTAAATTTTCTAGCTCGCGCAGCGTAGCCCGCGCAACTTCTCAGGCTACGCACGTGTTCTTTTTCGTCCGTCGCCGAGTTAATACCAGTGTCAAACCGATTGATAAAACGCCGCGGTTGTAAATCAGTTACAGTTGGAGATCACCAACTGCAGCTAAAATAGTTCAAAGACACCGCCAAGAACTTTATGCTGTGCCATTTCTACGATAACTGCGTCAAAGTTACCTAGTGATAAAATTCTTAAAAAATCTTAAAAATCAATGAATGAATGATGAATTTGCAATAGGCGTAGTCCCACTAAAATTTTACTGATTGTGGACTAATACGACACTGTCGTTTCACGCCATGTTTCGTTAAAAACTGTTTGAGGTCGAAGTTTGTTTGTTTTGTACTATAACGGGGTTTAACAATTTTCAAAGACGCGCTAAATATCGATACATTTAAGTTTTGACTTCTTTGACCTGGAGGTTTAAGAAAGTGCTGAAAATTTACCTTTTTTTCTACCAGAAATTATTATTTTGTCTATGGGGTGTTTTTCTCATGTCACCTTGCGCTTAGTTTTCCTATGGAAAAGTAACTGGCGCAGTCGATAAGTTTTTCCAAAACAATCGAGAACAACCTCTCCGTACGCCCGCTTCCCAATGGTTTTCGATCGACTGCCAAATGTACAGACATGTTTCTGCGGGTATTTTATATTGCACGTAAATCCCCAAAATATTTCATCAAAGTACATACGTGGGTTGACATTCCTGGCTTTATAATACACAATTTGATACCAAGTATAAAATATCTGTAGGTTACTTTTTCGTATGCATTTTCACATATTCAGACGAATATAATTTTGGAAATTTTAGGTATCTAAAATTTCGAAAACTTGTCTTTTCTATGTTTTTATAGGTAATGGATCAGGTCCCGCCAGTCTGGGTGAGTAAATTGATACTTAAAATCCCGGGAGCTCCAGAACAGGGCATAGTGTCGGTGGAACCATTGACTGAGTTTCGGTATAAAATTGTTACGCGGCTGGAGGTGGCGCGCTCCAAGCCATTGACGTTAGACATCTTCTCAATAGTCAATCAACGGTGGAACGCACTAGGCGGTGTACTCGCCTAGTGGTCCAACGGTCGTAGGTTCAAATCTCGCCTCGTGTGAGTTGGTTTTTATTGCGTGTATATAGTGACCGGTCAGCTAGGGTATCACCATAACGCGGAGGTGCTTCTCAGAAATGTGACATAAAAATGTTACCCCACTTAAAATAGGCTACTGGGATTTTCATTGCGAGTTTATGCATCCCGAATGCATTTTCATGTTCTGACAACGCTGAGAAAGATCGGCTCGATTCGGCAACATGTGTTATCAATATTTCTATATTTCTATGTGAATTACAAGGTGTCAGGCAACTCCCTCAGTGTTCGGATGGTTAAGGCGCTGGCTGTGGCATCGAGATATTCGTGGATCAAATTAATGTAGTTTGTTACAGTTTTTTTGCATTAACTCCGACTTATGCTTAAAGTTTTACGGCTCCGAATCCGTGTCTGGTGCATGTTTGAAACAGACCCCTTAACTGACGAAGACCACACACACGCATTTTTTGTAAAAAAGATCATGTAAGAACATAAGAAAAAGAAACTAACCCCTACGGGAGTCTAACTCACCCAGCCCATGGACATCAAATTACTAACTCTATGCGATACTTCCCTACCCACGGAAACCGCTGACGGCTTCCACAAGAAACGAATTAGGTACTTACACGAAAAGAATACGCGTCCAATACGTGATATCTCGTTCGGTGGATATGAGCCGGCTTCGTGTTACTTCGGATTGTGATACGATATGTGAAATATTAATACGCTGCCGGGACTCTGATCCATTGCTTATAACAATGGGTCTAAAATCCAAATAAAATTGCAACCCCTGAATGAGTTTTTCTGCACAAGGTAAACGTTTTACTTCGACGAGCGTTACACATGGAAATATGAGGCGCCGTTTGTGCCATAAGTATTTGTAGTAAAATAACTAAAAGGACGACAAAGAAAAAATAAAAATGTACATGAAAAAAAGAAAATGTGTATTAAGGAAATATTTTTCAGGAATAAAAAAAAATCGCGCGGAAATATTTTTTTCACCCTCTGACAAAAAAGATTTCGCGGAAATTAATTTTTTTCTCTGGGAAAATTTTTGTCGCTGGAAATATTTTTCTTAAGGAAATATTCTTGCGCGCAAGAAAAAAATATTTCCTTGGTTGTGTAGATTTCATGGGCTGGTGAAATATTTTTTTCAGCTTTCGTTTACCTACGTATGATGGCGCTAACGTGACTCAGGGATCGCCATCCAGCAATGTTGCCATTATTTTCTGATGGGTGGGACTGTAATCTGTAAAATTCAAAATTTTTACTGTGTTGTAAATAATCTAGGTGGTACTAGATTAACTAGGTATGACAGAAATACCAACGTCTACGTTTGATTTGTTTAGTAGTTATAGTGTATTCAGTTTAGTTCATAAGCGCAGTTGCGCAGTGCTCTGTTCTATAGGTTTAATGCACCAGCACTAGGGAACACAAAATATAAGCAATGAAGCAATCAAGATCAAGGCATGGAATGGAGCACCGAACACGTTCGATTGCCGATAGGTACGCGTTTATTTGTATCTCAACTAAGTTTTGCCAATGCACAAATTTAAAGCGGTCCGATTGGTCAGGTGCATCTGCATACGTAACGGCGTGGCGCCAGAACTGAAATACAATGCAAAAAAACGCTTACTCCCTAATCTAGGAACACATGCAAGGATTATGGCATTTTGTTTTTAGAAATTTAGTTTCATTATTGTATGTTTTCTTATATGTGTTTTCTTATGAGCGATTTTCCAGTCAGCATTTGGCAACTCAAACAGAATGATTTTTCGCAAGAGATTATTCATAAGTAAAAACATAGTATAAAGAACATTTGGAAATAGTCGTTTTTTTCGGAAAAGGTCTGTCAGTAACTGACTCGAAAATCACTCATATGGAAACACATATGAGAAAACATAATAATGTAAATTTATAGTAACAGTAGAAAGTTCACACCACGTGGGAATATATTTTTTTCTACGATTATAAAGAAACGTACAAGTTTCATATGCGCCATTAATTAAGAAAGTTACATCGTTGTGTACGGATTTTCATTTCCTACGGCCAAATTGTACGGAAATATTCATTTCCTACGGGTTTCATAGGCTACTAAACTGTCATTGAGTCAATATAATTCAATGATTAGCGCATCATATCCAATCATACCTACAGAATCATCCGCCTCTAGGAGGCTTTGTCAGTTTGACAAAACATCACTGTCACTTTGCAAGTCGCCATAAATTCAGTCAATTTGTACATGAAAACACTATTCTTAAGTAGAAGTAAATATGAATAGCGATAGTGACAATGAAAAAATATTAAATTTAACACCGCCAGGTATCACAGAAATGGCGAAGGTAAACTGTTTAAATTTAGGTAGGTACATACTTCCACAAATATCAAAGAATAAATACGAAAATTCGTACAGAAATTTTATGGATTGGCGCAAAGACCAGCACATACATTCATTTTCGGAGAATACTTTATTAGCATATTTAGGAGAAATGTCGAAAAAATTTAAGTCCGTCACTCTCTGGAGCCAATAGTCAATGTTAAATGTTGAGTAAATGAAGTTCTGGATATATCTAAATGTAACAAATTAAAAGCTTTTCTGAAAAGGCAGTCGGATGGTATCAACCTAAAAAATCAAAAACTTTTACAGCAGAAGAAATAAACAAATTTATCAAAGAAGTTCCTGATAATGAATATTTGCTAACAAATGTTTTGAAATGTTTTTGAAATTTTTTAAAATAAGTAAATAAAGTAATCGTAGAAAAAGTATAGTGTACAACTCGCGCGAAATGACTCTTTCCCACTCGTAGGCACATGAATTTTGTAGCACTCGCTTCGCTCGTGCTACAAACTATATTCATGTGCCTGCTCGTGGGAAATGAGTATCATTTCGCGCTTGTTATACAATATACTATTGTTCTTTAATTTAAAAATGTATTTTATTGTAAAAATGTCCTTCATTCAAAATATCATATTACGATACGAAGAAGGATAAAGTGCGGTGGAAGAAAATGTCTGCAGAGTGGTCGACCTCTCAAGAAATCCTATGATCATTCATATTTTAAGAAGAAAGGAGAGACAAAGAGAAAACGTCCCCATTTACTTCAAACTTATATTGACAACAACTATAATTCAAATAAAAAGTATTGTAAGTAATTAATTCTATTCATTTTTGTTCATTTTAAAATATCTGCTTAATTGACACCTCCACAATATTAATATTTTGTATTTGCTTAATGAGAAAATAATACAATTACCTACTTATTTTGTGTTTTTTAGATTGCGCTTTTCATTGAAATTTTAGCATAACTCTTAATTATAGGAACAAATTTTCTGTATATGTATTTTTTTTTCTAAAATGAGATAAGGGACGGTAGGTTCTTGCCAATCTCTGGAATATTGCAATAATTTTACCAAATTACCTACCATATTTTGATATTTTGATTGAAGGACATTTTCAGAATAAAATAAATTTTTAAATTAAAGAACTTTCAATACCTACTGTTACTATAAATTTCCCATTTTTAACATGCTAAAATAAATTAATAATACCTACCTACTTAAGTAGTTAAGAGGATTTACATTGGGTACTAAGAACTAAGTGCCAATTTTACCACTACAGTTTGTTGTGATGAATTTGGACAAAGTAAAGTAAAGTAGAATGATGATTAAAAATAGTATTACATATTGCTTTTTTAACGGTTTGTATAGTTTCTCATTATCATTTTTAGAAACCTTTAAACGCAGCTCAATTCCATTTTTTTAATCATTCTACGTATGCAGCTGACCAATCAGAACGCTTTAAATTTGTGCATTGGCAAAACCTAGTTGGGATATAAACTCGATAGGTGCATTATTAATAGAGCAACTTGATAGTTGCCTTAGTAGCTAAGTTGCACATGTCGTACTTACGAACTAACCTGAATAGGGGACATAAGTGCCTCCGTCATACGTCAGATTTTCATTCCAAACAAAACATAAGCACGTGCCATTTGACGTTTATCGATATTATTTACAACGTCTTAAACTAGTTTTTGCAATATAATTATAGACGTGTTGCAGTGAAAACAGTTCATTTTCAATTTGTGTGTTGGCCTTACGTGTAAAAACTTGAAAACAACTATAATTATATTGAGGTTAGGTTAAAACGTCAGAAAGCCAGTGGCTTTATTTTGTTTGGAATGAAAATCTGACGTTTGTGACGCGCCACTTATGTGGTCCATACACCGTAACTGAAAAAAATCAACACAGACTTTGGTAGGTATGTTTGTCTTACATAGTTATGAGACGTACGTGAATCATCTGAATCACTTGAACTATTTACAACACAGAACATTTAAATTTTATAACAGTAGATCGCATTGTAAGTACCAGCAAATGTGGCAACATTGCTGGATTGCGATCTCTGATTCACATTAGCGCCATCATGCGTGAGTAAACGAAAGCTGAAAAAAATATTTCACCAGCCCATGAAATCTACACAGCCAAGGAAATATTTTTTTCTTGCGCAAGAATATTTCCTTAAGAAAAATATTTCCAGCGACAAAAATTTTCCCAGAGAAAAAAATTAATTTCCGCGAAATCTTTTTTTGTCAGAGCGTGAAAAAAATATTTCCGCGCGATTTTTTTTTATTCCTGAAAAATATTTCCTTAATACACATTTTATTTTTTTTCATGTACATTTTTCTTCTCTCTTTGTCATCTTTTTAATTATTTTACTACAAATACTTATGGCACAAACGGCGCCTCATATGGAAACCCTATTATGTAAGCAACTACAATGCTATTATTTAATTAATATAATGCGCACCGGTAAGAGGATAATAAATTAAATTATGCCGCCGTAAATCAGAAATGGTTGACTTCGTTTATATTACCATTAATTGATTGAACAATGTAATAAATATTTTCAACGTGTGCATCGGTGAAGCATATTTCATGAGTTAATTTAAATTTCATTTTTGTTATTCAGAAATTTAATTAGGCGTGCGATAGTGAATATAAAAACACCTGGTCGTAACATTAATATCATCGTTATTAACGCGATTGTGTACGGTAAATAACGTAAAGCAAACATGCATATGCAAACACACATGTACAACACCTAAATTAAATTAAATTTCCACTTGGAACAATAATTAACGCGATAAACTGCATCGAGTTTAATTGCTTCCATAATAGGGAGGCCATAGTGAATTGTGGGAACAGATGAAACTGTAATTACCATCCAAGAAGCTTGAAATGAAACAGAAAGACTACGTACAAAATGTTCGCCGATAAGGCAACGAATGCATCAACGAAGAAGTTTTGCAATAGCAGTTTATGTGTCAGTCTCAAAGTTAATATGACCTAAATTAAACGTTCAGTGGCGAGTTCGGTGGTAAGACGGTCAAGAGCGCCGTGGGCTGATGTTGGAGCATCGCTTCTTGCATCAGTTTATGCCACGAACTTCAGCATTTCCAGATTTTAGTCAAATGGAGTGGTCGGGGCGTTATCAGACACAGTATACTGAAAGCGCAGCCACACAGTACCATGGAAGGGGTAGGGTCTTGTGAAAATCTGCATTCACAGAATCTTGAGCAAGAACTCATGCTTCGACGGCACTTTACTTGTACACTTCCTACGCTTTAACGATACAAGGTAATATGGTGGAAGTGTTTCCCAAATGATGCAAGGGAATCAGATGCCACCTTCCTCCACGAACCCATAATCAGATGGGCGCCAAGTCTTCGAGTACCAGTGATGATGCCAATGACAATTCTAAAGTTACACAGGTGTCTTGAAGATGGAGTGGGAGGCAGCTTTGTCAAATTAAGACGTCTTTTAGTGATGCTATTACCAACAAAATTAAAAGATTTTGATGAAATTTCCTGTTCAAATATTTCAGTGCTCAATTAGATTTAAAACGAACGTTTCAAAAATAAATAAATAAATGTGTTTTCATGAAGCTAAGATATATCGGGAATTTAAAAGAACAATATTCGAACATTAATCTTACGGATTTCAACAATTTGTTTACAGCACAATATATTATAAAAATATTGTAATAAACCAAATCTCATTAACGATAGTAGCGATGCTCAATGCAATTAATCTTATTTTTTTATTAATTATTTAAGAAACTCGAGCCAAAAGCGAACCTTATACTTAATAGGAAAACAATCAACTTTAGTTCATTTGGTTTAAATTAATTTGATGTAGAGGTTTAATGATCATGGCTCCTGTGAGAAACTCGAAGTAAAGCCATGGTTTAATGACCAATATTATTAATATACGATAATCAGAATTTTGTGTTTATTAGCTTTTGACTGGATTCGTAAACATGGGATCCTTTTGAAAGGACTTTTAACCATCAACTCCTGAGGATGCTGACGTTGTCAGCGAAACACGTGTCGAGTTTTATTACCGTGTCACTGTCTTGGCATAACTAAAAACCTAGTAGATCTCATTAAGTCTGGCCTCGCCTCAGTGCAAACTCGATCGGACCCGGGCGATACTCAATCCCATTGCACATTACATGGCGAAGCCAGTGATGGAACAAATTCTACCTCTGCCACAGCACGTAAACAGGCGCTGTTCTTTAAAAAGTACAATATATAGTTTGTTCTAAACGATATATAACACCGTAACTGTCTGGACAGAGCAAATAATAGTAATGGAAATTACTTTAACTTTAATAAAGAAAACGGGGAATCAGGAAATTCTCAATTTAAGCAAAGCAACCAACTCTGGCACGGAAAAACAGCAATGTAAATATAAATTAAACTTAATAGAATGTAATTAAAAACGAGAGAGAAGTGGATTGCAGAGAAGGATACAAAAGAAACTGTTTAGGAATAAACGCAAAGTGCAAGACTATTACGTATTTAAATGAAATAGAAAGAGACGACGTTGATTGGCTTGTCGTGTGTCAGCGTTCACGTGTAAGCCACTAGAGTCGCAACTAACAGCGGCGAGAGATAATTAAGCAAACAAGCTCCAAAAGCGCTCTCTATGCATACACCGAACACCCCACACTCTGCCTTTCCGTCAGCTGCATCTGCCCACTTTAATTTAAACCTAGGATAAATAATTACTACGCCCAAATTCATTGTAATTAAGGATGTGTACGGATTTTTAAATTTAGACCAATTATTTCGAACTGAGCTGAACACTGTACAAGGCACGAAACGTAATATTTTGACCC
The DNA here is from genome assembly GCA_963966045.1 of Xestobium rufovillosum. Lineage (NCBI taxonomy): Eukaryota > Metazoa > Arthropoda > Insecta > Coleoptera > Ptinidae > Xestobium > Xestobium rufovillosum. The sequence goes on from OZ014492.1 coordinate 36,424,385, forward strand.
TACGTATTCGACCATATAACAATTGCGGCAAAGGATGTGGGGAAAATTAATTGCGAGCTCGGATTAAATACTTTTATATAGCCGGAGGCTTACCCTGTTTCTGACAGCTCTAGAAAGGAGTTGTCGCATATTAAATATTGGAAGATGCGTACCTATAGTGTAAGTTCAAAAATTATTAGGGAAGTTCCAGTTGGTCATGAAAATCACTTGAATCTTTCGAAACCAGATCGTCACTAGTTAGTAGTTAAAACTGCCCTTTAAGAATATCATTCTTCAAGGTAGCGAGAGCGTGTATTTCTTGCCTAGAAAGGTCAAAATGCGTTAGAATGCAAACTTCTGGTTGTTTATAAAACCAATTCGGTTTTGGGTGTTGGGGTATTGTTGTTTCATTTCAACAGCAATACAAATGAATATTTTGGAGCGAATATTAGACTTTCAGCTTAGAAGACTAAGACAGATATTCTATCATACCCGATTGCCAGTTCGGTTTTAGAAGTAGGCACAGTTGTACTACGGCTGTTTTATATGCATACTTTTAATGCCGAGAATATACTGGCTCAGAAAATAATGTTCACAAAAGATACGAGTTTTCTTAACTCAAAAAACAATAACACTTCTTATTGACTATATACAGTGTTTATACACATACACTACACCTCCCCTCTTAATTGATAAATTAATACATTTCGAACAATAACTAAAAAAAATACTTTTTCCAAATCAGAGGTTTTTAAACAACTTCTGGTACATATCTATCAGGTGGATGAAGTTGACTTCTCCGTCTTAAATTCCTATCAACAGTTACATTATTTGTATCATTTAGAGCTGGGAATTTGGGAATTTAATTGTTTATCAGTTTCACCTTTATGGACTAATAATTTTAGTTGATTAACATGTCTTTTCCAAATTTGTTCACCCTCTGATTCTTTAACTTCATATGTTCTTCTACCAATTACTTCTACAACAACCCCTGCGCACCATCTAGGTTTATTATTTCTAAAATCTCTTATCCACACAGGATCATTAATTTTAAATTTAGCATCTCTATTTCCCCTGTAACTTTTTATTTGTTTTTCTTGTTTATTTTCCACTAACGCTAACGTAGAAGGAATAATTAAATCTAATTTTGATCTCACCCTATGACCTAATAACAGTTTTGATGGCATTTCATTGGTTGTCGTATGAGGCGTATTACGATACTGAAATAAAAATCGGTTTATAATTAAATTAAGATCATTAATACCATCGTGTTTTCCTTTATAAAGGGCTCTCTTCATAATTTTGACCGCACTTTCAGCCAACCCGTTAGTGGCTGGATGATATGGCGCACCCGTCAGATGTACTATACCTGAGCATTTCAAAAAATTTTGGAATTCATCTGACGTGAATGCCGTAGCATTATCAGAACACAATTGTCGCGGTAATCCGAACCTCGCAAAAGTTTCGCGTAAAGCCTTTATTGCAGCTTCGGTTGATGTTGTCAGTACCCTGAAACACTCTATCCACTTACTTGTTGCATCCTCAATAACTATGAAATTATTATTATTAAAACACGGACCAAAAAAATCAATATGAATACGTGTCCATGGTTCAGAAGGCCATGACCACGGTATTAAATTTGCAACTGGTGGATCGCTTGAAATAACTGAATAAGTACTGCACGACTTAGCTTGGTGTTCTATTTCTTCATCGATGGACGGCCACCATACGTAAGAACGCGCCAAAGCTTTCATTTTGACTATGCCAATATGAGCAGAGTGCAGCTCATTCAAAATTTCTTGAACTAACTTTCTTGGAATAACTATTCGATAACCGCGCATTAAACAATTTTGTTCTACCGTGAATTCATTTTTGTATCGATAAAATGCCTTAATTTCACGTGTTAGAGTATCTGATTTACGAGGCCAACCATTTTGAACATAAAACAAAATTTTTGACAAAACCGGGTCTTTAGCCGTTTTACGTTTAATTGTTTGAAAATCCAAAACAGATTGATTTTCTGCGACAAAATGTAGATATGAAAAATCATTTGTATCTTCCAGAAAATAATGTTTTAAAGGTAATCTAGAAAAATAATCGGCTACATTTTTATCTGTAGGTACGTATTTAATTTCATAATTAAACGCCGACAGAATATGCGCCCAACGCTGCAAACGATTAGCTGCAAAAATAGGTATTCCCTTCTTCGAACCAAAAATTGACAGTAACGGTTTGTGATCCGTATACAAATGAAACTTTTTACCGTAGAGGTATTGAAAAAATTTTTTAACGCCGAAAATAATAGCAAGTGCTTCTTTCTCTACCTGCGAATATTTTATTTCCGCAGAATTTAATAAAGCAGAAGCAAAAGCAATAGGTTTTTCTGTTTTATCGTCATAAATGTGACTAATTACAGCTCCTAGTCCAACACTTGATGCATCTACAGTTAATTTTATTTCACATTCAGGATTAAAATGTGCCAACACTTTTGACGAACTTATGATTTCCTTAATTAGTGAAAAACTGTTTTTACATTCCGTTGACCAAACCCATTTTTCATTCTTTCCCAACAATTTGTATAACGGTTCCAAAATGGTTGATCCATTCGGTATAAATTTACAATAAAAGTTGACCATACCAAGAAATGACTTCAATTCTGTTGTTGTTCTAGGTCTGGGAACTTGTTTAATTGCCTGTATACGTTCATTAGTCTGATGCAAACCCTCTCTATCAATTCTATGACCCAAATACGTAACAGACTCTTGAAAAAATTTGCATTTTTCCTTTCTTACTTTCAGACCACATTCCTGTAACTTTTCAAAAACGGTAGTTAAATGTTTGAAATGCTCTTGATCGTTTTTACCAGTCACAAGAATATCGTCTAAAAAACAAACAACACCTGGTAAAATAAATAACTGCTCCATAATATTTTGGAATATCGCCGGAGCACATTTTATCCCATAGGGCAATCTTGTATAAGCAAATAACCCTTTATGCGTTGTTATTGTACATAATTTTTGTGATTCATCAGTCAATACAATTTGCTGGTAAGCTTCCGATAAATCAATCTTTGAAAATTTCTGACCACCCGACAGCTGTGAAAAAAGATATTCAATTCTGGGTAAAGGATATATTTTATCTTCCAAACATTGATTTAGCGTAACTTTAAAATCACCACATATGCGTATATTTCCATTTTGCTTTAAAACGTGTACAATGGGTGTTGCCCAATCTGAAAATTCAACTGGAACCAAAATATTATTTTTAATCAATCTATCAATCTCATCTTCAATTTTAGTTTTTAAAGCAAAAGGGACTGAACGCGCTTTACAAAATTTAGGTTTACTTCCCTCTTTACATTTCAAAGATACTTTAAATTTATTAAAAGTACCCAATTTTTCGTCAAGGACGTCTTTAAATCTAACAAAAATGTCTTGCATATTTATTTGTGTCTGTTCCTTGGCGTAATTTATTTTTCTGATACCCAAATTTAACATTTGCAAGCCATTCCTACCAATAAGTGGAGGGCCTCCATTTTCAATAACATACGTTTTTAATTGGTACATTTTGTTTTCATAATAAACATTTAACATGAGGTACCCTAAAGGTTGGAATGATATTCCTACATAATCTCTCAAGGACATGCCATTGGGAAACAATTCTTTATTTTGAAAGTGTTTCCCGTACAAGGACTGAGAAATCGCGGAATGTGCGAAACCAGAGTCGGCTTCAAAACTTAATGGAACCCCTTCAGCAAGTAATTTTACATAAGTGGGCTTAACATTTCCACGAGTATCAAAATCGTTCAAATTAAATATGGAATGAGCATCAATATCGTTCAAATTGATTACAGAATCTGTACAAAGATCATTTTCCGCCATAAAATTTTGCGCACTTCTACGTTTGCATACCGGAGCCAAATGACCCACTGCACCACACTTGTGGCATTTGAAATTTTTATACCGACACTCTCTTGCATCATGACCTTTTCGACCACACACACAACACTTTGCCTGCTTACTCTGCGAACCGCTTGCTACCTGAATTAACTCTTGTTTTTGGGTGCTCGATGATCCAGTTTTTCGTTGATGTTTTTGACGATTAAAATGTACCTCAACTTCGGATCTACTTTTGTGTTCTCGTAGGGCGGACTCTTTCGCTAATGCTATTTTCACCATCTTCTTCAAGGTTACGTTTGCATTTGATGCGTCCTCCTCAAATAATCGGTCCATTATAGCACTCTCATTTATTCCGATGACAAATACATCACGCATTAGAACCTCAAGTTCAGCACCATATGTACAATTTACCACTAAACTCTTCACTTTCGCGGCCCATTGTGCCACGGATTCACCAGGTTCTCTTTTCGCGTTTAAGAATTTTTCACGTTCGGAGAAATACGATTTTACCGGGCTGAAATGTTCATTGATGATTTTAATCAAGTCTTTAAATGATTGTTTTTCAGGCAAATCAGGAAAACAAATGTCTCTCACTAAAATGTAAGTTTCCTCAGTTAAGGAATTAATTAGCATCGCACGTTTTCGATTTTCATCTGTTATAGCATTTGCTATAAAAAACTGATTAAGCCTTTCTGTGAAAACCGAGAAGTCCGAAAATTTATGGTTAAATTTATCCAAAGAACCAAAAAGACCACTCTGATTATGATTTCCGGAATCCTGATTACTTTGCGACATTTTTACTCATTACGATGGGCACTCAATGTTAATTTACACACTTTTACCTCGTCCCCAATGTTTTATATGCATACTTTTAATGCCGAGAATATACTGGCTCAGAAAATAATGTTCACAAAAGATACGAGTTTTCTTAACTCAAAAAACAATAACACTTCTTATTGACTATATACAGTGTTTATACACATACACTACAACGGCACTAATGCATGTTATACGGACGATATAATGTCCGCTTCCGATGAAGGTAAAGTTACTGATTGCAGTAAAACTTTCGACAGTATCAATCACAATTTGCTAGTGAGAATAGGTACTTAAATATATTAGTTCGTCGCTTCTAAAAAACTATTTTTATGATAGTACTCAGCGTATGAAGTTTGATCTTACATCTTCGGATTTAAGATGTGTTTTTGTGGTTGTCCCTCAGGGTACCATTTTGGGACCCTTTTTATTTATTACTTATACCCAACGTGGATAAGACAAGTGTACCGACTTGCCGCTAAAAGGTGAGTAGTATTTGTCTGAGCTTATAGGCAAGAGAAGGGAAGTGCAAGAGGGGAATCGGGCCGATTTTCCATATTTTGCGCTTAGGAAATGCGACGCGCTCAAAATGTCTTAACTCCCTCAAAACTTGTCTTATCGAGTTGCAATTTTTCTAAAATTATTTCTTAAACTTTCAGGATGCTCACGAAGTCTTTCAAATTGCAATTACATAATTACTTTTCATTCCGCTTTGCGATTTTCGAGATGTTGTCTTTTTGGTGCACTGGAATTTTCACCTATCGAGGAACTATGCCCATTTTTAGAATTTGGACAAACTTCCAGCGGCAAAGTTATAGAAAAAGGATTGAATTTTATTTTACACCAAAATTCAATTCATTATCTCGCATAGAAAAAAAGTTATGGCGATTTGAACACGATAATCGATAATCGTAACTCTTGAAATCGTATACTGACTCTTGCCTATAAGCTCGGACAAATACTACTCACCTTTTAGCGGCAAGTCGGTACACTTGTCTTATCCAGTTTCATGTTTTTGGTTTCCTATAGATAACCTGCTTTTATATTTTCTATTAATAATCTGGCGTTTGTATACTTTTCGATATACAGTGTGTCCACGGATGGACTTAACTATACTTATAAAAACTTTTATTTTCAGTTTTTCGAAAAAAAGTCATTCTTTATAATTTCTTTTGCTTGTTATATAAATAAGATTCACGTTGAGAAACTTTGATTTTGTTGTACAGGGTGCACAGAAAATACAAAAATGTATATTTGCAAAATTAAAAATTTTTGAATCAAGCTTTTTGAAATCTCAGAATGAAACAGCTTAGAAGGAGAAATCGAAAAGCCAAATAAAGTTTTCCCATAGAAGTTATACTTAGTTGCTAAGATTTACCGGGTGTCCGGTTAAGGTTGGCGACCGGCTATCTTAGGAACTATTCTTCCTACAGATTTCGCAAAAAAATCTTCTTACAAAAGTGACCATAAAAATTCATGAAAAATGTTTTTAGCTTTCAATTTTCCCCGCTAGAGGGCACAATTTTAAAAGAAAATAGACAATCCACATTTTCTTCAAAAATTCAAATGGAAATGTAGGTATCCTTTATCTTTCTCAAATACTCATCGTAATATCCAGCAAATTAGTTTAATAACTTTTTGATCTAACTTACTAAATAAGGGCTGGGAGGAGGAAATAATTCCCTTACACCAAAAATACCATGTCTCCGGATTGCTTGAACCAATTTTAATGAATTTGGTCTCGTTGGAAAATGAACTTATAGCATAATAGAAATCTGCATTTTACGCTTGAATTTAATTTTAGGAGAGAGCCGCCAGATGGCGTTATTTCGAAACGTGCGAAAATGTCAAATTTTCTCAAAAACTTTAAATGGAATGGTATATTTTTTATAACATGGCGTCATTACAAATAGAATTGAGAACAAAATGGCTCAAACCGGAAGTTGTTATCTTTTTTCAAACGGAAGTTATCATTAAGAATATGGTTTAATCAAATCTCAGTGCATAGCACAGTGGTCCGAAATTCGGAAAATCTGGCCAGAATTCTGAAACTTTCAGATTGAGTGGGTAATAGGCAGACATTTACGGGAAAAATAATAAAAAAATTAAATTATTGAATAGGGGGTGAAAAAAGTGAATTTTTTTAAACAGATAAATTTGCAGTACACAAGGTTTATTAATGATATTATTATTATTACATAAAGCAGTATGTGCAAAATTTAATAAATTGCGGGAGTAAAAATGGATTTTACCAGATCAAGTAAAAACTGTAACACATCCTAGAAATAATCGATAGCTACTGAGCTTTAAAATCAACTTAGTGTTAAATGAGTCAAACACCTAACCTATTCATGTTTGAAGATATAAAAGCTAAACAAATAAATAAATACATAAATAAACAAATAAACCATAAGCAATAGCCAGCGAAGCTTCATACATCACTCTCATTTATTTATTGATAACGAAAGACTAGCATCAATTACGTTTCTCTAACACTATGCACGACGAATTTAAAATATACGAAAAATAGAGCGGGGCAGCTTGGGGCAGCTAATTTTTTTTTAAATAATTAGTACACATATTAAGTTATATTTTGAGACCAATTTTAAACCTGGGCACCGAAGGGCATTTTTTGCAGCTCAACTTGAATTATTGTGAATTTCGCATGATTAATCAAATAATTCAATAACGATTTTCTGTTAATAAAGATAGCAAATTTATTAGAAAAATACACTCAAACAATATGTCTTATATCAAGTTATATTCTCCATGTTTCATTTAGAAAATTCTCTTTGCCAGAAACAAAAAAGTCTATGTTATACAGCACCATGTTTTTAACACACACTTTCATCGCACTAGAACTGACCACTTCCGTTGTTTACTAACAAGTAAACAAGTACAGAACATGAATAATTTTGTCCGCCCCATAAACAGGGTTTATTACCCTCCTGTTTTGTACCTGTTTCAGGTAGTTTCTAGAAACTTTGTAATTTCTCATTTTGGCCGCGTTTTCTGAATTTCGGACCACTGTGCATAGGTACAAAATTTTTTCAAAAATTTTTGAATGGAATGGTACATTTTCATAACATGCTGTTAGTACAAATAGCATGAAGAATAGAATGCCGCAAACCGAAAGTTCCTATCTTTTTCAAACGAAAGTTATGATCAAAAATGCTGTTTAATCACATTTCATTGCATGGGTAATTTTAGGAAAATAAATTTTTTTAAAGAATATTAGGGCATTCTTGTATCTCTCATCAGACAGAATTATAAGAAATATTACAAACAAAAAGCACTCCATGGAAAATAAAAACCAATACCTGGTCATAGTATTATCACTAATTGTTAAGTTTAACTTAACTAAGTATTAATTATTAGTTAATTTAAATTCGATTTCAGTGTCTTTTCGCTAGAATTTATTATAACTTTTTAAATAATGTCTAGCTCTGTTGCTGAAGCGTATGACTTGCTCGCGGTGTTTTTCAAAATGAAGAAAATGCTGTTATTGCCTCCTGAGCCTTGGCAAGACGTTTGAGGAAAATTGAATATTTACTAAATTAAATTGATATTCATTTAGGTATTTAATTTTTCTCAAATTTACCCACGCAATGAGATATGATTAAACAGTACTTTTGATCACAACTCTCGTTTGAAAAAGAAAGGAACTTTCGGTTTGCGGCATTCTGTTCTTTATGTTATGTGTACTAACAGCATATTGTGAAAATGTACCATTCCATTCAAAAAAATTGAGGAAATTTGGTACCTGTGCGCTGGGATTTGATTAAACGATATTCTTGATGATAACTTCCATTTGATAAAGATAAAAAATTCCGGTTTGCGGCATCTTGTTCTTAATTCTAAGCGTAATGACTACATATTATAAAAAATATACCATTCCATTTATAATTTTTGAGAAAATTTGACAATTTCGTAAGTTTCGAAATAACACCATCTGGCGGCTCCCTCGTAAAATTAAATTCAAATGTAAATGCAGATTTTTAATACGCTATAGATTCCCTTTCCAACAATACCATATTCATTAAAATTGGTTCAAGCAATCCGGAGTTATGGCATTTTTGGTGTAAGGGAATTTCATAAGCTAGATCAAAAAGTTATTAAACTAATTTACAGGGTATTACGAGGAGATTTTAAGAAAGCTAAAGGATTCCTAAATTTCCGTTTGAATTTTCGAAGAAAATGTGGATTGTCGATTTTCTTTTAAAATTGTGCCCCCTAGCGGGGAAACCTGAAAGCTAAAAATATTTTTTATGCAGTTTTCATGGCCACTTTTATAGGAAAATTTTTTTCTGGAAGCTGTAGGATGAATAGTTCCTAAGATATAGCCGGTCGTCAACCTTAACTGAACACCCGGTATTTCTTAGCAACTAAGTATAACTTCTATGGAAAAACTTTATTTGGCTTTTCGATTTCTCCTTCTAAGCTGTTTCATTTTGAGACTTCAAAAAGCGTGATTCAAAAATTTTTAATTTTATAAATATACATTTTTGTATTTTCTGCGCACCCTGTACAACAAAATCAAAGTTTCTCAACGTGAATCGTATTTATATAACAAGCAAAAGAAATTATAAAGAATGACTTTTTCTCGAAAAACTGAAAATAAAAGTTTTTACACGTATAGTTAAGTCCATCCGTGGACACACTGTATATTTTTCGCCGTTGCGAGAGTCATCTTATATTCTTTCTTAGTATTACTTTCGGTAGTATTTATAATATTAAGACTGTTTAACTTTTTAATGACAATATTTATGTCAGTTGTAACATAGAAAAAACGATAGAAAAGAGAAAGAGCGTCTATATAGGATTTGTAGATTTAGAAAAAGCCTTCGACAACGTAAAATGGGGGAAGATGTTCGAAGTGCTGAGAAAGGTAGGGATGAAATACAGGGACAGAAGAATAATACATAATCTCTACAAAGAGCAAAAGGCAGTTATAGAATGTGAGCAGGAACAAAGGGAAGTAGATATCCGGAAGGGAGTGAGACAGGGATGTGCATTGTCACCTCTAGTTTTCAACTTATATATCGAAGATGCGATTAATATTGTTAAGGAAAGAACAGCCTCAGGGATCAATGTACAGGGCCAAACTATTAACATGCTCAGATTTGCGGATGATATAGCAGTGTTAGCATCTAGCAAAGAAGAATTAGGAGCGGCTTTGAATGAAATGGAAGCAGTTTTGACACAGGGCTTCGGCATGAAAATCAATAAAAAGAAAACTAAAATTTTGGTATGTAGGGGATGTGAAAATAGAACTAAAATGGAAATACAAATTGGAAATGAGAAGATAGAGGAGGTCGCGGATTTCTGCTACTTAGGAAGTAAAATAACTCAAGACGGTAGGAGCACTAAAGATATAAAACAAAGAATGGCGCAGGGCCGAGTTGCGTTTAACAAAAAGAAACAACTGTTATGCTCGAGAACGGTTAATATAGAGACTAGGAAGAGACTCTTAACGTCGTATGTATGGAGTACGGCATTATACGGGTGCGAAACTTGGACAATAGGAGAAGCGGATAGAGAAAGAGTAGAAGCGTTTGAAATGTGGTGCTACAGACGCATGATGAAGATACCGTGGATAGATAAGGTTAGCAATAGGGAAGTATTAGAAAGAGTTGGGGAAAAGCGAAAGGTATGGAAAACAATAAAGAGTAGGAGAGATAGGATGGTAGGGCACCTTCTAAGACACGAAGGAATAGTTCGTGACATACTAGAGTCAGAGATAGGAATAAAAAGAGGTAGGGGTAGGCCTAGATTAGACTACTGCTCTCAAATAGTTAGGGATGTAGGATGTTCTACTTTTAGGGAAATGCGTAGGTTAGCTCAGGATAGAAAAGAATGGAGGTACGCGTCCAACCAGTCTTCGGACTGAGAACCTTATGATGATGTAACATTTGAAGAAATTTAAATAAATACTCCATTATTGGAAATATTGTCTTAATTATAATTTTTCCCAATAATTATAAAAATATCCTTAAGTCAATTAAGTTCATTAGTATAACCTGTTCATACTCACATAATCTCTTCACTCTAAAACATTTGCATAAACAAATTTGCATTAGCTAATCACGGTCGACACCCACGCACACGTCAGCGCGCGAAAACTTCAAAATTTCAGAAACACTGCACTTAAAACTACAATATTCATACCTCGCTGTTTGAAGTAGGTACACATTAGCTTCTCGAGGCGTGGAAAAGCAAATTACTCCGAAATTAAACAACACCTGCCTGCGGTAATCGAGTTAATATTTATACTCAACAAATACCTACTTCAGGTTTTAAATAAAACGCATTCATCTAACCGACCCGCAATGCAAATAATGTATATTGAGAGAAATTTTTCAATTTCAACTTCATGCCAATATCTACATATTAATGTTATTATTATTAATAACAATATCATTCAAGAAATTTAGATGGCTGGGTTTAGACATCCAAGACCAAGTCACAGGCAAACAGGATAGGGTAGATATGCACCTCGTCGTGTTTGCATTCGTGGGCTGACCGTTGCCAGACTGGTGCGGCGCATTCGGCCGTTTGGGTGCAGAGCAAGAACAATGAAACTTAGATTGTAGGTATCTTCCAGAGCTTGTAAACTCACTGTCATTCCATCTCCTAAAAGAAATAATTGTTTGCATCGCAATCGAAATCGTAATCCATGTTTTTTAATCAATTTAGGCTGTTCATAGTGAATTTAAACGACCTGTGTTTAAGAAACGTAATTGAACATACAAATTTCGAGTATCTACATCCACCTGCGTTCAAAACTCGGAAACTGATTTCATTTGAAGTGCTCTAAATCCAATTAACGTTTCAGACTCCGAAATTGTATTTTTAATCAAAATATTGAAATTGGTGTTATTTTACATTCAACAATAGCAATTTTTGTGGGGGTCTCGTATTCCGCTATAAGTATCTTTGTTATGTTTGCATTCTATTAACTTCCGTTTTACCAATTTGCATCTTGTTTACATTAGAATGGATTTTCATAGAAATCTGCATTAAGATCTGAAATTGAAAAATTTGTTTCGATGAGCAACATTGTTTGCACTGCCTGCCTGTTTGACATTTAGTTAGATGAATTGTGTTTTATTTTAAAACCTAAAGTTTGCGATCCATTTCCATAATTCAGTGGACAAGTTATTCCGTAAGGACATTTTGATTTTCCTATGACTAGTTTTTGTTTTAAAATACGGTAATTTTTCTTCACTAACCCAGAAATCGCAGGCTGCGAAAATTATAGTTTTGAAAAAAGTGGATGAGGCCTGCTTCACGAGACGGTGTAGTAAATTTAGAAACGGAGATGAGGAAAGTCTTCCTCTATCTCATTACATTAATAGCAATTAATAACAGAGAATTTTGATCGCTGTATCTTAAATTACTTTTAGTAGTTTTAGCGGTTAACGACAATTCTGGTCAAAACCCTGCAAATTGTGTTAAAAGCAAGAAACTTGGTCGGCAACTTAAATAGGTCAAATTAGGAGATTTTGACGGAAGTACCGTAAACAATACCCCTAAGGAGCAGCTCAGGGGCTTAAATTTCAAAAATAATTAAATAATAACCAATGTGGGAAAGTAATATGTCAATTTTATATTGATTTGATATCGCCGAAGTCAATTTAAACCATATTTTTATAACTATAAAATTTTCAAAATGGCGGCAAAAATTCACAATTTTGTTAAATCCGCTAATATTAAAAAAATGTAAAATATATGACATTTTGATTTAAATTGCAATCTCTTAACCTGTTCTAATGATATTTTTTGGTATCCCCAAACATTTCAAAATTGTCGCCATTTTTGAAAATAAAATTTATTTACATTTATATTTACATTTACATTTATGGACTGAGGGTATTATAGACATTTTATTTTTGTTTCTCTTTTAATTTAACATGTCAACAATTTGTTTTTGAAGATAACTATATACCTACATACAGGGTGTGTCACGACGAGTTTCTATTAGACGTTTCTGAAGAAGCGCTCACAATAGAATTCTGAAAATTTGTAATATCACATTTTCAAATATTCTCTATTCAATGAAAATAATCGCAACTTAATCCAACTTCCGCTTATACCAGAAGCGGCACCTAACTTCCTTATGTAAATAAAAATGAAATGCTGTTCGTTGGTAAGCGCATCAACAGTTGGACCAATTTGGCTAGTTTTTTTTTAATATTCGTAATAGTCCAAGTAAGGTTTTTAGGGAAAGAAAAATTGGAAAAGTTGCCCGGAAAATTGGAAAATTCGGGAAAAACTGAAAGTGTTTTTTTCTAGGGGAGGTGTTGCATCGATCATATTTATGTTATTTGACACTTTTAACATTTGTTTGTTCATTCTTCTTCCGACTGTCGTAATGAACTTGCTTATTGTTTTTACCTACAGATTTGACATTTCCACATAGTTGTTGACACCGGTAATAGAATATTTAAACGAAAACAGTTATTGTAAAAGTGAAATCAGTACGACAATTGTTTTCCATCGACACGCTGCCATTCAGGACACAATACGGTAAAGCAGGACGCGCACTGAACCGACTCAGTTCGGCTCGACACGACACGGCAGCGCTGAAGGTTTTGCATCCGCACACTGTTTCGGTTCGGCTACGCTATGACCGGTCGGCTCGGCTCGACTACGGGGCGGTATGCTGGAAGAGGAAAAAATTACCGATAGCCGACAGACAATGTAGACAGTTTGACCGTGGAAGTTGGTATTTACAGTATTGTCAGTGGTGTGCTAGCTCCCAAACATATTATAGTTGAAGCCGAAGAGTTATTAAAAGGGTTATTTAAAAAAATTTTCTTCGTCGGCAAGTAAATCGGGAAACAAATGATAAAATTCTCCGTATGTTTCCCTTTTTAGATTTATTCCATGAATCCAGAACCTCGGTTCTCGTTTTTCTAATTTATTGCATGCCAATGCTATCATGACATCTTCTTCAGAGTCTGATGAAGAATCCATTTTTAACGACGCGTTATTCGACTGCCGGAAACGTACTAAGCTAGTGCGCGGTTAAACAGCTGTGTCGAACTGGAAGGATCCGTGTCGAGTCGAGCCGAGTCGATTCAGTGCGCGTCCTGCTTCAGTTCGACAATATCAATTGGTGTAAAAGTGAACAGATATTGATATTGTCGTTATTTTCAGTCCTGTTTAATAAGATTCGATCGTAGAACGAAAATTTCCGTACGTAGAAAAATTACAATTTGTGCTGTTGTTTGTGTTCTGATCAATAGTGCAATGCCGCCGATCAGACGGAGCAACATTGGTCGCCGCACACGTATAGCAAGAAGAACAGCAAACTCACGACTAAATCAGAATGATGGAGACCGTGAAGAGCGAAATGAGTTGGAGATACCGATCTGAGCAGGCACAGGAAGAACGGGAAGACCAAAATGCCGACGATAGATTGCGAAAGACACTATCGAGCGTACACAGATCGATTATAATATGACGATCGCACGGAGCATACACAAAAGTATTGTTTACCAGAAAGCCTTGCAGTAATCCAAAAACGTAATCAGAATTCGATTCCAAATGGAGAAAAATGTTTCACATTGAATAAACGATTTTGTTAATGAAACAAAATTCACTTTCCATACAAAATCTCAATACGAAAAGTAATTTTAGGCAGGACGTCTGTCGGGCCCACTAGTTTTAAATACTACCTAATTTTTTACACTTTCGGGTTCTCCATAAAATTTTAGATGTATAACATAAATAACCTCTAAATGTCAAAATTTACAAGATATACGCGAGTTTTCAAATTCTTTTACAGTTGCAGGGTCTGCAGCAAAAGAAACAAATTCAAATCGAAACAATTGCGGGCGGTAGCATTAATAACAAAGGTCTAAATTAAAGTTCAGTGTACCTACTCAAAGTTTGAAAATACTGCGCACAGTGATTAGGATGCGACATTAAACTGAGAAATCAAAAGATTGCTAGAACTCAACAAAATTAAATGGAACGCCCCTTTTTATGCACTTTTTGGATTTATATCAACTCCAACTAAAACTTTTCGTAGAATACAAAAAGTGCATTCCATTTAATTTTGTTGAGTTCTTGCCCACATCGGTTATTAGGTATTTAATTATTTTTGAAATTCAAGCCCCTTGGAATATATTCCGCCCCTGAGCTACTCCTTAGGGGTATTTTTTAGGGTACTTCCGGTAAAATTTCTTAATTTGACTTGTTTCATGCTTGTTTCATGCTTTTAACACAATTTGCAGGGTTTTTTGTTAGCCGCTAGGACTATAGAAAAACCTTTTAGAAAAGCTTCTCTCTGATGAAGAATCTGGAATAGGATTGTAAACAGCCACACATAGGGTTCATAATACAGTTGCTTATCTAATAATGAATGCGTTTATCTTTATCATAGCAGAAACACCCACGAAGTTTCAAATAAAAAGAAATGCGACTCATTAATAGATTATACCTTTCCATTGTACAATCAAGCTGGCAAAATCTTTGAATAATTATTGTTTGACATTAAATAAATGTTAATATCTCATTTATTAATGTGTCACGACTGGTATTAATCAAAGCCATTTCATCTTCAACCTTTAAAACCGTGTTATTTACCAGAACCCACGCAAAAATAAATAATTTATTATAATGTACAGTAATGTTCTAACAGACGTTTCCTCGTTTTGCGTTCACTGATTTATTTACAACTCGGTTAATTAAAAATGTATGCTAGATTATTCCCATTTCTGCATAAGTGAAATGTCAGAGAAATTTCCATTAGCCAAATTTATATTGATTTGATTCGATGGAGTTCAAAGATTGCATGAATTCCGAAAGTACTCTTAAGGCAAATCGAATTAAGATTTCTTGCCATCTCTATGACACATATTAATAACCTGTCAGCATTAATGAAAGTTTCCTTAATTCAATTTCAGTAAGTAAGATAGTGAGAAATTTTAAAATTCAAAGCAATAAAGCAACCCTACCAAACTGGTTTGGATTTTTTATAATCAACAATCGAATGAATAAACTTAAAACATCAATATGCCGCACAGGTGCAAGGGGCAATCTCGCGATTACTAAAATGAAATAGCGCTCATGGCGGCCAACATTTGGATGGATGACCAATATTAGAAACTGTGAACCCTAAAGTAATCAACTGTGCATACAACCACCAGCAGCAGCTACAGTGGCATCCAATACAACAAGACTAGGCGAAAGAGAAAACTGTTAATTACTTAGAACAACTGCCGATGTTTTTTTGGGCAAACTTTTATCGAAAATGGAAAAAATAATTTACCAAAGTGCTGGATTAAGGACTTGTATTTGTTATTTGAAACTGAATACAAACCCATACTTTACATGAATTAACTAACGAGTAATTTTCCGAGTAATTCTAAACATATTAGAAACTAAATACAACCAGAAACGCTTTACAAGTCACCAATAGGAAACTCTAAATTAATGTCGTAAATAGTGTAAACAATATTCCAATTTGAAACTTGTTTAAATGTTTGGCTACTCTATCAGCTCGGAAGCAGTCTAAAGTGCATTGTTCACAACATAACGTTCTAGTTCAATACAGTTCGTTTCGATACAAGTACTTTGTTGTGCCATAATGCAAACATAGACCAGCAGACGTTTTGACATTCTTGAAATTAAATTACACACTGGCAACTGACGGCTCTCTGATGCCACATGCACAACTTCTGATGAATTTATGCAGTATCATTGATGTTTTCAGTTACGAATTCACATTTCGCAATCGTATAACGTAGGGCTCCAAATGTACATTTTCAAGAGTGTCTTCCGGAGCATAAAATTCGAACAAATTGAATATTTTCCATTTAAATGTGAATGTTGTTAATTTTAATACGCACTCTTTGGCGATTCTAGCACGGTGCGGGCGGACGTTATCACCCATAAAAATGAAATCAGTACCGATGAATGGGTGTAAACGGGATCAAATGGTCCTCCAGAATGACACTTATGTACCTTCCTGCAGTCATACTACCTCTATTATCCACCACTAGATCCGTACGAGCATCACTGCTTATACCATAAAAGAGCCCCTCAGTAGCTGGTTCTTTCAACGATATTGCACTGGGTAAATCGCTCTCCATGCCTTCTTCAAACTCACTACGAACATCTGGAGATCTCAAGCAGAATCTTGATTCGTCTGAGAGCAGATTCCAGTGTTCATGATCTCTAGCGAAAACTAGTTATCTGTTCCAGTCCTAATGTCAATTTGAATGTGGTATTATACTATACCGAAAATCTAATACTTTATAGAAAAAAATACGTAATATGAAAAATAATACTGCATGGAAGTTTTTGTAGTTGTTTCTGAACTATACCTACCCATGATACCATCCAGTGTTATTGAATCACCCAAAGCGAAATTAACAATAACATCATCAGTGTTAATGGAGCCATAGTACATGTAGGAAAGAAAAAGCTTTCATTGACTCCCTTGGTACTTAATGTGAAAGCAATTACTGTTAAACAAAGCATTGATTAAACTCGTTAGGTGTGTTACATTGTGTTGGTGAAAATCACTAATGACATGCGAAATTAATTATATTTTTAAATAGCTATTTATTAAGAGTTCATTAATTATATACCAAATAATGTGCATTATACCGGTTATTGAATAAAATAATATTGGAAAATAATTATACTTTCAGATAAAAATTCATTACAGAACAAATCTGTGAGATTGTTAATAAATTATCTATATAACTTAGCAAATGGCTTTGGACTAATGCTTAGAAAAATATTCAATTAAAATTTTTTCGCACTAATCAAGTACTGGAGAGTAGTAATTTTCCATATTTAAGTTCTAAATACAAAAGAGAGATAGGTACAGTCCAAAAGATTTAAGTTGGCGAGGGGAGGGGTTGCGCATTAGCATACTTTACGGATGCAATAAAATGTCTTGCAGCACCAGTAGCGCAGGTAAAATTTTCAGTTACCGGTGAGCTTTTGGAAAGGTAAGATGGCGGGTTGCGAACGGAAAGGTGTTTTGCGTAGTCATACACGGGAAATAGTGTACAGAGCATTTTGTTATTTTAAAGTGAGAAAAGTGAAACAGAAACATTGGAAAGTGTGAAAATGAAGAAGTCTGTTACAATAGCGTGTCTATTAGATCTATCGAAAGAATAGTTAGTGAAGGCAACACTATAGCGCGTCGGAAAATAACACAAGGTTTTCCAGCCGCAAAATATTTTTTTTGTCCTGGAACCCAACAAAATATAAATACATAAAATTAATTGTTTGTTTCACCAGATATTATTAGGGGCGTCGCAAAGTATGCCATCAATGAAATGGAGCGGTGATTTTTCTAAGGATAATGATTGGCTGTCCCAGATGACTTTAATTTTTTCAACACTATCTTAAAAAGTTGCACGTTAGCTCAAATTTGAAATTATCATCAAATTTGTGAGGTCACCTTAAATTCAAAATGTATGAAACCCGCCACCCAAATATTAATTATTTTGTAGGTGCAATTTTTAGAGAACGTAGACAAATTACTGATAGGAATGTCAGGAATGGGGACGTTACACAATTTTTAAAAATCATATTTTCCCGAAGATTGTCCAAAAATATTTCACCCGTATTTTTTATTTTTCTCACAGCGAACGTTTTAGGCATCTAAGCCAGCATCAAAGTTAAGACGCTGGCCCTTTAAGCCTTTTAAATGATGACGTATCCGGGGCAATGCCGAGAATTGTCGATATTAACCGGAAAGTACAACCGTCGTTTGTCAAACGCGTCAACCGTAAACTGAACAGAATTAATAAACAATCATGGTAGTCTAGTCGTTTGACAGATAGTGTCCAGTGTTGTTTTTCAGTTTGCCAAGTTCCCAAATAAATGAAGCACTCACCGTTTCGTTTTAATATTTTGCATTTCAGCGCTGAAATAGCCCAAACTGGATAAATAATAATTGTCAATCATTTCACTACTAATTACAGATAAATTGTCTGAATCGGCTTTAACGAAACCTTGCCCTATTTTCCGTACACAAATATACTAATTGACACAATAAATAGGAATAAAAACACATAAATAAACGGCACAGAACTATTTATACACCTAATACAAATAAAAATAATAAATTTCCAAATGTCAAATTCTGATTATTCCTAACATTGCTCCCTACTTTACCGGCTCAAACTCCACGTAACATTTGCTTTCTGGGTATCAAAACATCAATTCAGGTGACCAATCACAAGCGTTTCTAAGTTAATGACGTAACCGGGGCAGCACGTGTTTCTGTTTAATTCTCCGAAGGCGCGCTTCGTGCTAAAATCGCCATTGTTTAAATTTTGGGCTATTGGCGAGTAAATAAATGTAACCCAGAGGGCCAATAAACACCTAGTTACTTATTTCTATCAAAATTACATCGATTTTCTATTTAGCGCAACGACCCCATTATGTTGATCACAGATTAGGGTACATATTGCTTAGTGCGGCATGAAAGCTTGTTCGAGTATTTATTATGAATTCGTTGTTTGTTTACCTTAATTGTCAAATTTTCTGGGCTATTTTAATTCGTAATAATATTTGGAACAGTTGATACGGGTGGAATAGGACATTGTTAAATTCTTCGAAAATAAGTTTAGTTCACGATGTAAACTTGAATCTCCAAAATTTATGTTTGCAATAAAAACTTTTTCCCCAATTAAATAAATGTTAGTGGATGATCTATGATGTTAATTATTGTCGTATATGGACATCAGAATTAAGATTATTATTTAATTGTCAAAGTCATGGCACGCGCTACTTTTTCGGAAAATAATATTTGACATTTTATTAAAACTTACTAGCTAAAATCCAATAAAACTACATAATTCCAATGTTAAATCACTATGTTCAGATTTTAGCTGTGTTACACGGCATACCTAATTTTAATGACATGAGTACTAAGTTATTATTCTAATAATAAAGTACATATACATACTTACATACGTATTAGGTATTTTTATTTCATTAATCCTGTGAATTAAATGACTTTGTAAGGCGATATAAATTCAGAGTTTCAGCCGCTCACAAAGCACAATAACTGTAATCGATATTTTTAATTTAGCTAAGATACTTAATCCGTCTGTAGGTAGAACGTGTAACATCCGTGAAATTGCATTAGCAAAGATGAAATTTTCAATATTTTACGTCCTGTCTGAACCATATTTTCCTTATTCGTTTTCGCGGTTGTCCTTCTCGCTTTTTCAATTTCCAGCGTTTCATTCGAAAACTAGAGGTCGATCCACTTTTATCTCGTCCATCAGTAATCACAGAAACGTTTACTGGAGCCCCCGTCCGATCCCTTGAAATTGAGAACACTACCGCGCCAGCCGATACAAACTGGGATTCTGCACATTATACGAACCCGCTTAGGTGTCACTCTACCTTTCATGCGTTGTCTCTAATTGAAAAAGGGAGGGTGGTGACCGACAGTGTCAGGAGATCGGCCTGTGATCCACGTGACAGGTTTCAGATTGAAAAATACGGAAGAAATGCCTTGCGGATGAGATTGGGGATGAAGTGGCACGCGAGGATTTCCAATTCTATTTTCTACATAGTAATGCTCATCTGCTCTAACAAGTTATTACAAAAATATTTTATATTGACATTACTTGCCTAACGTACAAATTTTATATACAAAGGTACATAATTTATGAATTTAATTATTGCAATCTCCTGCTGAAATTACTAAGAGTCTGCAACATTAGGAAACCTACTGTACCCTTCCTTCCTTTTTCCTCCTATCTAACCATAATTATTACTATTGTGTGCAGGGCGAATGACAATCCTAAATGAGATCATTTCTAAGTATGGTAACTGGAACGTGCAGACAAACACGATGGTGCTATTTTGGCGAGTGTTTAAGACACATACAATTAGAAAATACGGCTGTAGAAGAATTGATGACAAAGTGTTGGATCGGATGAAATAAGTGCCGATATGATACGATCTTTCTGCCCGTGTATTATCCCATTCGTCGCCCATATCGTCAATTATTTTTCTTTCACAAATAACGTTTTTCCCGATGCTTGGAAATTGTCTGTTGTTCATCGCTTGTCGAAAGTTCAAAAGCCCATCAAAATGAAGGATTGGAGGCCAATTAGCATTTTGCCAGTTCTATCTAAGATAGTGGAGAGGATTATGGATCGACAAATCAGAGAATGGGGTCGTTGCACTAAATAGAAAATCGACATAATTTTGATAGAAGTAAGTAACTAGGTGTTTAATAACTCTCTGGGTTACATTTATTTACTCACCAGTGGCCCAAAATTTAAACAATGACGATTTTAGCACAAAGCGCGCCTTCGGAGAATTAAACAGAAACACGTGCTGTCTCCGTTACGTCATTACCTTAGAAGCGCTTGTGATTGGTCATCTGAACTAATATTTTGATACCCAGAAAGCGAAAGTTACATGGAGCAGGGATGTATATCATTGACATGGAGTTTCAGTCGGTATCGGTAAAGTAGGGAGCAATAATGTTTCGAATAATCAGATTCTGACATTTGGAGGTTATTTTTATTTGTGTTGGGCGTATAAATAGTTTTCTGTCGTTTATTTTTGTGTTTTTATTCCTATTTATTGTGTCAGTTAGTGTATTTGTGTGCGGAATATAGAGCAAGGTTTCGTTAAAGCCGATTCAGACAATTTGCCGACAGTTAGTAGTGAAATGGTTGACAATTATTATTTATGCAATTTGGACTATATCAGTGCTGAAATGAAAAATATTATAACGAAACGGTGGGTGCTTCATTTATTTGGGAACTAGACAAACTGAAAAACAACACTGCGATTGTTTATTATTACGTTTGACGCATTTGATTTGACACAAAATGACGTTTGCGCTAGCAAGCATAAACAAACAACGGTTGTACTTTCCGGCTAATATCGACAATTCTCGGCATTGCCGCGGATACGTCACCATTTAAAGGGCCAGGGTCTTAACTTTGATGGTGGTTTAGATGCCTAAAACGTTCGCTGTGAGAAAAATAAAAAAATGCGGGTCAAATATTTTACGAGAATATTCGGGAAAATATGATTTTTTAAAATTTGTTTAACGACCCCATTCATAGAACACCACGAGGTGCTTCCTGAACTGCAATCCGGCTTCCATGGAGGCTGCAGTTGGGCCACAGTTTTACTAATTGTAACTGATGATATTATATCCGCAATTGATTACTCCAAGGTCTTGGATACTAATCACAAACTTCTTTTTCAATTATTCTTCACTAAGTAAGTTTTCATATTAATTCTATGGATCTTGTTAAAAAAACTATTTTTGCAACTGTAAGAAATGTGTCGCAAATTATAAACAAGCCGCGCATTCGGAAGCATTGTTTCAGGTGTTGCTCAGGGTTCCACTATTGGCCCTCTGCTATACAGAGGTTGCTGGAAGAAAATCAAAAAGAAGATACAAAGACGTAACTTTGTAAAACAGATAATTTTGAAACGTATTATGATTATCTTATACCTACTTCCTTATCACTTGATATCATAATCACAAAAATTTGTATTTTTAAATTATTAAGATGAGGAGAATAAAGACATGTAAAACGAAAATAAAAAATGTAATATAAAAAAATCAAGAACCAATTCAACTTTGATCAGTACCGTGTATTAAACCAACTTTATCTCTTATTACAGTTTCCATCCGTCGGGACATGCTGCTTATGAGGCCATGGATGAGATGTTGCGGTATTAATTTCCA
Organism: Xestobium rufovillosum; assembly: GCA_963966045.1. Classification (NCBI taxonomy): domain Eukaryota; kingdom Metazoa; phylum Arthropoda; class Insecta; order Coleoptera; family Ptinidae; genus Xestobium; species Xestobium rufovillosum. Next base: position 36,446,795 of record OZ014492.1, read on the forward strand.
TTAGTCAGATAAAGCAATTCGAAGGTCGTTAAAATTATCAGGGACTACCAAACGTTCCTTAACCCGTTGTCCCAACATGTCCCATAGATCTACAATTGGGTTGAGATCAGGACTATACGCTGGTGAATCCATGGAAGGAATTCTTACTTCTTCCAGATAATGACGTAGGATTTGAGCATTATCCTGCATTAGCACGAAATTTTCTCCAAAATGGAGCATACTGTACCACATACTGTTCCAGGACGAGCCTCGAACGAAATAGAACGAATAGAAAGTCGCTAGAAAAAGGAGAAATATTGCATTATGCAAAACGTTCTCTTTGTCTTCTCCAGACTATTCCTCGTCTATTAGGCGAAAAAAGAACGTTGCTCCATTGATTTGAATTCCAGTGATCACGAGCGAAATTGAAACCAGCTACTCGATGATGCTGGTGCAATTTTGGGTCCGTAGCAGGTCTGAACGGCTTCAAGTTGGTCTCATGGAGCCTTCTACTTACTTCATTATAACTTACATTTACATTTCTTACTTCTAATAGCCGCGATTACGTGCTATTCCAGCAGAAAATTTGGATTTCTCTAAATTGTAGAGACCCAAAATCGATCATTACGGACAGAGGTGATCCTTTTTCGACCAGATCCTGGTCTTCTTGTGTATTCATGAGTTTCCTGAAAACGTACGATTGCTCTCTATGCATTGGCCAATGATGCAATTAGAAGATATTAACAATAAAGGGCCAATCATTATTATTTACTGATTCTGCAAGAAGCTTGGAGATAATTTTTGATTCTAGATTGCGATTCAATCAACACGTATGACTCATTTAATTTAGAAGGCCTTATATTAATTTATTCAGAAATAATTTTTAGTGCCTATTAGAAAAATTATTAACTTTAAAATTCAAACTTTGCTTTGTGAAAAGTTAGTGTTGTATAATTTTAAATTTGCAGACACTGTATAGGTTCAAATATTTTTCATTCTTTATTACCATTCATTGAAAGAAAGTTTCTATTAGTAAAGAATGTCTTGTGAGACTAGAATTGTAATTTTTACGGAATGTTGAATTGAACTGACACAATTCTGGTTTCTATCAGACTTGAACCTAGGGCAAGTTTTATGAAATTACTCAAGCACATTAAGAAAAGTGTTCTTTTGCATTAAGGAGTTCCTCCAGTAATCAACTTATTTCCCAAAGGACCCCATAAGTATTTCCGCTAATCAGAGAACTAAGTATGACGTCGGGAATCGTAATAATAAGAACAGCCTGTCCGCGACAACAGCGTCACCTTACAGTCTTAATTGAATCCAGGCGATTGTTATAACAAACTTTCCTTCTCCGCTTCAAGATGTAAGTAAATTTACATATCACTAAAGAAACCGTGGAGTGTTAGGGGCTGTCTTATTTGTGCGCTCTTGATTAGAGTCAACAAGCGAGCGGCGCGGGCGGGAAATGGAGAGCTATGGGACGGGCGCGGTGTTCATTACGTTCCTCATTCAGAAGATTTCAGAGTTCAATTTCCTGGGGGCAGAAGCAGGACGCGTTGAAGGCTTCAAGGCCCGCCGAGGCAGTTCCTTCACACGTCACCTCTATGCTCGTCACGTTTTCGATCAAAACCGATGTTTAGTCTCACCTGCAATTGCTTTGTTTCTCTTCAATAGGAAAGCGTAAATTGTTTCTGTCAATTCGTCCTGGCTGCCCCGGTTCAATATACGATAAAAAGATCTGCTGTGTATTATTACTAGAATAAGATTTTCTTGAATCGATAAAACAACACAGCAAATAGGAACAAAAGTACAGAACGCAGCTGGTTGAAAAGGTTTCAAAGAATTGCTTTTTAAAATCTTCAATTCTCCAATTCATTTACTCATTCATTCACTCCACCGACTCGCACTTTCTATTCCTGGAGCTTTAATACGCAACTGGAGCTTCAATTTAAAAAAGTGCATCAATATTTTAACAACTAACAAAATTAAAGGTAAGTATTTACTTAATCTTCTCAGCAGGATGTGGTCATGGATAGAGCTCGTTTCATCGGAGAAGTACAATGCTAATACCGGACGCAGTAGATCTTTGCTGGTCGTTGCCTGGCAACCGAAAGGGCGCTATAAAAATCGGTATCTCAGTCATGTAGCTTATCGGATTAGGTTTTCAGTCAATAATGCGATTGTGGTTAAAATCTGTGTCCGTTTTGAAAATTTCAGCAGCCTAGCTTATCGGATTATGTTGTGCATGTTATATCTGGAAAACCAACACTGCTATGAAATTTTGATTGCCACTGCTGGATTCTGAGTAAAAATATCTACTAGAAGTGACTTTAGCAACTTTCTTATACCTTGCATGATCACAAATTTAATCGATTGTCACTTTTTTAGAATGTCTTAAAATGTTGCCACCGAGGTTGCCACGTTAACTCAAATTTGAAACTGGCTAATTTTGTACCTTTAAAGTTTCTTCTATTTTCAGTACTAAAAAAATTTTCCATACTTATACGGAGATAATTGCCAAATATTAATTATTAATATACAGGGCCAAGCGATTAATATGTTCAGATATAACGATATTGAATTGATCCGGTACTTGCTTGATGAAAGTTGATATTCATTTTCAAAATAGGTAACATGTGTTAAACTTTCACTTTATATACAGTGTGTCCACGAATGGACTTAACAATACTTGTAAAAACTTTTATTTTCAATTTTTCAGTAAGTCATTCCTCATAATTTCTTTTGCTTGTTATATAAATACGATTCACATTTAGAAACTTTAATTTTGTTGTACAAGGTGCGCAAAAAGTATAAAAATGTAGACTTGCAAAATTTAAAATTTTTGAATCAAACTTTTTTGAAGCATCAAAATGAAAGAGCTTAGAAGAAGAACCCGAAAAGCCAAAAATCAATAGGTATTTATTTAACTTAATTCATTGCGGTAAATGACAAACAGTAAACACCCTTTATACATAAACTTGTTAATAATAGTTGCACATAACGTTTCATTACAAGTAGAAGCCTTGAAAGAATAATAATAGATATTAAGAGTAGTAGATAAATGACAATACTGGATACGAACCCGTTCGGAGCACATAGCGGCATACCAGGCCCCTCCCGCCGAGATGGTCGATCGCTTCGGAGGGAGGAAGCCGGGCGTCCGTCTTTCTGGCCGAGGTGATGGGGCGCTCGAGCCAGCCCGCCGAGATGGTCAATCGCTTCGGCGGGAGGAAGCCGGGCGCCCGTCTTTCTGACACAGGCGATGGGGCGCTCGAGCCAGCCCGCCGAGATGGTCGATCGCTTCGGCGGGAGGAAGCCGGGCGCCCGTCTTTCTGACACAGGCGATGGGGCGCTCGAGCCAGCCCGCCGAGATGGTCGATCGCTTCGGCGGGAGGAAGCCGGGCGCCCGTCTTTCTGACCGAGGTGATGGGGCGCTCGAGCCAGCCCGCCGAGATGGTCGATCGCTTCGGCGTGAGGAAGCCGGGCCCCCCCGGCTTCTCCAGATGCCATCCACTTCTTCAGCAGCGACTTCTGCGGCAGCCTCTCTCAGAAGAAGCGAGTGTCATTGCCGAAGAGGGCCTTTGGTTGTGGCTCAGGCGCCTGCGCCGGGGCTCTGTTGCGAGCAAAGCACGTGTTGTTCAGGCCAGTCCATCCAGGTGCCATCAATGACCAGAGGCTGCTGAAGGAGTCCTGTCTTCAGCAACGGTGTCTTTGGGGCCTTTGGCAGTGGCTGAGGCGCATGCGCCGGGGCTCTATGAGAGTGGGCGGGGCAACAGCCAATGAGAGCCTATCAGAACATTCTCCAGTTTGTTTATTTGAAATTACTTGTTATCTTAATGCGTTTCGGACACGTGTGGGAACCATCTGATTGATATATGCAAACATCTTAGTTCTCGGTAGTAGAACATTCTACATCGCTAATTATTTGAGAACAGTAGTCTAAATTTAGGCTAACCCCTTCGTAAAAACTATGTCATGTGGGGTGTAAATTAAAGGACTCGACTAGAGGTATCGGAATATGGGGGTGGATTTTAGGGGTGGTTTTTGGGGGTGGTTTTTGGGGGTGGTTTTTAGGAGGTGGTTTTAGGGGTGGTTTTTAGGGGCGGTTCTTGGGGTGGTTTTGGAGGGTGATTTTTTGGGTGGTTTTTAGGGGTGGTTTTTAGGGGTGGCCACTCACTGACCGCGCCCCCGGCCACGCTCCTTGCCCCGCCCACCTAGATCATGTAGGGTATCAAATTAATCAGCTCGATGAGACAAAAAGGAATCTATAGTTATTCTCCTACTTCCGAATTCTTATCAGTAGTTGTCTGTCTGTCTGTCTGTCTGTTTGCGAATACAGCTGTCTGTTGAACACCATGGCTGATGACACGAGCAAGAATAAGACTGCGCATGCGCACGGTTGCATGGAGAGTATTTAAGCAAGAAAATTAACGGTGCTGTCAGTTAGTACTTGTGCTTCAACAAGGGAACCGCATTTGAATAATGACACACATAAACGTAGACACGTTTCGTGTTCTGGACGGTGCTGTTTTGGATGAGTCAGCACGCCGTGTCAAAGTGCACGTACATCAACAACAACAACAACATTCAACGCCAATGACGAAATTCGCATACCAATCCACCAACAAGACGTTTACGTACTGCCGCATCTAAGCAGCATCTACATACAGGGCAGGTTCATCAAGGGTGCAGGAGGCGGAAATGCGGCTTTAACAAATAACGCCCTCAGTTTCCTCTTTGACGACGTCCGCTATGAAATAAACGGGGTGGAGGTAGATCGAACAAAAAACGTGGGCATCACGAGCACACTGAAGGGTGCAGTTTCTCTGAATGAGGGTGAGGTAGGTGCCCTGGAGAATGCCGGCTGGACGAATACGGGAGACTCACCGAGCCACCTTATCGACGCGAACGGGAGCTTTAACGTGTGCATCCCGGGAAGAATCCTGCTGGGATTCTTGGAAGATTACCCCAAAATTCTGTTAAATGTGTGTCACGAGCTCATTTTGACTCGATCGAAAAACGATAGGAACGCTTTCGTGGGTAACGAGGACACCAGAATTGAGTTGAGCAAGGTTCATTGGAGGGTGCCGTACGTCTATCCATCGGATGCTGAATACCTAAAACTTCTCAATATTGTCGAGGAAGAGAGAACGTTGCAGATATGTTTTCGCAGCTGGGAGCTGTACGAGTATCCGGTGTTGCCGCAAGCTACGAAACAAACGTGGGCCGTCAAGACTGCAACCCGGTTGGAGAAACCCCGCTACGTTATTGTCGCCTTCCAGACGAATCGCAAAGCGAATTTGGACACGGATTCAAGCAAATTTGACCACTGCAATCTGACAAACGTCAAACTGTACTTGAATTCTGAGTGCTTCCCCTACGAGAATTTAAACTTGGATTTCTCCACGGGGACTCATCAGTTGTCTGTCTGTATGTATGTCTGTATGTCTGTCTGTCTGTCTGTCTGTCTGTCTGTCTGTCTATCTGTCTGTGTCTGCCTGTCTGTCTGTCTGCCCGTCTGTCTGTTTGTCTGTCTATCTGTCTGTCTGCCGTTCGTGTCAACAACAACATTCAATGCCAATGACGAAATTCGCATACCCATCCACCAACAAGACGTTTACGTACTGCCGCATCTAAGCTGCATCTACATAGAGGGGTTTTTCCTCTTTCTATTCTTGCTCGTGTCATCAGCCATGGTGTTTGCGAATACAGCTGTCTGTGTCAACAGACAGCTGTGTCAACAGCTGTCTGGGTCAACAGCTGTCTGGTGTTTTTATTATGATTAAATATTAATAGCTAAGAAAGTTCTGGAAAAACCTTTGATAACAATATTTATTTAGTGTAAACAATTGCAAACGTTCGAATTTCCGAAAAAAACATTAATTCTGCAACATCTGTGTACTATTGCATTAGCATTTTCAGAAAATTCTTCCATTGCGCAATCATGAGCAACACGTGCTCTTTTTGAGTCCCGGCGCAGGCGCCTGAGCCACAACCAAAGGCCCCCAGACACCAGAGGCTGCTGAAGAAGTCGTTGCTGAAGACATTACTCCTTCAGCAGCCTCTGGTCATTGCCGAAGAAGTGGGTGGCACCTGGATGGACTGGCCTGAACAGTGAGCAACACGTGTACTTTTAGAGCCCCGGCGCAGGCGCCTGAGCCACAGCCAAAATGGCGGCTTGGGTGCGCAATGGCAAGACACCAGAGGCTGCCCGCTGAAGACCACTTCTTCAGCAATGACCAGAGGCTGCTGCAGACACGCCCACTTGAAGTGGATGGAGAACTCGATGGACTGATCTGAGGAATAGCCCCGGCGCTTGCGCCTGGACGCTGCTGAAGACCACTTCTTCGGAAATGACCTTGAAAGACACCAGACGCTGCTGAAGACATGCCCACTTCTTCGGCAATGACCTTGAAAGACACCAGAGGCTGCTGCAGATGCCGCTGCTGAAGACACTTCTTCGGCTGCCTCAACGACTCCTTCAGCAGCCTCTGGTCTCTTTCAAGGTCACTGCCGAAGAAGTCGATGGCACCTCGAGAAGTCGATGGCGCTATGTGCTCCGAACGGGTTCGTATCCAGTATTGTCATTTTCTAACTACTATTAAGATATGGAAAAACAAAAAATCTGTTTTATTTTTAATATCACATATCTTAGTAATCTAGTATTCTATGAAAAAACTTTATGTGGCTTTTCGATTTCTCCTTCTAAGCCCTTTCACGTTGATTTTTTAAGAGTTTGATTGAAAAATTTTTAATTTTGCAAATCTACATTTTTATACTTTTTGCACGCCCTGTAGGTATAACAAAATCAAAATTTCTCAACGTGAATCATATTTATATAACAAGCAAAAGAAATTATGAAGAATGACTTTTTCTCGAAAAATTGAAAATAATAGTATATTACGTAACGAGCATGGAAAGTGACAAATTTGATACGAGCGTGAAATCACGCGAGTTTATAGGAAATATACTTTCCATCCAGTTATGTACACTATTTTTCCCACGACCCCTTAAGAAGACAAATTTATTCATAAAACAGTAACTTTATTTTTAAAGATTTGTTGTCTATGCTAATAGATGTCAAAATTTCCAAGTAGCCTACTAACTTACCATGAGCATAATCTATATAAATAAAAATCAATTGCCGCATGTATGTAAGATCATCACTTGAGAACGGCTCGACCGATTTGGCCGATTTCTTTTTTGTTGTGTTCGTAATTTTCAGGACAAGGTTTGTATGAAAGAAAATTTTGGAAAATCCACCGGGAAAGTAGAAAATTTGGAAGGTAAAAGTTTGTATGAAAATCTGTTTGACAAACAAAAATGTGACGTTCAGTTTGACAGTTCTAAAAATTGAATTGTCAGTGTGTTACCGGTGGTGATCATGTATTTGGTGGTTCTTTGGAAAAAAGGCGTCGAAATATCGGTCGGCGTACGCGAAGAGCGTAGACAGCGTTTGGAGCCAAGTCGAATAAGAATTTCTCAAGCCTCAAGCGCGATCCATTATACTAACTCCGGAACAACGGATACAGTCGAGTTCGACGCGCTCAGTTGGAGCTTACGCACAAAATAATTTGGAACGTCGACAAAACAGAGGCCGAACGTGGCATTAGGGAACAAGAAATTGGAAAAGTTGCCCGGAAAATTGGAAAATTCGGGAAAAACTGAAAGTGCTTTTTTCTATGGGATTTTTGTGTGATATGGATATGCGTAAGTCGGGAAATTTGAACAAACTGTAAAAATCATAATTTTGGAAAATCGAACGGAAAATTTGAAAATTCGGGAAAAACTAAAAGTGCTTAACGGCTGAACCGATTTGACTGATTTTTTTTGTTGTGATCGTAATTGTCAGGACAAGGTTTGTATGAAAGAAAATTTTTGGAGAATCCACCGGAAAATGTGAAAATTCGGGAAAAACTGAAAGTGCTTAACGGTTGAACCGATTCGGTTAATTCTTTTCAAAAATAAGGTTTTTAGGGAACGAAAAATTGGAAAAGTTGCCCGGAAAATTGGAAAATTCGGAAACAACTGAAAATGCTTTTTTCTATTGGACTTTTGTATATGTATAGGCGTAAATCGGGAAATTCGGACAAACTGTAAAAATCATAATTTTGGAAAATCCATCGGAAAATTTGAAAATTCGGGAAAAACTAAAAGTGCTTAACGGCTGGACCGACTTGGCTGATTTTTTTTTTGTTGTGATCGTAATTGTCAGGATAAGGTTTGTATGAAAGAAAATTTTTGGAGAATCCACCGGAAAATGTGAAAATTCGGGAAAAACTGAAAGTGCTTAACGGTTGAACCGATTTGGTTAATTCTTTTCAAAAATACGGTTTTTAGGGAACGAAAAATTGGAAAAGTTGCCCGGAAAATTGGAAAATTCGGAAACAACTGAAAATGCTTTTTTCTATTGGATTTTTGTATATGTATAGGCGTAAATCGGGAAATTCGGACAAACTGTAAAAATCATAATTTTGGAAAATCCATCGGAAAATTTGAAAATTCGGGAAAAACTAAAAGTGCTTAACGGCTGGACCGATTTGGCTGATTTTTTTTTGTTGTGATCGTAATTGTCAGGATAAGGTTTGTATGAAAGAAAATTTTTGGAGAATCCACCGGAAATTGTGAAAATTCGGGAAAAACTGAAAGTGCTTAACTGTTGAACCGATTTGGCTAATTCTTTTCAAAAATAAGGTTTTTAAGCAACGAAAAATTGGAAAAGTTGCCCGGAAAATTGGAAAATTCGGAAAAACTGAAAGTGCTTTTTTCTATTGGATTTTTGTATGATATGGATAGGCGTAATTCGGGAAATTCGGACAAACTGTTAAAACCATAATTTTTTGTATGCGCTCGAGATCATAACTGACGATAGGAACGACATATTTGGTTGAACATAAACGTAATCAGAAAAATGTTTCACGTTGAATAAACGATTTGGTTAATGAATCAAAAGTTCAATACGAAAAGTAATTTTAGGCAGGACAACGTCTGCCGGGCCGCTAGTATTCTAATAATTCCGACCGGCTCATGAATGACACGTTGATTTGTTCTCTTGCCCGCCAATTCATAAATGACCAGTAGTTCGTACCTAAAATATTTAGGTCTTCCACGGAGTAGCCATGAAAATGTTCAACTGCCGTACCTTTTAAGAGATTTTTCTACTAAAAAATTATTAGATTTAAAAGAGACGCGAAAGAATATTTATTCAGTAAACGTCAAAATCTTAAAGCTGACTACAAAATTAGAATGAACTGTGCGATTTTCAAAAATTACAGCGCAGTTTTGAGTTTAGCGCACGGGCAACGCAATTGTCAAGTTTCCAGCCTACTATGCTGTATGCAACGTGCCGTTTTCCTAGGAGGTCGTGGGAAAAAGTTTTTACGAGTATAGTTAAGTCCATCCGTGGACACACTGTATATAACAATCGTTTTTCTGACATAGCGACTTCTTCGGGTCAGTACAAACTAACCAACAAAATTGGCAAAATTATTTTTTAGATAAAATTATTACTGTGGGAAATTAAAATTAAAAAACCGCAGGTAATATTAAAGCCGAGATTAAAGCAATTCAAGAAATATACCCCCTAGTTTATCCCTTAATAATAGAATTGATTTCCACTAACCCTTTTTACGTAAATAAAATAATTTAATCATATAGAAGATAGAACTAACAATGCTTTAGAAAAATACATAAAAAATAATAAAGAAAAAACCCTAAAATATTTGGAGTTTATTTGTTGCCTTGTGGTTCATGTGCTAAACTTTATATAGGCCAGTCAGGCAGAACGTTCTGTAAAAGTAATGAAGAACAAAAATTTTCGTTTAGAAACAAGAAAACTTTTACTTATGATAATCATTTGATTGAAGAAGACCATACTTTTAATGATCAATTTAAAATTAAAGGTAAAAAACTTAATAATTTAAAATTTGTGGAAACTAATAAATTTAAACATTGTAATTTGTTACTCAATGATCAAACAGATAATAATGATTCCCCTTTGCTTACTTTGGTTTGTCCAAGATTTTAACTTTTCTACTCAAATTTCACTTTTCACATAAGTAGTAACAATTTTATTTATGTTAGGTCGAAAAATAATTTTGTCAATTTTATTGATTAGTTTGTACCGATCTGCAGAAGCCGCTGTGTCGGCGAAACAATTGTTATGTATAAAAAATAATTAATAAAGTTAAAGCTTAGCACAAGGTTTAGCGCATTGCATTACCTATTCTGAATATAAGGATATTAGCATCTAGCAAAGAAGTATTAGAAATGGCTTTGAACGAATATGGAGCATTTTTGACAGAAGCCTTAATTATCGAAATTTAAAAAAAATGAGATCAAAATACAGGTACCTAGAGGGCTTCTGAAAAAGCATTTGAAATGAGCTGGTGGTGATGATGTCATGGATAGACAAGGTTAGCAGAAGGGAGGTATAAGAAGTCGACGTGTTCTCTTTGAACAAATTGAAGAGAAATCCATGCAACTTGTCTCCTTAACGTAATAAAACATTGTGGTCTTAACCGAAAGCTTTAAGAGCATACATTACCTACAATTCGAGTTATTTTAATGCGGTAATGACTGTTGCGGTGGAACCATAATTGTTTTAGAATGACTGTTGTCAATGTGGTTACCGCATTGTAGTTGTAGGGTAAATTTATGACGCATTGAAGCAGAGGCATCAATATATTTATCTCTACAGGGCAATTGCAATAAAAGTGGCTTTCCATAAAGTTGACAATTATTTCAGGAATATGTCCTGAAAAAATGGAGTTGGGGTATAAACTGTATATCACTCTCAATCTGGGGCTCACTGTGTATGCGCCACTAATAATTGTTTCCCTTGGGGTTGGAAATAGTCATTTGAAAAATTTAAGGGACCGGGGAACCAATGAAATGCATATTAGTATAGTGGAAGTGAAACGCGGTGATTATTTCCCTTTAAATTTGATAATGAAGAAATGCCGATAGCGTCGCCTGTGAATGCATACACACGCACAAAGCCTGGTAACGAGAGTCACAATACGACCTGAAAAGCTTCGTTATCGACCTGAATGACATTTTTAGTGCCGGTCGAGTGACAATGGTGGGTTCGTTAATGTTAACAAGCAGCTGATTAACTCTTAGTTATTCCGCACAGGGAGATCTATCACAATGGATATCTCTGCAGCCGCTAGGAATTGCTTCTAATTAATACCATACACGCCGACTACTATTCGTATTTAATCTATACGGTAGGCAATTCTGAAAAACTCGGATAAATCAGATTGCTAATGCGACCACTTTTTCCATTTATTGCATGGAACAAAATTCATCGCAAACGAAGTAACTCTATTAATGAACACTTGCGTCGCAGACAGTCGCCTTATTTGGACAAGCCATAGTATATGTTGCGCCAATTTTTTTTCCAACAATAACGATGCATCTTCGAAAACTTAAGCAACAAAAAGAATGCAATCTGTGGACATTACTAAAACGGGTTCATTCGATTAAGGTTTTCAAACTCATAATTGAAAAAGTTTTTGTGCCTATATTTTTAAAATAATAATGGCTCGCCGAAGGGCAATTATATAATCTTCCAATTTAAAAGCACATTAACAGTGACGGCCGCCTGAAATGATAAGAGTATGAGCTTGCAGTGAGTGAATTGCAATGCTGTAAGTAGTTAGAAAATGAGAGCCTCAGATACGAACCCGTTCGGAGCACATAGCGCCATCGAGTTCTCGAGGTGCCATCGACTTCTTCGGCAGTGACCTTGAAAGAGACCAGAGGCTGCTGAAGGAGTCGTTGAGGCATCCGAAGAAGTGTCTTCAGCAGCGGCATCTGCAGCAGCCTCTGGTGTCTTTCAAGGTCATTGCCGAAGAAGTGGGCATGTCTTCAGCAGCGTCTGGTGTCTTTCAAGGTCATTTCTGAAGAAGTGTTGTTCAGCAGCAGCCAGGCGCATGCGCCGGGGCTATTCCTCAGATCAGTCCATCGAGTTCTCCATCCACTTCTAGTGGGCGTGTCTGCAGCAGCCTCTGGTCATTGCTGAAGAAGGGCCTCTGGTGTCTTGCCATTGCACACCCAAGCCGCCATTTTGGGGCCTTTGGTTGTGGCTCAGGCGCCTGCGCCGGGGCTCTGCCTTCAGCAGCTTCTGGTCATTGCTGAAGAAGTGGTCTTCAGCGGCCCCCCTGGTGTCTCTCATTCTGTTGGGCCTTTGGATGTAGCTCAGGCGCCTGCGCCGGGGCTATCGCGTACAAAGCACGTGTTGCTCACTTCAGGCCAGTCCATCCTGGCCCCATCCACTTCTTCGGCAATGACCAGAGGCTGCTGAAGGAGTCATGTCTTCAGCAACGGTGTCTTTGGGGCCTTTGCCGTGGCTCAGGCGCATGCGCCGGGCTCTGGCTATGAGAGTGGGCGGGGCAACAGCCAATGAGAGTGGTTGTGGGCAGCATCCAATCAGAATTGTTGTTAGGTGCTGTTGGGCCTTTGGATGTGGCCCAGGCGCCTGCGCCGGGGTTTTCGCAAAAATAAAAACGTTGAATATATTTTTACATCAATATAATTAAAACTATAATCTGTATACAGAGTAGGCATGCGTGTATTTTCTGCGCAAATCGAAGCCCTGCAGCTTCTCATACCACTCTTCTGACCGATTCATTACCCGGTGTATACTCAACGATGCGGTCATGCAGGATGAGACAGTATGCGGTTGTGTTGGGCGGAAAATTCTCACTCGACTCAAATTCTAGACGTATATCTATGGGTCCAGGCTTGATGCTTTCCGACTGCTTTGATGCGTCAATCACCACGATGGGCGCTAGATCCTTGAACTGTTCCTTGCCGTATAACGGCTCGCCAACTTTTCCATAGTATGAACTCTGGAAGTTCTGGTACATTTCGTATAGCAGGGCGTATTTCCCCGTGGAGAAATCCAAGTTTAAATTCTCGTAGGGGAAGCACTCAGAATTCAGGTACAGTTTGACGTTTGTCAGATTGCAGTGGTCAAATTTGCTTGAATCCGTGTCCAAATTCGCTTTGCGATTCGTCTGGAAGGCGACAATAACGTAGCGGGGTTTCTCCAACCGTGTTGCAGTCTTGACGGCCCACGTTTGTTTCGTAGCTTGCGGCAACACCGGATACTCGTACAGCTCCCAGCTGCGAAAACATATCTGCAACGTTCTCTCTTCCTCGACAATATTGAGAAGTTTTAGGTATTCAGCATCCGATGGATAGACGTACGGCACCCTCCAATGAACCTTGCTCAACTCAATTCTGGTGTCCTCGTTACCCACGAAAGCGTTCCTATCGTTTTTCGATCGAGTCAAAATGAGCTCGTGACACACATTTAACAGAATTTTGGGGTAATCTTCCAAGAATCCCAGCAGGATTCTTCCCGGGATGCACACGTTAAAGCTCCCGTTCGCGTCGATAAGGTGGCTCGGTGAGTCTCCCGTATTCGTCCAGCCGGCATTCTCCAGGGCACCTACCTCACCCTCATTCAGAGAAACTGCACCCTTCAGTGTGCTCGTGATGCCCACGTTTTTTGTTCGATCTACCTCCACCCCGTTTATTTCATAGCGGACGTCGTCAAAGAGGAAACTGAGGGCGTTATTTGTTAAAGCCGCATTTCCGCCTCCTGCACCCTTGATGAACCTGCCCTCTATGTAGATGCTGCTTAGATGCGGCAGTACGTAAACGTCTTGTTGGTGGATTGGTATGCGAATTTCGTCATTGGCGTTGAATGTTGTTGTTGTTGATGTACGTGCACCTCGACACGGCGTGCTGACTCATCCAAAACAGCACCGTCCAGAACACGAAACGTGTCTACGTTTATGTGTGTCATTATTCAAATGCGGTTCCCTTGTTGAAGCACAAGTACTAACTGACAGCACCGTTAATTTTCTTGCTTAAATACTCTCCATACAACCGTGCGCATGCGCAGTCTTATTCTTGCTCGTGTCATCAGCCATGGTTGGTTGACACAGACAGCTGTATTCGCAAACAGACAGACAGACAGACAGACAGACGGAGAGACAGACAGACAGACAGACAGACAGACAGACAGACGGACCGACAGACATACAGACAGACAACTACTGATAAGAATTCGGAAGTAGGAGAATAACTATAGATTCCTTTTTGTCTCATCGAGCTGATTAATTTGATACCCTACATGATCTAGGTGGGCGGGGCAAGGAGCGTGGCCGGGGGCGCGGTCAGTGAGTGGCCACCCCTAAAAACCACCCCTAAAAACCACCCCTAAAAACCACCCCCAGAAATCACCCTCCAAAGCCACCCCAAGAACCGCCCCTAAAAACCACCCCTAAAAGCTACCCCTAAAACCACCCCTAAAACCACCCCCTAAAAACCACCCCTAAAAACCACCCCCAGAAACCACCCCCAAAAACCACCCCCAAAAACCACCCCTAAAATCCACCCCAATATTCCGATACCTCTAGTCGAGTCCTTTAATTTACACCCCACATCACATAGTTTTTACGTAGGGGTTAGCCTAAATTTAGACTACTGTTCTCAAATAATTAGCGATGTAGAATGTTCTACTACCGAGAACTAAGATGTTTGCATATATCAATCAGATGGTTCCCACACGTGTCCGAAACGCATTAAGATAACAAGTAATTTCAAATAAACAAACTGGAGAATGTTCTAGAATGTTTTTTTCCCACACGTGTCCGAAACGCATAAGATAACAAGTAATTTCAAATAAACAATCAGAAGAATATTCTAGAATGTTATTTTATTGTAATAATACAAACAAACAAACGGGTCACTTTGTAGTGTCTACAACGTATTAAATGCACATGCAGAGCGTGGGATCAAACCTAAACAAACATATCCTATCGGCAAGATGAAAGGTTATTTCCCATAATAAAAACAATTATAACATCTCTTATCGGCGGCGAACGTGCTTTTTTCTTAAACTTTAATATTAATATTTATTTAGTATAAACAATTGTAAATTTCCGAGAAAATAAATATTAATTCTGTAACTTCTGTTTACAATCATAAGTATATACGGATGATTTGAAAGACGGGCTTGTGGGCCGCCGATTAGCTCAGTTGGTTGGAGCGAGGGCTCCGGTGCGTGGGGACCCGGGTTCGAATCCCGGTCGGCGTCATTTTCAGAACGTTTGCGAAAACCCCGGCGCATGCGCCTGAGCCACGGCCAAAGGCCCCAAAGACACCGTTGCTGAAGACATGACTCCTTCAGCAGCCTCTGGTCATTGCCGAAGAAGTGGATGGGGCCAGGATGGACTGGCCTGAACAGTGAGCAACACGTGCTTTGTACGCGACAGCCCCGGCGCAGGCGCCTGAGCCACATCCAAAGGCCCAACAGAATGAGAGACACCAGGGGGGCCGCTGAAGACCACTTCTTCAGCAATGACCAGAAGCTGCTGAAGGCGGAGCCCCGGCGCAGGCGCCTGAGCCACAACCAAAGGCCCCAAAATGGCGGCTTGGGTGCGCAATGGCAAGACACCAGAGGCCCTTCTTCAGCAATGACCAGAGGCTGCTGCAGACACGCCCACTTGAAGTGGGTGGAGAACTCGATGGACTGATCTGAGGAATAGCCCCGGCGCATGCGCCTGGCCGCTGCTGAAGACCACTTCTTCGGCAATGACCTTGAAAGACACCAGACGCTGCTGAAGACATGCCCACTTCTTCGGCAATGACCTTGAAAGACACCAGAGGCTGCTGCAGATGCCGCTGCTGAAGACACTTCTTCGGATGCCTCAACGACTCCTTCAGCAGCCTCTGGTCTCTTTCAAGGTCACTGCCGAAGAAGTCGATGGCACCTGGAGAACTCGATAGCGCTATGTGCTCCGAACGGGTTCGTATCTGAGGCTCTCATTTTCTAACTACTGCTGTACTAAAACTTGAAAGATGGAAGACACCGACCAAATAAACAAAATTGTACCAAATGAGTGGGTGCCCCACAACCTAAACACATCACACAATGTTCAAAAATTAGCATACTTTTAAATTAAACCAAAGACTAGTAACTTGCATTATATAAATGTATTACTTTCATAACCTATAATTTCTTTCGTTATATTTGTATTCTGTTCTTATTTTGTACTTTCATCTTCATGTGCTGTACATGAATATGTTATTAATTATTAGTAGGTACCTACCCAGTAAATATTAATTTTATCCTTTAATATTTGTCTTACTCAATCTTGGAAGATTCATTTTAGTATTTCTCAAATGATGGCGTGTTCTGACAATACCGTAAAATTTAGCACTGACTAAGTGCGCTCGGTACGAAACTTGTAACCGCCAAAAAGGGACAAAAAACGGGGTTCCATTGTGTATAGAGAGAACAGAATTAACAACAGAAGAAAAGAATTGAGAAAGAAAAATTTAAGATAAAAGTGATGTTAAAGGTTGGAAAAACCAAAAATCCATAGTTGTCACGTCCGTCGTCCGCAACTGATATATTGCCAACTAGGACAGTTTGACAGTAGGAATGGAATGAGGAAATGTTATTGATGGATAGATACCTAATTAAGGAGGGAGATAAAACACGGGAAAGATCACAGAGTGCTTCCTGATATTTGGAAACTGTATAAAGGAAAAGAAGAACTACCACAAGAGTTCGAAGAGTGGGACCTCGAGTGGGACACAAAACCTTGTCGGGAAGAAAATATAACGAAAGAAAACATGGAAGCTATTCTTAAGAAATTAGACGAACTAAAAGAAGAACTAAAAGCGGAATTTAAAAAGAAAAATGGAAAACTAAAATCGGGACTAAAATGTTGTTTAATAAGAAGATTGAAAAGCTAAAAGATAATTTAGAAAGATGAAAGAAGTGATGAAGGGGAAGGAAGAATAATGAAAGGAAGAGAAAGTCCTAATTGGGAAGAGAATTACAGGATGGGAAGAGCAAATGAAGAAGCGGGGGAGAGAAAAGAAGAAGCTGAACATAATAATAAAAGGAATTCAGCCACAGGAGGATGATATAAAGGGGCATGTGCAAAAAATTTAAGTGAAATTTATGTTAGCTACAATCGAGGTTACATGCAATTTTCAAGAAATAAATAAGTAGGGAGGGTATTCTGAAGCATCTACTGAACGAAAACTTGTTGGTGCGCACGCAATATCACAGTCCCTTCTCCTGTGAAACGACTAATACTATAAAACCATAAATAATAAAATGTCTTACATTGGACTACTTGGAAGATACAGAAAAATAAGTACTATTAATGTACATGCCCCGACAGAAAACGAGGAAGAAGAGAAAGAAATGTCCTACCTATGAGAAATTGGTACTAGAATATAACAATAAACCTGCTTATGACGTTAAATTGGTTGTTGGAGTTGTCAATGCGAAGGTATCTGCAAAATATATGCAGGCAATCAGATGTAGTACATCAAACAACTTTACAGGAAAGGTTCTACGAATTAAATATCTTTCTTGGGACAGAAAATAGTGCATAAAGGTACATGAAGGAGTCCTGACCAAATAGACCACGTCTTGGTAGAAGCAAAATATTTTGGGAGTATAATGGACATTAGAAGCGACAGACATATAGATGTAGACTCGAACCATTTTCGGGTGAAGATAAAAATGAAACAAGGCTTTCCATGAAACACGTTGTCAAGGACGAAATGCTGGGATTACTCCTAGCTTAAAAATACTGGAAAAAGGTTGCTAAAAAGTTAGTGACCAACAAATTGGAGGAGGATGAAATGCAGAAGGAATGGTATGTCATAGAAAACACCATCAACGGAGCTGCTCAAGTAGAATTGAAATAACTAACCAAAAAGACCGGTTAGATGAAGAATGTAAGAAAACATTGGAAGAAACGAGGAAGTTAGAACGAAGATTTTGACAGAAGACATAAAAGCTACAAAGAATGGTTATAGATCCCTAAAACAACCAATAAAATGCGTAGGAATAAAAAAGAGGAATACTAGCACGAACAAATTCACAATGGAACTAAATTATAACAAGAGCAATACCAGGATGTTTTATATAAAGAAATATGGAGTATTAAAAAAGGTTTCCCCGGTAGGACATGGATGTGCAAGGA
This sequence comes from Xestobium rufovillosum, assembly GCA_963966045.1. Lineage (NCBI taxonomy): Eukaryota > Metazoa > Arthropoda > Insecta > Coleoptera > Ptinidae > Xestobium > Xestobium rufovillosum. Next base: position 36,464,812 of record OZ014492.1, read on the forward strand.
TAAAAATATGGATATGGTGGATGGGGAAGACCAGGTACTGGTTAGTGGATTGGATAATGAAAACTACGAAGTTCCTGAGCGATCTCCGGTGGTTAACTTAGAGATAATTAAAGTACTGAAACCCACAATGGACGAGTTCGAGAACGTGTTAAAAAGACTGATGGATATCAAAAGTCATGGAAATGATGGAATAGAAGCTGAAATCAGATATTCCTAATAAAACAAGCACAGGAAATGTATTGGAGAAAGAACATCATACAATCCATGCCCGTATTTTATAGGTATTTCAAATAATGGCCTAGTTATAAAGGTGGAAGTTATGAAAACTTTGAAAGAACTGCAGTTTCCCGAAGGAAATATGAAAGTTGTAAAGGTGACGAGTAGAGTGGTCAGGATGCATGGGAAGCCCTCGAGAAGTTTTGCCATACTCCAAGGACTGCGACATGGTGATCCAGTGGTCCCCAAAATTATTCAATATTGTCCTGGAAAAAGTCATAAGAAGGGGCAACCTGAGGTCTGATGGATGCATCTTCGATGACCCATACCAGGTGCCAGCTTATGCAGATGATGTTATAATGTGCAGAATCTAGAAGAATCTAAAATAACTGATTAGTCTGCTTAGGCAGCTTAAAAATGAGCAAGGGATATTGACCTAAAGATAAATCAATCAAAATAATTTATTATGTTGTATTTGGTAGAGGAGCGATAGACAACCGGCAGAATCTACGAATAGCAGGCACAAAATGAAATGAATTTACCGAAAAATAATAACCACATATTTAGGGGTAGAATTAACAAACAATAATGATAATGGAAATTAAATTAAAAAATCGGAAGGTAGTTGGTTATCTTGTGTTAAAGTTTAAAGATGACTCATAGAGGCTAGGTGTAACAAACCGGGATAATCAAGTCATGGATAGGCGTGGATAGGAGAAAATGGAAAGATATTATATTTCAAACCCTTGGCTTGCCAAATCTGTAGTTTTTATACAGGTATATTTATTCTGAGGTATTATTTTTGGTACAGCATTTTTACTTTTTTTGTGTTATTATTCTTCACATGTTTTGCCATATTGTAATCACGTAGATTATCTAAGGGAAAGTCGATTTCAAGACAATTTTTTCGATGATCGTAAAAGGTGATGGATCACTTAGAATAACTCCTTGGTGCATCTATACCGATTACGATAGGGTCACGAAAATGATCGAAAAAATCGTAGACCGTCCACCAATATCCAACGATTTCAGCTCCTTCAACTTTTTCCCAGGACTCCAAACATTGATATAACTCTATAGTTATACGTTCAAGAAAAAATGTATAGATGAGAACTTGTCATAATGAGGAAAGCTCGATGACTACAAAACAGATCATCACATAGCAGCAACGAAGATGGTAAGAAATAAATGCAGACAAAGTTGCAGTACTAGTTAATTCCAAGTGCAGTATAGAACAATTGTATCGATAATAACGTCACACTAAGACGTGCGCTGATGTTTAAGTCCGGTCTTGTTAGTACTAATGAAATGGCATGTGGCTTCGTCTGTCTGTTCACTAACGAGCGAATGGCCCTGTTACACTAATGAGAAAAGCTCGGACGTGAAAAGCTCATTACGGCCGAAGTGTTGCGGACAGCCGAACTAACGTGCATGCCGTAATAGCTGATGTCGTATTGTTTCAATGTTCCAACCACATCAAAGTTCTTGATTTCCAAATGATGCCTATACCTGATTCCGGTTTATTATCTAGCATTAATTTAATTGTAAAGTAGCTCACGTGTTGTGCGTTACAATTTAATTACTTCGGCAATAAACGATAACTGCATCATTAAGAATTTACGTGAGAATAGAGTTAATTGGTTGTTTATTATCTTTATAAAGTCTATCCAGCACTAAATGACCTGTGTAATTGTAGGTACATTTACTGTCATTAGTGATCCAAATTGTTAAGCTATAATTAAAAACTATTCCACCGTATTCGAAACAAAATATTTTTATTTCCTCAGATAAAAATAACAACAACAAACAGTACTACATTGTAAAACAATTAAACTATTAATAGAATATCACTTTGTTTTCGAAGAAAACTAATACGATCTATCAAAACAATTCGTTTTAGAAGCAAATTATGCGAATTCCTTCTTTGCGTGAATTTAGGATAATATAAAAACAAATTGGGTTGAACTAATAAGCTGACGGCATGTTACAACTTTTAACTTACAAGTTCATGGAAAATTCAAAACAGAATATTACATTTCAGATTTCTGGAAGTTAACATAACGTTCAGTATTTTTAACCCCCCACGCAAAAAGAGGAGTGTTATAAGTTTGACGTGTCTGTCTGTGTATCTGTGTGTTTGTGTGTCTATGTGTCTGTCTGTCTGTGTGTCTGTCTGTGGCATCGCAGCTCCTAAACAAATGGACAGATTTTGATGCGGTTTTTTTTGTTTGAAAGCTGACGTGATCGAGATGGTTCTTAGCTATAATTTATGAAGATCTGTTCAGGCGTTGTGTCGGGGGTTACTTAAAATTTTGAATTTTGATACTTGTTAATATAACAACTCGTAGCAAGTTCAGTTTGGTGTTATAACAGCGCTTTAAATTAATTTTGAAAAGTTTGTTTGTTAGCTCGTCTCGTTTTTGAGATAAAAACTATTTTTTTTTAATGTTGGTACCTACATTTCCGTCAAATAAAATAGAACGTCCAAAAATTCTTCTAAATGGGTAGGTACATATTAAATGTTCCTAGGACCAAGCTCAATGATTTTACGACTTTTATAAAATCTAAAGAAATATTTTTTTATTTTTACGGTAGGAAGTAAAGTGCAGGTTGTCAAATTAGGGATACATTTAGAACTGAAGATGTATTTAAATAATTGATTTGCAACAAATAAGCAAGCTTTATTAATTTGATTTAGCAGCCACTTATTGTAATCCACGACCTTCGTAAGTTCGGCTTGAAATAATACAATCTTGTTACCACACATTTTTCCTGACGAAGCCTAGAATATGTTTAATTCGCAGATGTTAGAACCGAATCCTTAGTAGACATAATCGGATTTAAAGTTGTTATTTTATGGCTTCGCAATGTTCTGCTACATGTTGGAAGAAACTCTTCAGACCAAAGTGTAGGCCGTCGCAGTTTTCAGTTGGCATACGCACGAGCATAAGCATGTGAAATAGACCATAAAAAGTAAACAACACAATAAGTATTAAATCACGTGGACTTAACCAAACCTATCGAAAACAATGCAATTCTGTTGGCAGCCAAAAGTATTAGTTGAATATTAGGAAATGCTGAATTGCCCATCGTAAAGGTTTGCCATACTTTTTTGTGATTACGTTTAATAGCAATATTTTTTAAGTGAAACTTAAAATTTCAAGGTCGCGTCACGTTTTAGAGCATTTCGTTACACGAGATAGACGAAAGATATAACGTTGAGAGGAGAAAGAGAGTTATACATGCATGCGTAGCTGAGATAGGTACCACGCGTTGCATAATTAATACTTACCATCGTATTTTGTGATTATTTACGTTTTTTACGTTTGTGTCCGTGAATATTCGATTATATCCGTGAGCAGTTATTATGTAAGTATATTTAAAATATTAAAATTTTAATGATAATGACGTTTGTATGCTTATATTGCGTCAAAAAACGACTGAACGTCCCCGTGAAATGCTCTCTCTCTCTCTACCTCTCGCCGTAAATCTCTCTTAGAAGTTTCACTTCTATCACGTATACGGTGCTATAATCTAATTTTTTATCGGAGGTTTAGAATTTAGTCTTTTTATACCGATATTTCCACTTTAATTTCCATACCAATGGCACTCAACATTTATGCATTCTGTATTTTTGTTTTGCCTTTATTGTGGAAATGCGGTTAATTGGAATATCAAGCAAAGAACTGAGAGGTACGCAGATTTACGAAAATCGAATTAACACAGTTGATGATTACCCTTCTTATATTCAACTGTGGAAAATTAGATTGCATGCTTCAAGAAACCATTCTGGAAGAAAAGCTGGAAGAGGAAGCGCGCAAAACAACCAACGACCAGGTAGACCCCGAATTTGAAATTTAGATAGGCCATTATAATAACTCATGAGGAAGTGTAATACGCCATCAAACTTTCTAAAACAGGAACGCCAGTAGAGTCGCATGATGTAGTCTAAATGGTGCCTAAATTCTGCTGCGTATAAGCATATATCGATGATGAAATTGCGTGAAATTGTCAACCACGTTAGTTGTTTCCACTCTTCCTCCAATAAGAAAAGAGAAGAAACCTGGAAGAATTAATTTCAATGAATTGTTATGACGGAAGAACCATTGCAAGAGGTTTAAAGGTCCAAGTTTGCGATTAGCATCTTCGGATGAACGGGAAGACCCGAGGAACGATATGCAGCTTGCTGCATAATACCTCGAATGCCATTTGATGGAGGTCGAGATGGAGATGTTATGGTTTGGGAAGCAATTTCTGTAAATACTCGTACGGAGACAGCAATGACAATGACTGACGAGACGCGCCATATAGAGGCCAATCACAACATATGTTTGGGGGGAGTTTAAGAAATGCTTTCGACGTCGAGAATTCGATTCAGAAACATCCTAGGTCATCCTATTCTGGAGAAATGAGTGCAGGAAAAAATAAATGCATTGTAGGATCTCCTCGAGGATCTGCTTGTATGTTCGCTTCTGGTATTCGACTTTTTAAAAATACGTAGTTCACCGCATCACTGTCAAAAACCAATTGGCCGTTTTAGAATAAGTTATTCTCTCCCAGTTTGAGGTGAAATCTCTCTTGTTCATGTTTCCGTAAATGCTGTAATTTGTGTCCTGCATCTTTTGAAGTCTGTTGGGAACAAAATCATTTTATATCCATGGATGCTGCTACTGCTACTGTGGCTTGATCATTTTTCTCGCACTTATTTCATGTTTCATAAGTCTAGATCCCTGTACAAGTGAACTCAAGTTCAACGCACTATTTTTTTTCAAATACGTAAAATGAAAGAAATGACAAAGTATCCAAGTAAATCCATTTCTCAAGTTCGGTCTTCAATATAAGTAACTATAAGTAGATGTACATAATAAGCTAGACCTTACTAGTTAATTCAAGCGTAACACAAACATTTATGTTGGCTTCCTGAATCACTTACACTATCAATCATTTTAGCAGAAGGCGCAGTCTGTTAGCAGAAGTCAACTGATTATTTTCGAAGCAAGAACATCGTCGATTTACCTACCTGTTGACAAGAGCCCAAGTGGCGTAATAATAATAACTTTGGGCTAGGTCATAGAACTCCAGCCGTTCTAACTCTGTATACCTAAACTCACAATTGAACAAATAATTTAATTTCTGTTTGGATAAGTATTAATGGTTTCTGAACTACAGTCTAAGTGCACTAAGTGGCAATTACATGAATTGAAATAATGCATTATATCGACACAAATTGCTACAATAACACAACAGGTTCAATGTTTTCCAATAAAGAACCGTTTTTAGTATAATATGAACGCTCACCAATGACGATCCCTTCGGTTTTCTGTGTTAGTCCAACACACGTGAATAACTTCTCAAAAACGATAATGTTTTTTGCACTTTCCGATTTGAATTCAACAGCACATGAATCGCGTTGCGTTCGAACTCCCGCCACACACGATACTTGCTTCCCACTGACTGACGACCGAGTGGAATACGCTGAATGAGCGAATACAAACCAACCAACAGGGGGTTTTGAACGCGCACGACAACCGCGCTTACCCTTCGTCGCGACGCAGTCATAAAATTTAGAATTATACAGGTAGCTGATATAATTTAATTAACGCTTACCCTGTCACATGTGTTTCCGATTATGTTTTAAACATACTAATGGAATTATATTATTTTTTGCTCGGGGCGTTTTAATTAGAATTTTATTTCTAGCTTTTGCTATGAAAAACTGTCAAGAGTTCTTTACTAAAAAACTGGACTGCATGATTAAATACATTAACAACATTTTGTAAGAATAGTCGAAACTATGGATCTTTTCACTACTTTAGGAATAAAATGGATGCTAGTATTGAATTTCAGTACTTCAATGGGTCCAAAAAAAGAATGATAAACGGAATTGTTGCACAAATAACGTCTGAAAATATCATTAAATATCACGGTGAAAATAATTAAGAAAGACCCTTTTAGCACTTAAAACATATTTAAACCATGTAATAACCCAGTGGCGCCGCGTGACTTGTTCAAGACGGAGGGCTCTGCCAGAAAACCTGTATATTGTATAACGTTTAGGTAAAGTTTTAATTCAGAGCCCATCCCGTTTTATAAAGTCTGAAAGAACGTTTTCTTCTCGGTTTTCTTTCACTTGCTCTTCACAAAGAACAAGATAAAAACCGATAGAAACTAATGTTTAAAAGTAATGTCTAAACTTCTATTTTCTCTTAAGATAAATCAAAGCAAAAATCAAAAATTAATATCTAAAAATTAAGTCAAAGTACCTCCCTATCTATTTTGTTTATAGAAATAAACATTTTTTCGATACTTAATTGGATTATGGATCATCACTGTTTGATACCAGATATTGGGACAATTCATAAAGCTACCCTATTTGAGAGTGAATGTTTCTATCAGTACTTGAAGTTTTTTTGAATTTGTTACCAATTGCGCCTCAAAAAATTTCAAAATTTCATTTAAAAGCACTTCATTACTGCTGGAATAAATTATCAATAGAATGAAAAACGAAAACCATCCACTGCAAACATGGAACCCAGACCAACTGTAACACTAAACCGATACTCTATCCATCTTGCCACGGGCGGTGCTGTTTGTTATTTTTTAATAACAGGTATTTCTTCTCCCATGCTGTACTTCGCTTGTACTACCATTCTCCATATATTTCAGACGGAGATCGAGTCAATAATATGTTAAATGTTACAGAAGGACAATGGAACCTGGAATAAAGTAGGTACGGCAGAGCTAAAGATTTAGTTATCTCTTTACATTCGAAATGGTTTCGCATGCTGATCGATATTTTTTTCTGTAATATAATTTGTCCGGGCTACGCGCTATTAGGCTCTTGATCTGCAGGCTGAAAATTCGGTGGGTGGTTTTGTTTAATTTCTTTTAGAAATTTTTGGAAGTCCGGCGCCCCTGAGCCCTTCATTTCAAGCCGCCACTGGCTTCCTTATATACAAGACATAAACGAATTTATGGGGTGTGTTCATAGGTGTATTCTTCCATTTCGACACAGTTCATCATCCAACTCTAATTGTTAAACTTCAGAATCTTGGTGTGCACGGAGAACTAACTCCTGGGGTTTTTAAAGTCGTACCTGAAAGATAGGAAACGATGCATGAAAATGAGTTTCTCAAGATGTAGGAGCATCATAAAATATAATTACACAGTTGGTTCTGGCAGTGTCGAGTCTGGGAATTCTGCTGTGGACCTGGGTATTGGACTTAAAATTATTGTTTGATTCACATACTGATTACATTGTTCGAAAAGCCTTAAAAGTTGGGGTTTTTGCCCAGAACTACAACTGCTACAATTATTCATTTCATTCGACTAACTTCTTTCCAGTGACCTGTACCAGAGGCTTTGGAGTACTTTCATACAGAAAAAATAACTTCTAAGAACAAATAGCCAAAAAACATAATCACTCTATGTATCCACCAGAATTATTTAAAGGTCAATGGATCATTTTTTCAACGATGTGAAGATACAGCTATTGGAAATTGTCTCTCTCCTTTCATTGCAGAAATTTTCATGAGCAAATTTGAAGCCCAAGTAAGAAATGAACTCCCATATTTTGCAAGGTTGTGGTTGAGATACGTAGACGATAATATTTACTGGATTTGGTGCTAGTGAATGTAACAGAGTAGATTCTTTGAGTGCCCTAAATAGTAGATTTAACTCCATCCAGCTTCCATTTTTGGACACTCTTCATTTGATATATTTGAAGAGTACGGAAAGCTTGAAATTGAGTGCGAAATAGGACCCTTCAAAGGAGAAGAGTTCAAAGAAGAAGACGTGAAAAATGAACAGGACTACTGATGTTATCCCGGGCAAGTTTAGTTATACGACCTAAACCGATTAGGAAATCAGTATAAGTCGAAGCAAAAGAGAAAATTGTTACCCCATGAGCCATGACTCATGAATTTTATTAAGATAATTCCAGGAAAGTTCCTCACTTAACAAAAATGGCATGTAAAAAGAACACTATATACAGAGTGTCTCAGGGAAAACTTTCACCTGGGCAGTACGTAATTTTTGCTAAAAATGCTGACACACGTCAACTTTATTTTCGAGGGGGACATATTATCCTTGTCATAAATCCACTCACTTTGTGTCGAATATCTTAAATGACAATAAGGGTCGAGTAGCACATCATTTTAAAGCTATTTCAATTGTCTTTTCAACGGTATAAAAAATTTTGAATTTTATATAATAATAAATAATAATAAAAATTTGTATCTTTCCAGTTCTTAAATAGAATAATTCAGCAAAAGATAATTAAATATGTTATGTTGTCATGGAAACAACTTTTAAATAATTAATAATCAAAATTTAACATACAAGGGCCAAAGTTAACCCCTCGACTTCTTTCTATGGGGGCATCTTAAATCGCTTGTGTATAAGACTGTAGCCAACATTCAGGATCTTCGCCAACGAATTCAAAATGAATGCAGAAGGCTGGAAGCTGACAGAACAGTTTTTCACAAAGTGCGCAATGAATTTGAAAATCGACTTTACCATTGTATGCCAGTAAACGGTGCGCATTTTGAACAATTATTAAATTAGTGTTATTCCGTTAATGTGTTATAGGTAAATGTTTTGAATTGTGATTTATAAATTTTTAAGTAGTTTGGTACCAATGTAAAGAGAATCAAAATAATGTGATACTCGACCCCTATTGTCATTTAAGTTATTTGAGAGGTTTGCTACCCCTTGTAGCTGCTTAGCCCAAAGTGAGTAGATTTATGAAAAGGACATGTCCCCCTCGAAAATTAAGTTCACGTGTTTCAGCAATTTTAGCAAAAATTATGTCCTTCTGAATTATTTGAGGTGAAAATTTTCGCTGGGACACCCTGTATATTAAAGAAACACTATATAATATACATATAACGATTTCCTTCCGCATCTCGTCCCCACATGTTACACATAGCATGGTACATGGAGCCATTTCAGCCATCGTATCTAATCCACACTTTTTGTTGTTTGAAAATATTTCTCCCAACATTCAGCACAGACTGGATCTTGTAATTGTATAGATGCCCTTTCGTTATCAGACAGCTCCTTATTTGAAGATTCGGCATTCATTCTTATGCCAGAGGTTAATCGTTCTTTGCCAGAAATCTGGGAATCCCAGTTACTACTAGCAGTGGACAGTTTCTTGACAGAAGGCTTAGATGTTTTGCTTTTTCTTTCAACTACTATTGCCAAAGGCTCTTCGTCAGATGCGCCGAAATCGTCTTCCGACTCTGATTTCCTACATGTGTTGTTCCCCTCTTCGCCAGTACAGGAGTTATGACATGCAGAAACTTGAAGGGAGTTTCCAACTCTTCATCGTCTTGTTGGGATGGATCTGCAGTTGTAGCCAGAATTGAATCCTCGTCGGAGACCTACTTTCTCTTTCGAAGGTTCCATCATCACGTCGGAAGAAATCCGAATTTACCAGTTCCATAGTGTCTTATATGGTGTAAAAAAGCTCCGGGATTTCACTAGGATTTAGGGGGAAGATACCGGCGACTTTAAATGATGAAAAGGCAGTCTCTACACTAGCATTCAGAATTATTTGGCCAACTTGCAGTCGAAAGATGCGTCTTCCGGTTTGATCCACCATCCACTCCCAAGCCTCCTTTTTCAAGACATTCTAGGTGGGTATTGAATTGAATTTTCCGTTTATATCGCGTTGGCATTGCTAGAAGAAAGGATGAGGGTAAATATGCGTTTAAAATTATTTTAAGTGAAATTACAACTGGGGCATCTAACCTTTAAAACATATGGTTATCTATCCTTCATGTACGGAAGAGATGCCCCAGGCCCGATGGTTACATCTTGCAACATTCGAACGCTTTTGACATCATTACCTTCATCAGGTAAAGTGTTATATTTATGCACAAAATTTTTGACTGTTTTGTTCAAAGTTTTAAAGGGCAATATTTCAATCTCATGCTAAATAATTTGAAACTAAAAATGTTTTCTTTGCACATCTAATTTATTGTTCACAATAAGCAATGGAAACATTGCTGCACCTACAGAACCCCGAAAACTAAAAAAGCAAACAATACAAGCCATACAGTTCGTTTATATTCCATCTTATTATTCATCAACGTTTTTTGAAGAGTTTCTGCTATTTTTAAAAAGAAAATAAACGAATCTTGTGTCCCTACCACCGCATTCAAAATGTGTTTCATCGTATATGATTAAAATACGACGTTACTGCGTAGGTATGTTCCTATTTACATTAAAATCGGGATTTTTTCGCAAGAAAGAGCTCGTTTGCAATTTGCGAACTTATAATGACGAACATTCACAAGATGATTATATATTTTAATGATCCTCATTCAATAAAAGGCAGTGTATGGGAGAACTGTTAAGAGAAGTGGCGGTCGAAGCGAATGAAAGTAAAAAGTGGAAATATACTTCAATTAGTTCGTGGCAATATTTTTCCAGGACATAAGCAAATATATTCTGTCAGAGAAATACAAATAAATTTGAAGTTCTTGTGTACTAATTTTTTTAAACATGCTTATTTTCCTGTTTCAAATTTCGGTCATACAGTTTCATGCAGAACATAACGAGATCTGCTGCTATATCCCAGATACAGTGAAGATCCTGATTTAAGTACCAAAAATATTAAAAAAACACAATTGCCTTCTCCAAGTAGATGGGTAGCCAGCGAGTATTCGAATTTGTGATTCTCGAAAAATAAAGTCAAAACTATATGGAAATTAGTCAAACAAGGATGTAACAAACACAAAATAAAAACTGATATGGCGGTTGAATGGGAACACGGTACACGTCAGAATTTAGTTGAGAAAAGCGGGATAGTTTGCAAATGCTTTTAACAAAGTTCATGATTCCGCCACGACCAATCCAGCAATTAGGGAATTTTTCATTTCAATATTTTCTAAAATATACTGGACAACCCTCATGCAGGCACCAAGAGCTCTAATGAACTTAGAGTGGCATTCCGTAATTGTTCTACGAGACCGTTGCTGCTAATTTGAAACAGACGGAAGCCCCGATCAAATGATAAATTTGCCAGTATACGCATGCACCGAGGAAAGAATGAAACACGCCACACGTCAGGGCCTACTACTGTAGTAGGCCCTGCACACGTGCGACCGACGTCATGCGAGATGATAGGAATTCCTAAACCAATCTTTGCAAGCGGTACTGATATGACGTAGGAACTCTTGACTCCCACTTTTACGAGATGGCAAGAATTCGTGCTGAATTTGCTCCCGCCACCACAGCTGACGTAGAAGAATCCGACGTCAAACCGCTTATAAAAGTGGGTGCTCCGCAGAAGTATTTCAGTATTGGGTTATTTGGCCGTCCGGCCCTCAGCTGGGACAAATACTCCCAGCATCCGGGATGATGCTGGCCGCTGGCATCCGACCTAGTAGTAATTGATCGACCGTTCAGATTTCGCCGTGTGATCAAACCGAAAGTAATTATATTATCCCGTAAATATTTGAGTAAGTAACTTTGAGTAAGTACCCTACCTCGTTCGTATCAAATAAATTCGATCTGTTCATGCTGGAGAATTGGGAGTGCTGGTAAAATCTTAAGGTAGAACAAATTGATTATTTGCGACGGAGGAGCTAGCGGCGTTCCCCCAGGCGATTGCACTCGCGTGCTATAACGAGAATTGCCCGCCGATCCCGTCTCGGAGCCGGCACCGTTCGGTGCTCCCACGAAATCTCCGAGACCCCGTAAATATTCAGTATTGATCACCCGGCGGACCGCAATCGTTCTATCTGGACACTCCGTAAAAACCGTGTTTGATTTAAATGTAAATATCTCGTATTTTTGTATATATGATGTTTTTATCTATTTAATTCTATTTTATTTATCGTTTCGATTTTTACAAGTGTATATAGTTAAATTAATAGAGTACCGTTTCATTTTCTTTCTGTTGTGTTATTCGACGTTTAGCAATAGTAACATAATATTTGGACCCGCCCTTCTGCGACTACGAGCAAAAGGGTGACCAACGTATAAGTCTTACCTGACCGTAAATACAACCCAAGAAAAACGTTCATAATCGCACGATCCGACCAGCCTAAATATACAGCGTATCCCAATAAGTGATACCGAGGGGTACCGCTGCATATTTAGGGACCGCACCTAGAACGTCCAGAATTGGCGTACGAAATAAACCCAGACGAAAGTTATCGTTGTATAAATGACGTCCGAAATCAGGAGAAAGCAATCGTTGTAATATGAATGTTGCCAGTATGTAATTTTGATAATTAAACCTAAAACAAAGAATCTAAAATGAGATGTCATATTGGCAACATTTAAATTGACAATAAATATTGATCATGTATGGGTGTACTTAGACTCATTATCCATCATTAAAAGTTCTAAATAAGTTACCACTTTTAAATTTCCGACAATTTCAAACGGTCCTATAACATGACCATTAAAAATGCCTCCCCAAATATTAATTTTTTGTTTTTGTTAGGTGGGTAGGTACCTACGTATATCAAAAGCATTAGTGAACAAAGCCGTCATAGCTTTTTCACTTCATACATCAAAATAAGCTGAAACGCTATTTTGTGTTTCGGCCCGAGCATTTTATTTTCATTTCACGGAAATTATAAACAAAAAGGAAACTTGCTAATTAGCAATCAATCTTGAATGAAACTTTAGAGTGAACTCCCATTACGTTTTAATATTAAATCTTAGCATATTAATGTAAAATAATAACGTGACTCGGTTGCTCACTTAAGAACTCTGCCTCCCTAATGTATCCAAAGCAAAGGAGCATATAAACTAGCCTAATGTTACACAGTTTTTCACTTTTAATTAATCTAATGCCACTTTATTCGAGCGGTCTAAACATTGTCATATAGTGAATCTTCATTTTCCAACTCGCTGAAAATTTATGATGGTTAATTAAATTTTAATTTGAGTTTGTTAGTCGGCTTTCAGAAAGCAGCCATTAAGAAAGACGTTTTGGTAATATTGTCGCACTCGCGCTGGACTCTCTCCGTCTTAAAATACATTAATTTAACCCGCACTCTACGTCTTTCTTGATGCATACTTCCTTTTTAAATAGCAGTAGATTGTAGCGGATGTGCTGCATTATTGAAAATTTTGAAATCTGCACACTATTATCTTACAATGAGTAGGTACCAAAGTGAATAAGACAAGTGTACCGACTTGCCTCTAAAAGGTGAGTAGTATTTGTCCGAGCTTATAGACAAGAGAAGGAAAGTGCGAGAGGGGAATCGAGCCGATTTTCCATATTTCGCGCGTAGGAATTGCGGCGCGCTCAAAATGTATCATGTCATAACTCCCTCAAAAATTGTCTTATCGAGTTGCAATTTCTTAAAAATTATATCTTAAACTTCCAGGATGCCCACGAAATCTTTCAAATTGCAATTACGTAATTCCTTTTCATTCCGCTTTGTGATTTTTGAGGCGTTGTCGTTTTGGTGAAGTGGAATTTTCACCTATCGAGGAACTATGCTCATTTTTAGAATTTGGACAAACTTCCGGCGGCAAAGTTTTAGAGAAATGATTGAATTTTATTTTACACCAAGATTCAATTCATTATCTCGCATAGAAAAAAAGTTATTGCGATTTGAACACGATAATCGTTCTCAGCGCGTAACTCTTAAAGTTAGTAGCGTGCGATAGCGAAACGGTTACAGCATCAATTTTTAGGAGACTGTACCGGGTGTACAAATAAGAAAGGTCGGCGGCCGTATATCCGTAACCGTTTGCCCTAGAACTTTCGGAAAAAATATTTAAGATAAAATTGGCCACGAGAAATTGCTGGAAATTATTTTTAAGTTCGTAGATTGGCCGCTAGGGGGCGTAAGGGCTACACCAAAGGAGAAAAATAATTTTTCCCTGAAAAATCACCAATAAAGGGTTATCAAAAATAATTTGTTGAAAATTCTGAATAACTTTCGTTTAGGATTTTTTGCTCTAGCTCGTCAAATAGAGACAAACATTGAGATGAAAAAATGCTTCTAACTCCGGTTTGGCTCAACGAAATTGGACAAACTTGAGCTTCTTGAGAAGAGCTTTCCTTGTTCTATCAAACGAAAGTTAAATAAAGTCATTTCGAATTTCGTGGCCACCGGTAGAGGGCGCGATTTTACATTCAAAGCTATTTTCGCGTTTATCTTGAAAAATTCAAATGGAATAATATAGTTTTTTTAATACTGCTAAAAAGAGGCGAAAATTATAAGAAAAATGGCGCAAGCCTACTAATTATTTTTTTCAACTTGTGTATTCTAAGAAAGAAACATTTTAGTATTTTTCTTTATTATTTTTAATAACAAAGTAATAATATTTTTCTCATAGTTTTGTATTGTACGATATGAAAATGGGTCATACCGAAGCCTACTTGATTTTTGCACTCAAAATTTCTGTTCAAGTTAATGGAGCAGCCATTCTCAATATTCCTTCATTTATATCTTCGGTTCTAAAAAAAGATATCACCATGCGGCTTGCGCAATTTTTCTTATAATTTTCGCCTCTTTTTAGCAGTATTAAAAAAACTATATTATTCCATTTGAATTTTTCAAGATAAACGCGAAAATAGCTTTGAATGTAAAATCGCGCCCTCTACAGGTGGCCACGAAATTCGAAATGACTTTATTTAACTTTCGTTTGATAGAACAAGGAAAGCTCCTCTCAAGAAGCTCAAGTTTGTCCAATTCCGTTGAGCCAAACCGGAGTTAGAAGCATTATTTCATCTCAATGTTTGTCCGCCCATGCCATCTCTATTTGACGAGCTAGAGCAAAAAATCCCAAACGAAAGTTATTCAGAATTTTCAGTAGAATTCAACAAAATTATTTTTGATAACCCTTTATTGGTGATTATTCAGGGAAAAAATTATTTTTCTCCTTTGGTGTAGCCCTTACGCCCCCTAGCGGCCAATCTACGAACTTAAAAATAATTTCCAGCAATTTCTCGTGGCCAATTTTATTTTAAATATTTTTTTCCGAAAGTTCTAGGGCAAACAGTTACGGATATACGGCCACCGTCCTTTCTTATTTGTACACCCGGTACATGTGTGCAGACGTATTTGGTTTTATTTTATTCGTCGTGTGATGAAAATATCAAAATGGGACGAAAATGTGTAGTGCCTAAGTGTGTTTCGAGTTATGCAACGTGCAAGGAAAAGGTTGCCCCACTGACAGGTATACGATTTCAAGAGTTACGCGCTCAGAACGATTATAGTGTTCAAATCACCATAACTTTTTTTCTATGCGAGACAATGAATTGAATCTCGGTGTAAAATAAAATTCAATCCTTTCTCTATAACTTTGTCGCCGGAAGTTTGTCCAAATTCTAAAAATGAGCATAGTTCTTCGATAGGTGAAAATTCCACTGCACCAAAAAGACGACGCCTCGAAAATCTCAAAGCGGAATGAAAAGTAATTATGTAATTGCAATTTGAAAGATTTCGTGAGCATCCTGAAGGTTTAAGAAATAATTTTAAAAAAATGCAACTCGATAAGACAATTTTTGAGGGAGTTATGACATGATACATTTTGAGCGCGTCGCATTTCCTACGCACGAAATATGAAAAATCGGCCCGATTCGCCTCTCGGTCCACTTGTCTTATCCACTTTGGGTAGAGTGCATAAATTTTTCTGATAGCAAAGCAACAGCGAAATCCAGTGGCAGAAGATGAGGAAGAAAAGGGAGATCCATTCAACAATGATTTGATAGTTCTTTAGCAACCATTGCGATTCGTTCTTCCCGGGGTTCTTCCTATAACAGGAACCAAAAGTACTACTAATTAAATATAATACATCAAGATATAATGTTGTGATGGAAATGAGACGCCAGTGAATGAAAACTAATTCAATGTTAAAGGAATAATATATTAAATAATTCCTCGACACTGAAGTTTCCTGTATTAGCACTTCTAAAAGTATTTAATAGGTGACAAGACGAAATGAACACGAATAAATCAGTAACTTATTCGAAGAAATTATTTTAGTGCATGCAACATATGTCGAGTTAATTAAATACATTAAGTTGTAACCAAGTTCAAGTAGAACATAAATCAAACAAGAAAGAAAGTTGAAATTACATCCGTTGTGCCAGTGGCGTATTCTAAAATTCAGCTATATTTTGTGATATAATTTTGTAGGAGTGTTGTTGAACTGTAACCGAAACTCATCCATGTCAAAAACGTGTCCTGGTTTTTGAATAGTTTTTCTAATACTACTTCTCTGCACATTCCTTCTGCTCTAGCAACCGATGTTCCTTCTGATTTCCTAAGACTCAATTCCAAATGACTTACTTACTGTATTTCTCGTTCGAGAAAAGACGGATTTTTTAAACAGCCTAATGTGTTCAACTATTTTCTTTTGGGAACAAATTAGGTGCTCGATATTATAATCATATTGCAGAGTACACTTTCCCGTTAATTTATACAAATGCATGATTAAGAAATATAAATTCGATATAAATAACAGACACTCGATTATTATAATGAATGCTCGGTATATAATTCAAAATTCACATGCTCGATAATATAATAAATACTCGATAAATATGATAGACGCTAAATAAATGTAATGAAAGTTTGATACAAAATTCAAATGCCTCCCATAATAATAAATATTCGATAAAAAATTATAAACTCTCAATTATTATAATGAATGTTCGGTATATAAAGGTATACAAAACGTTCTGCTTTGTTTTATACTTGCCTGTCACTGAATACAGCCAAAAAAGTGGTTCCACGGCCCACTATTTCCGGTCTTTGGGCAAGCGGAGCGAGCGAAGCGAGCGGAGCGTTTAAGTCTCCCCCCCCCCCCCGAGCGTTTATTTAGTACCCCATCGGGATAATTCAATTATATCAAGCAAAATTTGATTTAATAGTGAACCCGACTTATCGAGCATTTACATTTTTTTAGAACGCTTATTTGATTAAAGTAGCGACCAGAACTTATAGTGCAAATGAGATATTTTATCGGGTGAATTTCTTTAAAATACAAAGAAAATTGAATTAGTTTATTCGGCATTTTTATATTTTATCGAGCATTAATTATTTTATATCGAGCATTTATTATTTTTTAGTATGCAAAATTCATTAAATTATCGGGTGTAAATTACGACCCTTTTCTTTTCAGCCACTGCCCCTAAGTAAGAGTACGGCCCTAACTTATTTTTCAGAAAATTGTTGCCCACAAGACGTCTCCTCGGTGTCCTTTCGGGAATATTTAAACTTCTTCCTGCTTCCCTTATGGATTTTGCCTTCAATTATAGCATCTTTCAAAATCTGCTCAGTCCACAATGCACGTTGTCCCAGAATTAAACTACATAATTTAGAAAATCTAAGTTGGTGTAGCCGATATAAATTATTGTTGAAGTTTGTTGGAAGTATATATGTATTACAACTCGCTTTTTATTATACTCTAGTGATCATGAGAATGTGGTTCTATCAAAAGGGCAGACAGTCAATGACACTGTACAATACATAATTAATTGTAGACTTTGCTTAAACTATCTTACATGCAAATTTTAATTACATGCTCTTGTTTAATAAATGGAAAATCAGCGTCAATTTGGGAGAACGAAGGAGAGGAATGTGTTTGTATTACACAAACCTGCAACGTGTTGTAAAGTTTTCGTGCATGATTTAAGCTCTAAATTAATTAGAGACATTAATTAAATTTAATTTAAGCCAGTCCAAAGCCTAATAAAATAATTTAGGTAGCATGTTGTTTAGAAGGGAGCCATTTGGAGAGTGCGGTCGCACCCATACATTATTCAATATACACATTACATATATGTAACAAGTTCATTGTTTATAGTGCTTCCTCAACGTATGTATGTAGTTCCCGGAAATCCCAAGGCTCCCGAACTTCCAGAGGTTGTAGTGACCCCCTCAAGTGTCACCTGCATTTTCTAGATTAAAACGAGGTGGTTTCGTTTCCAGAGAAAGGGGAATTTAGGGGAATCATCTATACAGTACACATTTAGATAAAAGCTTTGTCCAATCAAAAGTTTATTTGTGAAATGATGTACGTTTTCCTAGAACAGATCAAATGAACAACAAGAACTAACAGATATTACAATAAAGGGAGCATTTTTATGATTCTTTGACGAGAAAGGTCTTTCTGCTGGAGGAATGACTCGGCTGGTTTAAAAAAATGAAGCATATACCTAATACCGATCTTAATAACTGTTATGAGCAGGGGCAGTGTAATGAGTGGTATATGTCCAGTGGGGTAGTGTTTTACGAGAGTCTTGCATTTTTCTTGTTCTTGTCTTGCGGAAGACAAGAGTTACAAAAATTGTTTTCTCGCTTTGCAAGACAAGACAGACAAGAAATGAGTTTGCAGGAAAAGTGCAAGAATTGCAAGAAAAGTGTAACGGTGCAAGATTTCTTGCACCCGTAAATAGAATGAATATTTATGCAAAGAAAATCATTTTCTTGCATAGCCATTCAGTTACATTGAACTTACTTAGGTAGATATCTGAGTACCTTTGCAAAAAAACGTTGCTAAATTGTAGTACCCAACGGATTTTTAAGGAATTAATGTAGCAACATAACATGCATCAAAATTTAGCCCTAAATGTACCAAGTACCCACTTTCAATAACACTAGTTTACTTTCCATTAGAAAACCACGTCAATTCAGAAGAAAATTTCATCCACGAATTGAGAGAAAGGGGACTCTAATTAGGTTAACCAGTCATACGTACAAAAACTTTAGGTTAGTTTAGAAGACGGTAACACTATGCATCATCAAACAAATCCTGTATTTTAGAAAGCTGGTAAGAATACTTATAAAACCGGTATTTTTAAAAACCGAGACTTCTCGGTACAACCCAACCCCTAAAGCATTGCTAATATGCAAAGGTAAACCAAAAAGGACTCAAAGTAGTGCTTGTATGTTGTATAATAATTATATTTTGCTGTTGCAAACACTGTGCACTGATTTGTTTGTTAAAGTTGATGAAATTTAGCCCCCTGTGTATTCTTACGGAAAGTTATTCCGAAAGAAAAAACAGAACTTTGTGGACGTTCGAACAGAGAAAATAATACTACAAAATTAGTATTTCATTTCTAATTTTTGGTTTTATAGATGAATCGGAAATATGAAAAGATTAAACCAAAAACGCGTTTGGCGGGAAGGTTGAAGTGAGTACCTACTTGTACCTATGAATTTGAGACTTATAATTTTTGGGAAGTCAGAAATATATTCCCAAAGTAATTTTTCTCTGTGGAAATTCAAATTAATGCAGAAGCAATATTTCCCGCTGAAAATGCTTATCGCACCAAGTGTGAACTATCAAAACTAAACGGTGACGTCATATGAGACGCAATTTGTGTATTCTTAAATCGTAGTGGCCGTTTCCGGTTTAGTTGACAGCTGTCTTGGAAGTCTTGGAACTCTTTCTTCATATTATATATTTTATTTATAGTTCGCAAAAATCGGCATAATGCTGGCGAAATCGGCAGAAATGTAAAATCGATTAAAAGATTTCTGTCAAAATCGATTTCCGAAAAAATTGAATAATCAATCGATTTTGGAATCGATTTGGAGTCGATTGTAGAATCAGTTTCTATACTCAGTCGATGTTAAAATCGACTTTAAAATTCGGTTTGAAAATCTATTTTGAAAATAAAGTAGGTATTTAACACAAGAAGTGACGGTAGACCGGACCTCGACGTGATTATTTACTTATATCTGAATATTACCCAAAAATACGCACAATACCATATACCATATGAGAGAACTGAATTAGAAAAATAGAGCCTATTTTCAGGTAGCTTAGTATTGCAATGCACTTTGTCTCGGAGGACAATAATAATAAAAATAATAATAATGCGTTCACGTTACCTCATAGAAACATGACTGATACTTGTAATGATGACAAAAATTTGCAAAAATACATATCTATTTTTGCAAACTTCTCCCATATCGACTAAAAAGAAATTAATTCTTCTCGTAGTACACAAAATCTGGCTTTAGTTCTATAATTCAATAACTGGTGGGGTATTTGCCCGAGGAGTAGTTGTTCGAACGGTCCACTACCACTCATTACCACCGCATAATTCGGCTAATAATTAGCTCTTGCTAATGCTTGCACCAAGCGTGTAAGTATATTGTACATATTATACAGCAAGTAATATTACGTGGTTCGAGTGTGTAGGTCAAAGTACCGTACTGATGAGTCCCAAAAGGACGAAACCAGTGGTCTACGGTTTTCCATGCACATTCGAAACATGCAATGTTGAAAAACTTTTAACATAAATTAATTCTTCGTTTAGGGCTTTTCAAGAATTGTCGTTTTCAATTTCTCAATGTCTTCTCTTCTAATTTTGCATGTGGCACTTGAATTTAATTCTGAACACGTTATCCTGATAACTTTTTCAACATCTTGTAAATTAAGTCCAATTCTCACTACTTTCTTTATTTTTTCAATTTTACTACCAAACCGTGACATAATTATGTTAAAATAAATTTATGGGTTTTAGAAATGCTTGAGCACCTGCGAAAATAATGTTTTACAAAAAACCAGTTGGTCTGCGGTTTTCCATACACATTCAAAACATGTAATATTTGAACAAAGACCTGCTTAAAAGTACGTACGTACATGGAGACAAATTAGGATTGTTTCAAAGCTACCTTAGGTGGGGTAGCAGTCTGAAACGTCTCGTAGTACAAAAAATCTGGATTTAGTTCTATAATTCAATACCTGGCGGAGTATTTGCCCGAGGAGTAGTTGTTCGAAAGGTACAGTACCACTAATTAATACCTAGAACAGTGTACTAAAATTTCATGATGGCACCTTCTGGAGTAAAATATTCCGGAGGTAAAATAGTCCCACATTTGGATCTCCGGGCGGGGACTGCTTCGCGGAGAGTCATCAGCAATAATAAGTGTAACATTTCACGGGTCGGAGCGTGGAATGTTAGGAGCATGAAACAAGTAGGAAAGTTAGAAAATTTGAAAATAGAGATTAATAGGTTAGCAGACATAGTAGAGACGTTTGGAGCAGAGATTTTTGAGTAATACCTACACACACACACAGGGTCGATAGGTGGAAATTCGGGAGCAGGAATTGTTATGAAGAAGAAAATAGGGCAGAGCGTAGAAAATTTAGACTACTGCTCTAAAATAATTAGAGATGTAGGATGTTCTACTTTTAGGGAAATGCGTAGGTTAACTCAGGATAGAAAAGGATGGAGGTACGCATCCAATCAGTCTTCGGACTGAGAACCTTATGATGAGATGAAAGCTCGAAGGCGACATTTTTAAGTTTACCCTTATACGTGTATGAATGTGTTGTGGAATATTTTTTTCTAAAAGTGTATATTTGTTGGGGAAGGGGGAGGCTTTCCCAGCTTTGTGGAAAGGCCTCCTGGTTGCTCGCTACGCTACTGATTTAAACTGTCGCTGTCATTACTCGCGTTACAAACTTTGCTTTACTGCCATACACATTGACATGCCAAATAATTAACAGATGATGTTACTACCACCTCAATTTTTTATGCGCGCAGTACTTTCAAAAATTGTATTTGTTGTGAGAGAAAAATTATAGAATAAGCAGTCCTCGTGGCTCGTGCTGAGGAATAAACATCTTAATGTTCTTGTTTACTGCACTTACCGCCTCAGTTATTGTCATTAATGGGCCTTATCAATATATTTAATCGTATTAGGAAAATGACAAATTACATCTTTAGATGAAAAATGCCAGTTCTTGCGCCAAAAGAATGAGAAAACTGAGAGAAAATGGTTCATAATAGAGCATAAGAATCGCAAACAATTTGCAATTCAATTTCGATTTTGAAATTCTACGTTAAACGTATTCAGTAAAAGCACTCTGCTATCCTTAAACCAGAGCTAATCGTGTGCAAACTGAATTTGATAAAAATTCGTTGTCATAACCAGACATGAATTCGCAGTCATAATATTTTACATTTCGTACAATGTTTTTCGATTAGGAGCTGTTTAAGTTGCACGTAATGGTAGTATGATGTAATGCGATGTGTAGAGAATGCAGTAAGAAGTAGGTTCGGTCGTCTTAATGGATTCCTCACTTCCCGGATAAGTGCGCCCCCTCCTCACCCCCGCCACTCCAGCCGTCGCATCACACATCCAGGATCCTCTAAAAGCTTGAAGCCCAGTCACTTGTCAGTGTTAAAACCTTAGCCTTTGAAAGAACCTCCCCTCCCACCACTCCAGGATACTCTACTCAAATCTTGTAAGTTTCTGTTCGTTTTAACAGCGAATATATCAAGAGGAGCTTTTGCTTTTACAGGCACCCAGTTCTTGTATATTTGCATCCACTATATTTAAGCTGATATTTTCGTGTTTGAGCTTTCGTGTGAAACCCGCGACGAAACCAGGTTGATTCAACCGACTTACCTTCTGCTGTAACGGGCATTTACGATGTTTTATTAGCAAGAAAAAGAAATTTTTGTATGATCGTTTATTGAGTATAAAATTTTTGATATGTAAGGAAATCTTATAAATGTACGAAGGCGTATTGACGTTCTATTAAGCAAGTATAAAAACAATATTTTACTAGGTATAATATTATCATTTGTATCATCGAGCGACGTCTCTGTAAATCGCTTCCTACTAATATTTCCTACAAAAGATGTTGGCCTTAAATTATTTCAAGTTACGTCAATAGCGTAACTTCAAATTAGGGGCCCGCCCGCAAAATTTCTGATGCCCCACTGTCCATAAAAAAACAAATTAAAGTAAAAACTGCATTAACAAAAAACATAATTTTAACTTTGCAAACGTTTGTTTCCGGAATTATTGAGCGGACACGGAGTAGGAATTGTTATGCGGAAAAAAGTAGGGCAGAGTGTAGAAAATTTCTTACAGCAAAGTGACAGGGTAGTTATGGTTAGGTTAGATTCGAAACCTGTAAAAACAGTAATAATACAGGTATATATGCCCACTTCTAACTACAGTGATGAGGTCGTAGAGGCAGTTTATAGTGATATTGAACATGTGCTAGATTTTGTGAGAGGACACGAAAATTTAATAATTATAGGAGATTTCAATGCAGTCGTAGGCACAGGGCGAGAGGGCGGAATAGTTGGTCCCTTTGGATTAGGCAATAGGAACGAGAGGGGAGTGAGACTGATAGAGTTCTGCGATAAACATAACTTAACGGTCGCGAACACTCTATTTCACCATCATGTTAGGAGACGCTACACGTGGAAGATGCCAGGAGACCTAGGGAGATATCAAATAGATTACATTCTTGTTAGGCAAAGATTTAGAAATCAAGTTAGGGATTGTAGAAGTTATCCAGGAGCAGATATAGATAGCGATCACAATATAGTCGTTATGAAGGCCAATCTTAAATTTAAGATTTTGAAAAAACGAAGCGGAAGAAGGTATCTTGACCCAGAGAAACTAAAAGATGATGATACGCGCGATAAGTTCGAGAAAAAGACAAATGAAGCACTAAAGGGCGCGGGCGAAAATATTGTTAGGGACATAGAGGAAGAATGGAATTGCATTAAAAATAGTTTAGTTTCCTCAGCTAGGGATATTTTGGGTCATAAACAGAATGAAAGTAGGAAACCCTGGATAACAAAACATATTGTGAGTCTAATAGAGGAAAGGCGCAAATATAAAAATAGGTTAGATGAAATAGGGAAACAAAGATATAAGGCGATCAAGTGGGAAATTATTCGGAAATGTAGGAAAGCGAAAGAGCAATGGATCGATGATAAGTGCAAAGAAGTGGAAAATAAGTTCGAAATAGGAAAGACTGATGAAGCATATAAAATAATTAGGAGAAATTTTAGAGAAATTGGATCTAGTACCAAAAGCATTAGGAATGAGGCAGGAGATATCCTAATCGAAAGCGGGGAGAAGGCAGATAGGTGGAAAGAATATTTAGGAAACTTATATGCGGGACAGGAAGTGCAAGATATATTAGAAAGTGAAAGCAGTGTAGAAGGGGATAACCTAGGGAGTCCTATAATGAGAGAAGAGTTTGAGCTAGCACTAAAAAGTTTAAGGAATAATAAAGCACCAGGTATAGATGGCTTGCAGGCAGAAATCTTAAAGTGCGCAGGTCAAGAGGTAATAGATCGTTTATTTAAATTAGTTAGTCGCATATACCTGACAGGCGAGATTCCAGAGGATTACAAACTGAACATCATGGTAGCTTTGCCAAAAAGGAAAGGCGCGGATAGGTGCGAAAATTTTAGAACTATCAGTTTAACTTCCCATGCGTCAAAAATTTTAACTAGAATTGTGCAAAGAAGGATGGAGAAAAAGGCGGAAGAAATATTAGGAGAAGATCAGTTCGGATTTAGACGAAATAGAGGAACGCGCGAGGCCATTCTAGCTTTACGAGTAATTATAGAAAAAACGATAGAAAAGAGAAAGAGCGTATATATAGGATTTGTAGATTTAGAAAAAGCCTTCGACAACGTAAAATGGGGGAAGATGTTCGAAGTGCTGAGAAAGGTAGGGATGAAATACAGGGACAGAAGAATAATACATAATCTCTACAAAGAGCAAAAGGCAGTTATAGAATGTGAGCAGGAACGAAGGGAAGTAGATATCCGGAAGGGAGTGAGACAGGGATGTGCATTGTCACCTCTAGTTTTCAACTTATATATCGAAGATGCGATTAATATTGTTAAGGAAAGAACAGCCTCAGGGATCAATGTACAGGGCCAAACTATAAACATGCTCAGATTTGCGGATGATATAGCAGTGTTAGCATCTAGCAAAGAAGAATTAGGAGCGGCTTTGAATGAAATGGAAGCAGTTTTGACACAGGGCTACGGCATGAAAATCAATAAAAAGAAAACTAAAATTTTGGTATGTAGATGGAGTGAAAATAGAACTAAAATTGAAATACAAATAGGAAATGAGAAGATAGAGGAGGTCGCGGATTTCTGCTACTTAGGAAGTAAAATAACCCAAGACGGTAGGAGCACTAAAGATATAAAACAAAGAATGGCGCAGGGACGAGTTGCGTTTAACAAAAAGAAACAACTGTTATGTTCGAGAACGGTTAATATAGAGACTAGGAAGAGACTCTTAAAGTCGTATGTATGGAGTACGGCATTATACGGGTGCGAAACTTGGACAATAGGAGAAGCGGATAGAAAAAGAGTAGAAGCGTTTGAACTGTGGTGTTACAGACGCATGATGAAGATACCGTGGATAGATAAGGTTAGCAATAGGGAAGTATTAGAAAGAGTTGGGGAAAGGCGAAAGGTATGGAAAACAATAAAGAGTAGGAGAGATAGGATGGTAGGACACCTTCTAAGACACGAAGGAATAGTTCGCGACATACTAGAGTCAGAGATAGGAATAAAAAGAGGTAGGGGTAGGCCTAGATTAGACTACTGCTCTCAAATAGTTAGGGATGTAGGATGTTCTACTTTTAGGGAAATGCGTAGGTTAGCTCAGGATAGAAAAGAATGGAGGTACGCGTCCAACCAGTCTTCGGACTGAGAACCTTATGATGACGGGGCCCCAAAAGCGCTGGGACCCGCCCGCGATGGCGGGCTTCGCGGGCCCGTAATTACTTCCCTGAGTTGCGTACGCGACTGACAAAGCAACGATGAAGTGCTGGCACGCTGGTCGATAAGTGGACAATATTTGTGCAGGAATTTGAAAATCTAGATCTAGAATATACGACACAGAAGTTTGTCGAAGAATAAAAATGGTTGAGGTTAGAGGGAAAAACATAATGCACACGTATTAGAGTAGTAGTAAAGGAATACCAGTAACTGATCAATCACTCTGAAGAATATAAATGCAAATAGCGGAAAATGAATTGAGCAATTAAAAAGGTAAATAGGTAAATAGGTAAATAGGTAACCAAGGAAGAAAAGTAAGAGGGAAGGAGAGAAGATGACGAAGAATGTATATATAAGTACTAGATAATAATATCATCGTTATAAAGTTTTCGGTCCGATGACTGTTGGACGCGTTCCTCCATCCTATACTATCCTAAGCTAAACTACGAATTCCCCCAAAAGTAGAACATCCCTAAATATTTGAGAGTAGTCCGATTTGCGCCTGACTCAATAACGAAAGCCTGCTAACCTTATCTATCCATGCTATCTTACTATCTTAGTCATGCGTCTGTAGCACCACATTTCAAACTATAAATATTAAAGAAATAAATAAAATATGGATAGGTATATCTTGTACTACACGTCAATTTCTGTTTCTGTATTATGATAATTTATAACGAAAATTGCAATCACTTTGCATTTGCCTCTAAAATAATAGGTTTACCGTGAAACTATTTCTCCGAAACTTCTTTAATTTTCTGTTGACCTGATACTTATTTGAATATTTGTAGAATGCGAATTTCTAAATGCAGAGACTAAAAAATAGCTGCGTTAAAAGTTCTTCTGAAGATATTATGACAAAAATATGGAATTCATACAGAATTGGACAGAATACGTCCTGCGACGTGCCCCGCATATACGGGTGTTCATGGAATCATTCTACAATGGCTAACTTTTTTATTTGAAATCGGAGAAGGTTCGTTAAATGGACAAAGTTTAATAATTTCTCGAGAAGAATTTGATGGTGGTGGCAGAAAAACAATCGAGCATCGCATCTTTGAGATATCGCTATCAACTTCCTTAACTTAAATGGAACGACCAACTTTCAATTACACCATCGCATTTAAAATCAAAAACACCCAAGAAAGTATAAGGTGACGCACCACCTACAGTCAACTGTTTTGGAGTTGCCGAGAACTGTTCACGGAATCTTTCTACAATGGCTAACTTTTTTATTTGAAATCGGAGAAAGTTCGTTAAATGGACAAAGTTTAATAACTTTTCGAGAAGAATTTGATGGTGCTGGCAGAAAAACAATAGAGCATCGCATCTTTGAGATATCGCTATCAACTTCCTTAACTTAAATGGAACGACCAACTTTCAATTACATCATCGCATTTAAAATCAGAAAATTCGCAAGAAATTATAAGGTGACCCACCACCTACAGTCAACTGTTTTGGAGTTGCCGACAACTGTTGACGGAATCGTTCTACAATGGCTAACTTTTTTGTTTGAAATCTGAGAAAGTTCGTTAAATGGACAAAGTTTAATAACTTTTCAAAAAGAATTTGATGGTGGTGGCAGAAAAACAATCGAGAATCGCATCTTTGAGATATCGCTATCAACTTCCTTAACTTAAATGGAACGACCAACTTTCAATTACACCATCGCATTTAAAACCAGAAAATACGCAAGAAATTATAAGGTGACCCACCACCTACAGTCAACTGTTTTGTAGTTGCCGACAACTGTTCACGGAATCGTTCTACAATGGCTAACTTTTCTATTTGAAATCAGAGAAAGTTCATTAAAAGGACAAAGTTTAATAACTTTTCGAGAAGAATTTGATGGTGCTGGCAGAAAAACAATCGAGCATCGCATCTTTGAGATATCGCTATCAACTTCCTTAACTTAAATGGAACGACCAACTTTGAATTACACCATCGCATTTAAAATCAAAAAATATCCAAGAAAGTATAAGGTGACCCACCACCTACATTCAACTGTTTTGGAGTTGCCGACAACTGTTGACGGAATCGTTCTACAATGGCTAACTTTTTTGTTTGTAATCTGAGAAAGTTCGTTAAATGGACAAAGTTTAATAACTTTTCAAAAATAATTTGATGGTGGTGGCAGAAAAACAATCGAGAATCGCATCTTTGAGATATCGCTATCAACTTCCTTAACTTAAATGGAACGACCAACTTTCAATTACACCATCGCATTTAAAACCAGAAAATACGCAAGAAATTATAAGGTGACCCACCACCTACAGTCAACTGTTTTGTAGTTGCCGACAACTGTTCACGGAATCGTTCTACAATGGCTAACTTTTCTATTTGAAATCAGAGAAAGTTCATTAAAAGGACAAAGTTTAATAACTTTTCGAGAAGAATTTGATGGTGCTGGCAGAAAAACAATCGAGCATCGCATCTTTGAGATATCGCTATCAACTTCCTTAACTTAAATGGAACGACCAACTTTGAATTACACCATCGCATTTAAAATCAAAAAATATCCAAGAAAGTATAAGGTGACCCACCACCTACATTCAACTGTTTTGGAGTTGCCGACAACTGTTCACGGAATCGTTCTACAATGGCTAACTTTTCTATTTGAAATCGGAGAAAGTTCATTAAATGGACAAAGTTTAATAACTTCTCGAGAAGAATTTGATGGTTCTGGCAGAAAAACAATCGAGCATCGCATCTTTGAGATATCGCTATCAACTTCCTTAACTTAAATGGAACGACCAACTTTCAATTACACCATCGCATTTAAAATCAAAAAATACCCAAGAAAGTATAAGGTGACCCACCATCTACAGTCAACTGTTTTGTAGTTGCCGACAACTGTTCACGGAATCGTTCTACAATGGCTAACTTTTCTATTTGAAATCGGAGAAAGTTCATTAAATGGACAAAGTTTAATAACTTCTCGAGAAGAATTTGATGGTTCTGGCAGAAAAACAATCGAGCATCGCATCTTTGAGATATCGCTATCAACTTCCTTAACTTAAATGGAACGACCAACTTTCAATTACACCATCGCATTTAAAACCAGAAAATACGCAAGAAATTATAAGGTGACCCACCACCTACAGTCAACTGTTTTGTAGTTGCCGACAACTGTTCACGGAATCGTTCTACAATGGCTAACTTTTTTATTTGAAATCTGAGAAAGTTCGTTAAATGGACAAAGTTTAATAACTTTTCAAAAATAATTTGATGGTGGTGGCAGAAAAACAATCGAGAATCGCATCTTTGAGATATCGCTATCAACTTCCTTAACTTAAATGGAACGACCAACTTTCAATTACACCATCGCATTTAAAACCAGAAAATACGCAAGAAATTATAAGGTGACCCACCACCTACAGTCAATTGTTTTGTAGTTGCCGACAACTGTTCACGGAATCGTTCTACAATGGCTAACATTTTTTATTTGAAATCTGAGAAAGTTCGTTAAATGGACAAAGTTTAATAACTTTTCGAGAAGAATTTGATGGTGCTGGCAGAAAAACAATCGAGCATCGCATCTTTGAGATATCGCTATCAACTTCCTTAACTTAAATGGAACGACCAACTTTCAATTACACCATCGCATTTAAAATCAAAAAATACCCAAGAAAGTATAAGGTGACCCACCACCTACAGTCAACTGTTTTGTAGTTGCCGACAACTGTTCACGGAATCGTTCTACAATGGCTAACTTTTATATTTGAAATCGGAGAAAGTTCATTAAATGGACAAAGTTTAATAACTTCTCGAGAAGAATTTGATGGTGCTGGCAGAAAAACAATCGAGCATCGCATCTTTGAGATATCGCTATCAACTTCCTTAACTTAAATGGAACGACCAACTTTGAATTACACCATCGCATTTAAAATCAAAAAATATCCAAGAAAGTATAAGGTGACCCACCACCTACATTCAACTGTTTTGGAGTTGCCGACAACTGTTGACGGAATCGTTCTACAATGGCTAACTTTTTTGTTTGAAATCTGAGAAAGTTCGTTAAATGGACAAAGTTTAATAACTTTTCAAAAATAATTTGATGGTGGTGGCAGAAAAACAATCGAGAATCGCATCTTTGAGATATCGCTATCAACTTCCTTAACTTAAATGGAACGACCAACTTTCAATTACACCATCGCATTTAAAACCAGAAAATACGCAAGAAATTATAAGGTGACCCACCACCTACAGTCAACTGTTTTGTAGTTGCCGACAACTGTTCACGGAATCGTTCTACAATGGCTAACTTTTCTATTTGAAATCAGAGAAAGTTCATTAAAAGGACAAAGTTTAATAACTTTTCGAGAAGAATTTGATGGTGCTGGCAGAAAAACAATCGAGCATCGCATCTTTGAGATATCGCTATCAACTTCCTTAACTTAAATGGAACGACCAACTTTCAATTACACCATCGCATTTAAAATCAAAAAATACCCAAGAAAGTATAAGGTGACCCACCACCTACAGTCAACTGTTTTGTAGTTGCCGACAACTGTTCACGGAATCGTTCTACAATGGCTAACTTTTATATTTGAAATCGGAGAAAGTTCATTAAATGGACAAAGTTTAATAACTTCTCGAGAAGAATTTGATGGTTCTGGCAGAAAAACAATCGAGCATCGCATCTTTGAGATATCGCTATCAACTTCCTTAACTTAAATGGAACGACCAACTTTCAATTACACCATCGCATTTAGAATCAAAAAATATCCAAGAAAGTATAAGGTGACGCACCACCTACAGTCAACTGTTTTGGAGTTGCCGACAACTTTTCACGGAATCGTTCTACAATGGATAACTTTTTTATTTGGAATCTGAGAAAGTTCGTTAAATTAACAAAGTTTAATAACTTTTCGAGAAGAATTTGATGGTGGTGGCAGAAAAACAATCGAGCATCGCATCTTTGAGATATCGCTATCAACTTCCTTAACTTAAATGGAACGACCAACTTTCAATTACACCATCTGCAACTCCAAAACAGTTGACTGTAGGTGGTGGGTCACCTTATAATTTTTTGCGTATTTTTTTATTTTAAATGCGATGGTGTAATTGAAAGTTGGTCGTTCCATTTAAGTTAAAGAAATTGATAACGATATCTCAAAGATGCGATGCTCGATTGTTTTTCTGCCACCACCATCAAATTCTTCTCGAGAAATTATTAAACTTTGTCCATTTAACGAACCTTCTCCGATTTCAAATAAAAAAGTTAGCCATTGTAGAATGATTCCATGAACACCCTGTAGGAGTTGTTTTCCAGTTATTTCTTCCACATTGTTTCCTCGTTTCATATTAGGATGTCCTCCTTCTCGTTTTTTATGTTTTTCCACCAGATTATTTTCACCTTGGACTCGTTTTGAGAACAACAGCTGATTTTTTTACAATGAATGAAACTTGCATAGGTATATTTCTAAGAAACAGAAAAATTTACAGTCGATAGAATGAAAACACTCAGGTTCTCTGTGCCAAGTAAGTTTAGAGTTTTAAGATTTTCCTAAGCAAGATTCTCCTCCCAGTTCTTTGAGATGACTACATTGACATTATTATCAACCTACAAGTCTTGTAAAATTGGCCGAAGGTGCTTTGTTTTTGTCGAACAATGCACCCTCCAAAATTCCACATACTTGAAAATATCTGTGTTCGCCAAATTTAAAATCTAACTCCATTGGACAATCATATCCTCCATCAAGTGAAAAGGAGTTAAAAGGTTCCAAATTTTCATATAACGAAGGAGTAACAGAACCTACGAAGAACTAGTTTCCATAGCAAGAGAAAACATAAACGTAGAATTAATAGATCAAGCGAACTTACCTTGTGAAGGTCGATCTTCATTAAGTGAAGTCCTGCTCGAGATGATAGTTGCGGGTAGTACCTTCCTCATTAGTTTGGTCGTATACACTAATTTATAGTAACGAAAGGCCTCTTGTAGTCGCCCTGGGAAGAACTGGAGTCTCCCACTTAGGGAACATAGACGGACTCATCTCGAGCAAGATTTCACAATTACTAAGATCGAACTTCACAAGGTAAGTTCATTTCATCTATTATTTATGTTCTGTATTGCTCTAGATGCTAATTACAGTAGATGTTTAAAGCATTTTGCCACAACAAGAATGTGTTTCTTCCATATAACATTGCAAGGGCAACTATTATTATTAAATACTTGAACAGAATTTTGTGAAATAAACACAGAAAGGTTCAAAGCCGAAAGTGTAAAGGCATGCATTAAAGCCTGCAGCATATCGGAACAGATTAAATATAGATCTAATTAGGAAAACTCCTGGGTGGACGTAGTCTTCTCAGTCAGTCTTCTGCATAGTGATCTAGAGAAATCTAGGGAAATGTAATCAAATGATCAAACTAACTTACCTAAGTGATGTTCGATCACAATAATTATATGATCGCCCCGTCCGAATAGATCACTCCCTCCCTCTTTCCCAACCCTTTCTTGCGAAAATTGCTTTAAAGTATGATTTAATGTTCATTTGCTCGGACTGGGTTGGTTCGAGACCGGCCGCTGACGACTTTTTTAGTCTAACTTGATAACGTGTGGACAGCAGCGCATGAAACCGGAAAGCTACATAGTGATCGATCGAACGTCACTTAGGTAAGTTCGTTTGATCATTTAATTATTGTGCAGTTCCTAGCTAATTAGGAACGTACCACATGTTGTAATTATCATCTTGAGCAAGACGTAACATAATCGCTGTACTAGGTATGTGCCTTGAATAATAATTTATTTTTATTGTTGGTGTGTCTATAATAGTAAGCTAAGAATACAGGTTGGTACTTAAGTATTCTAAAAGATTTTAAGAGGTGGTTCTTTACACTATTTTGAGTCGAATATTTCATATGACCATAATATGTCTAAATCATTTTAATATCAAAGTTGAGGGGAAAAAGGTTTTTTGAGAGAGCTTGAAAACCAATGGAGAGATTTTAATGAAACTTTGTGCACAATATTACTACACAATAGATCAATTTTTGATGCAATAATTCATTTCTTCAATTAAACAGATGCTGGCCCTAGGGGTGACTGTGGTAGATAATCTTTTAGAGAAAGAATAGCACAAAAGGGTCGCATTACTTTTTTGCAAAAATTTACGATTTCCAAGAAAATGAAGTAACTATTCATCAAACCTTTTTTATGCTATATAATACCATTTATAAAAAAAGTCACAGTTTTAAAAACTCAGTGGCGCACAAGTTTTTCTCTAAAAGAATGCCATAGTCGCCCCTTGGGTCCGTCCCTGTTTAATTGAAAAAATGAATTGTTGCATCAAAAGTTGATCCATTGTGTAGTAATTTTGTGCACAAAGTTTCATTAAAATATCTCCATTGGTTTTCAAATAATGTAAAAAACCACCCCTTAAAAACTTTTAGAATACTTAAGGACTACCTGTATATCAATATACCCTGGTACACTAAGTTACGTAAAGTGACAACATAAACAATTAATTGCATAAGTACCATCATTTAAGTGCAATTTATTAAGTGAGTTCCACTGAAATATGCCTTTATCTTGATACTACATATAATTGCACATAAATGTAGGTAATCAGAATGCATACTGCAATTAGTACAATCCAGAGTCAATTTAGAAGATGGTACAATAAGAGCTACAGCCTTGAGTAACTGTCGTCGTTAAAGGAAAAGCATGTATCATCTACTTAAGATTTAATCAGGGTAATAGAAACCTAAATGCAGTATATCCACATTACAAATTGATTCTTTGGAAAAGCACAATTTTGTTAATGGCCTAGCCGCGAATAAGTCTTCTTCGGGCGCTACTGCCAAGATAACTACCGGTTCAATAGGGTTGGGCAAACTTATCCATTACTTTATGAAATTCTCTTTCCTACTGTGCTAGCACACTCACGTCTACAATGGGATTAAAATATAAGACGAACAATTTTTGCATTGCGCTACATACCGCTCGTATTCTTTATCATGAAATGTTTATAAGTACGAAAACGCAAATGTACCCGTTAATAAATAATAAAAAGGATACAACCCACCTACGTTCACGAATGGGAAGAGCAGATAATGTACGGGCAATTCGCATTAAGAGCGGATATGAGGGTGCGAGTGAAAGATCATGAAAAACTTTATTTGTAAATGTAGGGGGAATTAAAAATAGCACTAAATGCAGTTAATAATTCACAAACAAAATGGTCACGCCCACTCTTGCTCTTTTAAGGTCCATATTTTCAGATTTTAGCATCTCATGCATCACAACGCTGCGACTGTTGACGTAGGTACCGGTAGTCACAGCTGAACAATTTAAATTCCCAAGGACCGCAGGACTCCAGCTCCAAGTAAAGATCTTAGATAAGGGTGCTGTTTCTCTCCAACTCTCCTGAATATAGTAGTACGTAAGTATATGAATAAGTTTTGCATACTTTCAGGGGTTATAGAAGAGCAAGAAATAAATATGAGAAGCATGTGGACAAAGAGTGCTTTGAGCTGGGAACAAATGACGCTTACGGATGGCTGCGTGTACGTCAAAATTTTTATTGCAGTGTCAAAATGGCAGCATTTATTTTTGCAAAGCTCGGCGATGTGCACATTGTGTACGGGGCAGCTTTATGCAATTCCTGGGAAGCAGAGATGCTTCATGGTGTGGGGTTTCTACAGAAACGCCATCCTTCGCCATTATTGATCAGCGATTGCGCGAGCGTGGAACGGTGACTACCAACCAAAGCCACCGCGGCTTACGAAGAACTCGTAGGACTGTTGACTTTGAGGAGGAGGTGCTGCATCATGTTGAAGAGGATCCTTCTGTCAGCATCAGAGAACAGGATGAATGTAAACCATGTGAGTGTATCGCAAATACTTCGCGAACAACGGCTTACAAAATGTACAAGCTCTGTTGCCTGCTGGCTTCGGCCCCCGAGTAGAATTTTGAAAGTGACTGTTGCGTCGATGCAATGAGTATCCCAACTTTCTCAAAAATGTATTATTCTCCGATGAAGTCACTTTTACCAAAGACGGAGTGCTCAACAATAGGAATAGATGACTATGGGACGAGGAAAATCGTCACTGTCTTTATCGCGGTGGCCACCACCACAGATTTGTTGTAAACATCTGGGTCGGTATCGTTCAGAATTATTTAGTGGGTTCTTACGTTATGCCACCGCATGTAAATAGCAGAGACTTCCTGACGTTTTTGCAAAAGATTTTACCAGAGATGTTAGAGGATGTGCCTCTCGAAATACAGATGCGAATGTGGTTCCAGCATGATGGAGCCCATTTCACAGCTGCTGTTTGTCAGCATGAAGGCTTAGTTCGTAACATACACTTGGGTGCAATGAAACAGCTCACTTACAGTTTTCAAATTTGATGAACTGATTTTGTATAAATGAGCCCTGTATTTAATATGTGTATTTTTTAATTTTGGAGATCATTACTGACGGTCAGACTCAATAGAATATCCTGAAATTCCATTGGTTATTCAGAAGTTTTTTGGTCATAAATAAAATATCATTTTTAGAAAAAAAATAATAAACAAAATTGAAGATTCTGAACAGTTAAAATCAAAATTATGAAAAAATTTTCAAAATTAATAATTAGTGTTTCCTCCTCTTGCCCTTATAACGACCTGCATGCAGTGTTTCACCGATTGTATGACGTTGGCTATATTTTCTTGGGGTATGTTGAGTCATTCTTCTTCAACAGCAATAGCAAGCTCTTGTAACGCTTAGGTGCAGGATCTCTATGTCGAACTTTTAGTTTTCGTTGATCCCAAAGATGTTTAATGGGATTTAGGTCGGGGCTGTGTGCTGGCCATTCCATTACCTGTCTACCAGCCTCTTGTAAATATCTCTGCACAACTGCTGCAGTGTGAGGTTTCGCATTATCTTGCATAAAAATGAATTGGTCACCAATAAACCCCGAGTAAATCTTCGAACACTTCGTTTATGCATCATTCAGTATTGAGGAATCTTCTGATATGACCACGTTCAGCCAACAACAAAAACACAATCAGTTCTTGCTGTTAAGGATATTGCTGCCCAAATCATACATGATCCTCCTCCAAGGACTCGCTCTGGAAAGCAACATTGTGCGAATCTTTCCCCATGTCTTCTATTATATACCCTGCTTCTTCCTTAGTTGCCATGAAGGCAAATCCTGGTCTCATCAGAGAAAAGAACTGACCCCCATTGTTCAACTGCCCAATTCAGGCATTCCCTTGCGAATTGGAGGCAAGCTTGGCAGTGGGCTGCTGTCAGTTTTGGACCACTTGCAGGCTAGTGTGATGTAAGGACTTTTTCTTTAAGTCTCCTCCTCACAGTCTACCTACTAACAGCCAAACCACGCGCTTCCCGTAGATGCAGCTGCAACTGGTCGCTATTCAAGTAACGTTTCCTCTGTGCTGGTATGGTCAGAAAATATTCGTCTCTTTCGATTGTGCCTTTTTCCTTGCCAGATCCTGGTCTCCGATTATAAGAACCAGTTTCTTGGAACCTCTGGAACACCCTCCTAACTGCTGATCGGCTTAAATTAAGTTGCATGGCCACGAATCTCTGGGTGTTTCTTGCTTGAAGCAGAGCAACTGCTTGAGCTCCAATTTCTGGAGCTGTATCAATTAGAAAACATTTTTTTTGCGATTAAACACTTAAAACCCAGAACGACAGTTAAGATGACTTAAATAAAAGAGATCTGCCAAAAAATTATACCACTATCTGGAATATTTATTCAAGGAAGAACACGTAATCTCCTGCTGAAAATGTGTTTATTCTTTTACTGCTATGTTTAAAGAATGTAAAATTATGAAACAACATGAAACTTAAAAATCATATGTTCATAAATAAGTAAAATAATCTTTTACATTGTATATTATTTTACTAGATTAAAGAACTCCTTGGAAAAAAAAATTGTCTAAAATACTAAGTGGGTCGATTTCATTGCACCCAAGTATACTAGATTCAGAGATAGGAATAAAAAGAGGTAGGGGTAGGCCCAGATTAGACTACTGCTCTCAAATAGTTAGGGATGTAGGATGTTCAACTTTTGTGGAAATGCGTAGTTCAGGATAGGAAAGGATGGAGGTACACGTCCAACCAGTCTTCGGACTGAAAACTTTATGATGATGATGATGATAATGTTTGTCAGCAACTAATTGAAACTTTTCAACGCGATGGATTGATATAGGTGGCCCAGTTGCTTGACCACCTCGCTCCACTGAATTCTTTCTTTGGGGACATCTCAAAATTGTCAAGCCTACATTGACTTTGGTAGACGCCACTTTGAACACTTATTATGACAAAAACATAATCAATGAATAGGTTTTGATAAAATAATAAAACTTTTATTTCTTACGAAAAAGACTTTTTTGGACTACATGTTTCTTATGATAAGTTGTTAATTTTTTGCTCCTCTAAAACCCCTGAAAGTTCGTAAAACTTATTCATTAACACCCGGCATATTTGTGGGCGATACCAGATAGTCTCTACTCAAGAGTTCCAAAATGGAATCTTAATGTGAACATCAGAGAAATGGAGGCCAAAATGGTCCTGAACTAGGTAGTAAGATATTTCCACTGACAAGAATGTTCAGCAAGTAGAAGCACTAAAGCTTCTTCAAGTCCTTGTAGCTAGTTTCGGAGGAATTGGAAATGCAATATACATATTATTAAATTCGTATAGTGATCACTTTCCTGTATTTCATATGGTGTAATAAGCATTATAGGAAAATCCATGGACGAATCAGTTCTTGGATACTGATTTGAAATACGGGAAATAAACCCAGAGAGGAAGAGAAAGATGGGCGCGATTGAGATGGACTGTCTGAAGCGGAGTGGAAGAATATCAAGATTTATAAGATCAATTAGAAATTGAAGAGCATTATGGGAGTTCAAGAAACAGTTGCTGAAGAAAGAAGTGCTTTAGATATAATACAAGAAAGGCGGAAGAAATATGAGCCCAAAAGCTATTCCAAAGGACTCCACCAGGACGAAGATATTGCTACGGGAACAGAATATCTTCATTTATTTTACCACTGCCATTTTATGTTTATTCTTTGGAATCTTTGTTGGTTAACATACCCCAAACACTGTCAGTGGACTTCAAGTAAACGTGCAGAAACGAATCACAAAATAATATATCGGAGTGAGAGTTATGACTGTGATCGTTTCCCTTCTTTATGGTGTAGTTGATATTTAATTTAGTTCTGTTGTTAGTTTACTGTGCAATAATTTAATAAGTAGCCATATTTATGTTGATATAAAGTAGAAACTAATAACGGCAATACGTTTTTACTATAATGGCCGTAGTAATAAAATTCCGGAGTGTAAAGGTTTTGTGTGATTTATAATAGTAAATTAAAACAAACGACATAAAAAGAATAAAAGAAAACAGATCGGCCAGATGTTGCAAGGAGATCATTTTGCTGTAACTTTAATACGCAATTTT
Organism: Xestobium rufovillosum; assembly: GCA_963966045.1. Lineage (NCBI taxonomy): Eukaryota > Metazoa > Arthropoda > Insecta > Coleoptera > Ptinidae > Xestobium > Xestobium rufovillosum. The sequence continues at coordinate 36,502,966 of OZ014492.1, forward strand.
ATACAGTATCACTCGAGAAGCTCGTTTATGCTCCAGCCATCGCGAATTTAAGATAATTTCAGAAATTAGATACCTATAGCTACAGAAAATTGCCGTTGCCTAATCGAAACCTAACGATTTTACAGCCCATTACCCATCTGTAAAGGTTTATGTATTGCAAACTTCTTTAATTAAATTCGAAATTTCTCATCGGGTATTTTCCATTTTAAAACAATGCTGTTATTGCGGATGTTTTAGGGGATCGTTGTGCCAGACATAAAATGCTGAAACTTTTTGAATTATACATTACTTTACTTTAACATCGCACAGGCAATTTGTAGATAGGTTTTAAAATTTAAGACGTTCGACTGAATGCTCCGGCACTTTGCTCCGAGAAAGAAGTGTCACGTCGGTTAGGTAAAAGTTGGCTCGATGGCCTCTGACTCCTCCGAGTTTCAGCGCTCTTATATCGTAAGTGTGTGGCGTCCCGGGGGGGCTTAGATGGACGTCGGATCATGGCGTCCGGTGCGAGAGAGCCCCAACACCAACAAGAAATGCAATATTAATCAGGACGGAGAGGGACTAGAACAGTGCATTAAGGTAATGGACCTTACTTCTCGCTTCTACTTTAGACTGGAACGCGTTTGCCCAGTCTGACAGTTGCCAAATTGTACCCAACGATATAATGAAATACAACCCTCTTAATGTAAAAGGCTTCTCAGTCTTCGCAAAAACTCACAATAATAACTGACATTTCTAGACTGCTCTGAAATGCACGACTCCTGCTCATTTTCATGATGCTAATTGATTTTCCGTCTTAAGAATTATAGTATATGGGCGCATGTATCATTTAATAACTTGAATTTGTCGTATATGCAGTTGGTTTGGTATAATAAAAAATAGTATCACTGGAAGGTGTCTTTATTGGTAGCCGTCTCCCGTATAGGTACATACCTAAGTGGCGCTGCAATTGGTACGTCCTACTACAACATCTCCCTTTCCATGAAAATTTTTTTCTTAAACCGAATACAAACTTAAACTAACAAAAGTTTTTAACACCGTAACATAAATTTTAAAACGTGTCCATTTTTGAAAGAATATCTTCCCTTAAATTTTTAGGACTAATTGACTTTTGTCCTTTGCTTATTAACCCGTCCTGCGTATAAATTTAATTTCGAAACTTTTGATATGCTTTAACACAATCCGGAATTATTCTCTTATTAGACCGTCTTCCGTCGTGCGTATATATTTTATAAAACACTGCATCTTAGGGTCGTTCAGTATTTCACTTTTTATTTGCTCTTTTTTTGTATCTGTCATTTTAATATTATATTTCTTATATTTCTTATATTTCTTAAAATCGAAATTAATAAATCACGCAAATTGTTAGTTAAATCTGACATATTAGATATAAACGTAGAAATATAGGTAACCAAACCTGAAAATCTTAATAAATTCTTGCTTGTTTTTCGGAATTTATAAATTTTTGATTTCACTTATTTTTGTTGGATCAGCTTTCAAACTTTCACTAGAAATTATGTATTATTATTATTTAACTTCTGTTCTAATAAAACAAATTCTGACTTATTAAATCTTTCGTCATTATCACAAGCAATACTTTTTCTGGAATTACATCGTGCTCTTCTTTAGTTTTAGCATAAATTAATGTTATCGATAATATATATTTTCGAACATTTCACTAAATCTGTTATAGAAAACTTCTAGAGCTGATTTAATACCATATGGCATACGTAAAAATCTATACCTAACAAAGGAGTATCAAAAGCGCACATTTTAGAAATTTCTTGTGGGTCTAGACAAATACACAACAACTTTTCATTGGGCTTCCTGGCAATTACCAAAGGATTAACCCAATTCGTTGATTCGTCAACTTTTCTTATAATTTGTTCTTTCTTTCTAAACTGTAAAACACTGTTTTACCTATGGGTTTAGTTCGCTGAAGCTAGTAGGTACGTGAAGGCACGTTATAGATGTCAGTGATATCTCATGCTAAAAAGGCTGGATTTAGTACACCACATCGAAAATTTAAGACGGCACGATCTACAACGACTCTTTGGAGCAGATTTTGTACAACATCCAAAATATAAGGAAATATTGACACAAGAGCTGAAAGGTACTTATAAGAAAATAGTGGAAACGTAAAATAGAAAACAATGGTGAGGTTTGGATACTGGAATGAGGAAGAGGCAAGAAGATGTCGGAAGAGGGTACTGTTAAACACAAAGAAAGAAAAGGTTCCTATGCATACAAATTAATGGAGAAATAGGAGGGTGATCTGTTTGGAAGAGGTGGGAATTACAAAGAAAGAGTGAAAATGGAGAAATAATTTTATGTGTTTTATAAATCAAAAGCTTTGTTTCCCGTAATACAACCAGGTAAACTAACTTACATGTTTATCAAATTAATTTTTATTTCCGTTCGATGTTTTTCACCATTATCTATGTTGTGTTAGACGTGAGTGAAAAGCATGGACCGACTTTTCCAGGAGTATATTGCGATTTCGTCACGTGTCCTATTTTTTGATGGAAGACTGTTGACTAAGGACACGAGTGGGCAAGATACTATAAGCTTCAATAGTTTTGAAATTCTCGGTTCATTCAACGCGAAGTTCTTATTGATATTGGGCCCTCTAACGGATTCCGACCGAAACACCACTTTGATTGTACTGAAAGAAAATTAAAAATGAATAGGGGTCGGCGGGGTAAGTGAAGCAGTAGAGGCAAGTGAAACAATGAATCAAAATCTTACATTTCTTTATATTCACGCTTACTAAGTTGACAACCATCAATAAAGTAGCTGCAAATGCGCGGGATTTTGTTTACTAATACCAAAGTTATAAGCAAGAGAAGTATTTTTGTTGTTTCTTTATAAGAGATATTACCCTTTCTCTAACATATTTTGTTCTAAATTTTATTGTCAAATACATGTGAAGTTATTAAAATACGTTGTTTTAGACTTCAGAGCTTTCATTACTAGGGGTATACAAAATTTTATCACTAACAATAAAAGATGTAAATGGGGCAAGTGAAACATCTCTCAGGCGGGGCAAAAGAGTTAGTGATTCACTTACCCCAGCGTTGATAAAACCATTACAGCAATGGTTCCCAATATCCGGAAAACGAACAGAGGGACATTTTATTCAGAGGAACAAATGGCTCAGGCAATTTCCGGAATTGATAAGAAAAATATGAGTGTTGGCTGAAAGTTTTCAACACCCCGAGAACCAATATCCAAATCAAACTTCTTAGAAACCAACGAAGTGCGTTCGAAAATAAACGCAGATTCAGTCCAAAGTTTCCGAAGAAATTGGAGGAAGAGCTCAAAAAATCACAAAGTTATACCATGGGAAGACGACAAGAGTATATACAAGTATGCGAGCAAGGAAAAACCTTCTCTGTTAATTCTCTATAGTCATCGCAGTCATAAAAGTCTGGAGGCAATTGAAGTTTTCCCCACATTCACAAATTAAAACAAAACAATTATTATAATGGAATGAAATGTGAGAATGCTTTAAATTATCGTACTTATACAAATGTATATGTACCTACCTGGCCATCTGCGTATTCAAAAATTTAAAAAAGAGAATCACACAGAAAGGGAAACAGGACGATGTATCTAACAATATTCTCGACCCTAAAACGGTTTGAAGTAGGTGCACGATGTACGATAGTCAATAAAAAGAAATGACTTTACTAACATATGTTTCCACCGAGGGTTGGAAAATAATACTATGGATATGTTACAGCTTACATATACCTTTACGCTAACTTCCCCGAACACAATAAAACTGATACCAGAACTGCATCTGGAGCTCTTCTGTAAATAAAATATTATTATTTAATGTCCCCATTAATTCTAGTACCAAACATAAAAAATCAAAAACGTTCCATTTGTTCTGCAAATGGGGAAGACTGCGCCATCTGGTAAATTATGGATGAGCTTACGACTTCGTAACTCAACTAGGAGTATTGATCCGAATGTTCTCTACTTTACTTCTACGAGCACTGCGTATAGGCAACCAATTGTGTCAGCATAATACTCAATAATGAAAATGTAATTACCATAATAATAATAAGAAAATTCAAATAGTTGTTCGGCAGTACTTCCATATCTGGAGCTAGCAAACAAGGAAAAACCTAAAAACACAAATGTTTTAACTTTTCTGCAACTTCTCCTGTAGTAGTTCTTAGGTTTCCAATGTTATGGGACAAGAGCATGTAGCGCAAATGGAGTTTGCTAAGTCCCAGTGGAACTTTCTTAAAGTGTTGTGTGAGTTCTTATTTTCACATTTTCTTCTGCAGATGTTAACACTTGTAATTACAAATTTATATTAAAAACTTTGTTCTCTGTCACTTTTATTTGCTCATAAGACAGTTTCCATCACAATTTAGCTTCAAAATCTTGAATGAATTTGAATAGGATATCATGTTCCTTGCCGAAATGATGGTGGTTTTATAGAAAGAGCTGATGCAATTCGTTCGTCGTCTTCCGCAGCAACCATGATTATCAGTACACCATGAAACTCCCGCAAAGTTTGAAGGAGTCTTTACGCGTGATGATAAGTAAGCAACCACCAAGTTCATGGAATAAGTGGAGAATTGTCGACTGACTATCGTGTAAGAGGCACTACAGAAAACCAACGAGCTATTTGACTGATGACGTTGTATAATCAATACGGACATATTACCATCATCGCCGTCAATTTAATCCACTGTTGAATTAGCCTGGCACTTTAGCGAAAATGATTACGATGCACATAATTTTAGAAGAAATGGCTACGGCTTACGGAAAAAACTAAGCACCGTCTATTATTTAGAAGACTGCTAGAAATACATCTGCCCTGATTGAACTGAAAAAATTTAAAATTTATCAGTCTAAATTGGGAGCAGAAAAACAAGAACGGCAAAGTAAGGAATTTGGTGAAAATACTGTTCGACAAAATGGGTTGAAAAGATAATCCACTAGTCATCCCCAAACAGAGAGAAGGTTAACTGAATCAACTACTATTAAATAGTGGTTGGAATTTAATGCGAATGCATCGATTCCAAAGCTGAAATTAAATTTGAAGGGTCCTTTTAAATGGTCACCAATAGACATACGTAGGTATATGGCTTAATTTTTCAGTGACCAGAGAAAGACGAGATTTGGAAGAGTAAAACAGCATTCCATTTTTATATATTTATTTTTATTGTAATTTTATATTAAACATTTTACACAGTTCATTACAACTAATCAAAAATTTTTACTTATATAAGTGGCAATTGAAACCAATCGATTAATATGGCGAAGCGCGAAGCTGTAGACCATTCAATGGCCATTGTAGATATGTACAAAAATCTCAGGTAAACCCTGGTCGTTCGAGGAAGTCTTTCTTTAATTATGTGGAATCAGCCATTCGTATCTTGTTTTCCCCTTTCCGTTAATCTCCTCTCATATGGAATAAAAGTACACGTACATGTAAAAAATCCAAAAATAATGCGTTTTGAAGCATCGTGTTTGGTTATGGGGCATAAATCGCTATTATAGGGACAAAGCTTAGAAAATAAATCGTGAACAGCCTCAACCAATCCCGGCAGTAAATCGTTTTTATTTCCAAATATCGGAACTGATCAAGCATGAGCTTAGGAGATTATGCCATGGTGAGAGTTCCAGCCCCCATGCCGAATCCGACACCCTTAGGACCGAAATTCCTTCCGTAACAACCTCTACAGTAGATCTCACCATTAGGAGCATCATTCAGGTTGGTTGAATCTAAAGAACGCGCGCAATCGAAACAGCTGAAGCACCTTCTGTGCCACAATCCATTCTTGCTAATCATTTGTTCAGCAGCGTAAACGGCGTAACCGCAGCGGCGGCAACCTTGGCCAGCTGGAGCCTTTGATCCAGAGTTGGGCCTAGCATCACTATGGATAATTGTTGGAGTACCTTCAGTAGAAATTAAAGTAGGGGCATGACCATAACCAAAACCTTTTGGCCCGAAGAGTTTTCCGTAGCAAGCACGGCAATGGACTTCTCTGTCGGGACCATCGCAAGCAAGGGTCGAATCCAGGGGTCTATGGCATTCCGCGCAGTTGAAACATTTCTTATGCCACATCTGAGAAGAACGTCCATTTAATACAAGTTCTCTTTATGTTGTTAATATGTAACTTACCGTTCCTTTAGCCAGTTGTTGTTCAGCAGCAAATACTGCACCGCCGCATCTAGGGCAACCTTGTCCGGGTGGAGCCTTGATGGATGTAGTATCAGGGTTATAGAAAGGTCTTTGTGAAGAGATCTCATCCTCACTATAAACATAGTTATAAGCAAGAAATGTTTCCCAAAGTACTTCCTAACTTACCTCAATCCATCAGTTTGTAAGAATCCAGATCCACAGGCAAAACCATAACCGTGAGGACCATACTTCTTTCCGTAGCAAGTTTTGCAATAAACATCTCTATCAGGACCATCGCAAGCAATTATTGAATCTAAGGTCTTATTGCAGTCCTTGCATTTGAAACATTTGCGATGCCATTGGCTTCCCTTGGCTAAGACCTCCTCAGCGGCAAAGACTACACCACCACAACGGGGGCAACCCTTTCCAGGAGGAGCCTTGATGATTGCAGTATCAATGACAGTAGTCTTAGGTGCTGCATCACTGTTTTTTAGAAACCTATTAAAATCTGTACTTTTGCGAGTTTCATGGCCATCTACAATTTCTATAATTTTAAAGGAGCGGATTTAAAGTACTGTGGAGCAAAAGGAAGTACTAGAACACAAGCATGTAAAAAGTTTTTTAGCAAACTTGGGTATTGTGTAGTCGTTTTTTGTTACTTTGTAATTCGCGAAAACAAAATATGTAATGAATTCGGAATTTAGCTTTAGCATTTCAAAGTCAAATTTATGTTTTTCTGAGTGTGTGCGTAGATGGTCTCTGAAACTTGGTAAGTGTTGAATAGCAAAAGCTTAAGCACTACACCAATGACAGAGGTAAGGTATCATGCGGTTTTGTGCACCAAGGAACAAGGTAAACAACCTACAAAACTAAAAATCACTGAATGACTAAAAACGGAGATCTACCTCTGCCATTCTAAATCCAAGGCATCGGACATAAGCCCGAGAAAAGTTCCCCCAGCATGCCCTATTCCTCTTGGACCAAAGCGCTGAGCGTAGCAAGCTACACACAAATAATTTCAGAAACGTATACATATTTGCTCCGAAAAAAACTAAAACTTGACGTTTTAATTTTTCAGAGCTGCCGATACCTACCCGTTAGCAAAACAGTCACTTTGCAGGGTGCCACCACCTTGGCCGTAGCCATAACCTTTAGGTCCAAATCGCTTTCCGTAACAAACTAAGACAATAACAACAAAAAGTCATTCAGGTGTTATTTCAAGGTCATCGTGATCATGCAGACATGTGATTTTGACAATGTTGGTTGCACCAGAAATTTTCGCAAACCGTCGCTAGTTACTGAATCACCGCCCTCGGTAAGTTTGAAAAATTTGTTTACTTCCGTGAAGAGGAAGTTTGCAAGAAACTCTCAATAAATTCAGTGACTCATGGATGATTTGTTGAAATTCTGGTGTACCAGTTTAGATACAAATGGAATTAAGTATAAGTGCTCCACGCACCTCTGCAGTAAATTTCCTTGTCAGGACCTTCTGAAACACTGATAGAATCCAGGCCTTTATTACAGTCTCCACATTTGAAGCAGGTTTTGTGGAAAGCCTTGAAAATTGCAAAGGGTTGTTAAAACAAAATTTCAGAAAGACAACAGAATCAAATGGGCCTCTAGGTATAACACAATCACAATATGATGCTCGTGCCGACGATTCACAAAAGCATGCTTAAACTTGAAAGGATTTGCACTGGTTCATCAGAGCCTACCTCTGCAATAAACGTCTCTATCAGGGCCGTCGCAATGAGACGTAGAGTCCAGAGAGCGCGTACAATTGTTACAACGAAAGCAACGTCTGTGCCAACCCTAATTGCCCATTAAACAATTTCTTTAAGAAGTTGATTGGGATTTTTATTGCGAGTAAAGAGGCGGACGCATGAAAGGGTCCCAAAGAGCAAAAATTAAAAAAATTGTATAGTTTCGGTACCTCCATAAAACAGCATAAAAAATTACAGCCCCTCTATATTATTTTAGGGTAGTTTTGAGGAAGCGTGAAATTTATCTTTCGATTTCTCGACTCTTGTGTTCTATTGATTGATAAGGAACAGCTCTTCTGCGAACTTCGAAATTTTCTGCATTTTCCTCTATGTATCAAGTTCCTGCCACAACTAAAGTATGAAAGTCGAAATCGTAGACATGAAAATTCGAAACTAAACAGAGAACTTGTGTTTGGCGCTCTTAACAACTGAGTATAATAGGAAACGCCAAAATCATCAGATTCTGCCCACAATTTAAAGTTTTTCCTGGGTGGGAACCATTTTATGCGTCAGATCCTTACTCGCACTGGGAGTTTTCTTACCCTGCCTCTAGCAAGCATTTGTTCAGCTGCGTACACGAATCCTCCGCATCGTGGGCAACCTTCTCCAGCTGGAGCCTTCGCAATTGCCTTGGATAACAAGGGAGCAGTTGCTCTCACATAATCTTCCTCCCCTTCGCTAAAAAGATAATTATTGTTTAGATTATTGAATAGGAAGGATATCTTTGAATAAGTTAGCAGTGTTTGTTGTTACGCATGGAAGCAACTAATAAACATTGCTGTGAAGCTGCTGTGCGAAATAAAAAAGTGTGGCAAAATAATGTGTAATGAGAAAAGGTAAAGTTGCACCTACTCGGTATTCTCTGACCTACGACTACGTGACGTACAAACTTGAGGGCACTTTCCTTATCCCATCACTGGTGTTAGGGAAGGAAAGTAACAAAATAAAAAGAGGTTAATAGCGACAGAGCATAGTGGCTTCATAGCTTTTCATGTCAAGAATCAGAAACAATGTCTCACCGTTGTTGCGTTGTCGAAGGACTGACAATAGACTCGACGAAGAAAGGGTAGGAAATGGGTTGGAGAGCAATGGTGAAGAAACATTTACACCAAAAATATAAGTGCACAAAAGTTAGTAAAATGGTGATGTGAGTTTTGGTACAACTGTTTTTCGCCTTTGCTCTTTCTTTAGTCTTAATTTGAACAGTAGGTCTGGTTTATAGATTTTATTTTAATTCGAATATTACAAAAAAAATTCATAATAATCGAATTATTTTATACATGTAAAACGATTTTTTGAGATATAAATAAATAATAACCTATTTGTTATTAAAAGCTAAATGTACATAACACATTATGTAGGTTCAATTACACATAGGGTGGAAGGTAGGGTTCACTGTTATACTGCGGCGGAAGCACGATCTTGTTGGCCGCAGGCGATCCCTGGATGGTAGTATCCTTAGGCGCTGCGATAAAATGGACATACGTCATGCATCGTAAGGGACTACTTCACATATTTTGTTACAAAATGGCATCGGCTTTATTACTTAGTACATGGAAGCAAGGAAACACATCTGATTAGTTTGGAAGCAAAATACATGACCGTTTATTTACATCGATCTTAAATAAGGCCATCCATTCCTCACTCAAAACATTGCCCCACGTTCATCTCTGATGCAAAAGATATTGTGTCTTAAGAAAGTAAACAAAGTTTGTCATTGCGAAAATATAAATCTGGATTTCGTCCTGTCCAATACTATTAATTATAGTTTACTAATATCATTTACATTATAGGGCAATGGTATGAATGATCTACGAGTACGGCACAGTTCTACTGGGATGGCCCCGCTCCAACCTGTTAATCAGAAGTGTTAGCTTGCCCAGAAGAAATGCAATATCTAAAGAAGGATAAGGAACAGCCCTCAAATCTGATCGACTCGTACTTTTACTGTGGGGATCACCGATACCGCATATTTGATTTTTTGGGAATGTAGAAAAATTGTTACTTACTTTTGGAGGTGGGAGCCAGTGTCCATACTTAAGCAACCAGCACCACCACCGAAGCCGTAACCTTTGGGTCCGTATTTGCGAGCGTGGCAGTTCTTACAGAAAAGTTCTGATTCGTGTTCTGCGCAGTTGGTGGAGTCCAACATCTTGCCGCAAAGTCCTATGAGAAAGATCGAAGATTTTAGCATACGAAAATGGTTTGAAAAACGTTACAGGACAATTTATATCAAAATTAATAGTAGAATCAACAAAAGTCGAAAATTTCCAACATGAAAAAATACTGCTAAGACACGCACCAAAATTTTACAATAAGTGTAATTGGTCATCGCAATAAGAAACTTAAGCATGGTCTGACTTCTACAAGACCTCTTAAAAAGTACATCAACAAGAAAATGTTCCTAGACATTTCTGCCGGCTGGTCCCTTGCAAATGTTCGGGGATTTCGTTTAGCACGATTGTTTTTGCGGGGCGTTATAATTAACTGGTTTACCAGGTGAATTCTGCTCTATACATGTTTAAAGATTTAAACCCAAACGAAATGAGGTTGCTTAACATTGGTAAACCAGATACTCCTGATGTATCACAGGTGCAACTATACTCTAACAATAAATATACATTTCTTAAAATCTGGCAGAATTTCAACTATAATATTATTTTAATGAATACGAAATGGTTCATCTTATTTAAGTAAAGTATATTCTACATTAAAAATTTTTGAACTCAGCTTCTAATTATTATTAGAAATAGTTTCTCCAAATCACTATAGAAGTTTTTATTTCTTTTCGACTAACCCCTAAAAGACTAATATTTCAACAAAGTAAGGCTAAGAATAGCCAACCTAAAGCTATAAATAGGTAACTTAAAGCTAAAAATAAAAATGGAAGTGTTATACAAGTAGGCATGTAGGTTCAAGTTGAAGTTGCAACAGTTTTGTTCCAAAAAAATCTAGAGGCTATTTTTCAAAATTGTCGTCTCTACCATCAATAAATATTAGTTATATAATTGTACATAAAGTAAATATTTTATGAAATAAAGATAGTATTTTTTCAACATTTTAGCTGTAGACATATGTTTCAGGTGAACAATGGCTTGCCATGAAAAATGCCGTTAAATACTTCTAAATTAATTAGGTACTTTTTATTCTTTTCTCTTTATTATTGGGCACTTTAGCTACCTGCTAAGTCCATTAGCAACTAGGCAGAAAAATGTCAGCTTATTTTTGTTTGAAATATCTCCATTCGTTATCTCGACTTCTAATTTCTTTTTTTCACTTATATTTATTTTGCAATTTGACTTTTGTTTTTGTATTTGTGTCGCTTGAATTTTTGCCACATTCTCAGCTTTAGTTCTCGTGCAATTCTTAGCAGTTTCAATCACATGTTGGAAACGAATTTTTCAATTTTCGAAACGTCAATTTTTCTTTACAACTTACCACATTTGAAGCAAGATTTGTGGAATTTGTAGCCTCCGGCTACACGCTCTTCAGCGGCATATACGGATTTACCGCATTTTGGGCATTTGGGGTTTTCTACTGGCTTGAAAGGCATGATTGTATCTTTATCGGCCTATAAAATAATTAATAATTAGCATTCGTTTGGGTCGAGCAGTTAATGTTAGTAATGGTAAGCTTCCTTCATTTCGGTTATATCATTGATGGATTACAAAATTACTTGTTAAATTAAGAAGTTTCGACGGTGAAAGTTATTGGGTTACATTTCAAAAATAAATCATGGCTTGAGTACAAATGGATCCCGTCCAATTTGGTCATATGATTCACAAGAAATCTATTTCTAAAAATAGTCCTCGTATGCTGTAGCTCGGCATGCGGTGTTGGCAAGCATCCAGGGAAACCGTTCGGAGTGGCTACCAAATTTGGCGGTGGTCAGGTAAAAGTCGATATCGGCTTACGGCAAAATCTATTGTTAGAACCGAATAAGCTCCGGAGCTCCACCAGATACAAGCACTGGCTAATGATAATAGCAATGAAACATGTGTTTCAGTGACGCAAAAACACTCGATGAAGGAATTCACCACTTTGCGGAATGGGCACTTGCACTCGCGTCGGGTCACATACCTGGTCGGGTTCGTTAGGTAGACGATGTCCGGAATGCTAGCTCCAGTAGACTGTATGGGACTCGCTTCCCGTCACTTACTACCACCGTAATTCGAATGACTCGAAGGGTGCCTGCAGCGCCTAGTCTATGGACTGGATTTTGCACACGGCCCTTGCACTGCTTGGAGGGGAACCTCTATATCAGAAAAGGCTAGGAATAACCTTTTGAGCAGCGTTCTATTTTTGTCGGATGCAAGGATGACATATGTACATTTTCGATAAAAACCACACCTTTTTGAGAAATATGATACTACCATACATGCCTTAGGCACGTACGTGGGCATTGTTACGGTCCTAGAAAATATCTTCTGTACCTACCTAGTACTACCCTACTCCCCTCCCAATTTGGCAGAAACGCGCATGGAAAATTTTCAACGAAATAGTAGAAAGACAAAGCGAATCCTCAATGCTCATGACTTGTTCAACATTTCTACAATTCCAATAAATTTAAGTCGCTTTTAAGCCCATCTATTAATATTTTATGCATAATATTCTCAATACCCACAAAAACTGATATTCCAAATGCAATTCACTAGTAGAAGAGTATAAATTTATTTTAACCCCCCTTTGTGTATTCAGGTATTCAGATTTAGAAAATAAAAAGGCACGTTTACACATTTTTATTTCTGTTTATAATCTAACTTTCCTCTCATTTCTAAATTGCTCAAATACAAAGAATATTATCTTAATATCAGTTTTTGAAAATCTCTAGTCTCACCCACTGTAGCAGGGAATATTGAGGGGAAAAGCAATTGCATAAAAGATGCCTGAAGACCGACCGTCACAACAAGTTCTGTAGGGGATACTCTATGGAAGAAGGGAAACCCAAGAAGAAATTACGGAGAGGATATATTTGGAAATGAGAGGGTTGGAAGAACAACGGAGAATTAGACGAAGACTTTTGGATGGACATAGAGCAATGGAGACTCGGAATCGGAACGTTGTAAACCGGCATATGAAAACGTAATATTTTGCCCATTATTATTTTATTAAATTATGCAATACAGATATTTTTACCTAATAATGTGCTTACAGACAATGACCGACTGGTTAATTATAGTTTTCCAATCACTTCTCTTAAGTTTATTGATTCAAGCGGAAAAGTAAAAAAGTAAATAATTTTCTTGAATTTCGTTTCGTATAAACGTAACGATGTTACTTGCGAGTCATACTTTCAACTAATTTGCCAAAAGAACAACAATATATTTTTTGAAAATACAGTATGAGTCACAGAACACGTAAAAGGGGTTATTGAAACAAAGTATTGGTCATCTAATCTAATTTCTATTAGTTGTTTTCCTGCCCACGCAAAAACGTCGCGACGATTTTAGTTCGTGCTTCAGAGATGATTCAGAATAATTTTAGACGCTGTATAGAAAAAATTGGCAAAAGCTCTAGTAAATCAGCTGCTCCAATCGTTACGCTATACTTCTGATAATAATTTTCGCACCTTATTTCGAAATTGCCAAGACAGAACTGAGTATGAGTAACTCGACATAATTTTAGCTTTGATGTGCTTTTCGATAAATATTTGTTGTGGGTAGTAACTTTTTTAACCTGCTTTCAACTAGGTACAAGGGGAGTATCCTTATATTTGAAGCACTTTACTTCGTAGCGGAATAATTCTTTGCGAGAGGTCTACATTTTATCGGTTACAGTTTCTGCTGAAGTTAGCCAAAATATCGGCGTGATGCAAGGAGCAGCGAACCAGGATGCGCGTAAATGATTACAGTGTATAATCACTTTGACATGAATTCGGTGGGCATGAAACTCGAAAGGTTCAAAGCTCTCATCAGATCAAAAAATTCTTAGAGAGTCGCATAAAACTAATATACCACTGATTTCGTCTTTTTGGGACAATCAGGGGTCTGCAGTTTTCTGTAATCATTTTGAATGTAACATACCTAATTGGTATATAACTATAAAACGAATCTTGTTCGTTGAAGTAATGTACGTAGAGAAACGTTATGAATGTTTCAATACCAGCTAGCTGGAGTAGCATTTTGTGATGTCTCGCAGTATAAAACTCCGGATTTATTCTGTATAAATCAATGCCTGGCGGAGTATTTGCTCGAGGAGTAGTTGTTCGAACGGTCAAGTGTGACACGTGTATTACAAAAAAACTCCACGAAATCAAATGTTCCTTAACTTCTCCTGGAATTCCTTTTGAACTGTACTACTTCTTAATTTCACTGAATTTGAAAATATAGTTTTTTTTGTATAAATAACTGTACATCTGTTCTTTCGTGATGCATTTTTGTCATTCGTTTAATCCAACTTGACGCCCACCTTTTCGTGTGTAAACGAAAATAGTTCGAGTATTGTTGCCAATTTAAAACACGTAACATGTGTAACACTGCAATTAACCACAAATCTTTGTTGACATTTTGATACCTGTTGTAAATAAGAGCCCGTGAAATTGTTTATTTTTGTTTGTTAAACAAATTGGAGGCATCGTAAAGTTAATATTCACCAGATATGAAAGTTATAAAATATTTACATATTTCTTGACGCCACTACTGGGCACTGGCTTCAAATTTTACTGGTTTAGCTCTACAATCTCGTTATTTTAAGATGTTTTTAGTGCATCACTATTTTTGGATATCGATCAGTAATTTGTTTTTTTACGAAAAATGTTTTGCGTTCCCATTTAAGACTTAAGATCAAACTGCTTCACCAATAAAAATAACTGTTAAGTGAGTACAACTTTATCATCTGTAAAAACGTTTTGTCAGGGAAAAACTTTCGTGATGATAGGTAAAATAACAGTTTGTCGAGCAAGGTGTTAGAGAACCATTATAAATCAGTTATATTGCGCCAGAAACAGTAAGAACATTGATACCTCTACCAAAAAACTTATTCTTATCACTAAATCTGCATAGTCTCCGGTACCACCAAGGGGAGAAGGTCTTAAGAAAATGAGCGACCTTGGTGAAGCACGCACTTTTTAAAGACGTCTTATAACCCCTGAGGAACACTTTTTGGCTGGCCGAGCCGCCTCCCCGTTCAAAAATTTCCGGCATTGACTCCCAAAAAGTATATTTCAATAGTCATCATCATAAAGTTTTCAGTCCGAAGACTGGTAGGACGCATACCTCCATCATTTCCTATCCTGAGCTAACCTACGCATTTCCCCAAAAGTTGAACACCCTTTATACCTAACTATTTGAGAGCAATAGTCTAATCTGGGCCTACCCCTACCTCTTTTTATTCCTATCTCTGACTCTAGTATGTCGCGAACTAAGCCTTCGTGCCTCAGAAGGTGTCCTACCATCCTATCTCTCCTATTCCTTACTGTCTTCCATAAATTTCTCTTTTCTCCAACTCTTTCCAATACCTCTCTGTTGCTAACCTTATCTACCCACTGTATCTTCATCATGTGTCTATAGCACCACATTTCAAATGCTTCTAATTTTTTCCTATCCACTTCTCCTATTACCCAAGATTCGCAACCGTACAATGCCGTACTCCATACATACGTTTTTAAGAGCCTCTTTCGAGTTTCTACATTTATCATTCAATAGTATGAAAGTGGAAAAATTTCCGTAAAATCTCAAAAGTGCCCCGACATTTTGCCTCATGACGAAGTGGACGCCCAGAGTAACGGCAATCTGCACATGGAAATATAACCTTGAAAGGATCTATAAGCTTCATTAAAATAATAGACATAAAAATAGACATAAACTATTCTAAATGATAGCCTGTAACACCCTCTTTCATTTGAGTCTTGTTTGAGAGTCATGATGCTGATCGGACGAGACGTTAATAGTAGCTCAAAACTCTTGGCATCGGGTTCATTCGTGATGGTAAGTCGATAAGGCGTTAATTTCATTTTGTCATTAGCAATCGCGGATTTTCTCTAAACAAATACCTTTCATGGCGGAGACCAGACAGAACCCATCCAAAGCAAAATTCTTTAAATTACAATAAACTTTAAAAGAAAAATGGAATCACTCGGGAACCGAATTGACAATCTAGTGCATTTTCCCACTGATGCTTTCGATGTCGGCTTCTTTTAATAAAGCTTCTTTTAATAAAGATTTAAAAAAACAACCCAGAATCCAGTCGGATTTAACCCCCCCCCCTATTTTGAAAAACTTACTGAACAAAATCTCTTTTGTCCCCATTTTTGGTATTACTTTTCTGGAAGAAATTTTCACCCCTATAAATCCGTCCTTGCCGTTGTTAGCTACCACATACTGACGAAGATACTTCGGTTACCATCTTTATATGACGTTCTGGAGCTTGACTATGGCACGAAGACTTAAAACTTCCATGTTGTCAGGAATGTTTACCTATAATCATTTCTCGAGGATTCGCTTAGTTGATACTTCTGATCAATGGTGATGCGGTTACTTTAACAGCTTGTCAATATTAATTGGTTCGGTGTAATTGCTAGCTTCAAAATTTATTGCTGGCAATTTAAAATCGCGAATTTACACTTTCTAAAGGCCAATTCTCGAATATGTTTTCTGTTATCACCAAGCATTCTAATCAAAATGTTTTCGGGGTGGGCGAAATAAGTCTTCGGATAACTTTATCTATACGTAATGTTCTTAAATTGGGCCGGTAAATAACGAGAAGATTGAATTAAATGGAAGAAATGTTGGGTCCAAAGTTACAAGTTGGTTTGTACCTACTTAATAAGAAACCAGGTGGAAGCATAGATACGCTTTAATTATGTAGGTACTCCCTTAATAATTTTAAATACGATGGTTCTTTTGTAGCGACGTACAATTTTAGTTGTTAACCATCTTGCATGTGAAATATTTCCAGATTGTTTAGATGCCCGTTATGGAGAAACTTTGCCTTCTCCTATTGCCAGGCAAATTTCGTAGAGTACTTTTGATTGCTATCAGATCGCTGACATTTATTGGGGACAATTGAACATTAACCCTTATGTTTTGAAATGGCGCAATAGTCATCTTCTCATATTTACTAAGAGGCTTTCCTATAGGGCAGGGAAAACCCTGTGGATCATTGCTTTTTCCATCTACCTCTTGTATTAAACGACGAAGATGTAGTTCATCGGCGTGCAAAAGGCATAGAAATCAATGAACCAATTTTCTCAAGAACACCATTCTTGAGACCTGTGTTAAATATTATTTAATGAAAAAACGCTAAGAAGGTGCTGGTGAGAACTGTCTGTTTTTTACTAATATTGAGACAAAAGCATAAGTTTTTACCTAAGAACTTTTGCGTTTCCGCCTTAAGTGACTAAAAAAATTTAAAAATACTGTTTTTTTTATTGAAATTTCATCCTTAAAAGTTAAAAGGCACCTGAAGATATCACACATGACTGATGTTTTTTTTGGATTTGTTTTGACCTAAGAAACAACTTTTCCACGCCCAGGGGTACGAAAAAAGTTTTATACTGCGCCCTATTGTCCAATCAGTTCAGGTCACAGTCAGGATAGGTCAATAAAGTTAAGCGAAAAGCAGTTTAGTTAATGCAACAAAATATTCAGATTTTTTAATGGCAATGAAAGAGTTTTTGCAATGATTCTCATGATGCTCATTATTCCACGGCAGCACAAGTAAATTTTTAAAAGATACTTCTCTTACAGTGTCGTCATCATCATAAAGTTCTTAGTCCGAAGACTGGTTCGACGCGTACATCCATTCTTTCCTATCCTGAGGTAAGCTATGCATGTCCCCAACATGCTTTTGTTCCTATCTCCGACTCTAGTATGTCACGAACTATTCCTTCGTATCTCAGAAGGGGTGCTGCCATCCTATCCCTCCTGTTTGTTTTCTTTTTATTGATTTTCATGTTGTAGGACTTTGTCAAAACTGCTTCTATTTCGGTCAGAGCCATTCCTAATTCTCACTCCCTTCCGGATATTTACTTCTCTTCGTTCCTGCTCAAATTATATAACTGCCGTTTGCTCTTTGTAGAGATTATGTATTCTTCTGTTCCTGTACTTCATCCCTGCCTTTCTGAGCACTTCAAACATCTTCCCCCATTTTACGTTGCCAAAGGCTTTTTCTAAATCTACAAATAATTCTATATAGGCGCTCTTTCCCTTTTCTATTGTTTTTTTCTATAATTATTCGTAAAGCTAGAATGGCCTCGCGCGTTCTTCTACTTCGTCTAAACCTGAGCTGATCTCCTATTATTTCTTCCGTCCTTTTCTCCATCCTTCTTTGCACAATTCTAGTCAGAATTTTTGACGCGTGAGGAGTTAAACTGATCGTTCTAAAATGTTCGCACTTATTCACCATTCCTTTTTGGCAGAACGACTATGATGTTTCTTTTGTAATCTTCTGGAATCTCACCTGCACCTATATACGGCTAACCATTTTAAATAGACGCTCTCTTACCTCTTGACCTGCACAATTTAAAATTTCTGCCTGCAATTCATCTACTCCTGGTACGTTACTGTTTTTAAAACTTTCTGATACTAGCTCAAACTCTTCCCTCATTGTAGGACAGCCTAGGTTATCCCTCTCTACACTGATTCCTTTTTCTAATATATCTCCTAGTTCTTCATTCCACCTATCTGCCTTTTTCTCTCTTCTGATTTGCTAGTTTCTATTTTTTTCTGTTTTATCTGTTATCTATACTATTTATGTTCTTTCATTTTGTCTACTTTTCTTACTCTTTCCTCTCCCATTCTCCCATTCGTTTCTAATATTTTCTCAGCTTTTAATATATTTGTGAATATTGGGAACGACCATTATTTTCATTCTGTTGATGATATTCGTATCAACCTCCTTCCCAGTTGATCTTTTCCTAATAAAACGTGTAACATATGGATCTTGTGCAGGTAACTGTATCCATCCACATCGTTCTGTCCCATATTTTCTGTGCTACGTAATAAAAGTGGGGAATATTTTCTATAAATACCAGGATGAATATTTGCACCCGGTCCAATGGATACTGGCTGACTCACACAGTGTCACCAAGAAGTATAAATTATATTTCAATTCTTCCTGGTTAGTTTCAGAAATACAGTAGACTCTGTGTGCACAAGTCCTTTGAAGACACATTCCCATTTCTTTCTTTAACGTTTCTATTTTTAAGCTTCCCATAAATCATTCTATCTGAGGCATCTAGCCAAAATTGTCTAAAAACTGAACAGGACAGGTATGAGAGTCAACAAGCCAATTAAAATGGTACACGTAGGTGCCTCAGACTCACGCACTCGACATAATTGTAACAAAAATACAATTTTGGGCTAATGTAAATAATCATCCCACCCCCGTGCTACCCTGACCAGCTGCATATAAAATACTCGTCGTGACACTTAAGTAAGTGTAGATGAAAAGAAATACTCCAAAATATATGCTCACGAAATATTAACGATGTAGTCATTTATTCAACCTGTAACAGTCGAGCGTTTGTAAGCTTTCTGTAAAAATATCAGGAAAGTTTGGCTGCCAAAATATATAGCAACACGTGCTAAATTTGAATTACGTCTTTTTATGAATATTTTCATAATTAACAACGAAAATTACTCTGAAAGTTCTGCCAAGATTACCAGTTAGTAATTGATGACGTCTCGGAGTACTAAGAAAACAAATGTGAATGCTCATATTTAGACAGAGCTTTCTTCTGGCACATGTTGACACAAATTTGAAACGTAAAATTCTTTTATTATAATGGCTGTAAGTATAAATAACTGAAATAAATTGGAAAGATTCGCAAGACAACATATAAATTCAGAGTACAGTGAGTAAGCGTGGAAAAACTAAGATATTTGGATTGCATACAAGATAAATATTGTGTCCGAAGTTAGAAATCGATGGGACAAACACATTAGCTAATGAAAAATATAATTTCCGATTTTCACTAACCCTCGCGCGGATTTATCTTCTCATGTTATGGTAATATTACTTATATTCTTAACCTTCAAGGATATAATATATGTATAACTATACCTGTTCTTGCACTAGTGTCTCGATTATTAATGGGAAGGGAAACCAGAATGAAGCTGATTAAGGTCCTCGTAAGCTTCTGTCAAATTTAAAACGCATACACTTAGAGGAGGGAAGAAGAGGAGGAATAACAAAGCAGGTGTTCCTGTTACCATTCGGCACCAAAAAAAGGGGCGTAACCTAAACATCTTAGTCCCTTTACGCCGAGAATTGAACGAAAAATCTTAAAATGATATGACTAATTGCGCTGTTTCAAACGCTGCTTTCGTTATTTTGAGTTAAATTACATGAATTCTAAACAGTAACCTATTTTCTTCACTTTGTTTGGCACCAAACATGCTCAAATTTTGGTAACACTCACGTGCACGGCAAAGGTCGGGCGTTACGAATCCATACTCTTCCCTCATCTAAGCGCATACATTTTATAAAAAAATAATAATAATAATAATAATAACATTAATCATAATAATGTCTTTATTCTTGTTCATTGAAAAAAAATATAAACATACTATAGTAAGGGGCGCAAGTCAGTCTGACAAAGAAGGCCTGTCAACTGCTCTCCCATACATGCATAGACGAAAATATTTGCACTGACCGCCAAAGGCTTAATTAAAAATACCAAACAACTAAGTCAATAATTGTTGATTCAAATCAAATTAAAAGACAATAAATAACAGAAAACTGTTAAAAGTTGTAGGTACATCAAACTGAGAAAATAAGTTAATCACGTGTAAAGAACACTTGCGAATGATATTTGATTAGCCAAGCCAAAATTAATAGACCGATTGCATCCCCATATGACTCGATTAAAA
The DNA here is from genome assembly GCA_963966045.1 of Xestobium rufovillosum. NCBI lineage: Eukaryota > Metazoa > Arthropoda > Insecta > Coleoptera > Ptinidae > Xestobium > Xestobium rufovillosum. The sequence goes on from OZ014492.1 coordinate 36,523,692, forward strand.
ATGCGCGCGCATCCCCTTCTCTAGCTGAAATCTGACAGTTGGTAAGAAGTTTCTTGAAAAATGAACTTGGTCAATTAACCTCAATTGTGAAATTGGTAGTTGAATTTATATATGCCTATAAACTCTCATAAGCCGTAATGTTTTTGTCAGATGACACCAGAAGAAGTTAAGCTACGTGAATAAATACGAAGCCGTATTATTCCGACTGCTCAGCGACGCTATATGACGTTATATGACGGTGTGTAGGGGGCGTGAAAATAGGACTAAAACGAAAACGCAAATTGGAAAAGAAAAGATAGAGGAAATCTCAGATTTCTGCTATTTAGGAAGTCAAATAACTCGCGGTGGTAGGAGCTCTAGAGATATAAAACAAAGAAGAGCCCAGGGCCGAATTGCATTTAATAAAAAGAAACAACAATTATGCTCGGGAATGATAAGTGTAGAAACTCGGAAGAGGCTCTTAAAAACGTATGTATGGAGTACGGCATTGCACGGGTTCGAAACTTGGATAATAGGAGAAGCGGATAGGAAAAAATTAGAAGCATTTAAAATGTGGTGCTATAGACGCATGATGAAAGGTACCGTGGATAGATAAGGTTAGCAACAGAGAGGTATTAGAAAGAGTTTGAGAAAAGCGAAATTTATGGAGGACAGTAAGGACTAGGAGATATAGGATGGTAGGACACCTTCTGAGGCACGAATGCTTAGTTCGCGACATACTACAGTCAGAGATAGGAATAAAAGGAGGTAGGGGTAGGTCCAGATTAGACTATAATATACATATAGTCGGTTTAGAACGTTCGACGACGTTTTCAGATTTCTATACTCCATCGCTTCCTGTCCTCCCACTGGCCGTCCTGAAGGTTACGGGCACTCATTGCTTTTCTTATTCCTTCGTTCCAGTTTTTTCTCGGCCTTCCCCTTTTCTAGCCCTGCACCGGGGTCCAGTTCATGGCTTGCTTGGGTAGTCGAGATTCGTCCATTCTCTGCACATGACCGTACCAAATAAGTTGTTTCCTCTCGATGTCTCCAATGGCTGTGTCTACCAATCCCATTCGTCCGAGCACTTCTTCAATTCTTATATGTTGTAATCTTGATATTCCTGCTGCTCGTCGTAAAACATCCATCTCTACAGCCTCCACTCTTTTCCTGTTTTTCTCCGCGTTTCCGCTCCATGCATAAGGGTTGTTTTAATTAAAGCATTGTATATGTTATGTTTCCGTTTCTTTGTGATGTTTTTGCTCCACAAGATGCTGCTCAAGTAACAAATCGCCTTCCTTGCTTGGACGATTCTTGCTCTTATTTCCTTGTCGTCAGTTCCAGATTTGTAAAAAATAGTCCCCAAGTATTTATACTCCTCACATCCTTCTATCTTTTATGTGTCGTTAATCCGCAGATTGCTCTTTTGATCACCTATGCATAAGTACTTTGTCCTTTGCATGTTCATCGATAGACCCCATTCCCCATATGTTTCTTTAAGTTTTCTGGTCATATATTCCAGATCCTCTTTGTCGCCCGCCAGCACCACCAGATTAGACTACTGCTCTCAAATAGTTAAGTATGTAGGATGTTCAACTTTTGGGGAAATGCGTAGGTTAACTCAGGATAGGAAACGATGGAGGTACGCGTCCAACCAGTCTTGACAAAATTTTAGGAATAAATACATATATTTTTGTTGTCTAAAAGGTGTTCGCATTCTTTCAGATGCGGAAAACAATTTTTTGTCTTTTTTAAATTTATTGAGTTTTTTGGATCAGAAGTTTTCTGCAAATTTAAAATTAATAAAAACGATGCTTAAAATTAGGTACAAATTTTATTTTTAAAGAATTCTAGATTATAACACATTAAACCACATTGTCAACTCACGATAATTTACATTGCACCCATCAACGTCTTCCTCAATACTAACGTCACCCTTTAAATTAGAACAAAAATAGCGGCAGTTCCATGAAATGATATGCGTCATTCTTATCGGTTTTTCTTCGGTTATAATTTTGCCATTGGGCCAGAGAGTAATAAGATTCTGGAAATACCATTATGGTTTTCAGGGCACTTTCCGTTTACTTTCTTCTTCATGCTGATTTTGCTTTCTTAAAGTTATTGCCCTTCATTTTTGGACCAGCCCCTTCCTAGTCTTCATGATACATATGGGAATTATTTTTTTGTCTTTCGACCATGACTCGTGTACCGTTTGAGATCTATCAAATTTTACAGCACCATATTAATGAATTTAAAATTATGCAAAAGCTCTGCGTTTTTCACACATACCTACCAGACTTATTATAAATTATGTGCAAATTGAATTCACTCGGTAACCTAAAAATAGATTAGATTAATGTGTAATATAAACTAAAATGTTTTTATGAACCAAAAGATATTTACAACAGAAATTCTACGACCAATGCTATGCCATGATTGCTGTTCCACAAAACTAAAATGAAGATAGTGCTACTGAATGAAACAGTGAGTGAAGAGTTTTCTGCCAAAAAATCATAATATTTACTATTAACAAATGCGAGTTGAATAAAAGAAAGTATGACAATTAAATTTCGCTACAGATCAGTCAGTTTCAGTAAAAGACAGCTTTGGCAGGAAGCTGGCATAAAGTAAACTCACGAAATGCCATAATTGCACATTTGTCTCATTACCTATTTCTGTTACTCAAACACTCAAACATTATTATTTAACAATTTCTCCTCTCACCACACATTTCGACTGCGTGGGTGTGACAGACAACACTAATTAACAATTCACCTAAACATTTTTAGAATCTTCCTTAGCAATTCAGGGAACTGACTTCTTGAACTCATTAGGCGTAGGTAGGTATGTTATATTAATACTAGAACAAACGTAATGGTACCAATTTCTGTTCCATAAATATGTAAATTAAAGTAATATTCCAATAAATTACGACTTGTAAAAGCTACTCACGTACAATACAGCGAAAAATACAATTCTGTTGAAAAACATCTGGAGAAGATATTTTTGAACTCGATTTATTTATCTTAACTTTATAGAGCACTAGAATGGAGATCTTTTGTTTTATTTCGAAGTAAACATTGGTCCAGTCTAATTAAACTGTTTTAATGGAAATTATCAGAATGAATTTAAGTGTCTATTTTTACTACTACGAGTTTTGCAAGGAAATTAGACACTGAAAAATCAATTAAACTTTTGCCACCACATACTCATAGAAATGTTAATAATTTTGCCGTGCATTGAAATTTATTGTGATAAGGTGTTTTATAATTTAATGGGGTCGTTACACGATTTTTAAAAATCATATTTTCCCGAAGATATTATTTGACCCGTATTTTTTTATTTTTCTCACAGCGAACGTTTTAGGCATCTAAATCAGCATCAAAGTTAAGACGCTGGCCCTTTCAACCTTTTAAATGATGACGTATTCGGGCAATGCCGAGAATTGTCGATATTAGCCGGAAAGTACAACCGTTGTTTGTCAAACTCGTCAATCGTGAACTGAATTAATAAATAATCATGGCAGTCCAGTCATTTGACAGATAGTGTCCAGTGTTATTTTTCAGTTTGTCTAGTTTCCAAATAAATGAAGCACTCACCGTTTCGTTTTAATATTTTTCATTTCAGCGCTGAAATAGTCCAAATTGGATAAATAATAATTGGCAATCATTTCACTACTAACTACCGGTAAATTGTCTGAATCGGCTTTAACGAAACCTTGCTCTACTTTCCGTACACAAATATTATACTAATTGACACAATAAATAGGAATAAAAACACATAAATAAACGGCAGAGATTTATTTATACACCCAATACAAATAAAAATAATAAATTTCCAAATGTAAAATTCTGATTATTGCTAACATTATTGCTCCCTACTTTACCGGCTCAAATTCCAACGTTAGCTTTCTGAGTATCAAAACATCAATTCAGATGACCAATCACAAGCGCTTCTAAGCTAATGACGCGTTTCGTGCTAAAGTCGCCATTGTTTAAATTTTGGGCTATTGGTGAGTAAATAAATGTAATCCAGAGGGTTAATAAACACCTAGTTACTTATTTCTAGCAAAATTATATCGATTTTCTATTTAGTGCAACGACCCCAGGAAGTATTCGATTTGGCATTTTCGATGGTACTGGAAAATTAAGTAATGGAATTAATTTGTTAAATTAGCTAGATTGGTTTGGGATGACTAAACAGATGCTGACATATCAACTACAGTTGCCTAGTATTATAGCAAATTGTATCTAGGGGTCCCAGCTACGGCTGAGTTGTGTTTCTATATAGTGTGTCCCAAGGAGTACGTAACAGTCAAATATCTCTTATTACTTATCGCATCAAATTTTCGTTCACACAAAAAATTTATTCTAAAAAGCTCTCCTTGAAAACCCAGTCTAATGCATTCTATCTTATACGAGGAGTGTTCAAGACGAACAAACTGTTTCTTTTAAATGGAAAGTGGTCTTATTCTTCGTCGAATGGAAGAAATTCATTAAGAAAACTTACTCAGAATTCCAAAATATGGGCTCACGCAAACAATGTAACGATTTTTAATTCTTTATTTTCTTGCGACCTCGAGACGGAGTTGTTGGCAATAAACTTCAGCAGTTATCGTTACATTCCTAGGAAGCAATTCAAAATAGACGACGTCTTCTTTATTCCACGAGTTGCACGATATTACCTTACGGAGATGTGTACCAGCTTTTGCTCGGGGAGTTCCAGTTGTCATTCTTTTCTGTTCTTGATGTTGACGTAGAGGCACCTGTTTTCGTCACCAGTAACAATCTGGGACAAACAAGAGCTAAACGAAGACGAACCAGCAAAAAGGCACCAATGTTAACAAGCTCTTTTTTGTTGTTTTCGCTCAAAACATGTGGCACACATACACCCAATTTTTGAACTTTGCTCATGGATTGCAAATATCTTACTACGGTCAACTGATCACAGTCCGTCATTCTAGCCAATTCCCGGGTTGATTGACGTTTATCATCATGAATTAAAACGTATGAACAATCTTAATCAGAGTCGGATGGTCTTCCTGAACGTGGAGAATGTCAAAATGGCACTCTTCCCAATGGCGTTCTCTTCGTAAACACCATGAATCGTTCTAGCAGCATCCGATGACATAACTTCTCTGTGGAAATGGAACTCCCCATATTTATTGAAGCAACAGCTCTTTTAATACCTTATCATTGAAATAATATACAGAATACTTCACCAACTAACCTTTTGTGGCGTGAATTGTGATGATTTTCTTGATCCAAGTTCTCCAGAACTGCAAGGAATTGTCGCATCTTTGAATATTTTATGTGAATTTATAATATCAAACTTAGGTGCTAATTTTGGTACTTCTAAGGCTAATACGTTCTTGTAGATTGTACTTCTTTCATTATTTTGGGTGTAAAAACGTTCTTCACTCATTGGAACGCACAGATTCATCCAAAAAGATGGAGTGTTTAAGACCTCCCTTGTTCATGTTACAGATTTGTTGTTCCATGAAGTTTTGATATTGTCTCGTTATCGGAATTTGAAAGCTGTTTGAAGCTCGCCTCTTACATGTATTCTCAATATTCTTTATTCAGTTACGTCTTCACCAATCGTTCTTTCTTGTAGTAATGCGTACGTTCTGTTACCGTCTGTTCCACTATTATCTTTATTTTGCTGCCAGTGAACCGCCAATAAATTGTATTCTTTGATTTTTTAACTTTCTCAAGTTTGGTCTCTTTTTCGTACTTTAAATCCTCAAAATGTTGTCTCCACATCCACATACCATAATGCTTCCATGTCTCAAACATTAGGTAAACGATACATGTCATAATCTAAGTAGGTACTCCTTTTTTTGAAAACGATACCACAAATATTTGAATTTATTAGTGAATTCGATTTCTTAATCCCTCCAGATCCATTCCTTCTTCCACTTTCTTCCTTGCCTTTTCTCGAATGCCATTATTTTTGATTTACCAACATTATTTATGTTCCAAGTATTAAAAATTCATTCTGCTTATTTGTCTAAAATGTCTTGTAGCATTTATATTCAAAGTAAGTGGAAATTTTATATTTCTGCATACAGAATTTCGACATCAAGACAACTGTAATCAAAAGTTGAAAATAACAGTGCTCCCAATAGAGATTCTAAAGCGAGAGTTACGGTTTTCAATACATTGAACTTTGTGAGTTAAAAATATCAAACATAACGAGTGTATAATATTGTATGTTTAAGCATAAAAATAGAGCTAAATAAAAAGGAAATGCGAGAAAAGTATTGTACAGAAATGCCTTGAATATACAATAAAACACTAAACAATGTTGTAGTAATTTAGTTTTGTATACGTATATAGGTAATGACCTCTAGTGGATAGTTCTCAAGCATAGTGAAAGTCCAAAATATCCGCCAAGGTTTGTTTACAGACGCTTATGGATTAAGGACAAGCGTCGCGGCGCCTAGCACAACTACGGCTCCCGCCACTGAAAGTCTCTATCAACAAATCTATAAATTATAACTCGTACTCAACAGAGGGCTCTGCACTAAGAACGATGGTAAATTTATTAATATTTTAATACCAATAAAATAAGCTATCATCCGTGATGGATCATTTAAATTCTTAATAGAACAGATTTAATTTATAAATGTTGTGTATAGCTTTCAACAAGTTGCGTATTTCATAATTCACAAGATGATCATTCTTGAAAAAATGTTTCAACAATTTGTCTCGCTATCAATTAATGATCATTTCATTAGTATTTATAGATCTGGGCATTCAGGTGCTTTATTTAAAAGACAGATCGATAAATCATTTGGAATAATTTAGAAATTCGTGAAACTGAAAATAGGTGTAAAAACTGCGTCGAGTTATTTTCGACAATCTGTGAAACACGATGCTTTGCTCCTTTTTGGAGTTGAACTGGGAATACCTCCGCCTACGTCTTCTACGTATGTTCCAAATTACAAAATAACTCAAAACAATTTGCAGTTGTGACCCACTTTATTAAATAGGTTATCATTTCAAGGGAAATAAATACAAAAAAGACGTATAAAGAATAAATTTATTAGTTCATAAACAAATTAAAAAAACGTGTGGGTAAACTTATTTAAACATTAAATAATACGAGGAAAGGAATTTACTTTCCAAGCAAGATTTTACGGCCAGCACCCATGTTTTGGCCAGCTTGAGTTGCTCCCTTGTTGGAACCAGCTTGGAGACCAATGATTGTTTGGCCAGCAGCAAGTTGTTCATCGGTGAAGTCACGTTTGTTTTCGTCAGATGGCTTGGGTCCAAGGTAGGGTCCTTTCCATTCTGGGTGTTTGTATGTCTGAAATGAAATGTATCGTTTAGATATGTTAAAAGTGGGAATTTTTTCGAGTTTTTCTTACTTGTCTGCCAAGAGCAAAGATGGTGTTTGTCACTTGGGCGACATCCTTCTTTTCCCACAAGTCAACGGTTTGGAATACGTCAACGTCGTTTACGCCGTAGTTTTTAAGAGCAGCTTGGAAGCTGAAAAATGTCAATATTTTGAAAAGCTGCTTATTAAAAATCCGCGTTTTAAAGAAAATTTCGGAAAAATAAGATACGTTTTAGGGATTTTTGTAATTTTACTGAATCTAGCACAATTTTTATAAAGTAGGATATTTAATATTAAGAAATGGAGAAATTGTTGTAGGAAGATTTCGACTTACTTGTTGATGTTTTCCATCATTTTGAATTGTCCGCCAGATGTGTTAATTTTTGGTATAGATCCGGGAGCGAGTTTGTTGATGAGTTGACAAAGAACAGTTCCATCGCGGATGACATCTTCGTATGCTTCACCTGCTGGGAATTTGGCACCAAGAACGGTTTCAATCCATTCCTTCGCTTCCTTATCTTGTTCAGGATTGCGCTTGGCGGCGATCTACACACATTTGTTTATTTTCTAACAATTTTAGAAAATTTATAAATTTACTTACTTTAGAGCGAACTTGACGTTCCAAGGACATTTTGTGTTCTTTGTTGTTTTATAACTGCTCTATGCTAGTTAGCGTACAACCGTTTTCAAAACTGAACGTGATTTTGCGTCGTGACGCTTTTATAGGAAGGACGAGTGCTAGAATTTTGGCTCCCCCCTTTTTGATACGTCACTTTGCGGCTTCTCATCGGATTGCTCCTATCACTATATTTAGTAGATTATTCAGTTTTCGTTATTAATTTCAGACCTACGAAATTCAGAAAATGATTGCTGGAATTTCTAAACAGTGTTATAACTCGTGTTGCTATGCACAATATAGCTTCCATACTTAGATTTTAAGTAGTCGGCATTTTGACATAAATATTTGGTTTTCTAAAAGTGGCCTTGTTTATGTTAAGAACTTTGGGAGGCTCTTCGTGTTTTGAGAGTGCAGAGATTTTCGGTTCCACTGTTTTTAACGTAAAACAAAGAAGTACAGTTTAAGCGAGTAAAACTTTAATATGGGAATGTGAGAAACAATAATTGTAACTTAAAATGTTATAATGTATGATTATATTTAAAATTGTCTTTACGAGTGTCATTTGGAATAAAATTTATGATTGTTGCTGCAGAAATGCAAGAATGCGTTCAAATAAACCATGTCTCTTGTGGTACCTAATTATAGTTGTTGCTCTACATTATCTGTTCCAGTGGTATTTACGTATTGGCTGACAAATTTTCTTCTAAAGTTTCCTAAAGATCATGATGTCAATAATTCCGCATTTTTTATAAAAGTAATTTTCGTGGTTATAATAATAATGTGTATGATGATCTGTTTATGTATGAATGAAAAATTATTTTTCTTTAATGCGTTCCTATGAACATGGAAGACAAAAACCGAATATGCTATCTGTAGTTTCATGAGGTGGTGTAGCTACGTTTTCAGCATATTATAATTTGAAAATCATATTAATTTATTATCCAGACTGCAAAACCAGGAACTGTTTCTTTCATTAACCGCTAGCCGGAGTTGCATTCTTAAGGATATTTCACAGTAAATGATGTATCAAATCGTTCTTTTATTATATCCTTTTAAGTTATTTTGCATTAACCTAAACTAAAGATACGATAGGTATATGAACAGTTCCCTCCACGCCATGACATACGTATAGATGTTTGTTAAAATATCGATAGTTCGATTGCTTTTTACACAAAAAATGAAGCTGATTCTTATGTAAAATGATCTGCCGGATTCGAATTTTGAGGTCGCGAAATCTGTTTTTTGCAAAATTTTCCTAAATCAATTTTCGACCATTTTTAATACTTTTCTCGTTGTATTCCAGCAACGAAAAGAGTTAGGGATCTGTTTTTTTCGTGGAATATACACTGAAGTGTGCTGATCATCACAGTATACGCATGTTGCCTCTATAATTTTCCAATTTTATGAAAAAAAAAATGTTTTCTTGCTAGACCACAAATTTGTGTAATGTAATTTTCATGCGCCGGGTAAGTAATCTTATTTTTCGTAATTAACATATACTATACGAAACCAAATACGTACAATGGCTCGAAATTATTTTTGGTGAAGGAAGGAAACATTAATATTGTTGCTGAAATAAGTTACAGCGAGTTAAACACAAATAATTTGTGCGCGCTAGCCGCGCTGATAGGTAGGGACATAAGGGTTCGCGCGCTTTTATCCTTGATAATACACACATAGCCAAAACTCTTGGCCCCCTGAATTAATTTGAAACGTAAACAAAAATAATTCTAACAAATATGTTGTGGATTCAGTTCTACTTTTATTGAAATGCTTTAGCACATGTAAGGTTATTTTCATGAAAGAAGTACACCGACAGGAATTAAATTTAAGAAAACGTCTGAATTAATTTTTTAACAGACCAAAGTCTACGCAAAATGTGAGAAACGAAGATGTAAATAAAAAATATGTCTTCCTCTATTCTCGAGCAAAACATTAACACGTCTGTACATTCCAATAAAAAGGTTATTAATGGCTTCCTGCGGTATGTTGTTCCATTCTTCTTGAGTAGCAACAATTATTAGCTCCTGAAGGGTGAAAGGAGGGTTATCCCTATTTAAAATGGCCCTTTTTAGCATATCCCACATGATCTCACAAGGATTCATGTCAGGTGAGTTTGCTGGGCAATTCGTACGGATGTTTTTGTACTGTCTCTATATTACCCTACAAAAATGAATGTGGACATATGGGTTCAGCAAAAAGATCGTTTTCTACCATGTTACTCAAAGCAAGACATTTGCCCAAAGATTAAACCAGAATCCACTAAAATTTACGACACTATTTCCGGCTGTTTACTGTTTAAGTGGGTGTGATTCCGTGAGTTTTCCCTTTAGAAATGGGAAGGAAAAAGGTCTTAAGTTGGCATCCTCTAAAGTCAAAAAGCAAACAACATAATATCCAAACTAGAATCCTTTGGTGAACCCGACATAAACAGTGGAAGCTATAGCGTAACCAACGAAACGCTAGAAGCGGGTAGGATTTTTTTCAACACTTACATAATAAACCAAATTTTTCTGGAAATATGGATGAATTCCGGGCGCACCTGTTTCCATCCTGTAAAAGAGATATCAAGTACGACCACTGTTATTTTATTAAAGTGAGTTGAAACAATGTTTTGCTTTCAGAGATCTTCGTCCCACGGAAAACGCATTTAAGTTAAACTTAAATGCGTTAAATGCGTTAAATGCGTTTTCCGTGGGACGAAGATCTCTGAAAGCAAAACATTGTTTCAACTCACTTTAATAAAATAACAGTGGTCGTACTTGATATCTCTTTTACAGGATGGAAACAGGTGCGCCCGGAATTCATCCATATTTCCAGAAAAATTTGGTTTATTATGTAAGTGTTTAAAAAAATCCGTTTCGTTGGTTACGCTATAGCTTCCACTGTTTATGTCGGGTTCACCAAAGGATTCTAGTTTGGATATTATGTTGTTTGCTTTTTGACTTTAGAGGATGCCAACTTAAGACCTTTTTCCTTCCCATTTCTAAAGGGAAAACTCACGGAATCACACCCACTTAAAAGAGTGTTCTATATATAAAACGGCTTGGCAAATAAGCCCAAATATTCCAAACATCCTGGAATATGGATGGTACATGGAAAATGGAAAATGACATTATTATGCCAATAACATTCGCAAATAGCTCTAAACTCGATTGTGTTACTGAGTTCTGTAAATGTAAAAATTTTACTTGTTTTTTTTTCGATGTGCAGGTATGAAATCTAATGTGCCATGTATAATATCATGTTTGTGTGAAGGGAAATGCAATTTGTCTGAAAAAAAATACAAATGATCTCGATATTAATGCAGCGTTTGTACGCCCGCACATAAACCACTACTACACGGCTCAGTGCGGCTATAGCGCGCACAAATTATTTGTGTTTATCTCACTGTAACTTTTTTGAGTAACAATATTAATGTTTCGTTTCTTCACCAAAAATAATTTCGAGCCATTGTCCGTATTTGGTCTCGCATATGTATATGTTAATTCCGAAAAATAAGATTACTTACCCGGTGCATGAAAAATACATTACACAAATTTGTGGTCTAGCAAGAAAACACTTTTTTTCATAAAATTGGAAAATTGTAGAGGCAACATGAGTACACTGTAATGATCAGCACACTTCAGTGTATATTCCACATAAAAAAACAGATCTCTAACTCTTTTCGTTGCTGAAATACAACGAGAAAAGTATTAAAAATGGTCGAAAATTGATTTAGGAAAATTTTACGAAAAATCGATTTTTCGGCATTTTCGCAATTCCCGATCTTTTCGCAACCTTAAAATTCGAATCCGGTAGGTCATTTAACATAAGAATCAGCTTCATTTTCTTGTTTTCGAGTTGTATAGAGGGTGTCGAATTAGAGCACCTTGCTCCCCGACTACATGTTTGAAAATAATGATTATTAAAAAAAGTTCTGAGGTAACACACATAAAAAAATACAGTCGAATTGAGAACCACCTCCTTTTTTGAAGTGTGTTAAAAATAGTTTTCAGAAGTTTGATTTTGTGATTGTAGAAATGCTGCAAGATGTTTCGTCATTTGTCTCTGCAGAAATAGTTGCCTTTATAATTGCCTGATCTGGTCTTACAAAGGGAAGGCAAATATTTATATTTCAAAAACTATTAATTTTAGGTATCGGAAAGTGTAAAGTAATATGGGAGTAAATTTTGTGGGGAATCCAGTAATAGTTTTGAAATTTTCTGACTTGGTCATGTAATTATTCAAACCATGTATATTATGTTCTGGTTTTTGTGGTGGCAGTAGTTATTCCTACATATTATTTTAACTGCCTCAAAACATCATTGATGCAGTTTTATTTAACCCAATGATAATTAATTTCCAAAATTTCAAATTGTTCAAAATTTCAAGAAAATTGCCAATAGCTCAAAAAATTACTTTATATGACCTCTTAGTAAAATGGATCAATTAATCTGAAAATAAAGTCAAACACAGGGTGTTCCATTTAAAATACAGGAGTTGATTTTCATACAGCAAAAAATGGGACACGCTGTATGGCAATAACTAATTTTAGTAAAGAGAAAACTTCCAGTACACAACAACTTTTGTATAAAACTTTTTTATCTCATTTCAAAAATAAAAGCACCATTTAGGTTTTTCAGAACTTTGAACCACCCTGTATTTTCTACCTCTATTCCTTCCTTTTTTCTCCCTGATTGAAGACGGTTACTGGACATATTCTGTAGATTGTGTTTCCTTTTTAAAAATAAAAGAAAACCTTCAAATAATAATTTATTTCCAATTTGTACACAAATTCACTTAAAGTAGTGGACTAGTATTATGCTAAAATTGTAAAACTAAATGGTCATTTATTCACATAAAGTTCGCAACACATACGCGTGACTAGAAGAACACAGAATAATTACAATGTTATATTTACACTTTATACAATATTTATTTTTATAAAATTCGGGAATTCTATTAATATTAATAGTATACAAAGGGTGGCATTTCTATATATTTATATACTTTATTGTGAATCATAAATATCTACAAAATAATATTATTATTTTCGTGAGACAAATTAACGCGGACTAATAAAGCAAGGTTCAAAAACATAAGCAAAGTAGCAATAAACTGCTTCGTTTTCGGTTCGTGTAGACAATCCAATAGCTTCCTCAAATAATTTAATTAGAAATCAAGAGCCGAATCTTAGTTTTGGAAACATTCTCCAGTAAAAAGGGTGAAAGATATAAACTTCTATTTGTTGATATGAACAATATTTATTTTTGTTAAAGTTCTTGCTTGTATCTCACGAAAACCAGGAGAATTCCGTATACTAACATTACAACAGCTGTGCGCAAGAATGGTCCACTCCTTCAGACTAGCTACAGCGTGTCTTCTTCATAAGACTATTAACTAAACTTCACCCTATCAGCTAAAAATAATCACAGGCATTTAACTTAGAATAAATGATTTGCGGTTGCTGAAGGTTTCAAGTGATCTCCTAAAAGATACGATGCAGCCCCTCCTGTAGCACCAAGTAGGGTGGTAAAAGGAGAAGACAACGCAGCGGCCGCAGCTGCAGCTGCATGATGAGAACCATTGTGAGATTGCAGATGATGCTGAGTTTGGGATGATAACACTTTGTTGGCTTGCTGTACAAGGAGAGCTGTGTTACATGACTGAGGACTCATAGATGACCATTTGTTGTTGTTGGAAAGCAGAGCTTCGTCTGAAAGTTTACCTGAAAAGAGGAAGAATATTAGTACCATAACATCCTTTTGGTATGAAACTAGTTCAAATAGAAAACACTGGAGGAGGAGGTGATTCAAGAATAAAAGGAGGATGAGCCCTAAAATTTTTGTTTCATTCCGTCCATATGAAATCTTTCAGGATTATTATAATACCTAGACCTAGATATTATTTAAGTATGAGTAACTAATAATGGAAACTGTTAGCTTGTAAATTAAATTAACCAACTAAAAGAATGGATGAAGCGCCGAGTTTGGATATTCCAAGCTATCGCAGCAAAGTAAATTCATCTCGTGACTTTTATTGTCGCTCCAAAGGTTGCAGCAATTTATCATAGCGCAAATAGATATTACACAAAATCGAAGAAGACAATATTATTTTTATATTCCATACATAAATCTAGCGAGCAGCTGGCTAGCATCAAAACATTTCATATGTGTTATTCATTCCCAATAACCGAGAGGGCTGTACTTCTCCAGTGAGTCGCAGGACAGAAACGCCACACCACTCTGACATTTAATCTAGAAAATTGCCCGCTACCGCTCATTTATTTCCATTACTGTCAACTCTTTAGTTGGCGTTGGAGGAGTCTGCAGAAGCGAGCAATCTGATGTCATATTACTTGATAAGAGGACTTCTTATGGAACAAAAACTTTTCAGAAGCTTCACTAATGTAAAAACACAGCCACCTACGAAATTACGAGCACGCGTTCCGTTTAAGCGGACGCTTAATTGCTACAGGTGTTGGCCAATTTTCTTGAGAGAACAAAATTTCGTAATAGCTTTCGAGAAATTCATACGCATTTAGTGGACTGTAAATTAGTTTCTTCAAAATAGAAATAAGTTGAATTCTCTTTAAAATGAATTCAGAATTAATGGAGAGCTGACATTTATGTAGAATAAGCGAAATGGTTATTCTCTACCTGGTGCCTTTAAAATAACCATCACGATGATGGTTAAACGTAATGGGAAATTTCTCATCGCCGTCATTTTCCAAAAACAAATGATTTAAGCATACCACATCATAAGGAATGACTTGTAGGAGTTGCATAATTCACATCAGGAAAGCAAACGGAAAAATAAGTTGTGAAAGACCTGCCGTTTACTGTAATACAAGGTTCTGACCTTCTAACAAGATTCTGCTGCACGGGTTGTATCATCCCAGGATATATTTCAGCAAATGCCGCAATAATCCTTTGCCCCAATGCATGCGGATTGTCTACTGGAGTAGAGTACACGCCATCTTTCACATAGTCCCACAAAAGGAAATCTCACGGGGGGACCGCCCTGACCCATGGACAATCTCTCCACGACCTATCCAACAGCCTGCGTAATTTAAATTCAACCAATTTCTCACAATTTGGCCATAATGCATAGGAGTTTCATTCATCTGAAACCACAAATTCCTCTGAAGTTGCAATGGAGTATCATCAAAAAGATTTCTAAGGTCTTCCCTCAAATGTGGTCCTATACACGGTCTCCTATTATACCAGCCCAAACATTGTGCTGAAACCGCTTTTGATGTGCGCAGTTTCTAATGACGCGAGAATTTTCAAAAGACCATACGTGATTGTTGCGTTGATTGAAAACTCCTTGCCGAGAAAGTATGCTCTCATAGGTCCACACAAAATCGATTGCGATTTCTCTGCAGCAGCCACCGACAAAATGGCATCCTTAGAATTACATCTTCTTCTAGTTGAGCCTGCACCCTTAATTAAATAACGATACGGATGGTAGTGCTCGTCTCTTAGGTTGTCATTAACAATATGAACATCAACACCAAACATATGCGACTATATCCAAAATTCCTTGTTCAAAGGTTAGTGGTTCTAACAGTGTGTGGACGTCCGTTGTCTACTCGAATTGGCAGCAACTGACCTGTTTCTAAAACTCTTATAACGGCTTATAACATTTCCATCTTATTGGTGATGGAATACGAACATACCTAAATCTCCCATATAATATAAAAATCGATGTGTGTATGTATGTATGTATATTCCCTATGGACTTCAAAACGGCTGAACCGATGTTGATGAAATTTTCAGGCAATCTTCAGATTTGCCCGGCGGGTGATCCTGTGAAGTTTGGCAGCGATCGGATCAACAGAATTTTTTGGAGTTTACTCCTTAAGAATCTAATTTCAGTTATAGCCCGCGGTACGAAAATTTTATGAGTAATAAAATCAAGCGTTAAATTTCGCGTTAACTAAAAGTAACGCGTTACGTTCATTGCAATTATGTATGTATCTATGGATACGGCTGTTTATGTCTGACTGCATAGAGCATGGAAATAGTGAAAATAGAGTGGCATAGATTAGATATGACAGTTGGCGTTGTAAAGTCAGCATTTGCAGTGTTTGTTCGTTCCTAAATTAGTTGAATCTTTTGATTTAATATGGGAAAACCTAATATTAAATACTCCAAATATTGCTTAGTGCCGAAATGCGAATCAACACCTATTCGAACACCAGGAAAAGTATATATTTCATTGCTAGTGGGATCGACGTTTAGCAGATTGTCACTTAATTACTGAATTTATAAACAATTTATATTTTGATGTAGTTGAACATTTTAAAACATAAACCATCTGATAAATACACATTTGGGTATAAAACTGACATTCGCGTGTACCCTATTATCAAGTGATTGAAGTTAAAATAATCATTCGTAAGGAGTAAACTCCAGTCGTGCGTCGGAGCTGACACACAAGTTTTTTTAAATAAGACAATGAATAACACTATGGTTTGCTATTATATCCCAAATAATTTCAGTTATTGTTAGAACGTGTTCATAATGTCAGTAAATTTTACTAAAATAGGATTTTCAAGTTACCCACAAAAACGCCGTATTTTAACCACACATCATAATTCGAATAATTGTGAAAGATGTGAGTCGATTGCACCACTTTTTCAACACCCTGTATACATATATCCTGGTATCTTCTGATCTGATGATGAAATGCCATATTCGCACGGTAAAATTATGTTTATCACAAAATCCTTTTAATGCTGCTTCTAGATCTCTCCTATTTTCTAATAATACAAAGGGGTCGATTATTCTGCCTTGGCTCTCTGTCTTTACAACTGCATTAAAATATCCTACATTATATTAAATTCTCAAGGCCCTTCACAAAACCTAGTACATATTCAATTTGACTGTAAACCGCGTCTACACCCTCACTTAAGTTGGAAGCCTGCATATAGAGCTGTATTATTACAGTACTAAAGTAACCCCAAGTACCATTTAAAACTTATTCACTATACATATAAATAAAATGTGTATTAATTACCGTTTCCATTCATTGGCTTTACGTCATTCGACGACTGATGCGAAGAAGCACTTGTATTGGAGTTAGGCGTCGTGGATATTCCAGAATTCGGAGATCCAGGCTTGACATCCTTACTGCCTAAATTATTCGACTTCGAATTCCCATTACTTTCCGCCTTGATATTCGTCTGATTATTCGAACTATCGGTGGAATTATTGGAAGCCTTTTGTTGAGCCAATCTCTCTTGTTTACGGAACTTGGCCCTTCGATTTTGAAACCAAACCTGCAATTAAACAGTGTTTGCAAAACGCTCTCATACGAATGACACAATAAATAAAGGCCGAACTGATTACGCTGATTGCCTCGCGGCCCGCGTTTAACATAAATAAAACGGGTAGCGTTAAATTCTACGCGGGAGCAATTTTAATCTGGCTGTATACTGGAGTAATTATGAACGCAGGGTGTATGTATCACGGGGCGCCTTGTTTATGTGTTCTTTAAATACTGGCACATTGTTCAGTTGCATAGGATTCAGCAAACTGCACCCCAAATCACTATTGCCAACTTTGTACCATTATCGTAAGCTTCATCAAGCGGCTCATTTTCAAAGAACAGTGGAATATAAGAGAAACAATAGAATAAGCTCAATAATTAACAACAAAAAATGGCGAGTAAATGTCTGAAAGTTACAAATTATTACAATTTCCATGCACAAAATTATTGTCGAAAATTTACAAATATTCTGACAATTTTGAAAAAAATTGCATAGTGAGAATAACTATTAGGTATACGTATGTGATGCAATAAACACATTTTATTTGTACCGACCGTTGCTGGTGCCGTCAATTGTATAGTAAAAATAACAATTGGGATGTGCGATCCCACATGGCTCGGGCCTCGGCCCGTTGCTATTTTCATATTCAGCTGAATCACTAAGTCACACACGTAAAATTGAAATTCTTTTCTGTGCTATATTTACCTACACTTTAAACTGAATTTTAATATTAACTGGAAATTTTAGAAATAAGACTTCAGGGAAAATAAATTTGTACGTACATTCAGAAAATGAACGCTATTGAAATTTGTATGCTTTCGACATACTATAGTAGTGCACGCAAGTCCATTCTTGAATGAGAACAAATCGTGTGAAATCATTCAGGTAAATGTTTGAATATGCAATAATAAATTGAACCAACTTGATTTAGGCTAAACAGAGCAGAGTTTTTGATAACTCTCATTAAGCTTCCATGTCCGTTCGTTTTTCCAGCTGAGGGGAGACGGTGGCTGTGCTGCATCCTCGTCCCAGAAAAAGCTTGTTAAGCGTAGGCTGCGCTAAATTCAATCAAACTTGTAAACAGTCAGATGAGACTCGAATACCGATGAATCTTAATTGTCTCTCAATAAAGCAGCGGTCGGCACAAATCAGTGCAGAATCAGAGTCGGCAGACCATTGCATAGCAAGACGATCCTCTGCAAACAGCAATCAGCAAACTTCCCTCCTTGCAGTCAAATCATTGATTTTGACCGAGACTTTGCTTCAAGTTTAACTGTTACAGACAAACACACCAGGTTAACGAATCGACTTGTAAATTGCGTCGTTTCTGAGTTGATGAAATACGTTATATTTAATTATACAAGTTCACGAATAGATGATTTCATATCACACATGGATGTCAACTAATTTTATTATTAGACAATCAGACTTTATTTCACACACAATTACTATTCAATTTCTGCGAGCAAAAGCGAGGAATATTGAAGCAGACGACGCAGGAAGGTGTATTTTCATCTCCTGCGTGTTTTAGCTGGGGACCATAAGTACGTACCAAATACATGTGCAACCACGGTTGGTAGAAATACCAAAACGCATCATGGTAAAGATGCTATCGAATATTATAGTGAGATAGTTTATATGGCGAATTGCGCGCCAAAAACACGACTCGGGAAACTAGTAATGTATGAAAATAGTGATTTAAGATAAGAGTATCGTAATAGTTCATACCCATTGTGTATCATAGTATGTAGTTATGATAAGAGTACCTTATACAAGGTTTTATCTACTATCAGCTTAACCACGACTATCAAATTGCTTAAGAGATAATTAGTAAAAGAGAAATAATAATAATAATTATGCACAAAAAAGTAGCAGACATACACGTATATATTTTGACTTCCGTCAGTACTCTTTTTCGTCTGTGCGAATGAAAAATTCTTCCTCGGACATCCATATAGCGCAATTTGATATATTAACACCGAGAGATGTTGAAGGAAGCCATTTCAAAGCTACACTGCTGTCCAAGGAAAAACTTCTCATTCGCAGAGAAGTCAAAAGAGTACTGACGGAATTCAAAAAAATATATACGTACCGGCCTGCTACTTTTTTGTACATAATTATTATTTCTCGTTTACTAATTATTTCTTACGCATATATGATAGTCGTATGGTCACGCTGATAATAGTAGATAAAACGTTAAAAGATACTTTTATCGTAACTTCATATTACGATACAGCTCCGAGGGTTATGTTTATGTCAAGATTATCTCCAAAAAATATTCGCGTATTAAACGCATAATCTTTCATAATGTTCGCAAGGTTTTCAAAAGATGTACATACTTTTATTTAAAACGTACCCTCCTTTCTTCACTAAATGCACGGAACTGATTCCAAACGGATTTGTGAGTTTTCTTGGTATTCTTGGCAGTGGCGGTTTCTCCTTAAGGTCAATTGGTCAATGACCCTCCTAAAATATTCTAATCAAAACCATAATTTTAATTAAAATATTTTTTGTCTAACAGTCTCAAATTTAAAATCCTCAGCGGACTGCATTCGCCGCAATACTAGAAATAGCCAAGCGTCAAGCCGCGCTTCGCGCTCGCTAGCAAGCCGGGACATTATTCAAATTGACCCTGCACAGCTCTTATGGCTTATGGAGAAATGCATGTAAAGAAGAACAGTGATAGCAGATGGCGAATTACTGAGTGGAAGTGAGAGTCACCTTTTACTCCTATATCTCCAACGTGGTCAATGTCCCGATGACAACTGCGCAGAATCGAGTTTAGTTCAACAGTATTCAGTTATATTTTCTCTGGATCTCAGAACGCTGCTCAGTTCTTCTTACATAGCAGGCGGGAAATCTTTCTTTATTGTCGCGGTTGTGAACTGTGATAGTTGTGAAGTTCTGATCGTTGAGAAATTTTGTGTGTGTTTAGCAAAACAAGATGAGTGTTGTTGAGGATATATTTGCCTTAAAATCAGCTGGAAAATCAAATTATGAACGCCGGCTTGAAAAGAGGGAAAGTGGACGGCCGAAACCAAAACTGAATTTGAAGCAGACAACAAAGGATAAAGGTAAAAATGTCCAAAGCTATTTTAAAGAATCGATGTACAATTTGTGCGACTGGATTTGTGGATGCAGTGTTAAAAATGCGTTCTTTTGCTATCCGTGCTTATTATTTTCAATTGATGCTATATGGGCTAAAAATGGAGTAACCGATATTAAACATTTAAAAGACAAAAATAAAAAGCATGCTTCTTTCCGTACTCATATAAATTGTTCAGTTACGCCAGTTTAGGGCGTGTACACATAAGACAGCAACTTTATAGTGTGTATCACAAAATCAGTGCACGACTTTAATGAATGAATACTTAGGTATATTTTAAACAAATTAATTGATTGTGTAAAATTTTGCGGAGTCTTTGAAATTGCATTGCGCGGTTATGTATATATTTTTAGTATGTATTAATTATAAGTGCCAAAACTAAAATGACCTCCCTGGATATTAACCCACGAGCCGCCACTGATTCTTGGGGGTAGAGTTTTCAATTTCCTGACTAATTTCCAAATTATTGGCATCACCAAAACGTTGAATTTTTAAATTGCTTCATTTCAGACAAGCGTCGTAAATTATTGTAGGATATCATGTAGGAAAGTTTGTATTCGCGCTAAGCGGTTACTATAATAATTATATTATTATATTATATTATATTATTATATTTTGTAATATTTTTATATAAATTTCGTGAATTTCTGCATAAGTATATAGTATATCGACGTTTTGCACCCGTTCGGGGGCTTTGTCAAGATTTATTAAAAAAATATAAAATATTTGACAATTTTTGTCTTTCAAACAATTCAAAATTATAAGGTAACCATGATATAAAATAAAACTTTAGCACTTTTGATTTTGGAAACATTCGAATTTATGAAAGAGAAAAATGCATATATGTATTTATAGTTTAACAATAGTATCTATTAATAAGTAAGTAGCAGGGAGTATGATTTATTTTATTACATTACAGTAAATTTGACTTAAATTTTGTATATCAATTCTATCATTAATAGAGTTTTGTTCTTTTTTTATGTAGATCATTTCTAAGAATAGTTGAAATTTTAAATTTTTTTCTTCTTTTAAAATTTTGGTATCATTAAATTCAAAAGTATGATTATTGTTTTTCATGTGTTTACAAATTGCTGAATTACTGTTTTTGTATTTGTGTTGTTTAAGCTTGGTTTCTAAATGATTTTTAGATTGCCCAATATCTGTTTTTTCACAGTGTTTACATTTAATTTTGTGTACAGTATGTGTTTTCATTAGTTTAGGAATTGGTGTTTTTAAATTAGAATATAAAAATTTTAAGTTGTTATAATTTTTGTGTGAAATTTGTAAGTTGTATTTTACTAATAATTTATTAATATTGTGTGAAATACCTTTAATATTATGGTAATGAAATGTAATTTTTACATATTTTCTTTCGGTTTTTTACTATCCGTATTATTATTGTAAAATTGATGGATTCTATTTTTTTATAATATTTATAATGAAATTTTTAGGATAGTTATTTTTTATTAAACAATTTAATATATACTTTTTCTATTGCGGATATTCTGTATTGTGGGCTGGAGCTGGAGCTAGACACATAACAATACTCTTTTTGTGGCAAGTGGGTTGTTCAGAATTAGAACAAATACAACAGCCAGACCAAGTTGATTTAGTGTAGATACCATTCAGTTTCTATTGAATTTTTTATTTTATATAAAGTTAAATCTAAAAAAATTATTTGATCTTGTGTTGAAATTTCACTAGTGAATTGTAATTTAGGATGACAGTTATTAAATTTCGTTATATTTGTCAGGAGGAACAGCAGTTAGACAATCATCCGCATATCTAACAAAAAATGGTAAAGTGAAAGATAATTTAGGAATAATAGCTGTTTCTAAATCTTCTAAAACTAACTGAGCAATGGAGCTAGAAATTGGGGAGCCCATGGCACAGCCATTTGATTGTTTATAAACTGAATCTTTAAACTTAAAATACATAGTTGTTAGAGTAAATTCAGTTTCAGTAATGAAGTTATTTAATTTGAGAGAAGCGTAAGGTTCAATTCTGTTCGAATTTTTTTCTGGGATATAGAAATTTTCAGTTTTTTCTTTAAATGACCAGAAGTCTTTGATGTAATATTCACGAAATTTATATAAAAATATTAAATATAGAACTTAAAGCACCGTCTACAATACGATGTCAACTTTGAAAATGTATGGTACAGTACCGTAAAGTGTCTTTTGCATTATATGTTTCCTCATATGCGTTTTCATTTGAGTGATTTTTAGTCAGCATTTTGTAACTCGAACAGTATGATTTCTCGAAACAGATTATTCACAAGTAAGAACATAGTCAAAAACATTTGTAAATAAAATATTCGTTCTTTAAAATCACTCATATGGAAACACATATTATGAGAAAACATAAAATGTAAACGACACTTAATACAAACTACATTTCTAATTAATTTCAGGAAACTGGGTATTTAAATTGAGGTTAGTTCTTGTAATAGGAACTTGAAACAAAAAAAAGTTTCAAGGACAGATCGATGGATATCCCTTTATGACTGTAGTAGTTCTAAATGGGAAATATAACGTAAAACCTAAGAAACGGAAGAAAAAGTCTTGTTAGGACTGAAGCCTTGCACCGTATGATATATTAACGTGGGAATATGCTGAAAGGCCACGGTTTATCAAATCCTGCCAAGTGCATTTGTAAATAATTGTAAGTCGTTGAATATCTCCATTTTGCACTGATACGTTCAGAATCCAAATGGACGATTTGAAGACAGATGATATTTTAGCGACTTAATTACCCATATACGGAAATCGATAGTTCGTGCAAATTAGTTATTCCCGTTCTGAAATCGGGGTATCAATCATCAAGTAGGTACAACCCTCGTCAAAATCCTACGAATTCCTACATGAATTGCGAATGTTAATGACCGCTACACTCTCATCATTCAGAAAACGTTTAAGGTTAATCAAATGACCACTTAGAGGAGTCAGAATAACAAGAATTCATGTTCACATAAGGTTTGAGAAAGATTTCATACGTAACGGCTTGGAGCTTTTAAATTTCCTAGTACAATTTCCTTCTGTAAATGAAATACAACAGTTATATACTTTAAAGTGAAAATTTCCATTAGCCTTCAATCTATAAATAACCCAAATCTAAATAATTACAGTATTTCTGCAACAAATATAATCACAGACAAATTTAAACCGGATGCACACTGGGAGTGCAATTTGAAAATAATATTTACAAAATTCTGCGGTGCACCGAAATATTCCATTCTTAGATTTGTACATAGAAGACTTTGGAAGTATTCTCAATATACTGTACCAAGAAAGCAAAAAGAGAGTTGGCAAGTCTAAAAATACATCATTTTAAACAAACTTGTTGAATTTTGGAATGAATACAAGGTGATTCTCGAATAGTATTTCGGCATGTCAAAGTGACTAAGACCAATTATCTCGCCCGAATACAAAAATACTACGTTTTTACTAGTCCGTCACGAATTAGGCATTTCATTTGGTTATCTTTAGAAAAATTTGGATTGGATTTTGAGTATTTATTTTTAGATGAACAGATGTTTATAGATACAAAGTGTTGCACAAAGTAGGTACTTAAATAACAGTCTAGGTATCTGCAACAATGTGGTTAATAAGGGAGCTGCTTATAGAGGAAAATAAAAGAAGGGTGCTGCTATTTATACAGCTAGACTTAGCGTTTAGACAAATATGGGAGTAAATACCACATGTGTGTATTGTGACATATTTATTTACCAGTAGAACATTACCTTGTTGATTAATTTACACAGAAATCTACTGTAAGAACATAAAAGAATATTAAACGGATTTAGTTAAAGGTGCAGTCTCGGACAAGAATATAAAATGTTACCAATTTATTAAGAAAACAAGCTAAAAGTAACAATAGAATGTAATATATGAATCTCCCTTATTCACCTACGTATTGTATACAACAATAATAATAACAAAAAAAACAAATTATGGTTTAAGATGCCCTAACAAGTTTCAGAAAATCATAAATGATGTGAGCATTATCTTGCTCTACATCATTAGCAGTGAAAGAAAAACAAATTCATCATTCACCATTTAGCAAAGCTGTGAAAGTCGGTGAACATAGGAAATCTTCCATGCATTCGGGACAGGGATTGACAATAATATGTACGATGTGTGGTAGCACGCAGGAGGTTGGCTTTTAAGCTATTAGTGTTTTAGAATATTTGTCATCAGAAAAATCTACCTCGAGTTATTGACGACGAAGAAGAAGAAGAAGAACCACTTTAATAGCTTTAGACCCTCTGATTTCTACGAGTGTAATAATTCTAATATTGCCAGTTTCAGCAATTTTTCGTTTGACTGGAAGAAACTTTCTTGGACGCAGTGCTATATTTTTCAATCGGCTTAAAATTGAGCAGAACATGCTTATGATAATATTGAGCAGTGCAAATCTATTTTTGGATAAACCTACAACATTCAAGTATAACTAAACTCTATAATTTTCTGTATTTCGACAAATAGCAGACATGCCTAATGATATTTCGCGGAAAACGTGGGGTATTTTCAAACTTCCGTCCAATACAACAAAATTTCCTCTGGAAATATATTTTAAAAGATCCTTTACTCACAAAGGATTCTGAAGGAGTTTGTAAAGCCACTAATCCCAAATTCATTAAAAATTTCTAAAATGTCTCCCTTATAAGTAGTATTTCGTTATTGATTTACAAAGCAAAGAATAAAACGTGACATTTGAAATTAAGCAACTTTATTAACGAACAGAGAATGAATAATATATAGGCGTCTGGATGGCTGGCTGGATGATGCGACAACTTAACGTTACGTTTCTCTGCTCTGAATTGGATGGTACCTGCCAGGTGTCTTGTCACATTCACCGATTCTTAGTTCCCTACTGAGATTAACACGTAAATGACACAATCCTAGTTGGCCATCATTTTCATGCAACAAAACCCTGTTAATTTAATGGAAGTTGTCTGATGCAGTAGGTATGTGCTTATTTTTAGGTTCAGCATAAGTGAGTCATGGGGTTTATTTTTAGGGAATATTTTGAATTTTCAATCAAAAGTTTCGGGATACGTAAAACAGAGCTCGTGTTTAATAACGATGAGTTCTGAAGACAGTTTGTGTTGGTGTATTAAAGCTGGAAATGGTGCGATTAATTTAATCTTTGCTCAAGACAAAGTGCTCTAATATTTAATTTTGTGTGGCCACCCAGAAGGCATTTTAACGCATTGAAACTATTTGTTTTTAGTAAGTTTCCCGTAGTCCGTCTGGGAAATAAAATTAACTTTATATGTAGGGCAAAACATTTTCTTTTATTGCTTAGTCCGAGTTAATTCGTTTATCCTTTTTATTACTAACCAATTTAATAGGGAATGATGCTACAGTTTTGTGTTGAAATGTCAGTCTACTCGTGGATGTCACAAATGAACTTAAGGTTGTGACACAAAGTCTGCCTCCTCTATTTTAACAAACATTTAAAAATACAATGGCAACATAAAATTAATTTATGGGCACCTAGATACACTGCTAAATGCCGACTTCTCAAAATGAGAGTACTATGTAAAATTTCTAGGTTTGAGTTAGGTATATCTCAAAAAACAAACCTGTTGTAAAATTTTTATTATTAAAGTGCTTATAATAATATACTTAAACAACAGAGCTGACCACAAGTGGACATTATATTTAGTGTCCCCATCTTCTTTGTTTGAGTTTGCATTTCGACCACAACATATTGCTGCATGTTTAGGAATCCTTACAGCATCCAATATAATTCAAAAGGATACACTTCCACATGGAACGAACTAATGAATAAGATAACAAGAAAAACGCACAGATGCAGCCTCTGTTATTCTATTTGTATTATCTTGTGCTAAAAGTAGTCTCCTGGAGTATTTGCACAGTAGATTAGTCAGACCGTCGAGTAAAAACCATGTTGTTTGATCACGCTTGGGGCGCTGAGGGAGGACATTTCGTATGCAATGTGTATTTAACAAAGTGACAGGGGAACATGTATATTAAAGGATATGTGCCAGAATATGTGTTAAAATTTGACACGTATAGATGTCATTATATTGTTTATAATATTACTGTTAACGCCAGTAATATTTAATTTATTATTCATTTTTATTAAAGTAATAAATGTTCGATTAATTCCTAAAATATTGTATTTTGACATTTTATTTAAGCTTGATGTCTAACCAGTATCAACATAAGTATGACATCTAGTATAACTGGAAATTTACAAGTAATTCTCGCGAAAATGCTGACAACAGCAAACGGTTGTCCAAGAAATATCTACACCAAATCGTGGTGGAGTTTTGTCTACTCCAAAGCTGAAAGCATTAAAACACATGAAATATAGGACATCTACCATCCTATCCTAAGTTAATAATGGACAAGTGCGAACATTAAATACATGTACACAGTACATTAATGTGTGCTTATTGAAAACACATGTTACCAAACATGACATGTAGTCTTCTATTATTTTCAAATCCCCGTCAGGGTGGATTATGATGTAAGTAGCAAGTTCACGACCATTGTAATGAATATTAAATCATTTCCACTCGGAAATCTTCAATAGAATCTAACACACTGGCGTGTTAACCTAGGGAGGGTAGCGGCATCGACGATTTAAAATAACCAGAGGGGTGCTGATTATCCACCCCTGGTCTTTGACACGCTTTTTTGTTTGGCGCAAACAATGCTTAGAAATTAGCGTTTTTGAAGTTTGCTATCCATTTTAAGCCATTTACGTAGAAAAACAAACTGCATTTATTTAAAATTGAATCGAAAACATACAAGTTCTCAATTTTTACCAATTAGGCCTCTTCTTATACGGAGTATGTCAATACATATAAAACTGGATTTTTTTTGTATTTACATACTTGCAATAATTATAACACGTTTTTTGATGCGTTATGTCACAAAGAACAAAATTACAATATTCACTTTCGACTATTTACCTCTACCAATATCATCAGGCATATCACGGACTTCATCTAGTTATAGTTATAAGATCATTCTGATTGTTATTTATTGAAGTAACTACAAACTGAAAGGGTTAAACAATATTATTATCGGCTATAATAGAACAAGTGGTATGATTATCATCAAAGATAGTACGAGTAGAACCGAGTTGCAGATTCAATGAGTTCGAAGGACGAGTTGAATGTGCTGTTCCGGTTTCACAAGTGATATCCTCGATTATTAATCATAACTCGCGTTATATTTAACGGGAAATTATAATGAATAAGAAGCAAAAAATATGGCCGTCAAATGCAGAATGGATTTAATACGGGATGTTAGATTCACACTTTTGTGGATATAGGGATTCAGTAGGAGGCGGTGTTTAGCTAGCAGGACAACGTTTGCTAAAGGTGCTGATACGTGTAATGGTCCAAAAAATGTTTAAAAATTAGCAACAAATTTCCTCCAACAGTGGATAAAAAAATACATACGCTACGGGAGTTCGGGGACAAACAGGGTTTTTTATAAAGAGTATTTTTTTGAGAAGTTAGAAATAATTCTTTTTGTCCTCTTTTTTTAACCCAATCCGCGGACATACCTACCAGTATAACGGCATTTAAACCATTTTGGTCGGCTAGTTTTTGAAATATTTCGAATTTTTTGATTTTTATGCGTTTTCAAAACCTCATAAAACGAGTTCGTCTTTCTCTCCAGGAAAATTGATGTAATTTCGAACAATTGCTGTAATAATATTGATTTTTTAGTGTTTTGTTATTTTTTCTTATTGTTTACCGTTTTGTTGTGAATTCCAAGCCTGATTAAACGTTCCGCAACAAATTTGTTTGTTTAGCTCTAACTAGTATTGTATATTCTTCAAATAATTTCTTAAGAACAAAAGATTATATAAATTTATTGTTATACGTAAAACAAAGTCACCTTGGTATCGGCTGAAAATGTGAAATGTATTAAAAAATCAGAAAATCCGAAATATTTCAAAAACTAGCGCAGAGACAGATCAAAGTGGTTTTAATAAAATCGAAAGAGGATAAAAAATGGTGCAAAAATTAATATATCCTTCCATTTAAAAAAGTCGAGCTATCAATGTTTTACAAATCTCAAATTTAATGGTCCGTATCATAATATAAACGCAATTGTATGCTACGGCGCATATCGCTCCTTGCTCCTCCCACTTCGATGACGTAAAATCGAGGTGGCGGTTCGAGAGACACCAACCATATACCTACTTAGATCTACATATGTGACAAACAAATAGCGCGAATGCAAGATTTGAATTGTCACTTCAAAAAATTGTAGCTGTCAAACACTTCTCAATTAGGTAATCATTTTCTTGAATAAGCTCACCCCCATCCAAAATTACTCGTCTTCATCTCCAACAAACCATTTCTTAATTTCCATACAAAAACTTTCCTCAAATACTGCAATTTTCCTATTTGAATCAAACATTTTTCACTGGCAATTTCTATATTAAGTCAGACTTTTTAGCCACCGCACAATTTCGCATTTTGACGCTTGTCACCGGATCTTTCGGAGACTTCGCGCCAATTTCGCCTCGATGTGACGTCATGCGCAGTGCGAGACGGATTCCGGTCGGCAACGTAGCACGGCATGGTCCGTATCATTGACTATCCCAATTCTCTAAAATAAAGTTTGCAACGTAGCAGATATCTTCTTTCATGTTTAACACAACAATCAAAATCACAACTTTCTACCTAATTTAGTTTCCGAGATACAATTAATTTTTTAAAGCTCCGCGAAAATAATTTTAAAACATGCAGGTTACAAATTAGAGCGGCTCTTGTACTTGGCACTTTTTTCGTATTTCTAACTTTAGTGGAGTTATGGAGGAAATACGGTAGCGTGGGACACCCTGTATAGTTAGATTTAGAGTTCTTGCTTATATCCTCGTCTTCGCGTGTTTCACCCTCAAGGTTGCTCATCATAGTGAAACAGAATATGGCTTGAATTTTTTTCAAATGTTTCATTTTTCGGAGAAATAATCTCAGAAATATTGATGTTTTCCGGTGGCTTATTATTACCTATCTTTCTTACCAGATGTAGAAATGTAAACAAACTTAAGTATTTTTTGAAGCCAGTTGCACTATATTTTAGGACTTCTAGAACAGATTTTTGATGAAAATTACTAAATAAAAGCTACCCCGTGCGTAAGGAAAACATGCAATTTGGATTTACGATTGATATAAGTAAGAAT
The DNA here is from genome assembly GCA_963966045.1 of Xestobium rufovillosum. Taxonomy (NCBI): domain Eukaryota; kingdom Metazoa; phylum Arthropoda; class Insecta; order Coleoptera; family Ptinidae; genus Xestobium; species Xestobium rufovillosum. Next base: position 36,553,185 of record OZ014492.1, read on the forward strand.
GGGTTAACCAAGATCTAAAGATCACAATTAGCAATAAACAATTTCAAGATACTTTGATAAACAGGTGAATATGAAGAATATGGGCCCCAACACAAATATAACGATGATACTTAAATATATTTTATGTTTTGGCACAAACTCGTAACTTGCGGATTTTCGTGTTATTTTTAAAGTAGCATTTGCTCTATTTTTAACATTTGTTACCAAAAATGTATAATGTCTTGCATGCTCCGTATTCACTGAAATTTGCTTCACTTTTTCATTTAACAATTGCAAATCAAGTTGACGGCGAACGTGTCCTTTTAATTATGATGGTAATTCAATGAAATTCCATCAATATAAATCCACAAAACATTATTAGTTCAATCAAATAATTTTTACACTACGTTCTCATTCACAAAAATATCTGATTGAACCAAATTGTGAGTATTAAAATCGCTGGCAGTTACAAATAGATTGATTGAAATGCTAGAATAACTTTTCATGCGGGGAATAACTATAAAAAAATAATTTCTTTTCTCCTGGCAGAAATAGGATCATTGTGACGTATCCTTTTGAATAGCGCGCAAAATATAATCAGAATAATTTTATTTATACATTATAGAAGATGATACTGAAACAATTTTATTCTGGGAAATTGTTAAACAGGTGAACGTGTGTTTGTTTTCTGTAGTAAGTTGTCAAAATTCTAACTCAAGGCCACATATTTCTGTTGGTAATATACAATTATTTTATGAGAATTCGTTGCAACAAATAAAATAAACAAAAAACGTTATTGAGGCATACATAAGTGAATATTTCAAAATGAATAACTGGTAGCTTTAAAATATTTATGAGCATGTTCCTAAACTGCGTCGTTACCCCTAGACTACCTACCCTAAGAGGGTCGAATGCGATCCCTGTTACAGCTACTGGGTATCTATTTTGTATGGAATTTATGGATTTCTATATTAATTTGAATATTGACTCATCAGATACCCGAAATATTTCATCGCATTGAAAATTTGGTGATGATAATGTATTTATTACAGACTTAGTGCACCTTTTTAGGTAAGATAGTAAAAATATTCTTATTTGAGTTAGGTAACTCAAAGTAATGGGGGTGCAAATAGAAGCTAAAGTATACTCTCGATTTCTAAATAAATTGTTATTGTTACCCGTGACTCACGTCCTTGGTTTTTTGGTAAAGTTCTTCCATCCTCATTCGTCTGTATGCGGAGACAATTTCTTCTTGTGTGTGATACTTAGACGCGTGTGTTATTTAATTAAAAATGTCATATTTCGTAACGATTTTATAAATATTTTTCTTGGTTTTTCTGCTACGATGTATGTACCTTCTGTTTGCTGTTTGGCGACAAACAAGTTATTTACATTTTAGGGATGACGATTCCCGGTTATTTCATCTTCCCCATAATCCCATTATTTTAAAAATTATTATTATGTATTAGCTTATGATATTTTATTTGCTTCCAAAGTCCCAATACAAAATAGACATATTTATTTGAATGTAATTTGATTTATAAAATTGAAGTCTGTATTCCTGCATGTCTACAGTCCTGCATTCTGCCTTTTCTTCACTTTTTCCAGTTCAATTTCCAACGGGAAATCCACAAAGACCCCGTACAAAATCATAATCATCTCTTTCACCTTCTACTTACACGCCAATGTTATTGTCAATGTCGTCTAGAATCGACCTGCAGTCCAAGACTACCTTTTTTCGATAATTCTACAATTCTTAATTATAATTTTTTGGTTTCATTACACAAAAATACAAATTTGTGCGCTATGTTTTAAGTCCCACCCTTGAGTTAATTGTTGCTTCTAAACCAAAGTATATAAGACAAGTGGACCGACTTGCCTCTAAAAGGTGAGTAGTATTATTTGTCCGAGCTTATAGGCAAGAGAAGGGAAGTGCGAGAGGGGAATTGGGCCGATTTTCCTTATTTCGCGCGTAGGAAATGCGACGCGCTCAAAATGTATCATGTCATAACTCCCTCAAAAATTGTCTTATCGAGTTGCAATTCTTTTTAAATTATTTCTTAAACTTTCAGGATGCTCACGAAATCTTTCAAATTGCAATTAGATAATTACTTTTCATTCTGCTTTGCGATTTTCGAAACGTTGTCTTTTTGGTGCAGTGGAATTTTCACCTATCGAGAAACTATGCTCAAACTTCCAGCGGCAAAGTTATAGAGAAAGGATTGAATTTTATTTTACATCAAGATTGAATTCATTATCTCGCATAGAAAAAAAGTTATGGCGATTTGAACACGATAATAGTTCTGAGCGCGTAACTCATGAAATCGTATACCTGTCAGTGGCAACCTTTTCCTTGCACGTTGCATAGCCCGAAACACAATTAGGCACTACACATTTTCGTCCCATTTTGATATTTTCATCACACGGCGAATACTTATAAAATAAAACCAAATACGTCTGCGCACATGTACAGTCTCCTAAAGAGTTACGCGCTCAGAACGATTATCGTTTTCAAATCGCCATAACTTTTTTTCTATACAAAGTAATGAATTGAATCTTGGTGTAAAATAAAATTCAATCCTTTCTCCATTACTTTGCCGCCGGAAGTTTGTCCAAATTCTAAAAATGAGCATAGTTTCTCGATAGGTGAAAATTCCACTGCAACAAAAAGACAACGTCTCGAAAATCGCAAAGCGGAATGAAAAGCAATTATGTAATTGGAATTTGAAAGATTTCGTGAGCATCCTGAAAGTTTAAGAGATAATTTTAAAAAAATTGCAACTCGATAAGACAATTTTTGAGGGAGTCATGACATGATATATTTTGAGCGCGCCGCATTTCCTACGCGCGAAATATGAAAAATCGGCCCGATTCCCCTCTCTCACTTCCCTTCTCTTGCCAATAAGCTCGGACAAATACTACTCACCTTCTCCTCTACTGTATGCATGGGAGTCGATACACTTGTCTTATTCACTTTGTTCTAAACTTAATTTGAAAATATTATTCTCGACTAGCCCTCAATAAAGACAACCTGATATGTATCACCACTTTTGTGGAGCGCAGTTTTATTCAGAACAATGAAAATTGCCCATCCAGGAACAACTTCATTCGGTAGTATTTCGGAGCCACATATAATGCGATAATGGTATTGATCCTGTGATGATTGTGTTTAAAGTGAATAGTAATCGGTAACAGACGGCATGAGATAGACATTTATTTTATTACAATTGCTAGCAAAGCACAACTGCTACACACTCAGCTTAATCACTTCCCCGTCATTGAAGCCCGTCCTTTCTCTGATGTACCGACGTTCTGGTGGCGATAATTAAATTGTGATTATTGATTTTTGCTCCTTCATTCTTTTGGAAATAGTCATAGCGTGTCGAACGCGTTGTACGTCGCTAAAATGCCACTGTTATCACTATTAATAATCATCTTTTTATAAAAATGTTAAAAATAGTATCTCTTTTGCTATTGGTTGTGTCGTATGACAATGAAACTGTGTTTATGACACTATTATACAGGGTACAAGAAATTACTTGGCCAATTTAGATCATTTTAAAACCCACTAACTTTATTTCTTCAAAAAAACAGCATAATAAATAATAATATTTAGATTTTTTCTCAAAATTTACCATGCAACTGAAGCATATAAAAATGTTCTCATAAAATAGTTATATATAGTGTACCACCCCATTGCCCATTCCCATTTTTAAATACATGTGTGAATTATGTATAACAAATACAAAGTAGGTAAACTGTGTAATGGAAAATAAGATTTCAAAATTAACATAAACTTGAACGGGCCATATCCTCTAGAATACTACATGATAACTTTCTTCCGGATAATTACCGCCTATAATTTCAATAAATTTCGAAGCGAAAACCTTTCTAGGACAGGGGATAGTCATTCTCACAGATCAGACTATCTCTAGGGGGCGACTTGCTAAATGGAGTATAATAGAGCTGACATCTCTCTGTGGGCGAGTCGCGTTCTACGAAGGGAAATTAATGCATGTTTTGCTCCAGCCATGAACATCGAACCAGCGTGACGTACCCATATATATGAGTTCGATATACTGCAATGAGCAAGACTGATACATGCATCCTGAGGGATTTAAGGAAACTGACAATTGTTTAATCGTGAGATCAAAATATCAACATCGATATTTTATTACGTCTTTGGGGATTCATGCGTGGGAAACAATAATTCTGGCACCAACTACACCAGACGCATAATTTTGATCAGTTGATAGATATTTATAGACTACAGGTCATTCTTTCGAGCTATGCTTGATTTATTTTTATAAAAAGGATAAAATGTTTGTAAGGAAACACCTCGAATTATTCGATCAATCACAACAGTATTAAGTATTTTATTGAAGTGACTAAATTATATTTAAAATGTTGGTTTTAAAATATAATTTGATTTTAAAAATTTAGATTATAGTTCATTAGCTACTTTTTCTCAATGTCTAAGATTACAAAAAAAGTCTTCATGGTTAACTAATTACACCAAATTGATGAGTTCTGAAAGTAAGAAGATAGTGAACCGTCACAGAAAAAATAAAACAGGAGCGCACGCGGAAAGTTCGAAATTACGCAAACGTAAGCCACTGAGCGAAAATAAGGCATGCTGTGAATATAAATTAAAGCATGGAGTGGTGAACCTCAGGGTTCCATTCTTGATCCCCTACTGTTTACTGCTTACACTAATAATCTTGAAAACTTTGTGAAATACTGTGGTATGCCGATGACACTGTGGTTGACCGTTTTTCTTCTTCTTTTTCCTCTTTCCGTTGTTACATTTTTTACTCTTAAAAGCAAGAAAGAACCAAATTTGGTCCGCTGAAAATTCTCGTGCAACACGGAAACAAAATTTTCTACAAAGATTAAGTTTCAATGTTTTTATACGATCGATAATCTTGTAGAATTTTTAATTTACGATGGAACTCTAACATCCCAGAGATATTTTTAGAGATCTTGAAAACTGTAGTAGAAAAGAGTTTTTGGATGGCCTGCCTCTAAATGTAAGAGGGAGATGTTGGTATCTTCTGGATAGAACTAGAGTATCTCGGGTGGATAAGGGGTTGGGCCCGTGGTACTGGTCAGCGAGGTCTCCTGATCTGACTGCTCTCGATTTCTACCTTTGGGGGAGCATCAAGGACCAAGTGTGAGAGCATCATTTGCGAACTTGGCCCTGCAGAAATCCGACGTAAAACAACAGGGGGCGTCACTTCACATGTTGCACAATGCCTGGATGTTGGTGGTCAACATTTTGAACATTAATTTGTTGCAAAATATTTATTGTTTAGGTACATTGTTTTTGTATATAATTTAAGAGTTCATCTTTCTTAACCAAATTGAATAAAATTAGCTTCCAGTCTTCTAAATTTTGTTTTGATAAATTTGGGTAAGATTCGTTGGAAACTCACAAGCTCTACTAACAAATATTTGTGAATTTCGTGAATTTTTGGTAAAGGTAGATAAAAAATATTGTGTAATAAATATAATCTTTTCTTAGGAAAAAAATATGTCATTTTTAAACTTTTATAAATTTTCTTAAATAAAATCTTGACAAAGGCTCCACCCGTAGTCGAAACGTCGATTATATTTATTATACAATATTTTTTATCTACCTTAGTAGTTAGAAAATGAGAGCCTCAGATACGAACCCGTTCGGAGCACATAGCGCCATCGAGTTCTCGAGGTGCCATCGACTTCTTCGGCAGTGACCTTGAAAGAGACCAGAGGCTGCTGAAGGAGTCGTTGAGGCATCCGAAGAAGTGTCTTCAGCAGCGGCATCTGCAGCAGCAGCCTCTGGTGTCTTTGAAGGTCATTGCCGAAGAAGTGGGCATGTCTTCAGCAGCGTCTGGTGTCTTTCAAGGTCATTGCTGAAGAAGTGGTCTTCAGCAGCGTCCAGGCGCATGCGCCGGGGCTATTCCTCAGGTCAGTCCACCCAGTTCTTCGGCAATGACCAGAGGCTGCTGAAGGAGTAATGTCTTCAGCCTCTGGTGTCTGGGGGCCTTTGGTTGCGGCTCAGGCGCCTGCGCCGGGGCTCCGCCTTCAGCAGCTTCTGGTCATTTGCTGAAGAAGTGGTCTTCAGCGGCCCCCCTGGTGTCTCTCATTCTGTTGGGCCTTTGGATGTGGCTCAGGCGCCTGCGCCGGGGCTGTCGCGTACAAAGCACGTGTTGCTCACTGTTCAGGCCAGTCCATCCTGGCCCCATCCACTTCTTCGGCAATGACCAGAGGCTGCTGAAGGAGTCATGTCTTCAGCAACGGTGTCTTTGGGGCCTTTGGCCGTGGCTCAGGCGCATGCGCCGGGCTCTGGCTATGAGAGTGGGCGGGGCAACAGCCAATAAGAGTGGTTGTGGGCAGCATCCAATCAGAATTGTTGTTAGGTGCTGTTGGGCCTTTGGATGTGGCCCAGGCGCCTGCGCCGGGGTTTTCGCAAAAATAAAAACGTTGAATATATTTTTACATCAATATAATTAAAACTATAATCTGTATACAGAGTAGGCATGCGTGTATTTTCTGGGCAAATCGAAGCCCTGCAGCTTCTCATACCACTCTTCTGACCGATTCATTACCCGGTGTATACTCAACGATGCGGTCATGCAGGATGAGACAGTATGCGGTTGTGTTGGGCGGAAAATTCTCGCTCGACTCAAATTCTAGACGCATATCTATGGGTCCAGGCTTGATGCTTTCCGACTGCTTTGATGCGTCAATCACCACGATGGGCGCTAGATCCTTGAACTGTTCCTTGCCGTATAACGGCTCGCCAACTTTTCCATAGTATGAACTCTGGAAGTTCTGGTACATTTCGTATAGCAGGGCGTATTTCCCCGTGGAGAAATCCAAGTTTAAATTCTCGTAGGGGAAGCACTCAGAATTCAGGTACAGTTTGACGTTTGTCAGATTGCAGTGGTCAAATTTGCTTGAATCCGTGTCCAAATTCGCTTTGCGATTCGTCTGGAAGGCGACAATAACGTAGCGGGGTTTCTCCAACCGTGTTGCAGTCTTGACGGCCCACGTTTGTTTCGTAGCTTGCGGCAACACCGGATACTCGTACAGCTCCCAGCTGCGAAAACATATCTGCAACGTTCTCTCTTCCTCGACAATATTGAGAAGTTTTAGGTATTCAGCATCCGATGGATAGACGCACGGCACCCTCCAATGAACCTTGCTCAACTCAATTCTGGTGTCCTCGTTACCCACGAAAGCGTTCCTATCGTTTTTCGATCGAGTCAAAATGAGCTCGTGACACACATTTAACAGAATTTTGGGGTAATCTTCCAAGAATCCCAGCAGGATTCTTCCCGGGATGCACACGTTAAAGTTCCCGTTCGCGTCGATAAGGTGGCTCGGTGAGTCTCCCGTATTCGTCCAGCCGGCATTCTCCAGGGCACCTACCTCACCCACATTCAGAGAAACTACACCCTTCAGTGTGCTCGTGATGCCCACGTTTTTTGTTCGATCCACCTCCACCCCGTTTATTTCATAGCGGACGTCGTCAAAGAGGAAACTGAGGGCGTTATTTGTTAAAGCCGCATTTCCGCCTCCTGCACCCTTGATGAACCTGCCCTCTATGTAGATGCTGCTTAGATGCGGCAGTACGTAAACGTCTTGTTGGTGGATTGGTATGCGAATTTCGTCATTGGCGTTGAATGTTGTTGTTGTCACGAACGGTTGATGTACGTGCACCTCGACACGGCGTGCTGACTCATCCAAAACAGCACCGTCCAGAACACGAAACGTGTCTACGTTTATGTGTGTCATTATTCAAATGCGGTTCCCTTGTTGAAGCACAAGTACTAACTGACAGCACCGTTAATTTTCTTGCTTAAATACTCTCCATACAACCGTGCGCATGCGCAGTCTTATTCTTGCTCGTGTCATCAGCCATGGTGTTTGCGAATACAGCTGCCTGTGTCAACAGCGTGTCATCAGCCATGGTGTTTGCGAATACAGCTGTCTGTGTCAACAGACAGCTGTATTCGCAAACAGACAGACAGACAGAGAGACAGACAGACAGACAGACAGACAGACTGACCGACAGACATACAGACAGACAACTACTGATAAGAATTCGGAAGTAGGAGAATAACTATAGATTCCTTTTTGTCTCATCGAGCTGATTAATTTGATACCCTACATGATCTAGGTGGGCGGGGCAAGGAGCGAGGCCGGGGGCGCGGTCAGTGAGTGGCCACCCCTAAAAACCATCCCTAAAATCCACCCTCCAAAACCACCCCAAGAACCACCCCAAGAACCGCCCCTAAAAACCACCCCTAAAAACTACCCCTAAAACCACCCCTAAAACCACCCCCTAAAAATCACCCCTAAAACCTACCCCTAAAACCACCCCTAAAACCACCCCCTAAAAATCACCCCTAAAAACCACCCCCAAAAACCACCCCTAAAATCCACCCCAATATTCCGATACCTCTAGTCGAGTCCTTTAATTTGACACCCCACATGACATAGTTTTTACGTAGGGGTTAGCCTAAATTTAGACTACTGTTCTCAAATAATTAGCGATGTAGAATGTTCTACTACCGAGAACTAAGATGTTTGCATATATCAATCAGATGGTTCCCACACGTGTCCGAAACGCATTAAGATAACAAGTAATTTCAAATAAACAAACTGGAGAATGTTCTAGAATGTTTTTTCCCACACGTGTCCGAAACGCATTAAGATAACAAGTAATTTCAAATAAACAATCAGAAGAATATTCTAGAATGTTATTTTATTGTAATAATACAAACAAACAAACGGGTCACCTTGTAGTGTCTACAACGTATTAAATGCACATGCAGAGCGTGGGATCAAACCTAAACAAACATATCCTATCGGCAAGATGAAAGGTTATTTCCCATAATAAAAACAATTATAACATCTCTTATCGGCGGCGAACGTGCTTTTTTCTTAAACTTTAATATCAATATTTATTTATTAATTCTGTAACTTCTGTTTACAATCATAAGTATATACGGATGATTTGAAAGACGGGCTTGTGGGCCGCCGATTAGCTCAGTTGGTTGGAGCGAGGGCTCCGGTGCGTGGGGACCCGGGTTCGAATCCCGGTCGGCGTCATTTCCAGAACGTTTGCGAAAACCCCGGCGCATGCGCCTGAGCCACGGCCAAAGGCCCCAAAGACACCGTTGCTGAAGACATGACTCCTTCAGCAGCCTCTGGTCATTGCCGAAGAAGTGGATGGGGCCAGGATGGACTGGCCTGAACAGTGAGCAACACGTGCTTTGTACGCGACAGCCCCGGCGCAGGCGCCTGAGCCACATCCAAAGGCCCAACAGAATGAGAGACACCAGGGGGGCCGCTGAAGACCACTTCTTCAGCAAATGACCAGAAGCTGCTGAAGGCGGAGCCCCGGCGCAGGCGCCTGAGCCGCAACCAAAGGCCCCCAGACACCAGAGGCTGAAGACATTACTGCTTCAGCAGCCTCTGGTCATTGCCGAAGAACTGGGTGGACTGACCTGAGGAATAGCCCCGGCGCATGCGCCTGGACGCTGCTGAAGACCACTTCTTCAGCAATGACCTTGAAAGACACCAGACGCTGCTGAAGACATGCCCACTTCTTCGGCAATGACCTTCAAAGACACCAGAGGCTGCTGCTGCAGATGCCGCTGCTGAAGACACTTCTTCGGATGCCTCAACGACTCCTTCAGCAGCCTCTGGTCTCTTTCAAGGTCACTGCCGAAGAAGTCGATTGCACCTCGAGAACTCGATGGCGCTATGTGCTCCGAACGGGTTCGTATCTGAGGCTCTCATTTTCTAACTACTTACCTTTGCCAAAAATACGAAAGCGCCTAAGGGCCACGAAATTATTATAAAATTATATTTCTTTCCAAAAATCCGACATATCGGAAAAAAATCTGACATATAGAAAAAAATCCTATATATCGGAAAAAATCCCACATATAGAAAAAAAATCCTACATATAGAAAAAAAATCCTACATGTCGGAAAAAAATCAGACATATGGAAAAAAAATCCTACATATCGGAATAAAATCCTACATATAGAAAATCGGATTTTTTTTCTATATGTCGGATTTTTTTTCTATATGTCGGATTTTTTTCCGATATATCGCATTTTTTTCTATATGTAGGATTTTTTTTCTACACAGGTTGCTTCAAATTCGAGGGCCACCATTGGGATCTGGCTTATTTGAAATGATACATGATAGGTGTAAATTTGGCACTTTTGCAAAAAAAATTTCGAAAAATGCGTCTCAGAATAGCAGCAAGAATATTTGGCATATGTATTTGCTTAAATTACACCAAAACTGATTATTGTTTCCTATTTCTTTTCTTGCAAGGCCCCCTTGATTTTTGCTAAAATTTTCTGTTTTCTGACTGTAGTGGCCACAATATTGGATATAATATGAATAAGTTGCATTGTACCAATGAAATCAGAAAACATGCTTCTTTCAGTAAAGTGCAAAAAATGGCACCCGTAAGAAAAAAAGTTGATGATGGTCTTATCTAAACGAAACGTTTTTCAGTAAATCCATGAGAATGTGCAGATAGAGCACAGGAAAGTGCTCTAATAATGAGTCCATATCCTTCTGATACGAAGTCAAATAATCTCGCAAATAATAGATCTACATGGCAAACACAAAAAAGTTTTCTGCCAAAACTCCTATACCGTTTGAGATAGATCAGATTTCTCAACGGCATAATAATGAAACCATATTCTGCAAAAGTGCCAAATTTAAACATATCCTCTATTATATAGTTGAAATAAGCGAGATCCCAATGGTAACCCTCGAATTTGAATAACCCTGTATACTTATAGATTGTTTTATATATTTACACACATGTAGGATTTTTGGAAAGAAATGTAATTTTATAATAATTTAAATTTAATTTTATAATAATTTCGTGACCCTTAGGCGCTTTCGTACAAAAATTCACGAAATTAACAATTATTAATAAAGAATTGGCACAAATAATTGTAAAAAATTCTACTAACAAAGCTGTTGCGTTTTCTATTTATAATGAATAAATTAAAAATTTCTTGATTTCTGTATGTATTATTTACATTATGATTGTCCATTTTGAAATAACTCAAAAACGACTTGTTTTAGCTATAGGTTCATATTATAATTTTTTACTAAATTATCCAGTCAATCGGTATGTGACATAGAAAGCAAACCATTCTATTTAAAAAAAATAAATACGACGTATTCAAAAAGACGCTAGAACATTGCAATTTTTCTCCACACTAAGTGTAAGAGACTGCAGTTTTAAAATATTCCACTGATAGAGGCATCTTGCAACTACAATATGAGCCATTGTCTTATTCCGAACAAAAGTAATAGGGAATATAGAGAATTTTCAAAACGTTAGCGGTCAAAATTGTAGAAATTAATGTTTATCTCGAAAGCTAAAAAGAATAAGTGTACAAACCGTTAACAAATGTTGTTCAAAATTTAACACGGAATCCAAAAGAGTGCAAACATATAGGGTGTTCCATTTCAATTAAAAAAGTTGATAGCTACTTTCGATAGAACCGGAAGTTGAAAGTATTTTGCCTGAGGAAAACAGAATCAACTGTAAGTTTTCAAATTTGCGTTATAACTTCTAATGAACGGTTTAGGTGAGACACCCTGTATACTTATCAGTTGTTTACTTTGTAAAACTACAATAATTTCTTGAACAAAATTGCTACTCTGGCACGTGGCGATGTTAATCAACACAAGAAAAGGTGCCAAAAACAACAAAAATTTCTCTAAAATTTGAATACACGCAAAAAGTATAACTAACAGAATTTTATACGTATACGTACTCGGGTTCAATTTACAGTTGTTTACCTACTACCTCATCTTTTTAAGATGTAGCGTTTCAACATGACTTTATACAAGCAGCCAAGAAAAATTACATATTTCGCAAATCAAATTAGGTAGGTTGACCCACTTTAGAAATGAGGTCGAAGTTTCTAAGGAATTCGAATATATGATTTGCAAAAACAAACACGCTACCTACCCACTTCTGTATACTACCTACTGCTATATTTCTGAAAGAAGGTAGATACAGTGCAATTATTGCACCTATTTTAAACAATTATTATTGTCACATTCCTGGATCATGTTCGGCTAAACAGAGTTTAAATGAACCCCTTACGTCACTTTAATTTATTACATTATTTAGAAACAAATAGAAACAAGGACCTATGGAACTATTTAAGTTTGTTTTGGAACGTTTACATACAACGTTATAATTTTGGCAGAATTTCGAATTACGACATAATAAACTAGAAACATTTTGTAGTTTTCCAGGAAGTAAATAATTTTTCTTCGAAAGTATACCTGATGGTTTTAAAATTGAAAATGTTGAATTTCAGAGTTGTTGAAATTTTAGTGAAAGTTACTTCCGAATTTCACTATATTACTGTTCAAAACCTAACCTACATTAATGAACAACCTGTTCAAATATTTCTATGTGTTGATGCCAACTAATTTTAAAATACATTGTAAGTAATACGAGGACAATTCAAAAATAAACTATAATTTTGTTGTAACGATTAATTTGTTATAATACATCCCGGGTGTCAACGAAATCATTAGACAGCACATAATTGTTAACACAAATAAATCGTAACCAATTGCTTGAACAATTACAGTTAATTTAAAAATTTTAACATCTCTTTTTAATAAAACAAAACTGCCCAAAATTCATTTATTTTCTCAACGATTTCCTAACAGACACTAATATTTATTAATAAAATTGGTCATGCCAAAACACTGTATAGGGAAATATGCCCACAACGAAGATGGAAGTCATTATGGTCATCAATACCAATTTTTGGCAGCCTTAAAAATTATACCAATATAATATTCCCATATCTGTAAATAAGTGCTTGTATAAATACTAAACTCCGTCAAGCAAAATTATACAAGGGAAAATTTTCTCTTAAATCGTGTTAAAATTCGTTCCTCATAATGAAAAAAGCAATAATTATTCTTTACGAAAATTATGTCAAGTAGCAAGCAAATAGGGTGGGAATGTAGGAGTATACCCAAGCAGTTACGGTTTTATTGCCGCTTCTCTTCCAGTAGAAACAGTAAAAGCTACTCTACATCAGAGCCACTTAAGGTGATTAAAAAAGTACTCACCCTGCAACCACTAACGTCATGTGACAGAAATGCCGAAGGAAACTAAAAGAAACCTTTGTTTATATTTGCCGATTTATTTTTAACGATAATGGTTGGAATGCTTAATAATTTAGCTTAAGAATGAATTGGGATATACAATGCATAACCACTGCATGCGAATAGTGGAGTATCGAAACAACGCGTGGCCAACAGGAGTTAGAATTCGGCATTTCATGTAGTAATTACTTTATCATTAGCCTTAAATTACTTTACTGCTGACATCCGAAGGTAATAGAAAAACTTTTGTAAAGAATAACATTTTTCGATTTATGCATTTCTGTTCAAGATTAGTCAAGGGATTGGGTACGTAGTTTAACCTTGAAATTTTAGCAAGAATTTTTATATTTGGCACTTTCATAGATTCTGAGGTGCTCTTTTCGAGTTTTCACTTTGCAACCTCGTATCTTTGCCATTGGCGCCGCTATGTTGGAAAAATGACGTCGACAGCGAGTTTTTCCACGATATCTCCTTTACGGTTCATTTTATACTAAGAATAGTTAAGTAGTAAATTAAACCAGAGGAAATTTCCTACACTTTATGTCCTTATCATTTTTTTGTAAAACGAATAGTTTCCACGCACGAGCACCACGAATTCTGCTCCATCACATGTAATGACAGAAAATGCTCATTTCCATACTACCAGGAGATGGAGTATGCCGTGCGGTTTTTTATACGGTTTCCCAGTAGACCTAATTTACATGCACTATTGATGGAGTTTAGTGCATTCTTCTTCGCTTCGATGTCTCCGATGATCGATGAATCAGGTTCGGCCAGATTCTTGCTGGAATAAAGGAGCGAAACTTCACAGGCAGGAATTAATTCTTCCGTGAAATTGGCTTCTGCGATTACTTCTGCATCGGCTTCGTCATAGAGTGGCTCGAGGACAGTCTCCGTTCCTTCCGCTTTATCGCCCTCCTGGTAAATTGTCGAAGGCGCCATTGCAATTCCTGAAAATAATGGAGCACTTTAGGAGTGCCTTTCTGCATCCACATGCAGACATGCTCCTCGAAATCCTTTCTTGCATTTGCAAGAAATCAGTTTTAGAGTGCCCCGAGCAGGATGCTGGAGTGTAGTGACATGAATTAGCACGTTCCTACTTTATTTCCAACCGAACTGCTCTGGCATTGTTCTCAACTCCACACAACTGCTGGACCTGATGATACGTCCAGAACGAATGCTGTCGTACTGCAGCTTCGATCGGTGGCAACGATGCAATATTAAATTTATTCTTGTAAGCTGATTTTATGAAGCATTATTTTACTACTGTACTTCTTCAATGACGTAATTTCTTTACCACTGCAATCTATGTACCGGGTGTCCCATTAAGAGAGGTCGTCGGCTATATCTCACAAACCGTTAATCATTCAGCTTTAGGAGAAAAATATTTTCAGTAAATATGGTCCTGAAAAATCGCTGGAAATTAGTTTCGAGTTCCTAAACCAACCGCTAGGGGGCGTAACATATACGGTCAATTAAAAAAATGGCTTTTTCTCAGATATTTTCCGATACAATATATATTCCAGTTGCCCGCAACTCAAACCTCAACATTTTTGCAAACTCTTTGTCCCATGTTTTTTGCTCCATCTCTTGAAATGAAAGGGCGGGAGGGCGTCAATTGTTGTTACATTCAAATTGTCATAACTCCGGTTTGGTTTAATAGAATTTAACAAACTTAGTTTCATTGAAAACGTATTTTTCAACTCTATAGTTCACATTACAAACAATACTTCGAATATGTTTTATCTGTCCGGTAGAGACCGCTATTTGTAAACTCAACAGATTTTTTAAATTTTACCGTAAATATTAAATGGAATGGTATACCTTTCTTCGCACATTTGAAAAGAACGAACATTTATCAATAAGTCAGTGAAAACCTCAACTTTATATCTCTTTCCAAACCGGAGATATTAACAAAAACTAATTATGAAATAAAATAACCATAAAAAAGCTACTAATTTTTATTAATATAGGTATTCAACTAATAAGAGCATTGTCACCCAACTTGGAATCAGTGCTTATTATATTTTGTTTACATATATTCAAGTATTAATAATTACTTTGTGTTATGTAGTACGCCGGTAATTACCAAACAGTTTAATGATATCTGTCTAAGAACCCAGTTTTTCCCTTTTAGCAAGTTGGCCATGAAAACAAAAAAAGTGTATTTTAATTATTCCTTAATTGTTGCATTCTGCATGCATTCGAAATATATCTCTAGCATATTATATGATTTTTCATTAGAAAATGGCATTTTCGATAACAAAGAACACAATTTAACAAAACAATTAATATTTTGACGTATCAAATAATTAAAATACATTTTTTGTTTTCATTGCCAACTTGCTAGACGGGAACACCTGGGTTCTTAGACCCAGGTATCATTAAACTGTTTGGTAATTACCGGCGTACTACATAACACAAAATAATTATAAATACTTGAATATACGTAAACAGAATATAATAGGCACTGATTCCAAGTTGGGTGATTAGCTATTAGCTAGATACCTATATTAATAAAAAGTAGTAGCTTTTTATGGTTATTTTATTTTATAATTAGTTTTTTGTAAATATCTCCGGTTTGGAAAGAGATATAAAGTTGAGGTTTTCACTGACTTATTGATAAATGTTCGTTCTTTTTAAATGTGCGAAGAAAGGTATACCATTCCATTTAATATTTTCGCGAAAATTTATAAAATCTGTTGAATTTGCAAATAGCGGCATCTATCGGACAGATAAAATATATTCCAAGTATTGCTTGTAATGTGAACTATAGAGTTGAAAAATACGTTTTCAATGAAATTAAGTTTGCTAAATTCTATTGAACCAAACCGGAGTTACGGCAATTTGAATGTAACAACGATTGGCGCCCCCCCCCGCCCTTTTTTTTCAAGAGATGGAGCAAAAACATAGGACAACAAGTTTGCAGAAATGTTGAGGTTTGAGATGCGGGCCACTGGAATATAATATATTGTATCGGAAAATATCTGAGAAAAAGCAATTTTTGTAATTGATCGTATATGTGACGCCCCCTAGCGGTCGTTTTAGGAACTCGAAACTAATTTCCAGCGATTTTTCAGGACCATATTTACTGAAAATATTTTTTTCCCAAAGCTGTATAATTGACGGTTTGTGAGATATAGCCGACGACCTCTCTTAATGGGACACGCGGTACAATGTGAGAAGTAAAAGTTCTCCCAGCTTGAGCAATGGTTTCTTGGTCAGTATTTCTGTTTTTAAATACCCCGAGAAGCTCGTTTAAGCGTGGGTTTTTCGGAGTACAGTAAAAAGAATAAAATAAAATTTTAGTAAGAAACCTTTTAGCACCAAGTCTGATAAAAATTTAGAAAACCCCTGTAAAACAATAATTTTGTATATATTTCATCGCAGCAAAGTCTATTCCCTTTTTGCTTCTAAAACGGGCAAATATAGATCATAAAACCGGCGATAAATATTAGATACGTATGAATACAAGCTAAGCAAGCTAATTTCGATTCTTGTACTGTAACCAATTCGGAGCAAATAAAACCACATCGCCGCTTGCAATAAACAGTCAGTAATTTTCTAAATTTCCCGGTAGGTATCTATCTGATCCGGGGTTTGTCAGAAATAGATTTTGGTAATATCTAGGTATTTACAATATTATGTGGCTGTTCATACAATGCGAATTTTCTTCCGCGTCCGAAACGGTCAGTGTTAATCAAGTTAGCTGGAGGTCTCAAGCGGCCGGACTTCAGTTCCAACGGCCGGTAACATCTATATTTTGGTCTGCATACACGCCAGTGTCCGGCGTCTCGTAAACTATTCAAGCGCTCATCTATCAGAATGACGAAACTTATGAATAAATATTTTAAACTGTTTAATTAACTATTCCTTTTTGTTTACTGCTTATTTGAGAACAGTACCTGTATTATATTCAGCGCCAGTTAAAGGATTTTCGAAATTTATGAAATAAAGAAGCAACCACATTTCTGATCAAATTGGCCAGGGAGTAAATGGCATAATCCAGGTGAAGATAGGTAGATAGATTGTTTCCTTTCGGCCTACAAAGAATTTGGGTTTTCCCCATTTTTTTCAAAACAAAATCTTGCCCTTTTCACTGTTCTCATCCATTTCACCCCTCTTCGATCCTTGTGTAAGCGGACCGCTCTTCCTCCTGCTTCTCCCTTTATCTAGATGCATTGTCTTTGTACGAGTATGTGTTCGATGGTTTCCTCTTTCCCACCACACATTCTGCACCATTTTTCAATAATCTGCTTGAATTTTTTCGTACCCGCATCTAAACCTCGCTACCTACCATCTTCTATCTACTATTTTCTCCTCTTCATTTCAAATTTTGAGCAGCTGCTTCGTCTTATATCCTCCCAACACTCTGCCAGTAATTTGTTTCCCGTTCCCTGCAAACATTTTTCTTAGTTAATTACTCTCTTCCCTGATTTTTCTCTTTTCGTCTCCTCAAGCTCAATATTCCGGGATAGTTCGAAAGTTGGAAACTACTCTTGCAGCAGTTAGGCGAACATGGCCTAAGGCCAGGAATGGTGCACTGGCTGTACATCAGAGTGGTCAGGGCAGGAATAATGTATGCAGCTTTGGCATGGTGGCCCAAAGTCAAACAGGTAACTACTAGGCTCAGGCTAAGCAAAATTCAGAGGCTTGCCTGCCTAAGGATAACAGGGGCGATGCGGACTTTATCAACTGCTGCCGTAGAGATTCTTCTGGACCTTCCCCCTCTCCACTTCGTGATACAGGGGGAGGGCGAGACTGGCACTTTACAGACTGCAAAATTCTCTTTGCCGTGCCCATCTGGATTCAGAGCATACTAGCATTGTTGAGGACATAAAGGATCCCATGCTTGAAATGAGGACGGATTATATGGTCCCCAAGAACACCATCCAACCACTTTTTTAGGTCATAATCGATGACTCTTGAGTGGAGAACCAAATTTTGAACAGCATACCTTCCGGCAGTCTAACCTGGTACACCGACGGTTCTAAGACTGGCACAGGTGTTGGGTCAGAACTGTTTGGAGACAAACCAAGAGTGAGACTTAGCTCCTCTCTGGGCAAATATGCCTCTGTCTTTCAAGCAGAGGTTTACACTATACTACAAAGTGCGCAGGAAAACATTAAGCGGAGCTACAGAAATCAGCGGATCTTTATTTTATCAGACAGCCAGGCAGCTTTGAAGGCTCTTCTGAGCCCAAAAATCTCTTCCAGACTGGTGCGGGAGTGCTTAGAGCAATTTAATATTCTAGCCATGCGGAACTCAGTGAGACTGCTTTGGATTCGAGGCCACTGTGGGCTGCTAGGGAACAAGAAAGTCGATAAACTAGCAAAGCAGGGCTCCAACGAATCTTTTGTTGGACCGGAACCTGCCCTAGGCATAACTAAGAGTGCCGTCAGACACCAAGTAAATGGATGGATTCGCGCTGAACATCACAATCACTGGAACAGGATTCCAGGACACAGGTACAGGTGCAGGAAGAGATGTTCAGAACTACTTTGCCTAAGTTTTCTTCTCTTATCGGCCTCCCACCTCTCAAGCTCTTCTTATGCGAATGCTTTTCCAATATCCTCATCAACTGAATATATTCCAGGCAATGTTTATATTCCTAAGCCAAGAAAATTTAGTTTTCGTAAAAATCTGAGGTAACTGCACGATTTCAAATTTGTAGTCATTTATAAATTATCCTGTGGTGGTCCATCCGTAGAATCTTCTGCAGCCAAGGTGATGCTCACGATTCTTGAACAACAATTTAAAGAGACTCATAAACTTTTAATGCAAACCTGTATACCTATTCAACCTTTGGAAAAGCTTTATGAGGCAATACGATAAGAACTACGCGTGGGGCCATTTTGCTGAGCGACAACCCCATGTCGCCGATGTGGTTAAGGAAAATATTCAGCACCTGAAGTAGATGGTTTTTGGACATCCACCGTTCATAGAGCACGGACTGTTATCAGACGATTTCTACATTTTTGAACTGGTTAGAAAACGTTAAATCACTGTTTCCAACTCCAATCAGACGCGAAAATTCTGATAGAATTGCGAGAATTCGTCAATGTTTTTAAGAATTCTGGTGAACAAGTCTCGTTTATTAACGAAACATATATAAGAGACTGTCAATAAGAAGACTTACAATTCTGTTGTTTTCACACACTCCTTTGTCGGGGATATACATACACGTTTTGATACTGCAAGCAACGCAAACAACTGTATCAAATGTCAGCCATGTTATTTGTCGCCTACAGAAGTGCTATTAAACATTAATATTCCGGTCATACAAAACATTACACAGTAGTGATCACTGCTCTACAGATCTAATCGTTTGCAGGGGTCAATTCGTCAGAATTTTGCCCCTAATCGAAGTGCAGCCACGTGACCTTCGGTAACTGGATCCGGAAACTGATAAATTCGCACTGGCAAGTACTGTAATCGCATGCTCATCGCGCCTTGCCATGAAATGCGTTTATTGTTGATGTGTATTTGTGTCCTTGTTGGCATGTATGGAATAATAGGATTCATTCTCACGACTATTATTTACAGACCAGTTGAAGCTCTGCTGTGGATAATCAAGGCATTCGAGAAAAAATGTATACAATTCTTAACAATTGACGTTTAGAGAATGTTCTTATTTACGTTTTTCCCTAGTGGAGGATTCACCTTCCTCCTTATTTGTACCGGTGATCTATAGATGCCGATTCTTTTACTGAAATACCTGTTACGCCCATAGTACGGCACTTTTAATTTAAAGTTAATCACATTTCTGAATGAAGAACTTAATATGCAATTACGTTATCCGCTTCTACCTACCCTAGGAAAATTCATCCAATAATTTAGCAGCGCGCGTGTATGGAAATGTGGTTAAACAAACTGCCGCTACAGCACATACGGCAATATGCGGCTTTGGGAATTGGGAGTAAAAAGATAAAGCTTCTCTCTGCTCCATAAAATTCGCTAAATGACGCGAGCTCTCGTCACTATTTCACCCACAAACCATTTCGTGGTCGCAGCTCCATGCATGTGCCGTAATTTTGATAAATGAGTTTGATTTCCTTCGTATCCATAATTATTTTTGTTGTTACGCTTTGTATACGTTCACTTTTAGTCAACATGATGCCGGCCAGTACACTTCCCAGTTTAATTTTCGATTTTAATCTTCGTCTTGACACATACAAAAAAAGTGGAAATATAATTGCTGAATTACGAACTTAATTTTACTGAATAACATTGCCAGTATACCAAAAGGACTTTCACTTTTCAACTGAGTATCTTTCATGTATAAAAGCGCGCCCTGAAAGCGAAAAGCCGAACCTTGGATACCGATGGACACTTACGAGCGTAAAAATAATTATTAAAGGGTTGCGCAGATTGGATCCAGTGAAAATTAAGATGCTATCTGCAATAGAAGTCCGCTACAGAACCAATCGGACTCTTCTAGCGTCTTAGCCGAAAACTCCGACAAGCAATTAGCGGATAAATACACATGGTGTCTATGCAAAATGGTATTTCGTCGATCGATGAGGTTAGCGATTTACTTTTTGAGATTGTTTGGTTCTCTTGGAATTCTATTTATTTATATTTTTTAAGATTAGAATCAAATTCTTCTGAAGATCAGAAGTAATTTCCCAAAAATGCATTTAAGACAGTGGCTTTTTATGTTATAGGTATGTTATTGGTACGAGGAATAGTAAAGCAAAAATCCAAATAAGAATATAAATTTACAAAATATGTCTTAGCAGTGAAGCCGCGGAGTTTTACGACTTTTACCAGCACTCTGTTTAAACTTATTTTTCTCCTGAAGAGCAAATAAATCAATTTTCTCAAATAAAGGCACTTTTCTAAAAACTTAATATCTTCGAATTTCATAAAGCTAAGATGAAAGCAATATACATTGTGTATTCGAATAAGTGCGAAAAAATTTAAGAGGCGATTCCTTGTTGAAAATTAAAGGGGGTGTTTGATATAAACAAATCCTCAAACGTACCTCCCTTAGGAGTGACGCTCCTCCAAAGTGGGAGGTGGAAATTAGGTTTTTATTTATTTTCCCAAAATCTGAAAAAGTTAAGGAAATGAAATTTGGTGGAAGGCTTCTAATGTTAAAAAGGCTACATTCGAATATTTTTTGACCTATCCATATTGTTATAAGTGGATGAAACTCGTAACCCCTCTTAATTTTTTCCCTTTTAACGTTTTACATTTTTACCGTGTAAGAATTTGATTGTTTAAAAATATGCCTTAGAAAGCTTCATTCATTTAAAAACTTTCGTATCTCTTATGCTGTTTTTGTAAAATCAATAGTTTTCGGGAAAAAAATTATTAACTTCATCATGCACTGAAAGAATTAAATTCCAAGTAAAAGTAGTAGGCGGCACCAAGTTGCTTAGAGGGGTTGCGAGTTTCATCCACTTATAACAATATGGATCGGTCTAGAAAATCTTCGAAAGTAGGCTTTTTAACATTAGAAACCTTCCACCAAATTTCATTTCCCTAACTATTTTAGATTTTGACAAAAAAATAAAAAACATAATTTCCACCTCCCACTTTGGAGGAGCGTAACTCCTAAGGGAGGGAGATATGAGGATTTGTTTATATCAAACACCCCCTTTAATTTTCAACAAGGAATCACCTCTTAAATTTTTTCCAACTTATTTGGATACACCCTGTATATACAGGGTGTTGAAAAAAGGTTTCACTATTTAGAGGGCATGTAATACGATCAAAAGCAAGTTAAAAAGTTTACATAAATATGGGTCCGCAGACCAACAGTTTTCAAGATATGAGCGATTTTCTTTTTCGATATCTTAAACGTGTTAATTTGGTGCAAAATTGTTGATCCTATTAGCCTGTCTCCTACAATGCCCAGCCACACGTGATAGTTGTTATGTAGTGCTGAATATTGAAAAATAAAAAACAAAATTTTCAAATTAACTCGTTTAAGCTATCGAAAAGGAAAATCGCTCATATCTCGAAAACTGCTAGTCTGCGGACCCGTATTTATTTAGACTTTTTAAGTTGCTTTTGATCGTATTACATAATGTCCTCTAAATATTGCAACCTTTTTTTTCAACATCCTGTTGCTGAAATACATGCTTATGTGGTTAGATGTTCATTAGATTTTTGTCCTATAAGCACCAGGAGTAGACGGGTAGGGTAAAGCACCGTACTGATGAGTCCCAAAAGGACGAAACCAGTGGTCTACGGTTTTCCATGCACATTCGAAACATGCAATATTGAAAAACTTCTAACATAGCATTAGGAAGTTTAAAAAACAATAAAGCACCAGGAGTAGACGGGTTGCAGGCAGAAATTTTAAAGTGGGCAGATCAAGATGCAAGAGAGCGTCTATTTAGAAATAGCTCTGAACAAAATGAAAGCATTTTTGATAAAAGGATACGACTTGAAGATCAATAAAACGAAAACCAAAACTTGTACAATAGGACAAGCGGATCGAAAAAGAATAGAAGCTTTTGAAATGTGGTGCTACATACGCATGATGAAGATAGCATGGATAGATAAGGTTAGCAATAGGGAGGTGTTAGAAAGAGTTGGGGAAAAGCGAAAGGTATGGAAGACAATAAAGAATGGGAGGGATAGGATGGTAGGACACCTTCTGATACACGAAGAAATAGTTCGCGATATACTAGAATCGGAGATAGGGATAAAAAGAGGTAAGAGTAGGCCCAGATTAGACTACGGTTCTCAAATAGTTGGGGATGTAGAGTGTTCTAGTTTTAGGGAAATGCGTAGGTTAGCTCAGGATGGGAAACGATGGAGGTACCCGTCCAACCAGTTTTCTGACTGAGAACTTTGTGATGACTTTACTTTCAATATAGATCTAAAATAAATTATTTTCCCGTGTCAATTTGTGTTAATTTTCCGGTCAAAAGACTGTGTGAATATGTTGCTTTTATTAACTATATAAAGTATCTATCTCAATCACCCCTTTACCCATACGCTTTGTTTGTTATTTTCGCATTCGTGCGTATTCAATTTATCCTTTCGTCGACAGTTTTTACGGGCACAGTTGGGCTTCGTACTCCCAGTTGATGAAATATTCAACAATGGAAAACCCAGGTGCATTTGCCAAGCTCTTATACACAGAGAACTTGAACCTATCGATGTTTATTATAGAAATTTCCCTCGTATGGTTTGGCGAAAGAGGAAATAAAAGAATGCTATTACTATATAGGTACCTGAACGATTCTTTAGTTTTCCGTTTAATTTTTGAAAATGAGTGTGACACTAGAGTGCGAAGGTAATTAATTCATTATGAACGTAAAAAAAGCACGTACGTACATGGAGACAAATTAGGATTGTTTCAAAGCCATCTTAGATGGGGTAGCAGTCTGAAACGTCTCGTAGTACAAAAAATCTGGATTTAGTTCTATAATTCAATGCCTGGCGGGGTATTTGCCCGAGAAGTAGTTGTTCGAACGGTCCAGTACCACTAATTAAAAATTCTGACTAAAAAATTTAAAAAAAGTTTCGCTAATTTTACTTTTAGACTGCATTTTGTGTCAAGTGAATTAGGCATTACGCTACTACGCATGGTAAAAAGTAATATAATATATTCTCATAATAGATTTTCATAAAGATTAACCCCCATTATCCCGAATAAAGTACCAATTAGTAACCCCAATTTTTAGTACAGCCAGAATTCACTTCCTGTTTCTGTTTTACCGAGCGCTTCATTTAATTCCTTTGTGTGGACCTTTCCTTTCTTCTAATAGTACAACTTCTCTCCTGCAAGAGTTTCAATAGATTAAACTAAGTTCTTAAAGAGCTTATTACAGCGTTTGTGTGTCTGATATAATACGTTATAAAATTTTAAAGATAACTGATATAAAATGAGTTTGCTCGCATTTAACTGAGCATAAAAGTTCACCGAGATCCATTTTCAAAGTAAATACCTTTACAGATTTGCCTCTTATTAACGGTATTGAAGAAAATTTGAATAATCTGTCTATAGGTTTGGTTGTATAACCAAATATTGCATATAATAATACAAGGTGCTAAAACTTCAATCTTCAACCCATTAGGTACTATTTTTCATTTTAATACTGGAAATACTCGGTATTAATTTTTATCAAATACCGTATTTCTCGAATATTATTTAATTTTTTCGTTATGGGACAATTTTAATTTTTATGCCGTTTCAAATTTTCTGACCTAAATCAATAAAATTTCTGGATACAAACTATTCATTTCTTGCTCTTCCCTCTAATACCTACTACTCGAAAAATTATAATTAAGAACATTCACATTTAAATCGAAAATATCCAATTGATGCGAATTTTATGTACCTGATTTTTAACGTTGATCTCACTTGGAGGTTCTCCCAAATAAAGGTGAATACAGGGTGGGTCAATAGTGCGAGATTCTTCGTTATATCCTTTACAGTTAGAAATACTAAAAAACTTTCCTTATAAAAGTTGTTTCCAGTGACATATCGCTCCAACTAAAATTATTTTTATCTATACAGCTTGTCTCATATTTGCTGTATGCAGGTCAACTTCGTTATTTCAAATGGAACACCTTGTGTTTGACTTCATTTTCGAATTCCTTGATCGATTTTACTATGAGGTTGTATGAAATAATTTTTTTCTAAACTTCATATTTTTTGAGTTATGGGCATTTTCTAGCGAATATTTGCAGATGCAGAACAATTTTGAATTTTTATTATCTCGCAATTGAAAAAAGCTGTAGCATTAAAATTTTGATGGAATGAAAGCAACATTTAGTAATAACTGTTGCTGTAAGAAACAATCGAAAATATTACACAGGATATTAGCAATTAGAGGACCAAATTAGAAAATTTCGAAAAACCAGAACTTTCTAATTTCAAATAGAACCCTATTGTTTTTATACCATTGTTGGATTCCCCATAAAATTGCCTTTCTTATTGCAATACATTGAAATATTTGTATTTTCCAGATAAATCTAGCAAATATGATTTGACTATGAAAAAAGTTAAGTCACAAATTTTGTTTCGCAGTTAATATCGTTTTGTTTAAGTTGATTTGAGAGTTAAGTTTTCTTAAGTAAAAACGAATTTTGCTAAACAAGAATAATTAATAGACATGGTCTACACTTTGGGCGAAAGTGAGACATTGTTTGTTAGCTGCCAGAATGTATTTTGTGGCGAAGGACATTCCATAGAAACGGAAATGTGAACAAACATAATTTGCATTATTATGCGACTGAAAATCCCCATTTTGTACGATCTACGGACCACCAGCACAGATGGTTCATCAACGTTTGGGGTGGTATTGTTGGGGCACGTGTTGTTGGTTCTTATTTTTTTGGCAATGTGGATGGAAACACCTACCTTCACTTTCTGCAACATGATTTGGAAAATATGCTGGACGAGTTGCCATTAGGCGAAACGCGAAGGTTATGGATACAACACGACGGTGTCCCTGCACACAACAGTGCGCAGGTAAGAAACTACCTGGATAATCAGTTTCCTAACAGATGGATTGGTAGAGGCGGCCCTCTATAAATTGGCCAGCTAGTTCACCTGACTTAACGAAGCAAAATTCTTATTTGTGGGGTTTTATTAAAGATCAGGTGTACTAAGTTCGACCCACTACAAGAGCTGACGTGATGGAAAAAATATGTGATGCATTTCTAAGGGTTAGTCCTGAAGTCTTGAGAAGAGTTGAAAATTCATTTCAGCAGAGAATTCAGTTGTGCATACAACAAAACGGTCAGCATATATATACTATATATTTTTTTTTTCGTTATTATTGGTATAGAAATCTGCTGTCTGATAGGTAATGATTAGATAGGGTTGAACACAACGTAGGTTGACGAAAACATGGCCAAATATTTTAGATAGATGGCTTATTAGGTAACCAGGTTAGATAAATCGCGGGGCACTGGTAGGACAAAATAAGGGTTAAACTTTAATAATATATTTACAAAATAACTTATTCACGGTTTGTTTACCGACCCGCGTTCATTAAGACTTTTCGGCCTCTTTTGGTTCATACTCTTCAACACTATGTATAAATTCCTGAAGACCATACAAATCTTACCACAAAATAAACTCAGTGAACTAATCTATGGAAGAAATGCT
Organism: Xestobium rufovillosum; assembly: GCA_963966045.1. Taxonomy (NCBI): domain Eukaryota; kingdom Metazoa; phylum Arthropoda; class Insecta; order Coleoptera; family Ptinidae; genus Xestobium; species Xestobium rufovillosum. The sequence continues at coordinate 36,579,427 of OZ014492.1, forward strand.
TATACACAACCTATACTTACTATTCGAAACACTGAAAGAAGTCGTTTATAATTTTGAAAATGAAAAGAAATACGAAATACCTTAATAATATATTAAAGACTCACGTCAAAATATATTTTTAGTAAGCCTTGCTTGCCATTGCTTGCTTTGAATTTCATAAAAAAGAGATAAATCAAATATTAAAAAACTCACCTGAACTCTGGCTTCCGTGAGGTCGATTTTCATAGCTATTTCTTCCCTTGTATAAATATCAGGATAATGCGTTTCCTGAAAAGCTCTTTCTAATTCTTTTAGTTGAGCCGACGTAAATGTTGTTCTTATTCTTCTTTGTTTCCGTTTCTCCGTCAAAACACCGTCATGGCCAGGATAAACTTTGTAAGGCAAACCACCTGAAAATTGTCATAATATCAGTCAAGCGGATATTATTGTACGAAAATTCCAGCCGGGGGATATTTGTAAAAGCAACAATGATTTTAGTATGTTGAATTTAGTCGCCATTCCTGAAATAGCAGGAGTTGCAGCAGTAGCCTCAGCAGGAAGAAACGCCTATATTGATCGTAGTGTTCTCCCTACTTTACGCAATGAAAAATGTCCGCCTTCTGTTAGAACAGAATCTGTCTACTGAGGGAATTTGTCTTTGCAGGCTTTGCTCTACTGATTTCAACAAGAGCTCACTTCAAAGCAATCTCGAATAAACACACCATTATTCATACAAGAAAAATGTACACATTAAAATAACACAATGGAATAGTTTAAAAATCGTCTTGATGAGATGAATGCAAAATAACAATGTATAATACCTGCAGAGGCAAAAATGTTAGAATTTATTACTATAAAACAGTATCAACTTTTGTGGAGTATTTCTTAAAAATCGTTCTACAAAATGGTGGCGCAGAATTTATTCTATTAAGTGAGTGTGGTTATCGTTTTTGACACAATTCCCGCAAACGACTTTATGGGTAAGCGACTGAACGTAAATGCAATTAGAACATTTCGGAGAACGTTACGGAGGATGTAAACCACATACTGTAAAATTCATATAACACCCTTGTGGTAGAATTTGTAACCAAGCGACATCGCACTAAAGACCTGGCAAATTTAGTTTCGTATAAGTTATATTTGCAAGATTGCAATCTGAAACACTGGAATTATTTAAATTTTAAAGTTAATTTTAACGATTTTGGTAATTTGTGAAATACACCTAAACTATACCTGCTGGTTGACAAGGAGATTCATTTTTTACATTCATAGTGTAATTTACAATTCAAATAATGTAGCTGCAGTTTAACCATAATTGATACGCGAACTTTAGCGTAGCACTTAATTAGTTTTAAACATGCAAAACACGAAGGAACTATCGTTTATCAAAAAATTTTTGTGTTGTATTACTTAAGTGAATGAAAGTTGATGCACTGTTTAGAAATTTTTCTCCCACTGCCAAAAGCTCCACGCCAAATAATGTAGGCAATTCTTCGTATTTCTCTAATGTTAGCTATATGTATTTGTTTTCTTTGTTTGTGGCGACAGTATAATTTTCACATAGTTCCTATTCCGTTTGGATTTTCGTCATCATAAGGTTCTCAGTCCGAAGACTGGTTAGACGCGTACCTCCATCCTTTTCTATCCTGAGCTAACCTTCGCATTTCCCTAAAAGTAGAACATCATGCATCCCTAACTATTTGAGAGCAGTAGTCTAATCTAGGCCTACCCCTACCTCTTTTTATTCTTATCTCTGACTCTAGGATGTCGCGGACTATTCCTTCGTGTCTTAGAAGGTCTCCTACCATCCTATCTCTCCTATTCTTTATTGTCTTCCATACCTTTCGCTTTTCCCCAACTCTTTCTAATACTTCCCTATTGCTAACCTTATCTATCCACGGTATCTTCATTATGCGTCTGTAGCACCACATCCCAAACGCTTCTACTCTTTTTCGATCCGCTTCTCCTATTGTCTACCTCAATTCTCATGTTCTTGCTGCTAGATCCAATTTCTCTTAATTTTCTCCTAATTGTTTTATACTCTTCGTCAGTTTTTCCTACTTCGAACTTATGTTCGACTTCTTTGCATTTTTTATCAATCCACTGTTCTTTCCCTTTCCTACATTTCCGAATAATTTCACACTTGACCGCTTTATGCCTTTGTTTCACCGGCGTGAAAACAGCGGCCAAAGTTAGCAGCCGATTTAGGCGAAGATGCCCGAAGTCACAGAAATAACTAGTATATAGATCGCGTCTACAGTACTTCTGCACCTGTTGCAAATAATATTAGATAAACCAGATGTACATTTCGGATAATTTTTCTTTACTAGAGAGGGGAAAATAATTTATATGCAATAACACGAAAAAAATAAGATTAACGAGTTAATCGATATTCCAATGCGCCAATACGATTTTTTTCAAATTTTTAACACAACAAATACATGCTCAGCCAATGAGAATAATCGTAAAATCATTCCTTGCAAACCACATTTGAACGGGCAAATCACCCTTTTAATTACACAATTAATGATATCTTCGAACGCGGTTATAAAATCCCCTCTAACTTCCAATGCGCCAATACGATTTTTTTCCAATTTTTAACACAACAAATGTATGCTCAGTCAATGAGAATAGTCGTAAAATGATTCCTTGCAAACCACATTTGAACGATCAAATCACCCTTTTAATTACACAATTATTGATATCTTCCAGCGCCTTCATAAAATCCCTTCTATCCTCCAATGCGCCAATACGATTTTTTTCAAATTATGAACACGACAAATGTATGCTCAGTCAATGAGAATAGTCGTAAAATGATTCCTTGCAAACCACATTTGAACGGTCAAATCACCCTTTTAATTACAGAATTAATGATATCTTCGAACGCGGTTATAAAATCCCTTCTAACTTCCAATGCGCCAATACGATTTTTTTCAAATTTTTAACACAACAAATACATGTTCAACCAATGAGAATAATCGTAAATTGATTCCTTGCAAACAACATTTGAACGGTTAAATTTCCCTTTTAATTACACTATTAATGATATCTTCGAACGCCTTTATAAAATTCCCTCTATCTTCCAATGCGCCAATACGACTTTTTTCAATTTTTTAACACGCCAAATGTATGCTCAGTTAATGAGAATAGTCGTAAAATGATTCCTTGCAAACCACATTTGAACGGGCAAATCACCATTTTAATTACAGAATTAATGATATCTTCGAACGCGGTTATAAAATCCCCTCTAACTTCCAATGCGCCAATACGATTTTTTTCAAATTTTTAACACAACAAATGTATGCTCAGTCAATGAGAATAGTCGTAAAATTATTCCTTGCAAACCACATTTGAACGGTCAAATCACCCTTTTAATTACACTATTAATGATATCTTCGAACGCCTTTATAAAATTCCCTCTATCTTCCAATGCGCCAATACGACTTTTTTCAATTTTTTAACACGACAAATGTATGCTCAGTCAATGAGAATAGTCGTAAAATGATTCCTTGCAAACCACATTTGAACGGGCAAATCACCCTTTTAATTACAGAATTAATGATATCTTCGAACGCGGTTATAAAATCCCCTCTAACTTCCAATGCGCCAATACGATTTTTTTCAAATTTTTAACACAACAAATGTATGCTCAGTCAATGAGAATAGTCGTAAAATGATTCCTTGCAAACCACATTTGAACGGTGAAATCACCCTTTTAATTACACTATTAATGATATCTTCGAACGCCTTTATAAAATTCCCTCTATCTTCCAATGCGCCAATACGACTTTTTTCAATTTTTTAACACGACAAATGTATGCTCAGTCAATGAGAATAGTCGTAAAATGATTCCTTGCAAACCACATTTGAACGGGCAAATCACCCTTTTAATTACAGAATTAAAGATATCTTCGAACGCGGTTATAAAATCCCCTCTAACTTCCAATGCGCCAATACGATTTTTTTCAAATTTTTAACACAACAAATGTATGCTCAGTCAATGAGAATAGTCGTAAAATGATTCCTTGCAAACCACATTTGAACGATCAAATCACCCTTTTAATTACACAATTATTGATATCTTCCAGCGCCTTCATAAAATCCCCTCTATCCTCCAATGCGCCAATACGATTTTTTTCAAATTATGAACACGACAAATGTATGCTCAGTCAATGAGAATAGTCGTAAAATGATTCCTTGCAAACCACATTTGAACGGTCAAATCACCCTTTTAATTACAGAATTAATGATATCTTCGAACGCGGTTATAAAATCCCTTCTAACTTCCAATGCGCCAATACGATTTTTTTCAAATTTTTAACACAACAAATACATGTTCAACCAATGAGAATAATCGTAAAATGATTCCTTGCAAACAACATTTGAACGGTTAAATTTCCCTTTTAATTACACTATTAATGATATCTTCGAACGCCTTTATAAAATTCCCTCTATCTTCCAATGCGCCAATACGATTTTTTTCAAATTTTTAACACAACACATGTATGCTCAGTCAATGACAATAGTCATAAAATGATTCCTTGCAAACCACATTTGAACGGGCAAATCACCCTTTCAATTACACAATTAATGATATCTTCGTATGCGGTTATAAAATCCCCTCTAACTTCCAATGCGCCAATACGATTTTTCAAAATTTTAACACAACACATGTATGCTCCGTCAATGACAATAGTCGTAAAATGATTCCTTGCAAACCACATTTGAACGGTCAAATCACCCTTTTAATTACACTATTAATGATATGTTCGAACGCCTTTATGAAATCCCCTCTATCTTCTCATTGACTGAGCATACATTTGTCGTGTTAAAAAATTGAAAAAAGTCGTATTGGCGCATTGGAAGATAGAGGGGATTTTATAACCGCGTACGAAGATATCATTAATTGTGTAATTAAAAGGGTGATTTGCCCGTTCAAATGTGGTTTGCAAGGAATCATTTTACGACTATTCTCATTGACTGAGCATACATTTGTTGTGTTAAAAATTGGAAAAAAATCGTATTGGCGCATTGGAAGTTAGAGGGGATTTTATAACCGCATACGAAGATATCATTAATTGTGTAATTAAAAGGGTGATTTTCCCGTTCAAATGTGGTTTGCAAGGAATCATTTTACGACTATTCTCATTGACTGAGCATACATTTGTTGTGTTAAAAATTTTAAAAAAATCGTGTTGGCGCATTGGAAGATAGAGGGGATTTTATAACCGCGTACGAAGATATCATTAATTCTGTAATTAAAATGATGATTTGCCCGTTCAAATGTGGTTTGCAAGGAATCATTTTACGACTATTCTCATTGCCTGAGCATACATTTGTTGTGTTAAAAATTGGAAAAAAATCGTATTGGCGCATTGGAAGTTAGAGGGGATTTTATAACCGCGTTCGAAGATATCATTAATTCTGTAATTAAAATGGTGATTTGCCCATTCAAATGTGGTTTGCAAGGAATCATTTTACGACTATTCTCATTGCCTGAGCATACATTTGTTGTGTTAAAAATTGGAAAAAAATCGTATTGGCGCATTGGAAGTTAGAGGGGATTTTATAACCGCATACGAAGATATCATTAATTGTGTAATTAAAAGGGTGATTTTCCCGTTCAAATGTGGTTTGCAAGGAATCATTTTACGACTATTCTCATTGACTGAGCATACATTTGTTGTGTTCATAATTTGAAAAAAATCGTATTGGCGCATTGGAGGATAGAGGGGATTTTATGAAGGCGCTGGAAGATATCAATAATTGTGTAATTAAAATGGTGATTTGCCCGTTCAAATGTGGTTTGCAAGGAATCATTTTATGACTATTGTCATTGACTGAGCATACATGTGTTGTGTTAAAAATTTGAAAAAAATCGTATTGGCGCATTGGAAGATAGAGGGAATTTTATAAAGGCGTTCGAAGATATCATTAATAGTGTAATTAAAAGGGTGATTTGACCGTTCAAATGTGGTTTGCAAGGAATCATTTTACGACTATTCTCATTGACTGAGCATACATTTGTTGTGTTCATAATTTGAAAAAAATCGTATTGGCGCATTGGAGGATAGAGGGGATTTTATGAAGGCGCTGGAAGATATCAATAATTGTGTAATTAAAAGGGTGATTTGACCGTTCAAATGTGGTTTGCAAGGAATCATTTTACGATTATTCTCATTGGCTGAACATGTATTTGTTGTGTTAAAAATTTGAAAAAAATCGTATTGGCGCATTGGATGATGGAGGGGATTTTATAACCGCGTTCGAAGGTATCATTAATAGTGTAATTAAAAGGGAAATTTAACCGTTCAAATGTTGTTTGCAAGGAATGATTTTACGATTATTCTCATTGGCTGAGCATGTATTTGTTGTGTTAAACATTTGAAAAAAATCGTATTGGCGCATTGGAAGATAAGGGGGATTTTATAAACACATGCAGTCGGAGAAAAATAATTGTACTCGTATAATAATTATTAGAATATCGATTAACTCGTTAATCTTATTTTTTTCATGTTATTGCATATAAATTATTTTCCCCTCTCTAGCAAAGTAAAATTATCCGAAATGTACATCTGATTTATCTAATATTATTTGCAACAGGTGCAGAAGTACTGTAGACGCGATCTATATACTAGTTATTTCTGTGACTTCGGGCATCTTCGCCTAAATCGGCTGCTAACTTTGGCCGCTGTTTTCACGCCGGTCTTTGTTTCCCTCTTTCATCTAGCCTATTTTTATATTTTCGTCTCTCATCTATTAGTCACAATATCCCTTGTTATCCAGGGTTTTCTACTTTCACTTGTTTGTGACCCAATATATCTCTTGATGTTTTCTCAATAAAAACCTCCTCAATATGGTTAAACCTATGGTTCGGCTCTTTAGATCAGTGAAGCACACAAGCCATCCCACCCGTTTCAGAATTAGCTACTGGAACTGCGTCAAGGTACAAGTCCGTTGGGACTTATATTTTCTGTTGTATTTTGAAAGTTAAATCGTGTTATTTTATGGTGATACTATTTTTCGTGTTTGTTTAGAATATTTTCCTCGTTTGTTGCCTCGTCTAGCATCTAAATGCAGGTAAAAGCACCAATTTTGGAAATAAAAATTATTCTTTTAGAAATAGTTTGTGAAAAACTGTTATTTAGGCATATTTTTTGTTGGGCAAAGTATGGAAGCTGACATGTTTGAGTAGACAATAAATTTTCACAATAAAATATTTATTTATTACCCAGACCCCTCCTAAACCGCACGCCTATGTTGCAGGAGGAACCAAGCAACACTAAACGTAAACAAACAGTGCTCCCCATCTTCTCCTTTGTTACACTAATAAGGCGCGCGCGTACCCATACAAATACTGTCTCCTTATATTTATTTTTCGTCCAAGGTTGAAACAAAATTTGATAGGAATGAGAATACTTAACGAAAAACTTGCACCCTTTATTAATACAACAGTGGTTCTGATAGAGGATTTATAGCTTTATCCATTTTAATTGTAATTGATTCCCATCTCTCCAATCATCTTCTTCCGTTTCCCGTACTGTCATTGCATCTTCGATGTCTCTTCTCGAAGAAGTTTCTGATGTTTCTCTTTCACTCTTTTTTTGATGCGACTGACATATCAACTGTTTTTCTTCTCTTCTATCCAGTATGGTGCAATTTACTTTGCGTCTCCCTTCTTTCTTACTGTTTTACTTTCTGGCAAGGTACTCTTCGATATGTCATATTGGTTTGATTAGATTGCCAATAGGACACTACCTGCAGTTCATTATCACATTGCGGGCTGTATGATATTCAGTTTTGTTTATATTTGTTTTATCAACTTTCTCCTTATGCACGTAGTCTTTTTTGTCGTTTACATACACTTCATTGAAATACCCATTCTTCCACAATTTTTGGGGCACATCGGCACATAGATTTCATCAAATGTGAAGGAGAACCAACATCCATATCTCGGCCCTTTATTTGTTCCAGGCAGTTCCAATTGAATCAATCAATTCTTTTAAACACACGAATCAATTGCATTTATCCATATTTTGTATAGGTAAATGTTTTTCTACCCATCAATCATCTGCAAACGGCTGATTGATGTATACAAATTAGTTCATACAACAAATACTTGAATAACCTTATTTTATTAAACGCTGAATGCCTTTAATTTTAAGTATTGACAAGCAGAACACAATGTTATAGAAGTATGAGTTAATTCGGTAGATTGCCTAAGATCAGAATAAACCTTGAATTCCAATCTCCCCATTTTTAAAGCCCGCTGTTTGTCGCAGCAGTAAATTGATGAACAGCTCGAACAAATGGAAAGTGAATTACATATTTCTTTCCCCTTTATTTTCTTTCTATTCCAAGGGATGAATGTTTGCGTTTTCCCGAAAGAACTTGAACAGCGCACTGATAATTTCCTCAGTGATGTTCGGGTTTGAATCTTGGTTATAAAATCATAAGATGTTGACAGTGGAAATTCAGAGATAGGCATAAATTTGACGTCTGATGTTCTCTCTAAGGTAGGATTAAAACGATTGTTGTATTATTTATTTCCAGAAAATTTTATAACGGATGCAAAGTGACTGTCTCATTTATGGATAAAGCTCGAACGTCTAAATACAAGAATGGTGGATAAATTTGTGAAAGCACAAAATTATGGCAATGGATCAGGCGTAAAATTCCAAATCAATTGTACTATGTATTTAATCATCAATAAAAGCATAAAAGCATATATTGTGGTTTTTCTTTAAATTTACGCAAATGTTTAGAAAAACGGTGTGAGCACAGCGCTTCCGTACAAAACATTGGCTGCAAGTTTGCCTAACACTTCTACATCGCGTGAAAATAGGACAATGTGCATTTAAAGACAATAAAAAGTTTATGTTGTTTGATATTTAAGCAAAAGACAAAAGAATTCGACTGCTGGGCCATAAAAGAAGTTCCTTCAACCATAAAGTTCCTCTACACGTTACGACAGTAAAAGAACGATAAAAACTCGATGCGCGCATTTGCATCAGTTTTCTTGCTGTTTCTATCACGTTCTATCCAAGCGAAAATCTCTTTATCATAACTAGCAGAGAGAAAACTTGGGAAAAGTTATATTTAAAATACAGACATTTTGCAACAGTTTGGATTATTGCAACTTTGTATCGAGAATGTGTTAGTAATGGAGAACGGAATAAAACCTTCCTAATTTTTCAACTAAATGTGAATTTCCTAAAGAAGTAAGTTGGTTGTGACACTTTAGCGAGTAAAGCTTCATCCACAGCGAGGTTTTAAAAATTCAAACACGAAAATATCGAGTTCTTGGGCGCTGAAACACAAAATAGTGGGTATTCAATGATACATCGTCCAATCCAGTATAAATCTTTTACAGCTGAGTTAGGTAAAAATTATTGGGGGCAAGGGTTTTGGGAATTGAGCAAACCTTTGGAATTTACAATTTACAATAAGTATTAGTCAAAGAAGGCTGGTTTTTGACAAATTATTAAGGATCCTTTCATTTTCAACTCGCCCTGTACATAATTTCTTTTCCCAACGTTACTTAAGCGAATTAGAAGTTTTAAGATCAACCTCTACTCCGTTTATTTATTGAGACGGTTGGGGCACTTGATTTTTTTTAGGCGAAAGTTGCTTATTTCTCCAATTCCATTCTAATGATGTATAACACGACCACTGTTCTGTTTCAAATTTCGGGTGATTCTGAGAAAACGAGAAAAGTAAAAATATTTTCTTGAGATTCTTCATGTACGATTTTGGCACTAATGTTTTATTGAAAAATCGTAATTGAAGCGATTTTCCCGTAAAAGATAGTGCACACCAGGGTGTTTCATAAATGCATGTCAAAAATTCTGATGCTCTTTCCCGGCGTGAAAATAATAATTTTTTATGAGTCCGGATTTGCTTCGTTTCCAAGATGATGAATGTGCACCAAAAAATTAATATTTTATTAATTTGCACCTGAATGTTTTTTAGAATGTTACTATTTTTGCAAAGGTGCTATAAGTAGTAGAAGCAAGAAGAATGTACCACGAGCCATTTCCATATTGCCGTCTTCTTGATAGAAGATCTTTCGAAAATATTGATCGTAGACTGCTAGAAAAACATGTTAAATTTACATTACTTTCATTACTTCCTAGAAATTATTTCAATTTTTTGTTAGGTTCTTTCCTGTCTACTAATAATGACCAAAGAAGACTAAGATCAGAGAGAACCCCGGGAGTCAAAGAAACTGTTTTACAAAGAAACCCCACAATTAGTACTAGATAAATCGCCAATCAGCATTTGGGAACAGCCTATCGGAATAACTTCTGCATCCGGATCACGTTCAACGTGTACAAGCACTTTCTCCAACAGCAGATTATGGTTCACGTGTGCGCTTCTGCCGTTGGTTTCTTTAAAAAAAGCTGCTGATATAACTTTTGGAAGTATGATTTTATTCACAGATGAGGCTGGTTTTAGAAGGGATGGAATTGTGAATTTTCGGAATGGACATGTTTGGGCGGATGAAAATTCAAGAGCAGTCGTACAGTCTTGTCATCAGCAGCGATTCAATATATCTACTCGTAGATGGAGGATGGACATTTTGAACAGTTACTTACTGTAATGGGTTTTCGTCAAATTTATTTTCTGTTCATTTCAGTTTCTTTGTATTTAATCTTCAACTGAGTTTATTATTTATTATTATGTCTTATGATATCCTCACGCCTCACCGAATAATGACATTTGACATTTCCAGTATTTGAAAGAAACCCGAACAATATCAACTTTTCTTTGTCTTCTCGCTTCAGAATGTTGGAGAACTAAGATTCTCAATTTTCTCGAAAACGACTCGTCCTAGCCATACTCAACAAGAGTACCTTTTTGTGCATTTTTACTGTTATTTCCGAATATCCAAGTGGCGTGCCCCAAAATACACACAGATATTTTTTTTTCAAAATAACCCCTCTCGCTCCCCGCTTAGCGTCATTTTCACATCAGGAATACGCATCGGAATTATTGACATGCATTTTTGAAACGCCCTGCATAACTTAATGGGAATCTATGCAGGATTGCAGTCGCTTAATAAACAAAATTTTCTTGTTGCTTTTCAAGCTTTCGGGAATATTTTTATTGCACCCTTCAGGAAAATGTACTATGAGGAACATGCATTGTGATAAAAATGAACACAGAGAGGAACTTCTAGCGGTCAAAACCTGCCCAATGGGCCAGTAATGCACCAAAGTCCATAATATAAATAATAAAGGATTAATTGGAAATCAATAAGAGACCTCAATTATTTAAAATTAATATAAATGGTCCCAAAAGGCACTAATAGTCCAGCGGGGACGGTAACAAATAGTTAAAAAAATTAAAACGCACAAATACTTTTCTTAAAAAGTACTGATACTCGTATACTTATATACGGCGAATACATTACATTACTCGTTACTAGTGTACTTTTGTAGAGTACAGGAACAAAGTCAAAATCAAAGAATCAGAAGAATCTAGAATCTTTCCAAAATAATCTCGCACAGAACGGCCACCCGAAGTGACCCAGGGCTGATCAAAATAAGATCTGAAAGAAAATGCTGGATAACCCGGGGTCATTCCTGAAATATCCTAGTGAAAACCTGAAATCCACGGGTTTTTTATTTTTCCGATATCTTTTTAATATACCTATACCTACTTTAGTGAATGTAAAGATATTTTGGCAGATTTATAAGTCGATATAGGATATCCATTAGATGTTCCAAAAATTTTCTAAGTCTACCGCAATTTCATATTTTTAGACCGTTTGATTCCTTTATTGGCACCATACTGGATTTCCATCCGACTGGAGAGGAAAACGTTACATCAAAATGAGAAGTTATCTATAAATACGTGAAAATGTAATTATTCTAGTTCTAGAAGATTGATAGAATTGATAGAAGAATGATAGTAGCTACGAAAGAATAAAAACGACTTATGTAAATCTGCCAAATGTCATCATATTTACTTAAGTAATAAAAAAGAAATGAAAGAAATAAGAAACACAAGATTTCAATTTTTTCAATGCATATCAGCAGCGAGGGGCCAACAGCTGACCAAAACGTGTACACCAGAAATCCATTTTTGTGAAATAAGCCCACGGAAATCCAAAAAATCCATGGAAATCCGCAGAAATCCATGGACATCCATGGGAATCTACTGACATCTACAGAAATCCACGGACATCCATGGGCATCCACAGAAATCCACGAACATCCATGGATATCCATGGATAATTAGGTACACGAAAATATGTGATTTTCTAGTGGTACTGGACCGTTCGAACAACTACTCCTCGGGCAGATACCCCACCAGACATTGAATTATAGAACTAAATCCAGATTTTGTGTACATACTAACTATGAGATCTTATACCGGATGCTACCCAAAACATGTCGTTGGGCTTGGAACATCCTTAGATCTCTGCGTACTTTCCTGCTCTACCAGCAGTAGTCTTATGTAAGTTTGAAGTTTTTCAATATTGCATGTTTCGAATGTGCATGGAAAACCGTAGACCACTGGTTCCGTCCTTTTGGGACTCATCAGTACGGTGCTTTGCCCTATACACACACGATATCGTAGTACACAAAATCTGGATTTAGTTCTATAATTCAATGCCTGGCGGGGTATTTTCCCGAGGACTAGTTGTTCGGACGGTCCAGTACCACTCATTACCGCCGCATAATTCGGCTAATAATTAGCTCTTGCTAATACTTGCACCAAGCGTGTAAGTATATACAGTGACCGGCAGAAAGTCCGCACCATATGGGAAATTTTTTTATCTTTTAATTTAATAAATTAACTTTATTGTAAAAAGGTCCTGCATGTCCTTAAACCAAAACACCACCCATCGTACTCGGTAAAACTTTTGTAGTATACGAGGGAGCGGAGAAAATTTCAAATCGATCCAAGAGTAAAGTAGTCTTATTTCACATTTTAGAAAATATTTTTATTAGGAAAAGTTTTTTCTATTTAAAAGTTACTTACGAATATGAAATTTCAGTTATTTGGAATGAAAAAATTATTTTAACATTTTAACCGTTTTTCAGGTGACGAGTTTGGCGAAATTATTCATTGCCCAGGCACGTTTCTTATGGGCTTCTTTACAGAAAAAAACATAGTTGTACCTTAAATTAAGGTACGTACGCAAATGATAGGGCCTGTCCAAAAATTAAATCAAAACTAAGATTTTTTGGTGCACACCTTATTTTATTTCATGGGATATTATAAAAATTGAATACAGTTGTACCCCTGATATACACAACACCTTTATCTATCCTCTACACTACACAATTTTTCAAAAACCCTTAAAACTGCAATATTTCATGCAATAATTTATCAGCATGGATACCTAATGCAATCTCCAGAAAATTACAAAATTTGTTTAGTAGCCATGAAGAAAGAACAGCGGCCTCAGGCTCTATCATTTGCGTACTACGTACCTTAATTTAAGATACAAATACGTTTTTTCTGCAAAAAAGCCAATAAGAAACGTACTTGAGCAATGAATAATTTCGCCAAACTCGTGCACCTGAAAAAACAATTAAAATAGTTTTTCAATCCGAGGGAACTGAAATTTTATATTCTTAAGTAACTTTTAAATAAAAACAACTTTTCCTAATAAAATTCTTTCCTAAAATGAGAAATAAGGCTACTTTACTCTTGGAGCAATTTGAAATTTTCACCCCTCCCTCGTATACTACAGAAGTTTTGCCGAGTACGATTGGTGGTATTTTGGTTTAAGGACATGCAGGACTTTTTTACAATAAAGTTAATTTATTAAATTAAAAGATACAAAATTTTTCCATATGGTGCGGACTTTCTGCCGGTCACTGTATGTATATACAGTATATACAATATTCCACGGTTCGAGTGTGTATGGCAAGGCGCCGTACTGATGAGTCCCGAAAGGACGAAACCAGTGGTCTACGGTTTTCCATGCACATTCGAAACATGCAATATCGAAAAACTTCTAATATACATAAGACGACTGCTGGTAGAGCAGGAAAGTACGTAGACATCTAAGGATGTTCCAAGCCCAACGGTATGTTTGGGGTAGCATCCCGTATAAGATCTCGTAGTTCACAAAATCTGAATTTAGTTCTATAATTCAATGCCTGGCGGGGTATTTGCTCGAGGAGTAGTTCTTCGAACGGTCCAGTACCACTCAAACAGACAGGTATGTAAGAGAAAAACGCAAAAAATATAAACTCGAAAAATACAAAAAACAAAAAATAAAGGAAAAACGAAGTGGACTTATTTTTGTGTCATTTGTGTGTAAATATCATTAATTAACTACATCATTAATTTGCTTCAACTGCAGATCACTTAGTTGCAATGGTACTTCATCTTTTACTTCGGTCTCTATCGAGGTCTCTATAGGCCCGTAAAAAATTAACTCTCCCGAAACTTTAGAAATATCATCTGGTTTTCGCCACAAGAATTCTCTGTAACTACTTTTTTTCAAAAACTTCACTATGTATTTTTTATTTATCCTCGCAATCATCATTGCCAATTTTTGTGATTAGGCCAAAATACCACCGTTGCTTGTAATAGATGGCATAAAATTTTCTGCATTGTGGCTGAAGAGAATCTTCGAGGTTTCGATTAAAAGCGGAAGTTCCAACAATCGAAGAAGTCATGTTTGTAGGATGATTTGAAAAATAATCCTGGGAACAATCCATATTTTGAGTGTATTCCTATAAAAAACGCCATAAAATTGCTCGTAATCTCTTTCTGGAATTAAATCGAGAGATTTCTCTGATTTCTGATACCATAAATTTCTCTATCTCTTCCAAATCTTCCTCAGAAATGCCGCTCAAGATTGCAGCGTTGTTGCATCATTCTTAAGAGAAACACAGGTTCAGGTTGGAGGTCCATTCCAGAAAGAAATAAAATCGAATCAATATTATATCTGTAAAGTATTGCACGTAATGTACATTACTATCAGCAGAGAATTATAATAATTCCCATTGGTAAAAGAGGCCAGAGAATTAAAAAAACTAAGGTTTGAATTTTATAGTCACAAATATTCTGTTTAAATTTTTCGAAACACGAGGCAGTATTAAATTAAGTGACAAGGCTATGTCCTTGCGAACATAGTAAAAAACTAGTTGTCAATGCATTGACAGAACAGCTTCCTAGCCACAGTCACAACTGAACTGGAGGGCGCGTTTGGCGCGCGCCTTCTTTTCGTAATTTTTTTTCTCATTTTTTTCCTTATACAACCTATTACGATTTTCGCACATCGTGTAGAGAAAAATACCCTCTATCCGATGCAATACAAAAATATATACGGTCTCATTGAAAAAAAATGTTCGATGACGCCATATCTCGGCTCAAAAGTGCTTTAAAAAAACCGCCCCGTCAGTTTCCTATGGACCATCTCTGATATACGTATGCAAAATTTCAGCAAAATCTGTCGAGCCGTTTTCCCGTAAAAGTGCCAACACACGCACGCACGCACACACATACATACATACGGACGGAAATGTGCCACCCTGCCAAAAAGTCTTAGAATGACCTGAAACGTCCACAATTGATGAAAAAACACCATGGTCAAAAAACGACTATCACAATAGCTACCTAGCTTAGGCTAGGAAGCTAATAATCGAAGGTGCTTACTTACTTTCTAACTCGTATTATAGCAACCTCGTACCTACTTCAGTTTTGTTTGCAAACAGCTCAAGGCATGAGGTGCGTGCGCATTTGCGCATGCGCACTTGCAACTTCGACATATATGGAAATCCACAGAAATCCGCGGACATCCACAGGAATGCACGGATATCCACAGACATCCATGAAAATCCAGACATCCACAGATATCCACGGAAATCCATGGAAACCCACATGGGTGTACACCAGAAATCCACAGCTGTTGACCCCTCGATCAGCAGCGATGCGAGTTATTCCTAATTTCTGTTAGATGTTTGAAAACTATGAATATGCCCAACGTCTTTGGAATCTCACGAGGTTTATAGTATCTCCTGATGGTGTAGGTAGGTATATTGTAAAAGTGGCCAGCCTCTAATACCTGCACCAGATAATTACAAAGTAATCAAAGACAATCAGGATAAATCAAAGTAAACTAACAGAAATAAAAATCGTAAGAACGAAAGGCGAACCTCAGCTGACGAAGAAAATCGGCATAAGACAATCAAAGAAAATCTATCTACAAAAATGTAACTCTTCTCCCTTCCCAGTTAAAGTACCATATAATATATCTGCTACATTTAGTTTCATATGGATACAAAAAATGTTTTGATTATCAGTGTTGGAATGCAACTACTCCAGATGTTAACGATTAAAAAAATTTGCAACTTAAAATGCCTATGCCAGGAAGTCGTCGCTTTTAAATTATTTTTCTGAAAGGCAGAAGGCATAAAAAGAAATCGGAAACACGAAAGTTTCAAGGATGAAAAATGTCTTACCAAAAATTCAGTTGATAATAAGAAATATCAGCAGCAAATAGTTTAATGTATTTATTGTTGACAAATATTTAAGAGTGTTGAAATGTACGCAAGATTTTTCCATTAAATTTAAATTTTGAAAAAGTAGCGTAAAGACCAAGAAAGACTCCATCTGGCAAATTGCCGTAACAACAGGATCAGAAGAAGAAGAAGAAACATAAAACAAACAGAGAGGCAACGACGTCCCGCTCGTTGAAGGAGCTCGCTCGCTAACCCTGCAAACTAGATTATTCACAATAAACTTTCGCTGCTATTAAATTATTTAATTTCGGTTGTGGTGGGGACTGAAATGTAGTGGATAAGGTCGAGGTGTAACCTTGTTAGCGAGAGCACAACTGAGTTATGGTCTTATAATACCCGGAATGAGAAAAAGAAGCGCCGTAAAGCTTCGGCATTCGTCAGTCGGTTTCCAGCGGGCGGTCGAGGAGCTTTTGACTCCAAGAACACTCACCTTTCTAATTATTTTTCGTGCACAGTCTACGTCTTTAATTAACTCGCAGTGTCTTTGCAACTACTTACTCTGTAAATTCATTGAGGAGGGGAACATGGTGGCCCTGTGGACGTCTTGAACGTGCGAGCGGGCTCCCATTACAGCACACTGAGAAGCGGCTGCTCCTGGATGGTGGACACCCATCGCTCCGGCTCCAGCTGCTGGGTTGTACGAACGGGCCATGGAGGCGGCAGCGGCTGTGTATCTGTAAGCCGCTTGCGACATTTGACTGCAAGATGTTAAGTCGCCGTACGAGCAGGGCATGTTCCCTAGACCAGTTGGGTCCATTCCAGCTGTCTGGAGGCAGCTGGAATCGAATCCAGCAGCCGCAGCTTGGTTAAGATACGAATAGTCCATCGTATTTTAATAAATAAAATTTACTCACTACACTATATTAAAAACAATAATTTAGTTAGTGCAAGTGTTTAAACAAGTTTCGGTTAAAACGGAAAAGCTTCAAGTACAAATTGACGGGTTGTTTGCTGATAATTGAATCAGTGATATTGAATTATGGCGATTACGCTTAATATTGGCGCGGGTTTTTAAGAGGAGCAGAAGATTCGCGCGTGAGGACCCGACTGTCTGCTTACGCCGAAATCAAATGATAAGCTTAATTCAATAAAGTGCCAGAAACCTCCACTGTCCGGGGTGGAAACGAAAAACGTTGCGACGAGGGGAGCACCGAACAAGCGGCCGGGGGTAAGCGGCTGAAATTCACAGAGGGATGCTGCAACTGCGGGCGGAGTCACCCTCCATGACTCCCGCACCCACCAATCGCAGCAAGGCGCGCGACTGTTTTGCACTTTTCATTGGTTTTCAGAGTGACGTCACCAACCCCAACCACGCGACTCCGTTGGTGACACACACATATGAGGCAGAATATTAAAATGCACGTATTTTAAATTAAATTTGTATACTGAAAAGCTGATCTGTTTTCTTGGAGAATGTTTACATCAACAGTTGTCGAGATGGAGTGGAAAGTTCTCAGCGATTTTCCGACACCTGTAGGCGCGCTGCTTTGTTTTCTAAGTGCACCATCAATTCTTGATATTCAAAACAAACAACACACTCTCTCTGGCTTGGCTTAGCGGTGTTCATCTTAGGAGGAATGAACTTGTTGCATCCGAAAGTCAATACATTCAATATGCAGCAGCGCCATGCATTATCTACCGATTAAGTCTATACCGTATAACAAGAGAAAACCAATTGAACAATTCGAGAATGCAACAAAAATCTCAATAAAGATATTTAATACCTGTCTATGGGGTTGGAATTAGGTAATGAATTTCATAATTATTGAACCAGTATAATTGATTTTGTGGGTGCTTCGTTTTTGTTTTATCTTGAAGTGAATTATGTTTGCGGCAGTAAAAGTGTTAAGTACCTATCGAAATATTCTTTAATAAAGTTCAGGAAAATTATTTTATCCAAGGCCACTGGACACCTAAAAGTGGCCTTCCTTTTAACACAGCTACACCTACATTAAAAAATAAATTTCATAAGGTTCATGACAACATATTTTTATTCTAAGTATACTTTTAGTATTTCTATATTTTATTTTTCCTATTATTTAAAAAATTTCTGTTAGAAACATGGTAGTGGACGTTTGCATTTGGGATTAGTGATTGGCTCAGTATTGTGCAAATCAAGACCAAAACCATGGAAGTTCTATTCTTGGTCTTGATCTTGGTCTCGCATCGATACCGCTGATCTTGGTCTCGGTCTCGCACAATCGAGTCTTGGTCTTGCACGCAAAAATGTTGCAGTCTTTCAATCTTACCTTTTTTGAACCCTTCTGCGAGTGATGATCATTTACATGTAAGTATTTAATTTCACAGTGTTCCGTGTAGTTAGTAAAAACAATTGAAAACTACCGCTTGATCTATTAATACCTACTTTATTAGTATTCGCGTGACAGGCGGGTGGCTTGATGCGTCAATTCGTGGTCGGTTCGAATCCAGATGGGATAAAAATGTGAGAGATTTGTTCCTATTATAGATGTTTCATAAGTGCTTGCTGGTTCGCAATTCAGGGTAAACTGTAGTTGTTGAGGAGAGGTTGAAATCACAGATGAAAATATAGAAATTCCACTTTTGATTTTATACTAAAGTTGGTCTAAACGAAATCTATAAATAATTCACATATCAGAGAACAATTTACCCTATAGGGTATAGGTATAAATTATTTACCTATATTGCAAGTGAGTTAAGCACCTCTTCGTTCTTTACGAAGAAGTTTTAGAAAAACGGGATTCGTTTATGAAAGTAAGATGAAACAGTGTTTATTTATTTTTAAAAATCAACCCTTACACCACTTGAAAGGACTTTTTAATCTTTTAATCTATTTTATTGCAAATGCCGCCTCCACTATCACCAAACACTTCCTGCTTCACACCGTCACATAGTGCACACGAAAACGAAATGACCCGTCAGCGTACGGGCTGCACATTTCAAACAGTTCATTTCGTACGGTTTGACCCGTGGCGTCAAAAACATGCAAACGCTCTGTAAAATAAAAGAGGCAACTTTTCTACACTTCTGCAGTGAACACCCAAAGTTATTATGTAATAACTTATTATATAATAACTTTGGTGACCACCTACCTTACTTATAATATTGCAGAAGGTTGGAACTAGTGTTTCACATAGTAAGACTTCTTGTGCTGCAAGGTAAAGAATAGTATATTATTGAAAATGTTTCATTACAGCCGAGGGCTAGATACATAGATGAACAAGAAAACAAGGCGCGAAGCGCCGCAGTCAGCTGTAGAGCGAGGCTGTAATGAAATTTTCCAGCAAGGTATGTATTAGTATATTACGTACCGAGGTGGAAAATGTTTCATTACAGCCGAGGGCTAGATAGAAGACCAAGGCGCGAAGCGCCGCGCTCAGCTATAGCGCGAGGCTGCAATGAAATTTTCCAGCGAGGTATGTATACTATTTTATTCACAATCGTTAGTTTTAATGAACAATAAAGGAATAAATAATTCATTCTATTTTTCAAATACTGCATTTTCGATAATTCTTGGTAGGCTGTGAAATTGACATTTATATTTTTATTGATTATTAAACTAACAAGCATCGTGTTTTGGCATTAAAATAACTTAATAAGAAAGAGTATTTCTGGTGGTAAAATTCTTAAGTATAAAATCAAATAGGCGCTGAATTTTCCACCCGGGTGGAAAATTTTCCAATCCGATCGGGAAGTAGAAGTTAAGAATAACCTACTTGCTAACTTTTTAAAAGTTGGCAATTGACTTATTACTAACCGATTGTGAATAAAAAATTTTTTTGTTATTACATAGGCATTTTTTGAAGCCTCATTTCTTGTCTTGCTGCAATTTCCTGCAATAGTAGCAGTAATAATAATAATAACATTAATAACATTAATAATAATAATAGTAATAACATCAAAAAAACAACAACAACAACAACAACAACAACAACAACAACAACAACAACAACAACAACAATAATTGAACAGCTGCCGACTAATACACCCGCACAAACAACAACAAATAGAGTCCCAATAGGACGAAACCGGTCTGCGGATTGCTGTGCACATTCACACCATGCAGGCTTCTAGCTTGAATAGTGAACCTGGTTCACTGTGGTACGATGGGGCACGTATGGAGGTTTTCAAAGCCAGCTTTGCTGGGGTAGGCCTCTTGTGTGCATCCTAATGTACATTCTGCCGACGTAGGCCCGTTCTGTAATTCAATGCCTGGCGGAGTATTTGCTCGAGGTGTAGTTGTTTGTGCGGGTGTATTAGTCGGCAGCTGTTCAACAATTTACGTTCTAGATGGCGTGATTTTGGCTCTCCCTTATGGATGACTATCGCAGTTATTTATAGGGAGATCGTTGGGCAGGGTGTGTTTGTGCATAGCGGCGCCGTACTGAAGAGTCCCAATAGGACGAAACCGGTCTGCGGATTGCTGTGCACATTCACACCATGCAGGCTTCTAGCTTGAATAGTGAACCTGGTTCACTGTGGTACGATGGGGCACGTATGGAGGTTTTCAAAGCCAGCTTTGCTGGGGTAGGCCTCTTGTGTGCATCCTAATGTACATTCTGCCGACGTAGGCCCGTTCTGTAATTCAATGCCTGGCGGAGTATTTGCTCGAGGTGTAGTTGTTTGTGCGGGTGTATTAGTCGGCAGCTGTTCAACAATTTACGTTCTAGATGGCGTGATTTTGGCTCTCCCTTATGGATGACTATCGCAGTTATTTATAGGGAGATCGTTGGGCAGGGTGTGTTTGTGCATAGCGGCGCCGTACTGAAGAGTCCCAATAGGACGAAACCGGTCTGCGGATTGCTGTGCACATTCACACCATGCAGGCTTCTAACAACAATAATAATAATAATAATAATAATAACATTAAGAGCATTAATGTGAATAACATTAATACTATACAAGTGTCCTAACGGACAATTTCGTCAAAAAAACTGCGCAAAAGTAATGGCGTCACGAGTCAACTGCGGTATCAGTGGCGCACTATCTAAGTCAGAGGCTATGTAAAATAGGACGCCGTGATCGTCCGACACTTAAGCGAGAGAAAAATGGACGGTCGCGTCCTTATTGCCTAGCAACCGCCGTACGTCCAGGAAAACTTGTTTGTGCGCACGCTACGTCATTGTCCGTTCTCATATGAAACGACTAATACCAAAATCATTGATATATGTTAGACGTAGAAAAAGGTATTTGCAGTTATCTCTGATCCCCTCTTCTTGTAATGATTCTGTAAGAACGTTATTAATTTTAGTTTTTATGTTGCAACCCCGTGTTGTTTTTGCTATAGAGCAAAGTTGCCTATATTGTACCACTTTTTATATTTACAAGTTTAAAATGAATGTCACTTGCAAAAACTTTTCGTAGGTAAACCTGGCAATATACATATACTGTATAATATGTTATACTTCAGCTGTAATATTTTGGTAATTTTAATTGATTTAATAACAAAATAGTGCAATTAATAAAACCTCTACAATTAGTACGTTTGAGGATACCGGTTGCCTAAATTTTACCAAATGGTTTCCTAAATTGTACCACATCCTGAAAGTACAAAATAATACATAATTGTGAGAAATTTTATGCTATAGAACAAGGGCAAGAACAAGAAATTTTGTTGACTCTTGTGCAACGCTAGTTGGATCCACAACGTCATAAAATAAACGCATCGTTATAACTTTTTACAGAATGCTTGTAATGCAAATAATACGATTGATTTTCTAAAACTACAACTCGAAAACTCGAACAAAATTTAGTGGCAATATGGCATTTGCCAGAATCTTTTTCTCGATACCGCAGAAAAAATATATCTCCCCTATGTTATGCACATTTTTTCACTCACTATAAATATTTTGAATTCAAAATGGTAATATGTACTAAGTAATTATATTGTACTTAATAATTAAACTGATTTGCAATTGCTCTTGTAATTTGTTCATATACAAGTTTACTTTACGGAAATAACGGCGTCTTTTGATATTATCAACCTCATAAACATAAACTAATAAAGAGATTTAACGCGTTATTTAAGATTAAATGCATCCAGAAATTAAATTGTGGCTTTATGACTTGAAGAGCCGTCTCTGAGAATTACACAAACCGTATATCCTTGCGCAATGGAGAAGAAAACTCCAACAGAAACGATAAACAGATAATGAGCTTTGAGCTTGAATCGATGGGACGTCTCGCTTTTAATAAACTTTATTATTTCGTTATTACATCTGTTTGATTTTCATCTTTTCCAGTTATGACCCCGCCTTTTTATCATTAATATTGGATAACGCGATCCTTTGTGCCGAGTTTATTTTTGTCCTCGTCCTGACGATTGGCAAATATTAATTTTGTGCCACAGGACTAGTCGATTGTGATTCAAATAAAGTAAAATTGTGGAAGAACTATTTAGACCTTGATAAGACAAACTGAACCTGCTGAAAATGGTTACAAAAATGCGCGACATGTCATATGAACCACAATTTGGAGAAGTTCAAAATGGGCAAATTAGTCAACCACTAAAACCTGAGTGGTATTGGACCGTTCTAACAACTACTACTAGGGCTCTAAATTGTAGAACTTTTACCCCAAATAATAGTCTTTCTACCATTAAATACAAGTGAGTGGTGAGATAACAAAGTTCTATGTATACCACCGCACATCTCAAATTAGAACTGCTTGATTATTTTGGAATTAAGTTGGAATTAAGCTTCTGCTTTATTTCATTGAAATGGAACTGAAAAATGTTCTCATCATTTCCAACAATTTTGGAAACACGTTTCATGATATAGCAGTTTCTTTCGGAGAAATCTTTAAATTTTGTGGTGCAGGTGCAAGAATATCGCTCTGAATTATGTACAGTGGTGTTTGTGTACCACATAGGAGGGTAGAAAAGGCAGCCAAATGCTCAATAGAACGCCACGTGCCCCGCAGTTACATAGTAATTCTCTGATCAAGTGGAAGTGAACATCACCACCAAGCTTTGACATCTGGCCCATTCTAAACTAGGGATGATAGAAGTTTATTACTGTTCTACTGCTGCGTCCTCCGCCACAGTCAGTTTAATTCTGTAAAGTGCAATAACGTGTTTTTAATTGTACATTATAGTATTATAGGAAA
This sequence comes from Xestobium rufovillosum, assembly GCA_963966045.1. Taxonomy (NCBI): domain Eukaryota; kingdom Metazoa; phylum Arthropoda; class Insecta; order Coleoptera; family Ptinidae; genus Xestobium; species Xestobium rufovillosum. Next base: position 36,602,988 of record OZ014492.1, read on the forward strand.
ATGCTTACGAAGGTCGGTATTCAACACATATTATTAGGAGAAATGATATAGATACCTAATTTTAAGATACATAATAATTTTATTATTGTTGTTGGAGTAAAAAAATAGTAGCATAAATGTGGGATATATGCCCCACCTATGAATTCCTCGATTTAAAGCGAGAAGCAGTATTTTCCAGTACCAGAGAACTAAAAACCAGGGTAGGGACAGTTTCCAAGTTATAATTGACAAAATTTGAAAAAATACGATATTTAACGTCAAATAACGCCGAAATTATGGGAGTTAAACCCAATGTAGGGTTAACAAGGTGTCCCTTAAATTCCTGAGACATTCTTTTGATTCGACTATCCATCAATACTGTGGTTTCTTTAGGTCTTCCCGATTTCGGTTTATTGTCGGATGTCATCTTTCATTATAACGAGAAACTATTTTTGAAACAGCGTATCTGGGGAAAATAAACCTTCTCGAAATATCCACCCGTTTGCTGCCTTCCAAGAATGCGTTTACGATCATTTGTTTCAAATCTTTGCGTACTGAGATACCTCGTGGCATGACCCTTATAAGAAGCGATTGAGAAAGTTGAAGTAAGTCACAAAAGAACCAAATTCTTGGTTGACTACAAAATGTTAAATCCAAAAAAAATCAAAATATATTGCTCTACTTTTGTCGCACTACAGTTGCCTTTGTAAAATTAAAAATATGAATAAACTCTTTGTTTGATTGTTAGAAGTAATTATTTTTTTTCGATGACAGCAGCCTACTTTGTAAGTTAGAAATAAAATATTATAGTCAGTTCGAATAACACATTTGAGTTTAAAATATTGCAATAATATCATAGTATAAGTATATACAGTGAGGTCCTAAAGTTTGGAATAAAATTCATAATTTCTTTTTTATTAATATTTCAATGAACTGCTCGGACACGTCAATTTTTATTTTCGATTTAGAATTTTGCGAGGAACATATAAAATATATAGGGTGTTCCATTTTCATGTACCGCTGTCAATGTCAATTTTCTTAAATGGAACACCCTATATACATTCATGTTTCTAAGTGGGCCATTGAAAGACAATTTCATAAATGTGGCATTTGTTACCTTTTACCTCTATGGCTATCGAGATATTAACATTTGAATTTAGATATTCCTCAAAATTAGAATTAGGATATCTGAACTTCTACAAAAGCTAGAGATTGCCGAGATTGGAAATTAGGTTTACAAAACTACCACGAAATAACAAACAATGTTGAGTAAAAACACAAGCAAGTAATTAACATCAAAAATAATCTAAATTAAATGTTCAGTGTGAGCTCCAAGAACTTGCTAAGCTATAGCCAAACTGTACTCGAATTCGTAAAGAACATTTTTAATAACTTCAGGCGTGATTCTCCGAATTTCATTTCGTATTTTCGTTCATAAATCTTTGATGTCATATGGTTGTGTGAGGTATACTTTGCTTTTTTTGCTTCTAATTTTGACGAATTTCTAAATTCAAGTGTTAATATCTCGATAGCCATGGAAGTAAAAGGTAACAAATGCCACATTTATGAAATTGCCTTTCAATGGGCTATTCAGAAATATGAAAATGTATAGGGTGATCCATTTAATAAAATTGACATTGACAGCTGTACATGAAAATGGGACAACTTGTATATTTTACATATCCCTTACAAAATTCTAAATTGAAAATGAAAATTGACGTGTCCGAGGATTTCATTGAAATATTGATAAAAAAGAAATTATGAATTTTATTCCAAACTTTAGGACCTCACTGTATAGTATGCTCGATAGCCCAATTTTGTCCGTGCTGTGAGAATGCAATGATTCGGTGTTAGTGTTTTGTATTATACGAATTTTAGGCATTATTTGCAATTTATGTTATGAAAAAATTTGTGTAACATTAAGTTAAAATGCCTCGTTGGGCTGTAGCGAAATGTGGGAATTTCCATTGCAAGACAAAATGTGGGTGCCTCCGTGTTAAGATACGCAAAACGCCGGCCGCCGCTTCAAACTTCCTTCAACTTTTCTTTCCTATTTAATAATCCCGGTTTTATACTGTATGCGGCTCGATTTGGACCTAATGTGTTGTATAAATCACCAACTGGGCGAAGGTAGGTACTAATATAAAGTACTTACTTCAAGTTTCCTAAGGCTAGCGAACTGGCAAAGCAATGAATTGTAGTTTGTCGACGAGATGATAAAATAAATTTCAAGAATGGTAAGTGATGAATAATATTTATCTAATATATCTACTTCTGTCAATTGCCATTGCATGAGTAGACAAAGTTTTATATTATATTAAGCAATTTACAATATAAAAGTTATATCCAACTTAAATACTTAAGATTTGATATATGTAATTATTTTTATTAGGTAGGTAGGTATATCATTATTTTTGTAATGAAGCCATTTCCTCACTTGTGTTACAATTTACTTTTGTAATGGTATGCATATATGCCGATCTTCATAAAAATCGAATATTTATGTTTTTCCACTGTTTTTAAAATATAGAAATTTATGTCTTATTATTTATACTCCAGAATTAAGGCACGCATATCGCTGCGAATCCGGTACTGCTTCGCAGCCGACGTCATAATGTGCGACAACAATAGAGCTACCCTGCGCGTTGGCAGGGCTTGAATAATATTATGTAAGAATTTCAAAAATGTTGCTCTACTTTTGTCCAATAGTGTAAATCGTGTAAATGTAAATCGCTCTGAAGGTGGGCAAACCAGTCCTCAAACTGGCCACTAGTCAAGATTGATAATAAAAAGGAATAATAATTCCTTCAAAAGTTGCTTTAATTTTAAGACAACAAATTCTTACTTTTTACCTTCTTCTCAGATGCTAAATCTGGAGAATTTCACGCCTTATAAAAATGCGACGCGTAAATAAAAGATAGACGATAGGAAAAGCGGATAGGAAAAAATTAGTAGCATTTGAAATGTGGTGCTATAGACCGAAGCCGAACGATAGTACAAGCCAGAATGTAGCGCGTGGAGCACTGCTGTGACGTCACAGCCGTGGACGGATCGCTTAATCGGGGAGCAAAGTGCTCTAATTCGATAAACTCTTACTACTCAAACACGCACGAAAAAATGAAGCTGATTCTTATGTAAAATGACCTGCCGGATTTGAATTTTGGGGTCGCGAAAATATCGGGAATTACGAAAATGCCGAAAAATCGAATTTTCCTAAACTTTCCTAAATCAATTTTCGACCATTTTAATACTTTTCTTGTTGTATTTCAGCAATGAAAAGAGTAAGAGATCTGTTTTTTTCATGGAATATACATTGAAATGTGCTGATCATCACAGTTTATTCACGTTGCCTCTAAAACTTTCCAATGTTATGAAAAAAATGTTTTCTTGCTAGACCACAAATTTGTGAAATGTATTTTTCACGTACTGGATAAGTAATCTTATTTTTCGGAATTAGCATATGCATATGCGAGACCAAATACGAACAAAGGCTAGAAATTATTTTTGGTGAAGAAACGAAACATTAATGTTGTTACTGAAAAAAGTTACAGTGGGTTAATAAACACATATAAATTGTGCGCGCTAGCCGCACTGAGCTGTGTAGGCGTACAAACAAATTACATTTCCCCTCACTTAACCATATAACCATTATACATTGCAAAATTCATGCAATAATTTATTAAATAATTATTCATATGTTACCTACCTCCAATGAAATGTGAGTTAATGAAGCAAAAGAAAAGAAAATTAAAAAATTGCCTAGTAAGTAGTTCTCCCATTTATCTTCTTCCATCAGTAAACATTTTGTTAGCGGGTGTATTTTATTTCGTTAAGACTTGTTTCCGACAATGTTTTCTACTATATTTTTTAGTTTTGTTCTTCATGCGGAATGCGGCTCATTGAATATTATTAAATACATATTGAGTTTAAGTTCTGTAGGTTTTTAATGTTAAACGTTTGTTCAAAATAGGAAAATATGGTATTATACCGTTCAGGTATCTTTAATTAGATGTTCTCTTAATAAAAATTTCAAAAGTCCAGTTGTTGTTATTGAATATTTTGGTAAACTAGCATTATTTCCACGCCACGAACACCGGCCGTTCGTACCAAGCTGGCCACGATTAATACGTCACGGCCGCTACGTTCCGGCTTGAATTATCGTTCGGCTTCGTATAGACGCGTGCATAGATAAGGTTAGCAAGAGAGAGGTATTAGAAAGAGTTGGAGAAAAGCGACATTTATGGAACAGTAAGGAATAGGAAAGATGGGATGGTAGGACACCTTCTGAGGCACGAACAGGGGCGGACTGGATTGATTTGGCCCCGGTGGCTGTATGACCCGATGGCCCCGATTATAGATAATGGAAATTGCAAATAAAGTATGTATATTTACAGAGACCGTCAATTCAAAGTCTTAATATTACATACCTATTTAATAAAAAATGAAAATTACGTACATGTTTTAAATAAAAAATCAATTTCTTTTTGGTAACATTCTACACCAGGTATCTATTAAAATTTTATTTGCGAAGATAACAATTTTGTATGTAAAGCAATATTATCCTTATCCTTATCATAGCCGAAAACATACAAAAGATTCTAACAAAATCTTGCTCAAGACCTTAACCTATTTTTAATAGGGTTTCGCACAAGACCAAGAAAAGTCTTGGTCTTGTCTTGGTCTTGAATTCGAGACCAATACCAAGACCAAGACTAACATAAATGATCCAAGACCAATACCAAGACTTAACCTCCAAGACCAAGAGTCTTGGAGCAAGAGTCTTGGAAAAGTCTTGGTCTTGATATTTTAAAATTTGTTATTTTTTAATTTATTAAAAAATTAATTAGAACAACTGCAATTAAATTTAAGGAATACAATTTTCTAGGCAATAAGTAAATATAATAATTAGGAAACTACAAAGATATTATAATATTTATTGTTCAAAAACTAAAATATAAATAAAAGCAAAACACTAACACCATGGCATCATTGCGGTCGCACAGCACGGATAAGTGTTTCCCGCGAATCTCTGTTTCGCACTGTACGTCATGCGCGAGAGGTGACAAAATTGGGCTGCCTACCGAGCATACTATACAATATCCTTATACTATAATCTGTACTAGAATAAATGAGATAAGTTTTATGGGAAGTAAGTACATTTCAGATGTCGGATAATTTTTTAGAGCTTTCATTTTGGTTTTTGAATTAAGTTTATTATATTACATCTTAACACAAAATATCAATTTTAGTACAGCCATGAACTAAATACAAAAAATTTGTAGTGAGTCAAGTGAACAAAAATTATGAAATTATGCAAATATGAAATAGAATTCTTATTTTTGAACTATCTTCCCTTAAGTGGGTGTGGAAACATTGAAATTCATAAATTTCTCGTACTCTCATAAAAACCAAACAAGACCAAGAAAAAACAATACCAAGACCAAGACTTATGTGGTTCTCGTCTTGGTCTTGGGTGTCAAGACCAAGACCGAGACCAAGCCCAACACGATGATGCAAGACCAATACCAAGACTGGTGTAAGTCTCGTCTTGTCTTGGTCTTGCGAAACCCTAATTTTTAATTAATTTAAGTAAAGAAAATATCCGAACGGGAGTGAGGCAGGGAAGTGCTTTACCGCCCCTAGTTATCAATTTATACTTATACCGAAGATGCGATTAATATTGTTAAAGACAGAATAGCTGCTGGAATTAATATACAGGGCCAAACTATTAATATTTCTCAGATTCACGGATGATATAGCAGTATTAGCATCCAGCAAAGAAGAATTAGGGCGGGCTTTGAACGAAATGGAAGCGGTTTTGACGGAAGGCTATGGTAGGAAGATCAATAAGAAGAAAACCAAAATTTTGGTGTGTAGGGGGCGTGAAAATAGAACTAAAACGAAAATACAAATTGGAAACGAGAAGATAGAGGAAGTCTCAGATTTCTGCTACTTAGGAAGTCAAATAACTCGCGATGAGCAGCTCTAGAGATATAAAATAAAGAATAGCACAGGGCCGCATTGCTTTTAATAAAAAGAAACAACTATTATGCTAGGGAATGAATGTAGAAACTCGAAGGGGCTCTTAAAAACGTATGTATGGAGTACGGCATTGCACGGGTGCGAAACTTAGAAGCATTTGAAATGTGGTGCTATAGACGCATAATGAAGATACCGTGGATAGATAAGGTTAGCAGCAGAGTGGTATTAGAAAGAGTTGGAGAAAAGCGAAATTTATGGAAGACGGTAAGGAATAGGAGAGATAGGATGGTAGAACACCTTCTGGGGCACGAAGGCTTAGGTCGCGACATACTAGAGTAAAAAGAGGGAGGGGTAGGCCCAGATTAGACTACTACATACTCTCAAATAGTTAGGGATGTTCAAGTTTTGGGGAAATGAGTTGGTTAGCTCAGGATAAGAAAGGATGGAGGAAAGGATGTAGGTACGCGTTCAACCAGTCTTCGGACTGAAAACTTTATGATGATGATCACAAAGCGCCATAAAGGCCCAAACTATACATACAATTATCAATTATCAATGCAATAACTATGAAACGAAAAGGAAGTCTAGCTTAATACGTATTTTTTGTACAAATAAAAAAAAAATTGGGCAATATAAAAATACTTGTAGCCAAAGAACACGACCTCCCAAAAATTGCAAAAAGCTTCTTAATGAAAGAATATTAAAGAAGGAGAATAAAAATTATACTTACAATAAAAATTAATTGATTAAACAAAAGAACAATTTGAAAGTTCAATTTCAAAATTACATAATATAAAAAGTGCGTCGGCATACCCCCAATATGAAAGTATAGAAAGTAAGTATATAGTGTGCTGGAACCACAGTGTAAGTTATCTTTTACTATGGCTGGAAATGAAAGGCAAAAATAGAAGCAGGTACTATTTTATGGTAGTTTAAAAACCTTGAGAGTAAATATTTTTACGCCACATGTTCATTTTATACAGAAGTTGGCCGCTCCATGAAGGGACCGTCCATAAAATGATCAAGTACAGTAACATTCTTAAAACTTCCGATTTATTCCCAGTTGCATACCGGCAACTGTATCGTCTTCATGTTTCTGGGCAAATCTCACTTGTAGAAACATATTTATTCCAGCTCAGCACAAACTCGTAAAGTTCATAATAGAGATTTTTGGCCCCCAGAGGTCCGTTGGCCCCGGTGGCTATCGCCACCTAGCCACCCTGTCCAGTCCGCGCCTGGGCACGAAGGCTTAGTTCTCAACATACTAGCGTCAGAGATAGGAATAAAAAGACGTAGGGGTAGGCCCAGATTAGACTACTGCTGTCAAATAGTTAGGGATGTAGGATGTTCAACTTTTGGGGAAATGCGTAGGTTAGCTACGGGTAGGAAAAGATGGAGGTACGCGTCCAACCAGACTTCGGACTGAAAACTTTATGTTGATGAAATAAAAGATGAAACAACAATAATATATTTAAACTTCGTAGTTAACAGTGAAAACTTATTGTCAAGGAAATGCCAAAAATGTCAAATTTATTGATTTCTTGAATTATTTATGACCAAAACGACCCAAAATATTGAAATTCATCATGGAATTGGCAACAATACCATTAGCTGTTATTACAATTTTAGTACGACGATTAGTGGATGTATTGCAACGACCACATGTAAGTTAATATTATAGTCGTATGGACTAACCCAGGCCTTTAGTAACACTGGCTTTGAGAAGCATAAACCAGGAGTGCTTCAGCTTTTATAGCATAATTTTTAGGCAATTACTGCTACGAGAGATGTGGTGGCAGCCACCCGATTTCCATACGCTTACGGTATTATTCCACTTGTACTTTTTTATATTTACAAACAACTCAGAAGAGGAAGAGTTGTCAATATAGTTAAAGACTGCGGTTATCGGATGAGGGGGATTCAGGGAAACTTAAATTTACATAGCAGTGGAATATCGTAAGTTCTTTAGGTACCTACTGTGAATGTGATGTCATCCCCTTCTTCGAAATTATAGGCGGTATTATCGGAAAGCAGAGCCATGGTTTTCAAATCAAGCAAGATATTTACTTCCCGATAAATTAGCGACATTGCAAAGATATCGAATAAGAAGCAAGGACTTGAAACAACTTGTTCATACAAAAAGCCCTAGGCGTTGTTCTTCTGAAAACAGAAACAATAACCTTGAAGAGATGCAGCAAACCGACTTTCGCAATTCCCCTTTTCTCTTCACGAACACAAATAATGAGCCAAACATTAGAACTACCATAGACTTGACTGCCGCGGAGAGCGTAAGAAACCTCGAACACGGTTCTTTTATAGAAAGCACAACGAATACAGCACAATTACCTCCTGCCCAAAGCGCTGTTTCTCTGGAAAATTCTCAACGCTTTCCTGAAAATTGTCTGTCAACTAATGGTATCCAAAACTTTTGTGAAAGAGGAATGTATAACACCAGATTTCACAATTATGGTAATCCACAAGATGGGCCATCATGCATGGACCAGTTTCTATGTCCCTTAAAGTCTAGTGGAGATCATTGCAGAGTAGAAAATAGACCAAGAACTGAAGTGAAACAGAAGAGAGGACGCAAAAAAGGACGCAAAAAAGGATCTCAGCAGAAAGGTGACAACGTTGAAGTAAATAAAACTACAAGGAGTGGCCGCATTTATGGGCACAGAGTATAGTCTATATTTTTTATTTTTTTTAAAAGTGTATTTTGATCGATGGCGCAATAAAATTACCTGTATTTTATTCTACTAAAACTAAAACTCGCCTAGTTCAAACAATTACTGTCCAATATGGAAATTATTACTCGATTCTCTTAATCCAATTATTGTTCTCTTAATTTTCATGAAAAGCCATTGATTTGAGTAGTTTGGACGACTAATGTGACGTCGGCATAAGCGCTTATCAACCTTCTGTCACAAGCGAAAGGTCGAAGACATCAATAATTATTAACTGCTATTACTACCAAATGATTAGCTTTCTAAATTTCAAAAAGGCATAAATTTTATCTGGTTTTATCAGTCCTGCTTGTTATTTCACCAATCATAGAAGTTGACTGTGCCCTGGGCATCCCAATTTCGACTATCTCAATGACGGACACATTACCAATACCAGGCTAAATTAGGCATCTTCAGTGTTTGTTTCAATTTGCGTTTTTAATTTTTATTTTAACTGTTCATCACAGTCCACATAAAAAATCTACAGCAGCAAATGAAAAATCCAAATATTCTAAACAATTAACAAGTTTGTGATAAATGAACGCAAAGTTGTAGAGAAAGTTTTGTCAATTCGGCGTAAGAAGTCAAAAGTAAACAGCGTGATAGATGTTTATTATAGAGCGGCCATAGTTAGGATGGTCCCCTGGGATCTTAGGGATGAATCTTAGAGGTGGAGCGCGGATGCCAGTTTCTTGGACAAATTGCTGGAAGCGCAGATCGGGGACTTGCGCTGGATAGGGGATGATAAGATGTTTCCTAAGTTTTCCACCACGGCAGACTACGGTCGATGTGAAAATGCAGCTGCTTTACGAAATCAAATTATCGTGTAATAGACCAAAAGCTGATTTAATTTGCGAATACTTCTGTGAAAGTGAGTTTACTTTGGAATAAATATGATTTAAGGACATTATGTCGTGTTTTACTGCTGTTATTCATTCTTCGTTTATGTCTAGAAATTCTTGAAAAAAGTAAAATAATTAGTGTTGTTATCAACGTTCAAACACCGCTTAGACATTCGATCTATTGTATACATATACGCACCTTCCTACTGTGTTGGTCAGAATTCCTAAAGAATTCAGTCGAAACGTGTCACAGCAGCTGTGTAGCTCTGTCAAAAATTAAAGGCGAAGATAGGTGCGAAAGTTTTAAAACGATTCATTTACCTTCCCACGCCGAAGAAAAGGTTGAAGGAATATTAAGAGAAGAACAATTCGGGCTTAAACGAAACAGGGGAACGTGCGAGGTCTTTGAAACTATATAAGATATATAGGTATATAAGATTTTTGGATTTAAAGAAAGCCTTGGTCAATATAAAATGGGGAAAGGTGAAGTACCTACAGATGAAATACATCAGTGACAAGAGATTAAAATGCTGAAAAGCAGATATTCTAAAAAGATTGTCACATACATATTGAAGAAGCAACCGGAATTCATGCACATCGTCGAATTTGAGGATGAGAGCTACAGCGTTATTAGCATGCAAAATTACAAATAGATTTTAACGAAATGGATGCAATTTATTATTATTATGCTCATGAACGGTAAATTTAGAAACTCTGAAAAGCCTCTTAAAGACGTTCACAAGCTGTTATATGGTCGTGAAGCTTGAACTATAGGAGAAACGTGTAGGAAGAAATTAGAGCATTGTTAGCGGCTGTTTAGACGAGGTCCAAATTATTCAATTTGATTTGCACGCACTGAGTCCAGACTTGAACCCCGTAGAACATGTGTGGAATGAGTTAAGCCGAAGTGTAGGAAATCATTCGGTTTCTCCCGCAATGGCACAAGAACTTAGGGAGCTGCAACTCCAAAGAAAGTAACATCCCCCAAAATTTAAGCCGTAATATAATCGAGAGCATACCTCGTCGCCTACAAGCTTTCGAAAATGCAAAAGGAGAAAACGCTCGTTATTCGGCGCCAAAAGTTCAACAATTCTCTGTTTTGGTCCAACATTTATCTCACAACAAATGAAAGTCTTAAGAAAAGGTAAATTTTTAAAGTGACCCTAATTTTATGCTGACCATTGTATTTTACATTTCACCTGCTAAAGAATACATGGATGTGCCGTAATCTCTGCGATAAAATGCAAGATTCTGTTGTATTTCAAGGCATAGTTGGTGGAAAAGTACGGAATCCCGAGAGTGTACCAATCCGTAAAGCAGAGATGGACTTCTGTCCGGAGGCAATGAGGACAATCAGTCTCTTCCTTGTTCTTATTTCCTCCGAGATATTTGTCGGCGCGGAATCTGCTCTTTCGCGAAGTTGAAAGTCGTTTCTAGACCGTTTCCATGCGTTCTATTAGTCTAGATTGCAGTCGCTCGGGCGGGACTTTGCCGGAGATGTTATACCCAAACACATTCCTGGCGTTTTTCCTCTATGCTTTCTGTTGATTACAAGGGCACATAAATTGCACAATAAGCTTCCCAATTAAATGACTTATGTGTTCCCTCGTATTTACAATTCCATTTGTGAAGGTTTTTGTTAGGTCTTATTTAGGTACCTCTTCAGATTGCATGTGTATAATGAATTTGCACATGCAAAACTTTTCCGCAGTTATACTTCCCCGACGACTAATCCCATATTGATGGCTTAATTTTTAATCTTTAGGTAAAAAAACGAAAAATACGTGTCATTCAATTTCTGATTCTGGGCGACCTTCTGAAATGTTGCAACATACTTCTGAATAACGCTGTATATGATTTTATTTTAAATGCTACCTACTTAAATAGCCTATATCTTTTTAGCTAATTTTCCGTCATATTTTAACGATTCGATGGTTCCCACGTACTCAACCGCAAATTATTTATTAAAACATAAAGTGACATTTTATCAAAAAACTTAATAGCATGTGCCATATACCATTCCACATAGGTATACTAAACACGCCGATGAGAAAGTCGCTCGGGACCTCTGGGGATTTCCACAAACTGTGACCTTAGTGGCACTGCATTTCCCATCGTAAACATGCTATCGAATGCCAGGGACGCCACCCAATGCGAGTCACAAAAGATGCGCACGGTGGTCTCACTCTCAAGGGATGCAACCCCCTACTATCAGGAGAACCAATTATTTAGCAACTTCCAAAGAAACTAATTCAATATGCGCCTTATAAGATTTATATTCGGGGTTCGTTGTTCACTTACTAACGGAGCTTTTCATTTCTGCACAATTAAAAAATATTCACTTAATGTTGAGATGTCTAGTTTACGTACTGAATTCTGTGAATTAAATATTTGTTTAAATATTGTGTAAATATAGCATTCTTTGACTTCTCGTAATACAAAAAATCTAGATTTAGTTCTATAATTCTATATCCCTTGTTTTCGCTATTCTCATATTATATCCTGACAAAAATATTATTCCTGCATATTCAAACACTTTCACATAAATGAGCAGTCTATAACATAAAATCGATAACGCATAAAATCAGATTAAACAACAATTTAACAAACTGTAAGTGGAATCTGACTGCTCATGTCGCGTGCCACTAGGGGCACGTGCCGGACGTGGTGCTAGATGAGATCATATCTGATGACCTATTGTCGTTTTACAATGTCAATAAAATCAAACCCTAATTGTCCGATGGGTGTTTCCTACTTCAAACAGTTTGAATGAATACCTATTTTCAAAAGCTGTTCCATCTAAGACTGAACGATATTCCGTATAATAAAACAATAGAAACCGTAAAATCTGTCGCTTTCGGTGCAAAATTCAAAATTTGAAGTAAAGAAAATTTAGAAACCCTTTTCCTAAAGGCTTGTTCTATTTGGTAATAAATGAACATTTCATATAATTCATTTTTGCGTATTATTTTAGAGCTACAAAGACAAAGAGTATCTCTAAAAAATAAACAAATTAAGAATTATTCACAAAACACCGAGAACTCTAACAAAGTTACCAATTCACTAAGATTGACCCAACGGGGACAAGCTAAAAATGTATAAATTTTATTTTTTTCTCTGTAGATAATTTTTTCATTCGATATAGCTTTTGTTTATTTTTGTATTCGAGCTCTTTTCGATTACTTTTCCATTCGATTCTTTTTCGATTATTTTTGTATTCGATTAGATTTTGATTATTTTACATTCGAATCTTCTTTGATTTTTTCCTTTCGATTCTCTTTCCGATTACACTAGTATTCAAACAGACGTACGAACTTTCCATAACTTTCTTATATCTATATGCAACGCGAGGACAGTAATTTATATTATAAATTTTAATTTGAAAAACATGTTGACAAAATTATATTTATTTCTTAGTATTTAATGAGATATTTTGGAAAGGAACAACAAAAATTAGTTAGGTACTAACTTCGTGCTTAACGCCTACCTACCTATGTATATCCTTACTGACTGTCTCAGTGTTCTGAGCACCTACATACTTTTCAAAACTTTGCCTGATCATCAGTTCATCACTCACTTTCTCCCCTATCTCTAATAGCGAATACTAAGGGTAGTTGTTAATCAATCAACTTATGTTGCCGTCGAGTCCCATCCTTGTTGCTTGAATCTTCTTCAGGGGAAATACATTTTCATAACATTATGTTTATTAGGAATTAACTATTCATAAATATTATTTTTCATTGTCTCGTATTGTCAACTTCAAATTTATTCGAGTTTAATAAACTATACCCAACTTAAAACGCAGAGTTATCAGTATACGGAGTGGCCCAATGTGAACGAATCGGTGTGTAGGAATCGGTTCTAGTTTTAACTTTTTGTAAACTTAATAGTTAGGTAGGTACCTAAGAATACAGAATACCCATTTCTATGCCTAACTTTCTTAGAGTTGAAGGTAATAGAATTTCAAATTTGAGCTAATGTGGCAACTTTTTAGGATATCGTAAAAATAATTAAAAAGGGAATGCAAATTTTAAAAATAACCTTTCTACATTTGCACAATAGGAGGGATGTTCACGTTCAGGTACCTACAAGTATACGGCAACTGAAACATCCGCCCCTGTTAATCTTGTAACCCTTTAATCGATGTTTATGAAATGGAGCTTCAGACATAAACGCTATTACCGTCTCAAATTGCTTCTTATCTCATTAGGAGTCATGAAGAACCGCATTAACCCAGTAATTTGGTTTTACATTCTAATTAAATTGTAAGCATGAAACTTTGTTCGTTTCTTAATGCGCTCCACAATCATTGATTTAATTTGCTAATGGCAAGAAAGTAGAGGAAAAAACGGGGAAAACTATGCAGTGTGCACAGTTTGTATGACTACTGGGTAGTTCAAGACGTAGGTATACGAAAAAAATTTAAGAAAACATAAAAATAAAATCAAAACGTAGAAATCAAATTCTAATAGAACATGCCTAAATATTATAAAAAGTTTGGTATTATTGAACGCTACTTAGTAGGTCGACTGTTTTACGTTAGAAGAGCGTCCATTTTCTTGGTTTTAATATCTGCGTGGATAGCAGTCAGTCTTGAAAAGTATTATTTTATTTCTGACATTTTCAAGTATTTTCAAATTTCACTTGTGTAAGTTACCAGATAATTAATTCAGAAGACATAATTCGAAACCTGTAAAGACGGTAATAATACAGGTATATACAGAGTGTCCCAAAAGCATGGAATAAATTCGATATTTCCTAAAATTGAAGTTTCAAACTGAAATTATCAAAATTGTAGTAGGTATAGCGTGCACAACTGATACTATGATACTAACAAAAATCAAAATGAATAAGTTGTCAGAAATTATTTATGGCAGAAAATAGAAAGTGAAAATAGTTACTGTACACAAGAAACAATTCTCTACAATATTCCGATGGAAAAATATAGGATTGCCATTTAAAAATAGTATATTATACACGAGTTTATAATGAATGTATTATTACCGAGGATGAAGTTTACAACACGAGCGAGTGAAACGAGCGAGTTTTGTAATCATCCGAGGTAATAATAGCATCATTATAACGAGTTGTATACTATACTTTGTCCACGACTATCAAAACAGATTCCCAGAATGAATTTACCTTCATTTCCCTTCTCCAGTGTAAGAAAGATTCATACATACGCTCTCGCAGGTATAATTTTGTTGGTTTTTGGGCAATGAATCTAATGAGGAAAGTTCTGCAGCTTCTTTTATTGCTGGTGATGTTAAAGAAACCTCGTTTCCACTCTCACTACTCATTATATCTTCTTTTTTAGAATATGCATTTCAAATTAAAAGCAAACCATGATGATTTGATGTTTCAATTTGAACTGACACATCGCGATCGCGGCCTACTAAATAAATGTAAAAAAAGGGTCAAAGCGATGTTCCTATTGGTGTAGTGAATAATATTCATTAATCCCTGCAGTGATTAATGTATCTAATTATGATTGAATAAACACAAGTATAAAGAGTATATTATAAGATAGTCGTGGACAAAAACTATTACGTCATATCAGTGAGGTACTCAGCGCCACCTGCCCATGCATTACTTCAAAACGTGCGGAATAAAAATTAAATCGACGTGTATGAGGATTTCAGTTTGAAACTTCAATTTTAGGAAATATCGAATTTATTCCATACTTTTGGGACACTGTATATGCCCACATCTAATTATAGTGATGAGGCTGTAAAGGCAGTTTATAGCGATATCGGATATGTGCTAGATCTTGTGAAAGGGCATGAAAATTTAATAATCGTAGATTTTAATGCAGTTTTGTAGGTACAGGGAGAGAAGATGGAATAATCAGTCCCTTTGGATTAGGTAATAGGAACCACAGGAGAGTTGACTGATTGATTTTTGCGATAAACATAACCTAACCGTTGTAAATAACAAATTCAGAAAATGTGAGGACAAATAACAAAGTGTTTGAAAGATCTTTCTCATACAATATAAGTTTATATACCTAACAAATTAAGTAAGAAATGTAGAGTTTTGCCCATCCGCCAGTTTCGTAGGCGAATGAAGCAAATTCTGTTAATTTCATAGTAAGATGTTGATTTTTGTAAAGCCCCAATGCTGACTTTTTTGCGACTGGGATCCTCCCGTGTTTTAACTGTTCTTTAGTGTAAGATGCTTTTCGCTTCCTTTCTCTTACTTTTACTTTTTCACATTCACTTAACTTATTTTTTTGGTATTTATTTTAATTAATTAGTTTAAATCTTTAGTTAAAATTTGATTTTAGTTGAAACTGAAGTTATTTACCTATGGTTAAATGAAAGAACAGCTTCAGCTGAATTTCGCCCTTTGTGGCAATTTGTTATTGTAGTAATAAAAAAAGTTATGTAAAATTTATAAAATTGCCACAATAAAGTCCATATTTATTTATTTTATTTAGTTATTTATTAGAGGTGTCTGGACTAATGAGAGTTAACCAAGGGAGACGGGCTGGAGCTGTTACAAAATATGCATGCAACTTCTTTCTACAAAATGTTATTTATTTTTATCTCAAATTTCTGTTCTGTTGAAGACTAGGAATATATCAATACACCCTTTTGTACTTTATCACTTACTAAAATTCTAGTAAAACTGAAAGCATAAAAACTGTATAAAACCTATCAGCTCGGTTAATTCTTTATTTAGTTATTATTTTTGATTATTAATTACAATGTGGTATAATTTTTAGATAAATAATCTTCTTTTGCCACGTTTCAACGCCTGAAACCTATGCAGCCAGTGTTACACTATTTGACAGCTCGAATTCGATAGCAAGGTTAAAATAGGTTAAGGTTATGCTAAAGTTACCATCTTTTATATTATTGCAGTTTTTCTGGATTTCGTGAATTTTTGAATAATAGATCTCAGGTAACACCAAAACGGTACATAACCAGACCTTGTTTCTGTAAAATCAATTTAATTCATAATGAGAAACTACCCTCTTAATTCAGAATTTTTAATAAATATTTTAGTTACATTTACCTTGTAGTTGAAACTTATTGCAATTACCAAAAACATATACCTAAATAAAACATATATACATACACAGATAACAAATACAACAAATGAGATTAATCCTTTCTTAATTACATCACTCGTATTTTTCACCTTTTAAGACAGCTTCTAATATTTGCACTTCATTCCTTCCTTCGAGTAACACAAAGTGTCTGTTGTCCCGGGTATTAAAGTCTCTGATATTTTTTGTTTTCTGTATTCCAGAAGTGACTAACTTCCTTGTAAATCCTGACACTCCTTCATATTCGAAAACAATCATTGGTTCGGTCAGACTATCGGTAAGTGTGTATAATAGTAATTCTTCGCTTGGTAGTGTTGCAAATTTCACTTGCTTTGGGGAATTTAAATGTATTGTTTGCAATTGTTCAAACTGTTGACTTTCGTTTTCAAATCTGTAATCAACGAAAACATTTATCTAGGGGTAACCTTTCTAAAAAAGGTGTACAGCAGAGGACTACCAGAGAACACTAAATAGTAATATAAATTGGAAATCTGAATTACCAGGGAATACCAAAAACTACCTGACATATTACCAAAGAATTCCAGAGGATAATAAAAGCAACCAGTAAGACTGCTGGAGAATACCTGATTAGGTACTAAAGACTATCAGTGAAACTATCAATCATAATATACACCAGGCTACCATGTCTACTAGATGGTGAACGAGTTAGCTCCTCACGAGGCTTCTCATTTACCATCTAATACAAACAATAGAATAGCTTTTCTGCGATATGCACCCACGACGATTTTACAGAGCTGCATTTTGACATTTTTGCAGTTTTTTGACAACGTTGCATTATTGGCCGGGTAGTGTGTCCTATTGCACATTGCGCATAATGGAAGCAAGTCGCTCGTTATTGTTTTCTTTCTGATGTACCTATTCACTACAATTTTCATTCCAAACCCCCCTTCTCTGGCGGTTTGTATAAAGATAACTGCATGGAGGGCAACCAGCCACAGATCATGTGCTGGATAGTGGGGATTTATTTGAAATGAAAACTACACCATTACTTGTGTGATCAATTGTTTCACCAGACCTCCAGTTTCTGATAGCCACTTGGCAGTAGTAGGTATTCTCTGTTGGTGATTAGAGACAATTCTAACTCACACCCCCATTTGTAGTGAGAATCCCTATTATACAAAACTCATAAGAAGCAGTTATTTTGAGTCGTATAAAGTATGCATTTTGAGAAGTAAGTTTTATTCTGTTTTGGCCAGGTTTCTCAAAAAGAAATATAACCGATACAACCTGATGCAGTCTAACGGCATAATATTTACATAAACTTGGAGGTATATATCAATTTTTCCATAAAATAAAGGTCTTAAACCCAATTATTGTTTGTGTACCACGTCATAATCAAGATGTAAAACTGTGCCCCCCATTGTAACTGCTATTTTAGGATGCACTTGAAATCGAGATAAGTGACTCAACAGAAAGCCTTTGTTTTAGGCGGCAAAATACTGCATAATATGACAAACTGAGACCCCTGTCTAGACTGATTATGGGAGAGATTAGTACGTACAATACAAGCTTACCCAAAATTTCTTATCAGAAAAATTTATAATCAAATAAAATTCCAAGGACAACTGACTAAACACAAAATATTCTTATGTGCGCAAAATTCATATATTTTGTACCAAGTGTATCCGTTCTGTTTACTCTTAACCATTTAGCCTCTATATGCTGCTGTTAGAGCCTCCATCTCTATGGGACATTTGGCAGTGCCTTCACAGCTGAAATGGGCTCTGGCTACTTTTTCTGACTGAGTGTTATCATATAATGCGCTCTCTAAGGTTACTACAAAATACATGAACCAAACGATGGGGAGATTTTGTACCAACCTCATACGAGTATTTCCTTAATACTATTTTTATTATTACCTCATAATATAAATGGCCTCTTCGTGCATGGCATTAGCAACATACCCAGATGAAATAGCTAAATAATATCTGCCGTTATACTCAGTTGCAGTAGCACTATTTGGAGCGATAGTAAAAATTGTTTGATCAACATAAAATTTTTGTGTTAACTTATCATACTTCCATATATTAACAACCGCTTCAGTGTCTTCAGTTTCTTGAGCAATTAAAATAATATAAGGTGTTTCATTTATCGCTAAAGTTATTACCTAAAATAATATTTAAATTGTAAAAGTTATCAACGCTTCGGTTCAGTTATTCTGGGTTTGATACTATGGGACAGTGTTAAAATAAATGACCCTCAAACTTACTTGTGAAACATTGTAGTTATCCAAATTTTGATATTCGTAAATATCAGCGCCCATGTTACAAAGAATATTGGGCGAACTAGAAGTTGCATATACCATTACCATGCATTCTTCTTCTCTATCAGGTATCGTCAAAGAACTTATAGAAATACTGCCTTCAGTAGCCACTTGTTTCACTACAAATGTTGTACCATTTTCATGGTATGCTAGAATTCCAGCAAACTCTGCAAATAAATTTTAAAGTAAACTCAAAATAGATTTGAAAACCAAGTACTATTTAGTACAACAAAGTGTTTAGCTTACCGTCATCATTATCTGTCCCTTCAAGATAAAGGTACTGAATATCTTCAAATTTCAAACGAGAGATGAATGATGGTTTTAAATTAATTTCGAAAGCATTATAGCCTGAAACAGAATAATTTTATAATATATAGATAAGTGCAAATTCTTACTGTACTGTTGAACATATATTTTCTATCATCCCAGTGCCAGTAAGTGATCGCAGTTCCATTCTGAGGATGAATTATTGCCAAATTGTATTCATCATTGATCATTATGGGTATTACTGTTGTAACATCAGGTAATACTTGAACGGTCTTATAATGAGACAGAAAATATGCTTGCTCTAAAAATTAGCAAAATAATTTCAACGTTAAAATGAAATTTCTATATTTACGTTTCAGAGAATCATCAACTTTTTGTGACACATTAAACAAGTGGCCATAGTTTTCGTTGTAGTTGTTAAACGCGGCAAAATGTGTAATATTCTTAAGTAATTGGGATATATTTGTGTTTTGATAAGTGTTTTTGATATGCAAGTTCTTCGAATATAAAGAACCATTAAAAATTACGGGTGTTTCCAATACTATATCTTCTCGGATGTCAACCTATAATAAAATGAAAATATGATGTGCACAATAAATAATACCGTATTGTATTATACAAGATGGCTCATTTAACCTCCATTCTATAAAAAAACATATTTGGAAGAGGGACATATTCACATAGATTGTTTGTAATTGACATAACTTCATCCCTATTGTCCATATTGATTGAATTCTAATATGAGGACATTCCATGAAGCACACATTATCAACATCTTGAAAAATGAAATCTTTGGGCTTATATTTTTGGAGATCTTGTTGGTTTTTCATACCTACTTGGTAATTTATTTAAACAAATATATTAGAATGTTAGAAGACCACACTGATCCAATGTTAACTGATACAAATATTATCGAGAATGGTTAGCATTACCTGGAGGTTCATCTTATATTCAAGCATGACTGATCTCGTCAGTATACTAGAGTCATTATTTTGGAATGTGGGTAAACTTATAAAGAAGAATTCCTAGTAGATAAATTGGACAGAGCATAGCTAGAGCCTTCAGGACCAGCTGCTTTGCGGCTTTGGTAAGTTGTATAATTTCAAACATGTTTTTGGAATTTAATGTTCGAAATTTGAAAATAAAAAAACTGTTGTAAAAAGAATTCAACGAACTTTGAAATGATGTGTGCAAGTAACACCCGACTTGGGGCTGAAGTTCGGTGAAAGACAATAATCAATTTATGTGCCCCACTTAGATATACAATACAAATGTGGTTAAAGAGCAAAAACCTTCCTGCACTGTTTTCAGTGGGCCACCTTGTACATACCTGATTAAGTAATTCCTCATCTAAGAGGTAATCATTTATTAATCCTTCGACCAGTACGTTGTCAAAGTACATTGGAGAGTCAGCCTTCCCTACAAAATTTTTTATTGCCGTTATATTTTGCGGAATAGACTTGAGCATAATGTCATCAATGCTATATCCATTTACTAATCCCGGTGAGCTAGAAGTAAAGTATAGTAGTATTATAGAAGAAAACAGATTCATTGCAAATGAGTTTGAATTTGTATAACAGTGAAATACCTAAGCCCGTTTTGGAAATTCACTCTGCCAAGGAAGTACTTTTTGCCCTCAGCTCTGAAGGCACCTTCTTTCAGGACTACACTTTGAAGAAACGTAGCAATTTCTACATTTTGTATTCGGATCTCAGGGTTTATTTGTAATATCTGTATAGAAACATTTTCACATGTTTTTAACCCTACGATTTCATTATCTTTATCATATCTCACTAGATCTTCTTCTACATCCAAATTATTTATTGTATATAACCCAGTAGGATCTAAAAGCACAGCAGTTAATAAATGAATTCCGTCAGCTTGAATTTAGTTACTGTTTATGTAAATGTTCTCTAGAAATACTGGTTCTTCAAATACTTGATCTACGCCATCTAGTATTGTAGTTCTAACAAATTCATCTAGATTTATTCCACATATTTCTCCACCTACACTTGCTTGTTGTGCTTCTATACCACTGTTGAATAATACATTATCCATAAATGCTAAATGACCCAGAATTGTCTGATTTCTTGTCTTGCTTAAATAATTGTTCTTGATATACTCAAAGTCTATGCCAGCGATGAAATTCTGAAAAAGTTTTGGAATTATACGTAGGTACAAAAATTATGTAAGGACGTTGGCACAGAATTTCGAGTACCTAGCGTAAATTTGTGCACACCTAATAATACGAGGGGGGGGGGGGGGGCAAAAAGAATAATATATTTGACTCGGTTTTTGAATAAATTGCTCAAGCAATACTTACGGCAAGTATGTTTTCTTCGAAATATACATTTCCAAATTCTACATATCCATTAATGGCCGTTTCTTTATTCTTGAACCAAGTGTTTTCCATTAAATGCTGCACTGACTTATTATTTAAATATTGCACTGCTGGACCTTTTGCAAAAAATGCGGAGCCTAAATAAATGTATTTTAGAGAATGGCAAAAATTCAGTAACCTTACGAGTACCATTTACAATTAACTTCGTATTTATGTCATTCTCGGATGAAAATGCGCATAGTTTTTCCAAATTCACTCCTGAAATGAGTCGTTTGAAATATATTGCACCGTCCACATTTACGTCATCGTTAAATATTATTTCATCGTGAATGATTTGTGTTTCATGCGATTCTGAGTCAACTACATTTTCTAGATCCAAACCAACTACATCTCCAGCCAAATTAATATTTTGAATAGCTACTACAGCTGTGCCTAAAAATAATATAAAATGGGTTTTTAAGAAATTGTCTTCTATAAAATTCGCCATCATCATACCAAAATTGATCGAATTGAAATGATGCGGCTCATCTATCTTGACAGTGTTTTCAGCAAGATCTGTTAAATCTACGTTATTTATTTTATTCGAATAGATGTTGGTATTTCCATAAACGACAATATTTTCGAACTTCATATTTCCATTAATTTCACCATCGTTCTCCAAATACCACATTTTATTAAAAGCATCTTTAGCAATTTCGTTGCAAGTGCCATCGAAATAAATATTTTCAATTACTGGTTCGAACAAAGCCACATCTCCATCCATGGTGTACTTCTCATTTTTAAGAACGCTAGGCAATTCGTTAAGATTTATACCAGTTTGAACAGTTAAATTGTCGATAAGTATGTTTTCGAAATATTTGCCACCCGTAAAATAGTAACTTTGATTTTTCATTGCTGTATCGTTGATCATGCTTTCAAAATGTTTGTCATTCAAGATCCCGTCTAATTTTAAATATTGGATCGTCGTTTTGTCGGCCTGTAGAGAACTTAAGTATGTTGTACCCAAGATTTCTCGATTTTCGTTTATGGTTATCATGTCTTCCCATTCCAAATCTTTAAATCTTGTTTCGAAACTAGTAAGCCTAAAAAAATGTTACAGTATTACTACCGAGATTACTACTGATACCAGTTATCGTTTTGAAATTTATACCTTTCGGTTTGCACATTTTCAAATTCATAAGTTCCATTTAAATGTTGATCACCTTCAGTTTGTAGTATGGTAAAATTTAAATTCTGCATATTTATGTCATTAGCATAAATGTATTGTGTCGTACCAGTGATACTGAGGTCTGTGAAAACCTTTTTCAATCCATCTATAACTATCTCTTCTCCAGTGCCACCCACTATAAGTGTACCCATATCCACATTGTTAATTTTTTCAGCAAATACGTCCTCAACCTATGAATTAAACTGAAACCGTTAGATTTTTGCAGTTGACAGTGGCCAAGTTCAACACAAAAGCCCAAAGAGTGCTCAGATTGGATTAAAGGAAAACATATATTTGATATAGGTACAAGAACAAAAACGAAACAAGCAATCAAGAAAAAGCAAACAAAGAAGAACAAGAAGGGCCGGAAGTTGGACAGCAAGATATTACTACCACATGTGATTCTTCCACTTGTCTTAACAGGTCAAGAAAAATACAAGACTTAAAGCGAGAGATACAGATTATATTCTTGAGCTCTCGAGGAAGTGAATTGTACAGCCTGCAAATGCAGTAGGAAAACAAGCCGTTTTATGAACCGGTGGAAGAGTAGCTTTTCCTTCTAACGTTGATATTAAGAACATACAATCCGAAAATATCACGCACATATGCATTTTGCACTCTTTGTACCGGGTGTCCAAATAAGAAAAGATGCCGGCCTTATCTAACGAACCGTTCATGGTACAGCTATGGGAAAGAAAAAATAATAATAAAAGTGGCCAAGAGAAATCGCTGGAAATTATTTTCAAGTTTCTAAGTTTGCTGCTAGAGGGCGTAATAGTCATAGTCGACAAAAAAACATGGTTTTCTCTAAAATATACCCAGATAAAGTAGATCAAAAATACGAATATTGCAATCTTGAATATATTTTGTATAATTTTGGTTTACCACTTCTTGCTCTAGCTCATCAAATAGCAGTGGAGGGGGAAGGGGAACGATTGATTGTGAAGATGCTTGTAACTTCGGTTTGGTTCAACATAATGGCAAACTTGGTCTCGTTGAAAAGAGCTCTCTTCGGTTAATTATATGCTTTTATGAGCTAGGTTCTTTTAGTTCTGTAGTGATCGCCAGGGGGCGCTGTTTGAAAGGCCAGCATAGGGTCCCTGTATTGAGAGAGTACCGCAATCTCCGCCATGTTTACTCACAATAACAGGCGCCAAATTTGAATTGTGCCTGAACGTCAGATTTCATATTTGACATGTGTTACAAATTGCGGATTCGCCTTCTGATTTTTGATCCATAAACAAATAAAATTTGGCTGTAATACGTTGAGGAATAATACTACAGACCAGATTATGAAAATATATATCACTGATTCACGAAAGACGATAAAACATAAACACCAAACAAACCGACATTTCAGCTGGACTTTGAGTGACATATGACATTTTGCTGCTGACACGGCAGTCCGCCATGTTTACTCACAGTTTTGAAATATAGTGGAGCTATTGATTGCGGTATATACTCTCTAAATACAGGGACCCTAGGCCAGCAAACTTTTCAAAATTTCTTGAAAATTTTAAATGGAATGATATAATAATTATAACCTAGTTAAAAAGAGGATAGAATGATGAAAGGAATAGTGAAAACCGCGCATTGATATCTTTTTTCTAACCGGAGATCTAAACAAATTAGTGTTAGGATTGGGAGGATGGGGGCAAAAATTGTTGGTAACACCCGGTTCAACATTTGCAATTATTGTGTAGTAGTTATAAACTTGTGTATGCTTTGATGCCAATATAAAAATTATACAAATATGATAAAATAGCTTTTACTCTAGTTTGGAGAAAGTCTCCCATCTTCCGAAAATTTAAGACATTTGTAGATATCAAACACTTGACATTGTGCTGAATCTTTTTGTTTCAACTCCAACTTGTTTTATAAATATATTGTGCACACAGTGGTTGGATCAGAAACTTTGGCTTAAATTCACTATGAATTCTTAATAAGTTAACCTCACACGCCAAAAGACAGTTACACAGCACACCCCTGAGGATGCCGACTTTGTCAGCGAAATATGTGTCGAGTATAATGGCTGTGTCACTGCCTTTTGGCGTGTGGGGTTATCTTCTTAAGAATTCATAATAATATTGCAATTTACAAGAGTATATTTTAATACCTAAAACATAGGTTTTTGCTTTAAAAAATGGTAATTTCCACATTTAAAACGGCCACGAAGAAGCAACATATAATTTTAATGATTATGATATTTTCAAAATGTCTTTTATATTCGGTGACACGTATAAAGGTTAGTAATTAACCCGTCCTCCTGCCCCTAAAACTCTTTTGTCCATATCTCCGGTTAGAAAAAAGATATCAATGTGCGGTTTTCACTGTTTCTCTCGTTATTTTGTCCTCTTTTTAATTAATTTATAATTATTAGACAGTTCCATTTAAAATTTTCAACAAAATCTGAAAAGTTTGCTGATCTTTCAAACAACGCCCTCTAGCGATCACTATACATATATATATATATATAATCTAAAGCCTTGTATTACCCTCACGGGTGTAAGGCTGTAACATTTCAATATGTTAACATTCTCCCTCATATATAAACCGCCTCCATTTTTTCTTATCCTGCGCTATTAATTTTGCTTGAACAGAAGTAACTCCTCTTCTCGTCAAGATATCGTTCAGCACTGAGTCCCATGTCTTCATAGGTCTTCCTTTTGTCTTTCTCCTTTGCACCCTCGCCTCCCATATGCTTTTCACAGGTAACTTTCACTCTTCATACGCATTAAATGTCCATACCATCTCAGTTGACAATCTTCTATTTTCTTCAGTAGTGGTTCTACCTCCAATTCCTCTCGTACATCACTATTTCTTATTCTATCTCTTCGGGTTATTCCCATCATCCTACGCAGATACATCATTTCGATGCTGTGTATTTTGCTTTTCATACTCCTTGTCAAGGTCCAGCTTTCACAACAGAAAGTAAGAATAGGCACAAACACGGTTTTAAAGATGCACATTTTTGCACTTCTCGATACTTCCTTCTTACTTATGAAAGTACCCTTTATGGCATGGTACACTCGTGATGCACTCTCAATTCTCTGAGCTATTTCTCCATCCTGTTCCCCTCTACCGTTAATGTTCACACCTAAGTATTTAAAGGTATCCACCAATTGCAATTTTTTACCATTTATAGATATATTTACGTCCTTTTCTGTTTTTCCTATTATCATAATTCTAGTCTTAGCTTCGTTTATCTTTAAATTTCTTTTTTCTAGAGCCACATTCCAAATACTAAGATTTTTCTTGAGCTCATCATCGTTTTTCGCAAATACCACCAAATCGTCCGCAAACGCGCACTCTCCTATCCAGATTGGTTGTAAATTCCTGTACCCAGCAAATACTCTTGTTGTTCTCTTTTTAACTTCTTTTATGACTTCATCCATAACCACATTAAACAGTGCAGGGCTGAGCACTCCCCCCTGTCTCAGTCCTTCATTCACTTCAAATTCCTGCGATTGCATATTATCAGTTCTTACATAATTTCTATTTTTTTGGTATAAACTCATGATTGCACGTATTAACATTCTATCTACCATTTTCAGTTCCAGGCTTTCTCTCAAAAATGCTACATAAATTTCCACACCCGATGATCGCGTCTTTTCAATTAACTGTCTGATAGTAAATATGCGGTCCTGTATACTCCTGCCCTTCCTGAATCCACTTTGTGACTGTTCCAGTTGTAAATCAATTTTTTCCCTCAATCTCTTTTCTAGTATCCATTCATACACCTTGCATGCTGTGCTCAATAATGTGATCCCGCGATAATTGCTGCATTCTCTTTTGTCTCCTTTTTTGTATAATGGGACAATAATTCCTACTTCCCAATCCTTCGGTATATTTCCCTCACTCCATGCTTTGTTACATATCTCAGTTAAATAGTTTGTGCCTTCTTCTCCCATATTTTTTAACATTTCACTCGTAATCTGGTCATTGCCTGCCGATTTTCCCTTTTTTTAACATCTTTACCGCCTCGATAACTTCTTCCCTTTCAATGATGCTATGATTTTTCTGTTCTATCACTGCCATCACCTCCTCTCTCTGTTCTAATTCTACTACACTCAACAGTTGTCGAAAATATTCCCCCCACCTTTTGATTATTTCTTCTTGATTGGTAATTATTACTCCATCTAGCGATCACTACAGAACAAAAATGACTTAAATTATAAAAGTATCTGATTAAAGGAAGATAGCTCTTTTCAACGAGACTAAGTTTGCTAAATTCGGTTAAATCAAACCGAAGTTACAAGCACCTCCACAACCAGATGCTCCCCTTCCCCCTCCGCAGCTATTTGATGAGCTAGAGCAAGAAGTGGTAAACCAAAATTATACAAAATATATTCAAGATTGCAATATTCGTATTTTTGATCTGCTTTATCTGGGTATATTTTAGAGAAAACCATTAACGGTTCCTTAGATATAGCCGGCATCCTTTCTTATTTGGACACGCAGTATTTGTAGCTGATCGACGCATCTCAAGACAGCGTCACATATTAAACACTGACAGAACAATTGAATCATAGAGAATCTTCCTGGCGTTGGAATTTAATAATTCATTATTCATGTAAACTATTTTTAAATTGAAGTAGGTATAAGGACATTTTGATATTTATGCTGACTGAACCTCAGCCTCTCATTCATACACAGTCTAAGATTACACACTCAATCAGAAGGTAATATTTCCAGTGAGCAGTGCAATTATTTATTATAATAATTCATTATTCATGTAAACTATTTTTAAATTGAAGTAGGTATAAGGACATTTTGATATTTATGCTGACTGAACCTCAGCCTCTCATTCATACACAGTCTAAGATTACACACTCAATCAGAAGGTAATATTTCCAGTGAGCAGTGCAATTATTTATAGCAGCGGATGGATTGGCTGTGTATAACGTGCACAAGAGAGGACCCAGAATAGAACCCTGGGGGACGCCAAAAGACTGCACATTACCAATTTTAACTCTCTGTGATCTATCAACTGTAACGACAGTCTATCGAACTGGTAATGACCAAGAATACTGATTAGCAAGGTATGATTGATTGCGTCAGAAGCTCTACTAAAATCTAAAAGAACAAGAGTAGTCATTTTGTTTTGATCTGTCGCTCTCAATATATCTTCTGTTATCTCCATTAAAACAGTTGTGCAGATGTAGCCAGGTCTGAAACAGGATTGCACTTCTGCTAAGATGTTATGGTCTGAGACACTTGCTTCCATATTGCTCTCTTGAGAACCTCAGGCAGAGTTGGAAAAATGCTTATTGGCCTGAGATCATTTACTTCAGAAGGAGCAGATGATTTGGGCAAAGGCACTATGTGCGCCTCCTTCCAGCCAGTCGAAGAAACACCTTCATCCAGGCAAAAGATAACAATATGAGTCAAAACACCTAACAGAATGGGACAATATAATTTGAAGAATTTGATATTTAAATTGCCTGAACCAGTGGCATTTTATTTTATTGATAGTAGTGCCCTCGAAACTATATTCGCACCAACCAACGTAAATCTGAAGCTCCCCGCATTGTTATGCATATTGATCGTATAATAGTCCCGCAAAGCAGCATCTGGCTCGGTACTAAAACTGACAATTGAATCAACAAAAAAATGATGGGAGAAAATAATTTTACACAATTCAAAGTATTAAATAAAAAACATGGCACATCTACTTACAATCATTTGTTGAGAGAATATAGGCCTTATCTTTATTTTTTCTTCGGCAAGCCTAAGACCATCCTTTTGCAATTTCTGCACTGAACTGCTGCCATCAGTATCCTGTACATCAAGCGCTGTTAGTATCGTTTCCACTGTAGTATTTCCTTGTATTAAGTAATCACCATTTATAACAATTTCTTCATCTATACTTATGAAAGGATTCATTCTTTTCATTTCTTTTGGTAAAGCTGCTTGCATGTTAAAAGAATTTAGCATCATTATACTGTCAAGATCCTTTGTTCCAGTTATGTGTTGTTCGACGTTAGTGTTTGTCAGGAGTATGTCCAATTTTCCTTGAGTTACTGGTATTTGATTCAGGCTATTTAGTACTGTTATATTCTTTGCATTGAATGTATTTTTGAATTGCACATCATGGGGTATAAAATAAGTGCCTTCATCAATTCTAACTAATTCTTTGAGTACTTCTTTGCCTGATAATAAACCACGAATGTTCAAGTTTCGTACATGTAAATTATCGAAAACGTATTCTTCACTAATAGTTTGATTGCCATGAGTTTTTAGGGCCCATTTATTCAAAATAGCTATATCGATATCGTTCAAATAATCCTTAATTATCAATTTCTTTACTGTTAAATCCTCTATAGTTTCAGTTTTAGGAAGACCCGTCATTTCAGTTTCTCCTATTTTTAATTTATTAATCGATGTAGTTCGTAACTTTTCGGTCTCAACATCAGAAATGCCCAAAGGACCTAAGTTTTGATCCCCGTTATTCAGTAAAATATTCTGTGAAGTCACTCTAATTCCGTTTACGGTACCTTTAATGTCAATCCCTTTTTCAAAAACTACGGGACCTACAATGTTTAATTCACGCAAATTTATGTTATCGCTCCTTCTAAGCATTGTATTGGCAGAATGACCATTAATGGAAGACAGGAAATGATCACCATTTTCTAATTTTATGGTATTAAAATGTAAAGGCTGTTCTGTTGTAAAACCAACTTTTAATGGAATAATTTTCTTGAAAAATTGCTCGACTTCGTAATTGTTCATTTCACTCGTGTTTAAACTAGGAATTAGTAAATCTGTATTTGCTATAATAGAATCTGCATATATATCATGTTCAATTACATTAACTTCAGGTGATTGTAAAGTATTATGAACTGAATCTTCCATATCCTGCAAAATATCCAGTTGTTCGTTTAATTCGGATTCGATCCTTTTCAGTTTTTCGTTGTGACGTTTTTCTCTCTGCAAATATTTGTAACTATAATTTCTGACTTATACTTGCTGTTAGTGAACATGTTTAATTAGAAGCTACACGAAAAAAAAGAAAAAAGAAAAATCTGCCCACTAAAATACTGCGGGCCGCATATCATTTCTCGTACAGACATTTAATACATGCTGGTGCTAGACCCATTCTCCTTATCGAGAATTTATAAGGCCCAACTCTAGTTTCCACAAGAAACACTGCCTTAATTTTAACAAACGACTAAGGGTAGGTTTGTCTAAAGCATAATAATTATATATCAGGAATCTGCTGTTGTCGTGTCCCATTACTTTAAGACCACCCTGTATAACATTCTATACAACTCACATTTTTGTCTTCTGATTGGTTTTTTATTGTTTCGTTCTCTTCGGCAACAGTTTCTCGCATTCCCAATAATCTGCTTTTCTCTGTAGTTTCCAATGCGTTGGTACACCATGCAAACATATCGTTGTGAAACTTTCTTAGCAAGTTCTGATGTGTAAATTTTAATTCGAATATATTCACCATATTTCCCGTATCATTTTCTTTGGTAATTACTAGAAAATTTAATGTTAATAAGTATTAATTATCAGGAAAACCGTTAGCAGGACCTACCCACTACTAACTGACTACAGAATATGTAATGCCGCATTGATGTGATTCCTTTACTAAAAGCTTCATCATCATATACAACTGAGGACTGGATGAACTTCCACCCATCATATTGATACAATTTAATGCCATCAAATTTACAAGCTACTAACAGAACAAATTCTCCATTGGGGCCCTGAAATTTTAAAATCAAAATATTTCACCGTTTGCAAATAGTTGGGGATGTAGGGTGTTCACTTTTTGGGAAACGTGGAGGTTAGCTCAGGAGAAGAAAGGATGGAGATACACATCCAGCCAGACTTTGAACTGAAAATTTTATAATGATGAAATTAAGGAACTACTTCAGTGTATAAAGGAACGCTAAGCTGTATTTGCCAAGCTGTACCTGTATATGTGTAAGTGCTAAAATGGAAACAAAAACAATATTTTTATACTCACAACAGCAGGCAACCACTCTGTTGGTGCATTCACTTCAAAACTTTGGAAAGGAAGAAAATAATCATCGACATATTTGTATAATATGGAGTTTGTCTCATAGCTAGAATCTACAATAAAAGACTGGTGTAACTGCTTCTGTAACTTATAAAATAAAATACTTTACCATCTAAATGATTCGCAAATACTAAAAATGTATCTTTGAAATGTTTATACGTGAAGCAGAAATATTTAACATCGAAAGCGCCATGAGTTCCTAATTTCTGATGTGAAGCAAATTCTTCACTATGGATATCGTATTTAAAGATTTCTGAATTAATATTTGTGTTGTTTTTATCGTCTTGAAAGTTAGCTACAGCTAAATAGTGTGAATTTTCGATTGTAAATGGTGTTATTCTTCTCGGACTGTAGGTTTTGATGTAGTGGATGATGTCAAAGTGCCTTCCTTTCCATTTGTATATAGGAGTATACATTTCATAACTTCCATAGTTGATTTGCTGAGAAATTGCCATAAATATTTCTTCTTGTTGGGTCCTGTAATAAGATAAGGTTATTGCAGTAATTTCATCGTTTATTTTTATACACTACCAGATAACGGTACTTGTAGAATAAGGAATGTCCAACGTTTGAATTATTTCTAATTCTTCATTATTGTGGAACTTGTATATAGTGTGAGTTTTATTAACATTGTTGTGTCCATGATTTTCTGCTACGACAATATATGTGAATCCTTGAACAGTATGTGTTTCAATTTGGAAACCACCGTTTATTATCTTACTCTGAATCATACTGAATCTTGTGTCCTACAATTAGGAATAATAAATTTTTACTATTTCACGTTATACAAGGTGTTACAAAAAGTAGGTCAAGCCGTTAACTACAAATTATTCGATTGAAACTAATGGGACTTTCCTTATGCCATTTTTCATTCAGGTATCCCTCTTTCAAGTGTCAAAGTTAAAATTCAAAAAAACTCATTTTATTAAAAACTGTTACTTTTTAAGACATTTTTGAGTACCTACAACTAACAACAATAAAAAATATCCAAGTTAAAACTAAACACATAATAAATTTTTTTTGTTTAAATATATTGGAAAATTTGTGGTTTTATTTTAGCTTTTTTTCATCTTTAACGTTCATTCTGTTATAACGTTCTCTTTTCTTGGTCCCCAGAGAGTACATTATAACCAGAGTCTATTGTATTTTGTGCAAGTTATGCAAAAAATGTGCTGGCATAGGGAAAAAGTCTGTGCAAAATTTCAACTGAATATCTTAAAAATAAAAAGGGAGTTATTAATAAAATTTGTTTTTTGAATTTTAACTCTGACACCACCATGTACCGGGTGTCCAAATAAGAAAGTATGCCGGCCATATCTAAGGAACCGTTCATGGTACAGCTTTCGGAAAGAAAAAATAATAATAAAAGTGGTCAAGAGAAATCGCTGGAAATTATTTTCAAGTTTCTAAGTTTGCTGCTAGAGGGCGTAATAGTCGACAAAAAAACATGGTTTTCTCTAAAATACATCCAGAAAAAGTAGATCAAAAATACGAATATTGCAATCTTGAATATATTTTTTATAATTTTGGTTTACCACTTCTTGCTCTAGCTCATCAAATAGCAGCGGAGGGGGAAGGGGAACGATTGATTGTGAAGATGCTTGTAACTTACGTTTGGTTCAACATAATTTGGCAAACTTGGTCTCGTTGAAAAGAGCTCTCTTCGTTTAATTATATGCTTTTATGTTAGGATGGGGAGGATGGGGGCAAAAATTGTTGGTAACACTTGGTTCAACATTTGCAATTATTATGGGTAGTGATAAACTTGTGTATGCTTTGATGTTAATATAAAAATTATTCAAATATGATAAAATAGCTTTTACTATAGTTTGGAGAAAGTCTCCCATCCTCCGAAAATTTAAGATATTTGTAGATATCAAACACTTGACTTTGTGCTGAATTTTTTTGTTTCAACGTCAACTTGTTTTATAAATATATCACGCGCTCAGTGGTTGGATCAGTAACTCTGGCGCAAATTCACTATGAATTCTTAATGACTTAAATTATAAAAGTATCTGATTAAAGGAATATAGCTCTTTTCAATGAGACTAAGTTTGCTAAATTCGGTTAAATCAAACCAAAGTTACAAGCATCTCCACAACCAGATGATCCCCTTCCCCCTCCGCTGCTATTTGATGAGTTAGAGCAAGAAGTGGTAAACCAAAATTATACAAAATATATTCAAGATTGCAATATTCGTATTTTTGATCTACTTTAACTGGGTATGTTTTGGAGAAAACCATGTTTTTTGGTCGACTGATTATTACGCCCTCTAGCAGCAAACTTAGAAACTGGAAAATAATTTCCAGCGATTTCTCTTGGGCACTTTTATTATTATTTTTTCTTTCCCATAGCTGTACCATGAGCGGTTCCTTAGATATGGCCGGCATCCTTTCTTATTTGGACACCCGGTACATATCTTGAAAGATGGACGCCTAAATGAAAAAAGGCATAATGAAAGTCTCATTATTTTCGGAAAATAATCCATGTTTAGGAGCTTGACCTACTTTTTTGTGACACCTTGTATATTACATATCTGGTGTTCTTAAATTTTGCATTTATTACACATTTTAGAGGAAAACTTTTATGTACAATTTTAGGTCATTTTTTTTCTTTTAAACACTAAAATTATTTTCGGCTATACAACTTTTCCTGTACCTTATTGCATTTTCTTATTTTAAATGGTTATATCCTGTATATGATCGTGTCATAGGGCTTATTTTAAATTAAGTTTGTCAAAAACTTCCTATCCCAGAAATTAATAGTTTTTGAGCTATTCATAGTTTATGAATTTTGACAGACGCGATACTGTTTTTAAAATGTTATAGCTCAGTAACGACAAAAGTTTCAGAAATAAAATTTTAACACTGAAGCGAAGTAAGCCATACGTATTTAGTGGTATTACAAAAATGAGGATAAACATAATAACATATTCATTATAAGGTTGCTATGTTGGAAATAACTGATCGGCGGCGATTTCGCTCAATTTTCAAATGGAAAGACTAGTATTTTATATCGCAGATGAATTCTACATAAAGTTGGCTATCTTTTGATTGTACTGTTCTGTATACCTAAATCTAATAGTATTGCAAAATTGGGCATTTATTGCAAATTTTTATGATTTTCAAAAGCTGTTGTTTCACACCAAGTTTTGAATATAGCCATTTGCGATATCCCCAAATACGATGGGGTAGTCAGTTATTCAATAAAAAATGACTAGCCCATTTTCCTCAATTTCTGACCCACATTTCTTATCACAGTGGGTTGGGTTTTGCATTTAAGGTTTAAGCTAATTTGTTTGGATCTTCCAGGTTAAATTTTTCATTCTATACAATCTAAAAAGTTTTTGAAAAACTACAGTGGTGGTGCTTCTCAAAATAAAAAGCACTGTATGCATCGGACTTTTAAAATAATGTTATTACGTACCTCTTCTTTATATATGACAAGTTTGTTAGCTAGTTGGAAACGTTTATCAGCTTCCAAACTACCTGCATACCATCCAGAGTTCTGTTTAAATAGCATTAGTTTTATAACAATGCCATTTCCAATTCTGTATAATGGAGCAACACTCTCTAATTTGTAAATTCCTGAAACAAAATATTGCATTCTATACTTTTACTAGTAATCAGCTAATTCTACATCTCTTCTTTGTAGAACAACAAAATGGAAAATATGAAACAACTCAGAACCAACTTGCAAACACAACTGGATGAACTGGAGTCTTTGCAATCTGTTTTCTGCAATCCAGGAGAAGTGAGATTAGAAGATCCCGGTGTCCTCAAGGAAATACAACAGTTTGTTGAAGGAAGAGACTTGTGCATTCCTCCATATTTGGATCTCGTCATCAATATAATGGTGGACAACTCGAAGTTCGAACTGTGTATTAATCTGTCACACGATTACCCTGATGTGGAGCCTGATGTTTACGTTAGAAATCATAAACAAAGTCGTGCTCAACATGCAAAATTAAACAAAGATTTAAGTGATCACACTTCTAGTATTGATAGGGGTGAACCGTGCTTATTTTCGGCCATATCTTGGTTGCAAGACAACGCAGATAAATATGTACAGCCAGAAGAAATTGTGAATGTCCAAAAGGAAGAGAAGGATGAAAATTTAGTGCGTTATTGGGTTTACTCACATCACATTTACAGTAAAACTAAAAGACGTGAAATACAAAATTTAGCAAATAAATTAAATATAACGGGCTTTTGCATGCCGGGTAAACCGGGTATTATTTGTGTCGAAGGTGCTTGTAGTGATGTATGTGAGTGGTGGCAAAATATAAAATCGATGAATTGGAAACGGATTTTTTGCAAAGTTGAAGAAGTATGTAAAGACGATGTAGAGACATTTTTGAAATTTAAGAATTTCGAAGAAGTCATTTTTCAGAATAACAGCATCAAATGTAATCATATGGACTTGGGAGAGTTGTATGCATTTTTAGAGCAACATAACTGTAGCTTTGTATTCAAGGATTTGTTTGGTGTAGATTCTAAAAACAGTGTGTGATTTTCTTTATTTTTTATATTATTCTATTTGTATATAAGTTTTTGTGTATAGTAATTTTATTTTGTCGATTACTTAATTTGGGGAATAGCGTTGACTGTAAATGTGTAATTTAGGGTAATAAATTTGATATTTTACTATGTTTTGATTCATTTTTATTAACTAACTAGCGGCCCGCTCCGGCTTCGCACGGGTATAAAATATATAGCCTATGTCACTCACTGAAAAACTGATTAAAATCGATCCAGTAGTTTTGATTTGGATAAGGATTAATGCTGTATTGGTTAAAATCGCTTCGAAAATTAGCCATTATTTGTCGTAAAAAGTAAATGACAAAAAAATGTTATTGTGGGATATCCATAAGAGATAGACATATACCATCGCGGAGTTTTCTGTAGACCTTTTCAATGTGTACAATACTTAGTACATTATTTTGATAAATCTCGTAGGGTTCAGCCTGCGTTTGCAATGTAAGCGGAAAAAATGTAATTATTTACATCACATTAGAAACCTCAAAAATAAAAGTATTTCTCCACTATTTAATGGATGTTATTATACATATAAACCTTCCTCTTCAATCACTCTATCTATTAAAAAAAACCGCATCAAAATCCGTTGCGTAGTTTTAAAGATTTAAGCATACATAGGGATATAGGGACAGAGAAAGCGACTTTGTTTTATACGATGTAGTGATGATTATATTACAGAGGAATTAACTAAACAAAATTTAAAAAATTATACAGTGTGACGTGTGAACTAAAATAATTGAGGTTGGGGCATAAAAATCTGACAGCTGCTTATACCATTACATACTTGGCTGAACTGCTGAAGTTATCATTTTTTACATCACAAAGCAATAAGCAAATTAACAAATTTGAGTATTTGTGGGTGCATATTTTAAAATTGGAATAAAAGCAAAAGCATGGATCATGTAGAATTAATTAAAAGCTAAAAATTTTTGGAAATAAAAAAAGTTATGGTCCTCTTATAACTTTTTTACGCAAAATGCATAATAAAAGCACAATAGAATACTCTAGTTAGTTAGTTAGTTTTACAAGTGGGTCAATCGGCTACTATAGACCCTTCTGAACTGCGACCAGCAAGGTCTTTTGTTCTTACCCTTCATCTAATAGGTTCCTATAGGAATTCCAGTCTCTTCGCGAAGCCTAGTATTTCCCTAGGAGACTTTTCCCTCACTTCGTCAGGTGTTAATTCCACACTGCCAAAGTGAGCAAGTCTTGCGCGAGCAATTGCTACGCACTCACACAGCAAGTGTTCTGAGGTTTCGTCTTCCAATTCACATAGTCTACACAAGCGACTATCTGATTTACCCAGTTTATTGAGATGATATCTCACTGGGCAATGTCCGTCTGTGTGTTTTATTTAAACCACAGAACGGTTCCGTTCCAATGGGTGGTGTCTTGGAGGCTGCTCTAGCCAGTTCGTCGGCGTTCTCATTGCCTGGTATTCCCTGATGACCCGGCACCTACATAAGGGTAAGCTTGCCAGTTGTTTTAGGTATTGTCGACATTCCCAGATCGACCTCGACTCAAGGGTGTGGGCCTTTAGTGCTTTGATGGTTGCCTGGCTGTCCGTGAGAATGTAGATCCGTTTTCCCCTGAGGTTTCGTCGTAAACACTCTTGGGCACACAGATCGACAGCAAGCATTTCTGCTTGTCCTATGGTTGGGGAGCTTCCCAAGGCCACGGATGCCCTGTATTTGTGTCCATATATGCCTATGCCTGTCCCATCATCTGTTTTCGATCCATCTGTGTACCATATGGACGAGTTTGGATCTAATTGGTTTGAACGGGTTCTCACCGTTTGGCGACCCTCAATGACCACTTCAAACGGCACTTCGAAGTCAAACACTTTCGGCATTAGGTCCGATGGTTTTTCCAAAAACTCTGTCTGTATGTCTTCCAGAATCTTTAGATGTCCTTTCCAGTTTCCTTGTTTGAACTTTTCAGTCTGGGAAAGTTTTAAGGCAGCTAGCAGACCATCCTTTCTCACTTGTACGTAAAGTGGAAGCAGGTCCAACATTACCTCTATGGCTGCTGTGGGAGTTGTGCCCATAGCCCCGGTTATTCCCATACACGCCAGTCGCTGCAGTTTTTGCAGTTTATGCTGCATTGTAATTTCTTGAGTTTTCGTCCACCATACCAAAGATGCATATGTGACGATAGGTCTTATGACCGTTGTGTAAGACCAGTAGGTCATTTTCGGTTGTAATCCCCATGTCTTTCCAAAAAGTTTGCAGCATATCCATAGGGCCGCCGTAGCCTTGGAGAGAGTCTTATTGACATGCAAATTTCAGTTCAGCTTACTATCCAGGAATATACCAAGATATTTCGCTTCGCTAGAAAATTCGATTGTTTGTCCATTTAACTGTGGAGCTCGTAGATTCAGTTTCCTTCGTCTTGTAAATGGAATTACGGTGGTTTTTCCTGGATGTACACTAAGTCCCTCCTCCAGGCACCAATTGCTGATAGTGTTTAGAGCACTCTGCATTAGGCTTGGCAGAACTCCATCATGCTTGCCTCTAATAATAACTAGGTCGTCTGCATAACCCTGTGCATTAAGGCTGCTATTATTTAGTCTATTGAGAAGGCCATCCACAACGATAGACCACAGCATGGGTGATAGTACTCCAGCTTGTGGACATCCCTTTACTGCAGTTACCAACGTCTCGACCCCACCCGCAGAGACTAATAATTCGGCCTTTGAGCATGGCTTCTATCCATCTAATGATGGAAGGTTCAATTCCTTTTTCTGAAGCAGCTTTCCTGATAGATTTGTGAGAGGTGTTATAAAAAGCACCCTCTATATCCACAAATAACCCAATCGCGACTTCTTTTTCCGCAAGTGCCTCCTCTATATCTTTCACTAAATGATGCAGGGCATCTACTATGGATTTGCCCGTATGATAGGCAAATTGCTTTCTGTGAAGCACAATGTTGCTTCTTATATGGTTATCTAAGATTTTCTCCATTACTTTTAGGAGAAAAGAGGTAAAGCTTATAGGGCGATAAGATTTTGGCTCCTCGACGGGCCATCTGCCTACTTTAGGTATGAAAATAACTTTTACTTTCCTCCATGACCGGGGTATATACCCTAGCTAGCTCTGAAGATAGCTCTCAGGCAAGGGGCGATATACGTTATGTCCTTTTGCAGCATTGCAGGAATAATTCCATCACTGCCCGGTGACTTATAGGGCTTGAAACCTGAGACCGCCCAAATCACTTTATTAAGGGTGAAAATACGCCCTGCTAAACTTCGACTGTCTCTCGTGGAGCTGCACAACACGCTCTCCAGGCAATTCGGCTCTGTCTGATCTCTGGATTGAGTTATCTCCTCAGAACCCGAGAAGTGAGTCTGTAGCAAAACTCTAAGGCTACCCCGATGATCCTCGGTATAAACTCCGCAAGAATCTTTAAGGAGTCCCATCGCATTCGTGTGGTCTTTGGAAAGGACTTTCTGAAGGCGAATTGCAGGGGGAAGTTCATTAATCCCTTCGCAAAAACTTTTCCAGGATTGTCTCTTGGATCTTCTGAGTTCCTTGTTATATTTGGTTAGGGCTTTTCGATAGGCATCCCAGTTGCCTGTTCTTCTGGCCCTGTTGAAAGCCCTCCTGGCTTCAGTTTTAAGTCGACTCAGTTCCTTGTTCCACCAGGGAACATCTCTAGAAAACCTCTTCTTTCTTAAAGGGCAACTGTCTTCAAAGGCCGACGGTATTGTTTGGCTCATATTATGAGCAGAGGCTTCTTCCAAATTCTCACTTGTGGTAATGTTATAACGGAGTCCTTCGAGTTCAGACTTTATTCGCTCTGCATAGAGGTCCCA
This sequence comes from Xestobium rufovillosum, assembly GCA_963966045.1. Lineage (NCBI taxonomy): Eukaryota > Metazoa > Arthropoda > Insecta > Coleoptera > Ptinidae > Xestobium > Xestobium rufovillosum. Next base: position 36,642,051 of record OZ014492.1, read on the forward strand.
GTCTGTTTTCCTCGGAACTCTGCGCTGCACCCACTGAGAAATGGACGATTCCAAGTCAAACGTGATCGTGAGATGGTCCGACATTGAAGGTTCATCCATGACCCACCAATTATTGATGGATTGTGCTATAAACGGAGTGGCCAGGGTTAGATCTAAAACTTCTTCCCTTATCGCATTTATAAAGGTAGGTTTATTACCCTTGTTTACGATGTCTAGGTTATTAGAACAAACGTATTCAAGTAGCTCTTTGCCTTTGTTGTTAATATTCGTGCTGCCCCATATCGTATGATGTGCGTTGGCATCACAGCCCAGAATTAGGTGCCTACCACCTTTACGGCACCAATTTACGAGTCGAATACTCTAAAAATCACACCATTCATTCTGTTTACTTCAGTGGTAGATAAATATTGTACATGATCAATTAAAGTGAATATTTAATCCAGTCAAAGTAGGTTTCTACCCATCAAAATTTGCACAAACAAACTGAATTTTTTGATTTCGGTAGTAAATCGATTGTAGAATCAAATAAAGGAAAGTTTGCATAGAAACCCTTGCTGCGACTTCCAAGAAAGTGAGGGTAATTGTCAAAAACATTTTTTCTTCCAAATATCTCCTTGAATAAGCAAAATACTGCAGAACAGCTCTGAAAAAAATTAGAGCGTATGCAAGTCTCTACAAGAAAGGTCTCTACATTTCTTATGTAAAGGCAACAGTACTTGCGGGAAACACAATCTAAAAGCTACACTTTTGAAATCGTATCGTGCGGCATCAGAAGTGCATAATGACAAAAATTAAGGTACATGAGCGGACGAAAATCGCTGTAGCACAGAAATAAAGAAAAGAGCATTTTAAAGAGGAGTATTTCAGCTTTCGAATATATGTGCGTTAAGCAATTTCTTATAATCTTATATACAATGGAAGTGCTTTAAAATTTGTTAAAACACAATTTCGACCTGCGATCGCCAATTTATTTTGCAATAATTATTCCAAAATATCCAGAATAATCCAAAACCCTAGTCTCATGTCTTTTTTTACAATAATACCTTCGATAATTTATAATATAAAATTCAATACGAGATATAGGCAATAAATTAGTCAACTTTGAAGTGTCCCTAAATTTTGTTAAAAAAATTTGCACTAAAATTTTCCATTTTAAATTAACCTTTAAAATCAATCGAAAAAATACCTTTGAGAAAACTTTTTAAAGGTTAATTTGTCTACTTTTTGATACCGATATTTTATCCGACAGGTATACTTTTTTCTTAATTCACTCACAGCGATACTAGGTTTGTTCGCAAAGTCTACACTTTGCTCACTTACACTATTACACTATTTAGAATTCCACGCTGATAGGTAACATACTTGATCTCCAGCTTTAATGCCAACGCCTTGTTTGTCTGCCCGGTGGTCCACTTGTATGTAACTGGTTTTTGTGGACTAGCCGATTTTGATAATCAATCTGAACCCATACTGTCACCGTGGTCCCTCCAGTGGCGACGTTGTTCTCTCGCCCATCTTACAATGGTCCGGTTGTTCAAAGAAACCAACACTGGATTAAGTCTGACACCGGCTTCGTTGCTATGATACCGGCTTTCTGATTGGCTATATCATAGCAACGAAGCCGGTGTCATACTTAATCCGGTGTTGGTTTCTTTGAACAACCGGGCCAATGTTTTGTAATGAATTTATTTTACGAATAAATATTAAATTTAATAATGTTCACATTTCTTACTCAAAAACTCACTGAGAGTTTCCCAGTGCTGTACCGAGTGACCAGCACATATATGTGCAGCTTTTAGATTGCGTTTCACGCAAGAACCTTAGCCTACGCAAGAAAAATTTACTTTCTTTATGTAGGGTTGTGTGGAAGAGCAGCAGTTGTAATTTTACTTGCACTTTTATGTTATACTAGCATGTTTATTTTTTATGTACCAATGTAAAATACGCATTTATTTTTTATGTACCTATGTAAAATACGCATGTGGGTATGGCAGCAGATTTCTAGAGGCGGTAAAATCTAAGATACTAATTTGAACAAAATATAAAATGATGAGGCGGCTAAAATTTTTTCTCAGCTATTATGTTCAAGCTCCAAGGAAATGCTTGTGATCGACAAATAAAATATTCCACTTGAAAGATTAATAAACAAGACTCCAAGTTGTTTTCAAAGGGTAGGCACGCCCGTATGTCTTTTGCCGATGTACCGACATTTTTTTAAGCAAAGCCAAATTAAAATAAAATACGTACTTTCTTGCATCGAAAAATCACGGAGGAACAATTACGACAAGGTAAGTTTCAACTTTAGTATTTTTGTTTAGGGCCGGCAATTTTAGTGTGCCTAAAAGGCAAGTTTTTTTAATTCGGCACTGCGAATTTAATCATTTTTAAGAGGGTGGAAATAAATCGCACTATTATTATTATTAAAAATTTAAAAAAATTTTACATAGAATTTCACCTTCTTCAATTTACTTCTCCAATTATCTTGCCGAAGTTGGCTTATTTACAGAGGTAACTGCACAAGAACATTTTTGTCAATTACCCTCACTTTCTTGGAAGTCGCAGTGGGGGTATACTTGTAAACTTTTTTTTATACGATTCTAGAATTAATTCACTACCGAAATCCAAAAATGCAGCTTGTTTGCAATTTTGGCGTGTTCTGGCCTAAATGGACTAACTGAAATAAATACTCGCATAAAAATTCTGATTCCATTCAAAAATTTAGTTAATTTTTTTAATGAGGGGTAGTTGAGAGTTCATTATTGCAAAAGTTAATCCCACACTGCTTCCGCTTTATTGAATCCCAAAATATGGTTTTTCTAAACACTAATCCTTCAAAATTTCCAAAAAAATGCTAATAACAAAAAAACGTCATGCACAACCTCAGTGACCAATGAACAAAAAAATCAGGTAGGTACCAGCATATTGTTCTATTAAAATAAAGTGTACATATTTGTGTAGGTACGTACAGCAAAAAAATTTGAAAGACTTGTATGGTTCAAGCTGCAATTCACCTTGCAAAGTAGTGATCATGTTAGAACTCACCAATATTATCCTTTGAGAATGATTCCATATCATCTATTGGCAAACTCCTCCGTGAAACTGAATGGTCTACATGTGAGTCTTTCTTAGTAACCATATTAATGTAATTTTTAACTTGAGTATCAACATATCTTTTTGAAGACCGGGTTAATTCCTGATCTGCAAGTCTTGGATCATTTTTTAAATTCTCGAAGAAATGTTTTGTTAAATATTCCACACTGTTTCTATTCCCTTCATTTAATACTAAACTGTTACTTAAACTTACGCTTATTACAAATAATAAGCACAAGTATGTAAACATATTCGCAACACCACTCACTTCTGGAATAAATCTGCTTTTCATAGAAACTGAGTTTTTGTTAATCCAAGAAAGAAACGAACTTTTTGCTTATATACTTTTTATTGAGAAATATCCATAAAAATCATAAAATAAAATCTATCTAGTCTAAAATAAATAAAAAGCCCCGAAAGAGCATATTGCTTAAATTCACTGGAATAAAAATTATCTAATGGTAGCGTACTGCTGAAATTCTACAGTGGAAAAGTTGGAAAAATGATCAACAGCTTTACTTTCTTCTTCTATAGGACTATGTATTTTTATTTGCCGCATATGCGTATCTCTTCCATTTTGGTGATTACTTGTTACAGCAATCTGAATCATAAATACTCGTATCGGTTTTTCTCTGATATCTTTAACTGGGATATTCACCCAACCTAAAATATAATCAAATTATATCCAGATCTGGATAACATCCTGAAGCAAAACGTTAACTTAAATCGCTCAATACCCCATAGTAAAATGCCGAAATTGGTTAGTAGTTGAGATACCTACATATAACAAAAATTGTAATACTAATTCCTAAGCTTATTGATTCATACTGTATCAGAAAACAAGAGCTGTTGCACAGAAAATACGCGAACTACACTTTTACTGCTGCGACATGTAGAAGAGACCTGTGTAATGACTGAATACCTGACCTATTATTTGTGTACTTTGACTTCCAAATATTAACATTTCTCACGAAGTTACTCTGTATAAAAGTGATTTGTATATGCTTGGTTATTCTTACGAAGGGTCAGGGCTTAGGGAGAACTAGAACACTTCCTAAAGGTGCATACACAGATAACTCCACTCTGACAAATATTACTTATTCTACAATTTAAATATCAGGGAGTTCGTACCAGAAGGTTCCGTTAACTTTATAACTTCTATTTCTTGTAAATCGTTGAAATGTGTTCCTACTCGTATTGATATTCGACTAGGAGTATAACTTTCATCTAATTTATAGTCTGTGTAAATGAAGATGTCACTAACAGTAGTTTTACGTTGGAATTGGATATTAACCAAATGTGGTAACTGTCCATCGGATTGCCAATAAGTATCTGCTCTATCATCTCGTAACTGATCCACTCCAAAACCTGAATATAATCGTTACTTAAATATACACAAAATAATAAATTGTTTTTGTGGTGTAAGTACCTGGTTTACAAGATGATAAACTCCATATAGCTTGTGAACCTACTTCTCTAACATTTCCAGTTAATTCATTTACCACAGGATCTATTTCATAAATTGTTCTATTCATGTCCATTGCTGATTTGTTGCAGTTTTTACACCTGGGGAAAATTTTAAAAGCGTATACACATCTACTTAAGAACTTAACTTCCTGGTTTTATCGGTGAACAGGACTCAAACTCAAAATGTCAAAATCGGTAAGACAGATGACAGGTGTCATCTACTAATGTCAAATAATAGTTAAATACGGGATCGAAGCACAGTGGTTAGATATAAGATAGTGCCAATAAAAATTAACTGTATCGTCTGTTTGAGACAAGAACAATGTAAATCATATTTACATACTCTATGCCAATCGAAGAAATATATAAAGCTAATAAACGTACTGACTTGAAGTTGGATTATTGTTTTATATTTTTTACTTTCATTTTAGAGACTTAAAGAGTAAGCAGTAATAAACGTTCTGTAATTTAATTCATTTTGCACATGAAAAAAAAACCAAATGCTCCTTAAATTATAAAAAATGATAAATCTACATTTTTTTTCACAGTTCGATCTAATAGTTTTCGAGCCCAGTTTTATTAGCGGTTATATTACGGACAAATTTTACACTACAAGGTTGTGGTGACAAGTAAATGCCATAGATGTCAGAGGTACGAGAATTACAGTTACAGATATCTTTAAATTAAATCTTAACCTATAATTTCTAAATGGTATTGACATTTAACATGTGTTTTCTGATTTAATTTTTTGAACCTGTAAAATGAGTATAGTAGATTTGGGTTTTGTTGAAGAATGTGAAGAATGGCAAGTAAAAAGTAATTTCTTTCCAAGTAAAGTAGGACGTAAGCCGGCTTGGCTTAATTTAATAAATTTACCAACTGCAGAAGATCTCCGATGTTCATGCTGTTCTCAACAATTAATATTTCTGTGCCAAGTTTATGTGCCTTATGAAGATGATGCTGAGAACTTCCACAGAACTTTATTTATGTTTATCTGCAAGAATCAAAAGTGCTGCAAAAGTAACAGTAGCAATAATGTTAAGGTATTTCGAAGTTCTTTACGAAGAGAAAATAAGTTTTATCCATATGAACCACCGAACTATAAGCAAAACTGTGACTTTGATGTGTGTAAGTGGGTGACATTATGTAGTTTATGTGGCTGTTTGGGTGACAAGCATTGCAGTAAATGCAAGGAAGCTGTGTACTGCAGTCGAGAACATCAAATAATAGACTGGAAGCAGGGTCATAAAAATAGGTGCTCAAATTCTTCTAGTATAACAAATAATGTGAATAAATATTTATTTCCTGAATTTGAAATTGTTATGGAGCAAGAGGACCTCGAAATTAAAATTATTGACGAAAATGAAGAAATAAAAAAGTTTTTAAGACTTCAAGAAGAAGGTAGAGCAGGAACTTTAGAAAATGTTCCAGAATCAGAATTAGAAGTTCACGCACAAGTTTCCATAGATAAGGTGTTTTCATACTTTAAGAAGAGAATTTTGCAATGCCCTGATCAAATATTGAGGTACGAAAAAGGAGGTGAACCACTCTATATAGCATCAGAACCTAAACCTGATGCTATTCCAAACTGTGAATACTGTGGATCGCCACGGCAGTTTGAATTTCAAATAATGCCTCAACTTTTAACTGTTTTAAAAGAGACAGAATTAGATTGGGGTGTTTTATTAGTTTATACATGCAAAAATAGTTGCACAAACAATAACGATTATAAAAATGAATTTGTGTTTAAACAGGATGTAACTTCAAGCTAAATAAATTTGTTTAACACAGTTTGTAGCAGTTTTATTTCCAACGGCTGAAATATAGTGTTACAGAAAGAATCTACCAAACTTAAAAGGTGTGTGTTAATCATTTGCCTGTAATTTATAACAAAAACAAGTTGTATTAGTGCAGATACGATTCAAAACATTACGAAGTTATGGCCTGCTAAAAAAATTTTGTTGCATTTGCCTGCCTCTTTCAGGCAAAGACAGAAAAAAACCGAGGAAAAAAATCACTCTTTGGTAAACAGTTTTGTGTCTAGGTATCATCTCTTACTTAGGTATGTATAAGTAGTTTTATTTTTATTAATCTTCAAACCGTAGCCTTCTGTCACAACCGCCAATTATTATTAAAATTTCGATAAAATTCACAAAAATTTATCTGAAATTTAGTGTGGGAACGAATCCTCATATTTCTAATACTTACTATTTTTTATTGCTATTACAGATCCATCTCGAGGCAGGAGGCACTAATCCCTTTGAGTTAAGATTTTATATTTGTTCAAGACTGTCAAGAGGCAAAAAGACGCCCTTGAATACAAGTACATTTTTTACATAACTATATTTTGTCATTGTCCCCAATTACCTACTATTATATCGTCGCCCTCCTCACGTACTGGCGTAACTGACAATTTTGTGAAAATTGAGTTACGTTGTATAATATGCATATCTCTAGTGTCTGCACCACCTCACGAAGTGGCGTAACTGCAGCACCAATCTACATGAAAAAAGACAACCCGTAGGTTATGTTACTGTGTTTAATGCAGTCCTACAAGTGTAAGCGAATTAGGTTTTTTTGTTCGCCTGAAAAATTTACCAATTGTTAGTTACGCCAGTACGTGAGAAGGGCGACGATATTTTTGTTGCCAGATAAAGTCAGATTCCACTATTTTTAAACATGCATTAAAATTAATTGTTCTGATATGTAGCAATGTAGCAGGTTACTATGATAATTTGATAATAGCTGATGCACTGTAGTTAATAATACCCAGAATAATACACAAGGATTACCTTGACAAAAGGCATATTAATTAGTAATGAACTTGTTCTGCATATTAGAAACAGAATAGTGGAATTTTGCTGCAACAGCAATGCAGGAAATTAAGTCATGAAAAGGACATACTCATTAATTTGTATTACGGTACCTATTTATTTATAGCACGGATTTTTTAAAATTGGACAAATAATATAGTTTCCCAATTCAAACATTTTGTAATGCGGACCCTGAGAGAAGTAAAAACTAAAAGTAGAAAGGTATTGTGAACTGCATAATTTGTATAGTAACAAGGTGCATAGGTAAATTTTGCGTTTAAAAATGGTTGAAATGTTAAAAATAGATCACCATCAGTGGAAAAACAAGTTATGTTTAAGTTAAACATTCAGAAAAAAACGCAAATTGTAAATCGTCCATACCAACTTTACCTACCGCAGTTTAGACAGACCTGCAATAATATAGCTTCTGCAAAATTATTTTGAGAAAACTAAGATGAAACTTATAATGGCGTAAAAGTTACACCCAGCAAGTTGCTTGAATTTTCAGAAATGATGAAATGATGGTGTGTCCCAGGCGTGTCCGGTTCTTTTTCCAACAGTGTAGTTCTGTATTTACAAAATGCTTTTGTGATAGATATTCTGGAATTCACATTTAAAATGTATCTTTTTGGGTCAGTAATTGGTGTGTTAGCTATAAAACCGTTATGAAGATCCTTGTATGTGTATGCTAATGTCAGTATTTTTTACTTGCATGAATGATTTGCACTAACTGCCTAATTTCTGAAGAATTCAGTGGCGTCGACTTACTCATACTGAGTTCAGAAAACAAAAGTTTTTTGAACAATCAGGTATGATTTCAGATACGATGTTGTAAATTTTAACACGTTCTACGTTTTTGAAATTGCTTGGTGCTTAAGTAGTTTTAATAAATGTTGCAAAACTCAATTGTTCTTTAGAAAGTAGGGCGGAAATTGTGTGAAACAAAAATGTGAAAGATTCTTTAAGTGAATCATTTTATTTTAATAAACACGCTGCGAAAAGTACCATTATAATCGTTTGGGTTCATTCCGGGGTTCATTCCGTCAAGCTTCAAAGGCAAAACTGCTGAGTTCACATAGATGTAGGTAGGTACCTATCTATGACGTGATATATGATACGAAATTAGAATCATCGTAAATTTCACTTGATTGTTGATGCTTATATTATTTTTCCATTAAAATAAATTTCTCAAGTTTTTATACCTCGTGTATTATTGTGTACCTATAAGTATTAGATAGGTCATAGCTCATAGGTGCTACTTATTTCAGGCATAATAAATTGATCATCAGAAAAACGGTGGCATTCTGGCGTGACTTTTCCTGTTATTTGTGGCAAAGGACAAGCACAAAACCTTAAAACGTACTACATATTTCATTTTTTTTTGTTGCCTATTTCACCGATGGACGAATAACCTGATAAGGGAAGAGTACCTATGCAGTAAGGGCACAGCAGACTTGTAAGTGCGTGAGTAAGTAAGGGATACGTACGTAACGCTCTGTCGTGATCGTGACAATGCACGCCAGATTTGAGCAGATTATGTGCCGAACAAACTCGTGAAACCACAAACCAGGGTACTATTATTTGAAATTCATGTGATTTAACTCAAGATAACGCTTGTAATCTTGCAATTAGGCAATATTATTGTAAGAATTTTCGTCCAGAAAGGACTAAAAGTTTAGGTTATGCCCATGCCAAAAGGTAACGTTTTTTTGTTGCTCCTCCGTCCTCTTCTTTTCTTCTCTAGGTACCTATATTATACACCAAGGTTGGGAAAAGACTACTATGTACATTACATATAATAGCTGAGCGCCAAAATTGAATTACGAGGAGCGAAGCGCCGAGTGCTGCAGGTAGAAGTAGTTACTTACGTATTTTTGTACCATAACTTTAGAAGCAGAGAAACACTAAGTATACAGGTACAGGTGTCCCAATAGTGCCGCCGCAGAAGTTTGCGTCTTTATCATGCATGATGCATTTCTTTAGTTTAAGAATGTACTATTTTCGTCCTTAAATTATTATTACGCATAGGTATCCGTTTTGATGCTACTGTGAATCCCACGCAATGTGAAAATATTACCTACTTTTTTGTAGGAAAATTAGGGTTGATAGCTACTTGAGATTGATTATCTCAAAAACTATTAACTTTGAGGGATACAGAAAGAGAATTTGTAGGAGAAAGCAACTGCAACGTAATTTTATGGTTCCGTTTAACAAAAATAAGTTGTGGAGTTTTGAAACTTCATTTGGTAATGGGGAACTGCCCATATCCTGCATAATGTTTCCATTTCTAACTATTGCGGCGATTACTCCTAGATATTGTTTTGGTCTTCCTGCTTTCAGTGTTATTCAGTCCGAAGAAATCCAAGTTTCAAAATTCCTATACATCTGTCACTATCTTCACTGGAATGCCGGTAGCGTCGAAAATATGCATTTAAAAAAAAATTATACAACCGCACAGTAAAATCAGTTAAGGAATCCAAAAGTGCGACATAATACAGGTGGTTCCATTACAAAAAACAAAGTTAGGTGTACAGAAGAAATGAGACAATTTGTATAAATTTTTCTCTAAAATGCATAGTAAAGGCGCAAAACTGCCGCGGTACTCTTGGGACATTTGTATGTTATTATAGTAGCGCAACACATCGAGTTTCCCAACTCAAGCCACCATAGTCACATCTTCAGTCCCTCCACAATTTGTAAGACGAATTAATGTTGGATATCTACAAAGTACTTATACCTAGTAAAAATTGCTACAAAACACTGATATCAAACGTCCTGTAGAACGATATATTGTTATCGGGGAACCACACTCTGGTTTAGCCTTGACGGCCAAAGAAGCTGACTTGGTCGCCAGGATGTTATTTTATGATGTTTATAAACATTTGTTGAATAGTAGAGCATGTGTGAGGGCATTAATTCTGTAACTGCAAACCGAGCTGGGCGTTCTAATATTTTATACTTATTGCGAATTAAATAAAACTATTTACTACTGTTTAATTGTTTAAATACGGAGTGATCTTAACAGAGCAGCGGCGGGGTAATAGAACTCTTAGTTAGTAATTGTGAAGTTTTTCAAATAAAAAAAACGAATAAAATGGATGAAGTGCGTGGTGAACGACGTCGCGGTCGGCAATCAGGAAATGAGTCCTGGACACCGCCACCTCAGGAGAGACCAGCGAGTACTTCTGCGAGTACATCTGATGAGAGAATTGCAAATTTGGAACGTGTAGTGGAGGTGCTCCAAAACCGCAATATTCAGTTGGAACAACGCGGTGCTGTGGCTTGGTATCCGGAAAAATTTAACAGTGTGCCGCGTTTTGAACCGGGTATTCCAAATCTGTCCGCCGTTCAATGGATTCATAAAATAGAGCAAATGGCTGCTACAAATGGTTGGAACGAAGCTACGATGATCTCGCATATGCAAAATCGTCTTGCAGGGTTAGCTAAAAAGTGGTACGACAATCTTCTTAATTATGACTACTGTTGGGATGAATGGAACAAAAGATTCTTCAAGCCTTTCCAGATCATCGCGACTTCGCAGCTGCATTGAGAACTATGTTGGCAAGAAAGAAAGGAGAACATGAAAGCTGGAGTCAATACTATTTTGAAAAAATGGAGTTCATTCGAGCGTGTGAATTGTCGGAAAAACATGCAGTGTCATGTATTGTGGATGGCATTCCAAACGAAAATCCGGAAGCCTTGTTTTCTTCATTTTTATCGACCTTGACAAATCGTGGTAATGTAGAGCAGCGACGACAACATTTTCATCAGAATAAGATGGGATATAGAGATAGAGACGCTCGAGGAGATGCTAGAAAAAGGGAAGATAGAAGAGATCATCCGTATCAGCGATTTAAACCGAAGTGCTACAATTGCCAGGAACTTGGTCATATGGCAAATACGTGCACGAAGCCCAAGAAAGAATGCTCAAAATGTAACAGACTTGGACATACAAGTGCTAATTGTGTAAGAGCAATGGGAAAAGTGCAGTGTAAAACCGTTAGTTTGGACGATAAATGTTACTATACCACGTGCGAGATAAATGGACAAAAATTTTTGGGGTACGTGGATACCGGTTGCGGGGGTGTAATTGTTAGAAAAGATGTCATTGACAGTTTAGAATTGAAATACGAAGCGAAAGACATAGTTGTTCAAGGTTATAACAATAGTGTGACAAAGATTTTGGGTGTTGTGGACGTCCATTTACGTGTTGACTTAGCCGAAGCAAACGTTAAAGTTTTGGTGGTGGAAAATTCAGTTCAAACTGTCCCGGTCTTAATCGGACAAGAATTTATCAAGAAGAATAAAATTCTGGTGGTGCGGAAGGATCAGATCCGTATCCTGGAGGACGATGAGGACGCTCTGCCTAGGCTGGACGCTGTTCCGGTACAGAGAATCGTTTTACTGGCTGAGGAGGATGTAGAAGTTCCGCCTCGACATGTGGGCCATGTTGCTGTAACGAACAACCAGCAATACGCAGGCGAAATTTATATCGAAGGTCAGGTAAGAAGTTTACCTATGAAAGAACATCTTATCGTTAGATGTGTTACGAAAGCACAACACGGTTGTGTAAGTATCTGTAATATTTCTGATTTTCCCGTTGTGTATCGTAAAGATCAAGTCTTGGTACGCGGTGATACCTGTGTACCAGAAATCATCCACGAAACAGAATCAACACTTACGCGAGTGTTATCTGTTGTAGCTAAAAATAGCCAGCTGTTTACAATCAACGATATAGCTCCACTTATTCCGTGCTCGTTAAGCGGAAAAGATAGGTGTCGACTTTTAAATTTATTAAACGAATACCGAGATTGTTTTGCTATTTCAACAAGCGAATTGGGAAAATGTAATCAAACAGAGATGACAATTTAAATGACGATAAACCGGTGACGTACCGTCCGTATAGGTTGGCTTATTCAGAACGGCAAAAAGTACGTGAAATTGTTGATGATTTATTAGCAAACGAAATAATTCAAGAATCAAATTCACCATACGCTAGTCCTATTCTACTTGTGAAAAAGAAAACAGGGGACACGCGCCTCTGTGTAGATTATAGGGCTCTTAACGCCAAAACAATAAAAGATAAACAACCGTTGCCCCGTGTTGATGAACATTTAGATAGGTTGGAGGGGTGCGGATATTTTACAGGTACTACCTAAAATGCGGACCTGCGGACCCGGTCCAGAATTTGCGGACCAGCATACAAATGCACGCAAGGACATGATCCAATATAGCACATGCAAGGGGAACTGTTGATTTTGTGCGGACCCAAAGAAAATCTTTGCGGACCGGCGATTTCACGCATAAGGGATGGTTTAATGTTGCGGACCGGCCGGAAATTTTCGCGTGTCGGTGATTCTCTTACATACAGGGTGATTAAATCCTGCGGACCGGTAGAGGATCTTTGCGGACCCGCTATTTCGCGTATACAGGGTGGTTTAATGTTGCGGACCGGCCGGAAATTGTTGCGTGAAATCGCCGGTCCGCAAAGATACTCTATCGGTCTGCAGAATTCAATCACCCTGTATGTGAGAGAATCACCTACACGCAAAAATTTCCTGCCGGTCCGCAATATTAAACCACCCCGTATATACAAAATCGCCGGTCCGCAAAGATTCTCTACCGGACGGCAGGATTCAACCACCTGCTCGATCACCTGTATGTGAGAGAATCACCAATACTCAAAAATTTTCGGCCGGTCCGCAACATTAGACCATTCCATATGCGTGAAATCGCCGGTCCGCAAAGATCCTCTATCGGTCCGCAGAATTCAATCACCCTGTATGTGAGAGAATCACCCACACGCAAAAATTTCCGGCCGGACCGCAAAATTAAACCATCCCGTATACACAAAATCGCCGGTCCGCAAATATTCTCTACCGGTCCGCAGGATTCAATCACCCTGTATGTGAGAGAATCACCCACACGCAAAATTTTCATTCCGGTCCGCAACATTAAACCACCCCGTATACACGAAATCGCCGGTCCGCAAAAATTCTCTACCGGTCCGCAGGATTCAATCACCCTGTATGTGAGAGAATCACCAATACTCAAAAATTTCCGGCCGGTCCGCAACATTAGACCATCCCATATGCGTAAAATCGCCGGTCCGCAAAGATCCTCTATCGGTCCGCAGAATTCAATCACCCTGTATGTTAGAGAAGCACCCACAAGCAAAATTTTCCGGCACCCCGTATACGCGAAATCGCGGGTCCGCAAAGATCCTCTACCGGTCCGCAGGATTTAATCACCCTGTATGTAAGAGAATCACCGACTCGCGAAAATTTTCGGCCGGTCCGAAACATTAAACCACCCTTATGCGTGAAATCGCCGGTCCGCAAAGATTTTCTTTGGGTCCGCACAAAATCAACAGTTCCCCTTGCATGTGCTATATTGGATCATGGCCTTGCGTGCATTTGTATGCTGGTCCGCAAATTCTGGACCGGGTCCGCAGGTCCGCATTTTAGTTTCTTCCTATTTTACATGCCTTGATTTAGCGTCTGGTTATCACCAAATATGCATGGAGAAACAGTCAGTTTCTAAGACCGGGTTCATAACGCCAGATGGGCATTATGAATATTTGCGTATGCCTTTCGGACTTGTAAATGCCCCAGCTGTTTTTCAACGAACGATTAATCAGGTTTTGGGTCCCTTACGTTTTTCTATTGCAATGGCTTACATGGATGATGTTTTAATTCCATCAAAAAGCATTGAGGATGGTTTTACATTTCTTAAACAAATTCTGGATGTGCTCAGACAAGCAAATTTAACATTAAAACTGTCAAAATGTTCGTTTTTGCAAACAAAAATCGAATACTTAGGTCATGAAATAAATGCTCAGGGTGTAACACCGGGAAATGTAAAAACAATCGCTATTGAAAACTTTCCGCAACCTAGAAATGTACATGAGATTCGTCAATTTATTGGTCTTGCCAGCTATTTTAGGAAATACATCCAAAATTTTGCAACAATAGCGTTACCGTTGACACGATTAACAAAAAAAAATATACCTTTTATTTGGCAGGAAGAACAGCAAACGGCTTTTAATTCTCTTAAAGTAAAATTGTCTAGTAAACCTGTGTTGGCAATTTATAATCGTCAAGCTGACACTGAGGTGCATACAGATGCGTCAAAATTAGGTTTGGGAGGTATACTTCTCCAAAAACAAGAAGACAATTCTGTAAAGCCTGTTATGTATTTCAGTCGGCAAACATCTAAAGAAGAACAAAGGTATCATTCCTTTGAACTAGAAACTCTTGCCGTTGTTAGTTCTTTGACACACTTCCGGATTTATTTGATTGATAAAACTGTTATCGGGGAACCACACTCTGGTTTAGCCTTGACGGCCAAAGAAGCTGACTTGGTCGCCAGGATGTTATTTTATGATGTTTATAAACATTTGTTGAATAGTAGAGCATGTGTGAGGGCATTAATTCTGTAACTGCAAACCGAGCTGGGCGTTCTAATATTTTATACTTATTGCGAATTAAATAAAACTATTTACTACTGTTTAATTGTTTAAATACGGAGTGATCTTAACAATATTATTTATTAATTTGTGATAGGTATAGGTATTTTTGATTAACTATGTGACGTGAAGTAGGTATGTACTTAAGTATCTAAATTTAACAACAGAAACGAATTTTAAGGTATTTAGTCACAGTAATAGTAACATTTGTCACCTATTTTAGCAATAATGTATTTTGTAAATATGCAATTAACAGGTATGTAAGTACTTGGTTAATCTATTAGAGTGTGAATTTTAGAATTCGCCTGATTTTATTATCTATTGTTTTATCATTCGTGCGCTTGTATGTTTATTGTACCGTTCAACTGGCACATTTTTTTTCAAATACTTTCTGCCGCGATATACATACTTTTTATAGATATTGCGTAATTAGTGCTGCAGTAATTATACCTACCTATACGCTTAGTGATAAAGTAAATTAGGTACTTATTCTTAGAATCAAAAAGTAAATACTTACGTTTTATGATGCTTTTTGTTGTTGTCTTTATAAAGGAATTTAAAGAGCTTGCAAATATTAGGCAGTGCATCGCAAATAAAGGAGCAATTAACGCATCACATCTGTAGAGGTACTACGGTTTCATATACAGGGTGATTCACGCTGACTATGGATATTTCTTGATAGACTGCCTACGAACTTTTGAATGAAAATATTTTCAAAGTCTTTACGCTATATTTCTAACAGCAGATTTCGATTCTACTTGTTTTTATTATAAACATATTCAAAAGTCAGCCTTGAAATTGAAATTTTATTTTTCAGAAACAATAACAATTATAGCATGTAGGTATAAAATCAAACAAATAAAATAATATTCTGTATGAAAATTATATCCACCTAAGCAAATTTTCATAATTTTATTAGGATTGTATCAGGAAATATCTAAAGTCAACTTATTTTCGTGTGCAGAGAAAGTTTGTTATGAGAGAAGAGTAGGTAGGTACCTATTTTATTTATTGTATAAATTATGATGAGTTTTTCAGACTTTTAAATTCCTCGGCAGTTCCAGAAGGGTTTGCTTTTGTTAAAACCAGCATTGACGAAAATGTTGTTGAGGCTGCTTGTAATAATTCTTCTGGGGCTACCATTACTATGGAAAACAAACCTACTCCGGTCCTGTATAATAATGTCCTAAAATCAAAATGTGCCAAAATTCTTCGTAGGTTCCTAGTCACTACTTCAATTTGTTTTCGGACAGTAACATAGCCTGTAAGTCATTCGTAAGTGCCAAAGACAGTAGCTCAAAACTGTAATTTTTTATAAGAAGCTTATGCTAACGCTGGAACTTATAGAATACATTCTTGGTCTGAAATTTTCTGTGGAACGTAAAACGCTATAACAGGTAGGTATATAGGTGCTCCAAGCTCCAATTTCTGAAAATCTCGCTTCTGGCCTGTGAGAATTCTTTACATTTAAAGATTTTTCAGAACTTTCTGTGAATCCAATTATTTTTTAATCAGAATGCGGTACAGTTTCTATCAAATACTTTATTTAAATACTAAAACCAAACCAAGCAAAATTTCAAGACTAGTGCATAAAAATAATATAAGAGAAAATCTGAAGACAACAATAAATAATAGTAGAAAATAAATAAGTACTTAACACGCAATTAAAAAATAAATTATTGGCACAACCCTGTTTTCAAAAAAAGTAAAGGTGCGTAAGTACGGAATGTTGTACTGTATAATATGCATTTCAATTTACGTATATTCTGTCCAAAATTCTGTCCCTTAGAAGATGTCTCCCACGTGACATCTGTAAATGTCAAGTTACGCACGACGACCGACTGAAAGCATGTATACAGAAGAGACATTTTAAGAGTTTGGGTCTACAGCGCGCGAAATGGTGATTAGCATAATATGAATAAAGATAGGCTGAGACGCGACTTATTTACCTATCAAATTTGGCAAGTGTCACATACACGGGCATTCTCAAATGCTTCTTAAAAATCAGGGGAAGTAAGTTAAACCTTGCACCAGCGATGGTGTTGTCAATGTTACAGTCTTTACGTAAAACTTACATTTCATAAATTTTAATTTTGTTTCATTTTGTTTTTATACTCACATATCAACAGAATATATGTATGGCAATGTATTTTATTTATTTTATTGTAAAGGGTTTTGCATTATTAGCGCTCGATCTTTAAAATGAAATAAAACAAATTGTGTAAGTGATACCGCCATACTTTTTCTTTTATTTTGAAGCAGATTCGACGACATTATGTTTTAAAAATTATATCAGCCAAATGGCCGCCGCGGCTTCTCTGGGTGAGTTGAATCCTGGAGATCCAATTATCAATAACATTCTCGCATAAATGTTGCTCAATTTCATCAATGACGCGAGTAATGTTGGTCTTTAGGGCGGTAATCGTCCGTGGCCTGTCAGCATAGACTCGAGATTTTACGTAGCCCCACAATAAAAATCCAATGGCGTTAAATCACAGGATCAGGGTGGCCAGTTGATGTCGCCACCTCGCGATATTACGGAGCCTTCGAATCTCTCGTGCAATAAAGTTATTGTATCGCGTGCAGTATGGCACGTAGCGTCCTGCTAAAACCGTATGTTTGCCAGATCTATCCCATCCAATCTAGGCCAAAAAAAATTAGTTATCATCGCCCTAAATTGATCACCGGTGACAGTGAGTGCGACTTCTTCTGCGTTTTCGAAAAAATACATTTTCACTATTTCCACGCGGTTGAAACGTATAGCGTTCCATGGTTAAATGTCAAGCCTAACTGACCACGTCACCTAAAAATGACAACTGTATCACTCTCGGATTGCTTGTGGGCAATTGCCAAACATCGAGCGTCACTATTGAAAAATCCTTTACAATATAATTATACATATTATGTCCCACTCTAGAGAATTTTCACAAATTTCGCCCATGATTTAATCTTTATTTGTATGATTTGTACCAAAATATTGTAATTTTCCTACTAAATCCAACATTTTTTCACTGGAAATTTTGATTTATGTATCGTGACATGAATTATTATTATTATTATTATTAAAAGACGTTGATAATATTTTATAAATCCATAATTATTATATTCTTTAGTGCAAATTATGCCAAATGACACTTATGATTGCCAGATTTTAAGTACTACTAGAGCATAGGCTTTGCGCAACAGCGGGCTGAAATGTAAAGGCACCTACGACTTCCACACACTGCCCAGTGATCACGTGGTGGACTTCTTCTAAGGGATACGGTATACATATAACACTATAAAAATAGGAATCCAAAAATATCACAATGAACAGTCAAGTACGATTTTGTTCTCTCTTCTCTTTCAAATTTTCAAACTGCAATATAAGTGAGTGAGTACCGGGGGTTTCTATAACTTCTTCCGGGGCATCACAGAGTTGGGCTAAAGACCGAGCAGGCTTTAACGATGGAGGTGCGGAAACTGTATCTTCGGGGTACTCATCTGAGTCATACAGCTGGGCCAATGATCGTGCAGGTCTCAAGCTCTGCGCTGTTTCAGGTGAAGTAATATCCAAGAGGGCCATCAAATCAGGCTGTGACTTTCTTCTTTCACTTCGTAATTCTCGTTCACGTACGCTGTACTCTTGTAGTTCTTGTTTTATGCGTTCCTCAATGGGCACAAACTTATTTCTTATACGTTGTCCAGGTTCTGCAGTTACTTTTAACGGTTCTAATGCATCGAATGACCATTGACTTGAATTTGAGTTCGGCTGAATGGATGAAGTGTTGATTTTCCCTCTGGATTTTATGAATCGTTGCATGACCCCTTTAGCAGTTGGGTTTGGTGTAAACCGTCTAAATGCATTGCCATTTGAATGAAAATCAGTCGATGCTAATGTCGAAGTTGATTGGGCCCTTTGTAGAACAGGTTTTTCGGAATAACCATTTGAGTTACTTACGTTATTATTATTACTTAGACTGTAATGTGAGTATCCATTGCGCAATTCTTCTTCTCTTTGGACACTTTCTTTTATTTCCTGTTGGATGCGCTGTAGCGTAGCGTTTTCCGTTGACGGCATGTTTTCTCCGTTATTAAAACACCTGTTGAATCAATTTACTTTTGTTAAAAATTAAATAAAACATGAAAATCGTGCAAGCAGCTTACACATTCATTAAGTTGGACGATTGAAGCACTAATTGACTATTAAAGGCACATATTAAATACAATACAACTTTTACTGCCTATTTCGTGTTCTGTCGCGCATAAAAATTCTACCGCACTAAAGTTCGCGCAGTCCCCAAAAAGCTAAAACTGTTTTGGACTTCGCAAGTCGCAGAGGTCACAGACTTCACTTATCTCATAACCGTATCATAATAATTAATCCAGAACAGTTACAGGTAGCGCACGGTAATAACCACCTACGTATTTACAAATACCGTTGTTAGATGGAGCTTACTTTGACAGATGTACACAAAAAGTAGCACGTTGATGTCAGTGTCCAATCAAAAATCAAAAATACATGTACGCAGCTGTTAGTACAATGGAAGAACAACCAACGCGTTCTTCTGGTGAAATAAACGAAGAGAAAGTTCCCGTAAAAGTGCCTAAAAAAGTGCTCCATTTTAGTGACGGTACCTTGGAAGAATATAGTGATGATGAAACTGACAACGCCCCTCCGAAGGAGCAGGAGACTGCTATCGACACTGTAAGTTATTTGCATTGTTTCTAGACGTGCAGTACAGATGTCGCGCTAATAGTAACGCTTGGATAGATACCTACTCAGCGTGCGTTACGTTGGTTGCCTATACACATACTGAGTTGGAGCTCCATAATACAGAGGTCACTATGCCTCATTGCAGCATTTTCAGTTTATTGTGGCCCACGGACAAAAAGGATTTAAAGTCTAAAACTAGTAATACATAAATAATACTAGTAAATATTCGCAAACGAAGCTGCAAAATGTTACGAAAGTTTGATAACTACAGCATTTTATTTTTTTATTCAATATTGGTATTCGAGTTTTACCATGTCTTGCGTTTCTTGAAATACCATAATACCATTATATTCGTGCGGTATTTAACAGAATACAGAAATATCTCTTAAAACATTGAAAGTTGAGGAAGATGTAGGCCTTTGAGAAACTAATTACCTAGATTCCGTGATAAATTGACTAAAATTGTCCGTATTTACAATAATTATACATAGGTATTTGCATTTTTGTCAAATCAGGAAATAAATTAATGAAAAAGGAAAGGAAGTTTTAAATAAACAGTGACAATTACATTTTATTAGTTAAGTATACGCTACGTAAGAAAACATGCCTAATTTTAATCAGGTATTGTTGAAATAATGTGTTTAGTACCTGCCTAAACGGATGTTGTACTAATTAGGTACCTTTTTTAACAGAGCACACTCGGATGGGCACCATGGTTCGCTTACAAAGCGTGGGCGGCTGGTTCGTCTGCTTTAGCTGTTTGCGATTATGTTGGAGAATCTCTGGCTTCGTTTTTTGGTATAACAACACCGAAATATTATTTCGAACTGGAAGAATATAAAAGGAGAGAGGCTGAAAAGAAGGCTTACGAAGAAGAAAAGACGGGTTGGTCGGAACCGTCCGAAAATTCACAACATATACATCTGAATAATATTACATCAAACCAGCCAGCTACTGCCGGGGATGCAGTTTAGGTAGGTATAAATCTTGATCTTGGTTTACTATAAAATCATAAAAACTGGTTAGACATTGCGCATTTTTTGGGGACCACGGGTATGGGACTTAGTGACGTCAGTATGTGGAACTATACAGTGTTTAGCAGCAAACTAAATTTTACGTATGTTTTGCTATATTTCGCTTTGAAAATGTTAAATTACGGAAAAAATTAAAGTAACAAATACGAGTTATGTTGGATCTGCAATAGAAATTAAGAAACTGAAAATTTGTGGCCTGGTTTGGAATTGTAACTTATGAAAGATCTTCAAACAAAAGGTGTCATTTGATATGGCAGAGGTTCCGTGTTTCTAGGATAGTTGATAGGTACCTAGGTAGTATGGCTGAAAACTCCCATGGGGGCGTATTATAAAATGTGTTCGAAGGAAACTAGTATTCAGATTTCAACAGAAAGTCTAAAACGAAACAGAATACTTAATAAGTAAAATTCAAAATTAAAAAACTAATAAAATGCTAAATTCCGGAATGTCAGTTTGGTTGTTGGCCACTGGAAAAGTAAGTCCGAAATGCGCAACACCGTAGGGTTATAAAGCAAAGAATAGTGCAGGGCTGAGTTTCGTTTAACAAAAATAAATTATTCCTAGCGACTCTTAAAAACATCTATAGGTATTCTATGGAGCACGGTGTTACGGTGGGAAAAAATAGAAGCTTTTGAATTGTGGTGCTTACAAACGCATGGTAATTGATGAAGATACCGAGGATAGGTATTAGGTAGAGATTTGGGAAAGAGAAATACATGGAAGATAATAGGAAAAGAGAAACTGATAGATATTACACAGAATTGTATCTTTAAGTTTGAAGATGCAAATTCTTCAGATGGTTCGGGGTCGAAGAAGGTTGTAGCGTTAAGGGGCACGAAACGAGCATTCCAAGTCGTCGCTCGCTTTAATGTTCTGCATATTTGCTGACGGTATAATTTTGTCCCCAATAGTCGTTTATAAAGATGAAAATGTTTACGAGCACAGATGTAGAGGAGACCACCATGGCGCGAAATATGACACTACGAAATCATGGTGGTTTGATGCTCGAACCTTTTATTTCAAAAGGTGTGTTTACCTCATGTTGAAAACATTCCCAGTGAAAAAGTTGCTGTAGCTGATAATTTATTAGGTCTCACATTTTTCACTCGAGCTGAGAAGGGCCAAAGAAGCAAAATGGAAATCACGTCAAAGTCGGAGTGGGCTCAGCCAGTGCCTTTATGCCAAATAACGTTAAGAAAATAGGTGTCGGATAATTACTGATGAATGAAGGTAAATGATTGAGAACAATACTGCACCAGGGTACTTCAAAATAAACAAATGTTTTAAAGAAGGGTTCATTTTTATTTTAATATAGTATCTTAAAAGTTGAACGCACATCTCCATCTTTTCCTCTCCTGACTCCTGACCTCCTGAGCTAACCTAGGATTACGGTTTTTCCCAAAAATTATTGAATATCCTACATGCACCTACATCCGCAACTGTAGGTATCTGAGAACAGCACTCTAGTATTGGTCAACCATTGCTTTCTTTTATTCCTATTTTCTCCTGTAGTACGGAAAACAGAGCAACTTCGACACATTTTAAGCGTTGGAATACTTTGTACAGCAGCTATGCACGATGATTCACGTCATAATAAGCTTTTTTGCTTCCAACGGTTGCAAATGCCACAGATCCATCTTACAATGGATACATTATCCATTATGAACCTTTGCACTTTCGAGAATCACAGGTCACACTGACATATTCCACCAAAATTTCCATCATATAGGTAGTTCCTGATGGGTTTGTAAGTGGTAGGCGTTCGTAAAGCACCATGTTCAGCTGGAGGATCGAATGTTATTTGACGGCCCGGAGTAACCTTCCTGCCATGCTTTCTGTGTTTTCTGTTGCTGCAAAAAGTCGAGGACATTGGCATTTGAACTTGATCTTCTACTTTCGTCGTCAGTTGATGTCTCAGGATTATCTGGTAACATGCGCAATTCTTATTCAGGATCAAAAGGGTGACCTGTCTTTCGAAATCCTGCTCGGGCATTTTCACTTCCATTTCCTATTGGGTGCGTAGTGTCATGTATCATTATGTATCTATTTATTTTTTTATCTATGCATTTTCCATTATTATTGCTGGTCGAGAAGAGACTTGATTTTAATTAATTATTGTTTCTTACCATTGTTCCATTGTGGGATCTGGAAGTAGGTACACTAATGGGCAAAGAGACAAAATAATTCTCGATGCACAACAAATTGCCGCTTGGGAATAGGTATCTTTCTTGTGTCTTGAATTATGTTTTGATGTATCTATGACGTCGGGGTACTGTAGTAAGTCATAAAATGTCGACGATATTGCATATTGGCAACATTATGATCGGAGATCTGTGTAGCAAGCGCTTCAGAGCGGCGGCAGTTTTACCTAGGCCTAGGCTAATTAATCATTTCTCCACATTGAGAGCGTTTCCCTGTCGGGGTTATTTATCATGAGCGGTGGCAGGGTGCATTGTCGAGCGTGTATGGGGGGGTGGGTCCGGGTCCAGGGTAATTACCCGGATGCTGAGGCCCCGCCCGGACCAATAGCAGCTTCGGTGCCACCCTAACATCGCATATTGATTCTTGCAGAACGCATGCGTGCCGGACAGTGGGCAGCTGTGGGTCAAGGGTTGCACAGGTAAGCGAAGGGCGCGCCCGGCCGGCCGCACGAGTGCGCGCCGCCGGGAGGTCAGGGGTCACCGAAGTTTTCCTACCTGAGTCCTCCTATTATCGTACTTTGGGTGCGTGACACAATGCACCCCGTACGCCAGTCAATATCACCCCGAAGTTACGTTCCGTTGTATCTTCTACCCCGCACAGAATTCAGCGAGGATTCGGTAACGTCATTCGATGAATCAAGCGCTGTTTTAAAACTCCTACTAATTATGAATGAAAATGTCTTGCGTAGTTTGCAGTGTAGTAGGGCTAGGTCAGGATTCTTTACGGCCTTTTCTTATTCCTTTTTGAAAAAACTTGGCTCGCGCCGCGCGGAACAGCTTTTAAATTGCTGTTTAAAATTCCAACTTTGTTTTAGTGCTTTAGAGTGGTGCACGAGTTGACTCGGGAAATCTCTTTTTAAAAATACACTCACTTAGCACTCAGCTGACTGGCGCTTGGTTTATTTACAATGGTAATTTTTGCGCTTTCCCTTTCTTTGTGCAATAATGAAGTTAGCGAGCGCGCCTTTTTGCGCATTAAGTTTTCTTTGTCTCGCCCTGTTTGCGAATAATAGTACAGAGTGTCGTTATACACACACTTTCATAATTAAATGTATCTTTCTTCACGAGTAGCATCATTATTTCACGAACTGCACTTTAGAAAATTAATGTACCGAGGTATCTTTATTAAATTATTTATTCTTAAGTTACAGCAACACTCTTATTTTCTTAAACGCACTAAGTGAAGAATGACAGTCAAGTATCTTTACTTTGCTTTTATTTTGAAAGAACTGAGAAACGTATTCGAAGAGGGTTGAAGGAAAAGGAGAGGGACAAGGAAAACATGAGAGACTTCTATAGAAATTTGGAAGTTGAAAAAGAGCGATACAGAAACCAGAAGAAAAAGATAGATTGAAAATGGGCTCCCTATCAATTTTAGAATTTTTTGAGAAGCATTTTGTAAGTATGTATTCTACCTAAGAATCCGGACAGTAAATAAGAAGCAGAATGCCAACAGTAGACGAGAAGTTGTGTTCAGTTTTGAAGAATTCATTGAAATGGTTATGAAAATGAAGAGCAACAAACGGTCCAGTTTAAACTCTGTTCGGACGATAGAATTCATCAAGTAGGTAGTTGTACCGATAAATTTATGATAAAGAATGTTTGGAAAACAAGAACTATGCCACGAAATAATGATCGATGAAGCAAACCGCAACTAATCAAAAGTGTGCTCTTTTAGTTTTCTGGTTGTTTATAAACGCTTTTAATTTGCGTACACAAAGGTTTCTTGTGAGCCTGCAAAGTATTTTGCCTCTAGAAGGGAATGCGATGTACGTAATAAAGACTTTAAGGGTTTCGTGCATCTACAAAGTGCTCTGAAGCACTAAAAGTTTTACTGGTTCAGTAAACGTGTGTTTTGATGTACATCACGGTGCATGCTGCTTGGCTTTCTAATTAGTCTATG
Source organism: Xestobium rufovillosum (assembly GCA_963966045.1). Lineage (NCBI taxonomy): Eukaryota > Metazoa > Arthropoda > Insecta > Coleoptera > Ptinidae > Xestobium > Xestobium rufovillosum. The sequence goes on from OZ014492.1 coordinate 36,666,723, forward strand.
TGTTGCGTCGCGGTGACATTCGAATAATTAGTTAGTTTGGAAAGTGCATTATGGTAGCGATGCAGCGAAGCAGACGTTTCGGGACGCTGTAATATATTATGTAAGTTAGACCAAAGTGCAGCTATATTGGCAAAGGAGTGGATAAATGCTAAGCGTCATGTTGGATAAAGTAAAACATTATTTTTTAATATTTCAATTAGTTGAGTCATTTCGGATATTTAAGCATTTAAGTTATTGATTTTCGGGGGGTAGTGTTTTGCGATTCCTATCCTCAAACGACAAGATAAATAACCTGAAAAATGTAATGTGTGGTTCAACGCTTTTTAGTTTATGTTTACACCAGAATACATACATGATTATTGCACAGCTAGGACACTAAGTATAATAGTTAGCTAAACCACAGCGTAATACAGCAGTTAAAGTTCTTGGCGGTGTCTTTGAACTATTTTAGCTGCATTTGGTGACCTCCAACTGTAAGTGATTTACTACCGCGGCGTTTTATCAATCGGTTTGACACTGGTATTAACTCGCCGACAGACGAAAAAGAACACGTGCGTAGCCTGAGAAGTTGCGCGGGCTACACTGTGCGAGCTAGAAAATTTAGAGAGAGCTGTTCTGCTGTATTGTGCTGTGCCTAAACTGTCTCGACCCGACACGCGATTAATATACATTTTATCCAAGTATACAGATGTGTTTAGTCTCATAGATGTTATACATACCTAGTCATAAAGTCGTAAAACATCTACAGCTGCTGTGCAAAGCAATAATGTTTTGTGATGGAGAATGATTGCTGTCCGAACCATATCACATAGGTAGCCTTCACTTTTCATATTGAAATGTATGGCTCTCTGAAAATGCCTGATTTTCTCCAGTTGCCTTCTTGCACGTCAAACCCTCGCTCTTTAGCTAAACGTAGGATCATACCTGTGATAGCAATATCTGCTTCGTATCATTGTAATTGACTTGTGCCAACTCCTCGAATTCACAGAAGAGGAACAACTGAATGAAGATAGACCAGTCAGAAAAATTTGGGAATCTGAATCAAACAATCAAGTATGGGAAACGCTTCATAAAATCTGTGTAGATACAAGATTAATCAGTAGTTCTTGGATCACATTCCGTCATCAAGTCGTATGACTGTTCGAACACACTGTATCAGAAGTGCCAGAGGGGCAGAGGGGACAGAAATCAGAAGTCGTACATAAATTTACTAAATACGTACCTATATTGTAAATAAATCAGCTTTGGAGTTTACAGTACCACTGTACATAGTACACTCATAGGCCCAGTTTTTCAAAGAAACACACACCGGATTAAATAATAATAATAATAAAGGCCTTTATTCCAAAACTGTAACATGTAACAAAAACAAAATTTATGCCAGCAGTGGAATCTTAAGGCGCCAGTTCAGGATGCAGTACGACTGCCCCTGATCTTCCACTGGGACCTTAAACTACGAAAATCTAAAAATACATGAAAAAATTACCTAGACTAATTAACTTAAAATTAACTTAAGACTAAGATTCCGTGATGATGAAAAATAATGAGGACTGAGTATGCACATGATGAATGTGAAACCGCACTATCAAACTCCGTAGGCACGACGAGGATCGCCCAACTGAAATTCAAAAATTAAATTACGTAGTTTGTTTTTAAACGCAATTAAAGACAGACTCTTAAGTGAGTCATCAATGCTGTTATAAACTGTTGAGACCCGATATCCAAAGCTCCTTCTGAACAGTGAAGAACGGTGTAAAGGTGGAGTGATGCGACCCCTAAATCTAACATTTAAATTGTGGACGTGGTCCCTAAAGACAATCTTCCGATAAAGAAACCTCGGACTCTTTTCGACGATAACCTTATGGTAAAAACACGCGGATAATAAGAACCTACGATTAAACATGTTAAGCCATTCAACTCTTTTGATCATGTGAGAGACCCTATCGTACTTACGAATACCAAAAATAAGACGCAAACAGGAGTTCTGAACCCGTTGTATCCGCCTGGCAGAATCCTGAGTAATGAAAGATCCATAAATCGGACAACAAAAGTTAAAATGACATAGGACAAGACTATCACAAAGTAAAGTTTTAGTGTCAACGTTCAGATAATGTCTATGAGGGAAAATTAATTTTAAGTTCATGTAAGCTGACTTGATGTATTTGTTGACTTGCGCAGTAAATTGAAATTTGTTATCCATAATCAACCCTAAATTTCTAGCTTCATCTTTAATACGAATTAAGCGGTTATTTATATATAATTTAATGTAATCTTTTAAAAATGTTATTTTGTTTTTATTGCCAAATAAAAGAGCAACAGTCTTGGAAGGATTAATGAAAAGAGAATGCTTACTTGAGATTGTGAAGATTGTATTGAGAAATGAGTTTACTTCGTTAACTGCAAACAAAAAGTTATCCGGGCGAAAGGAGAAGTAAACCTGGGTGTCATCAGCATAATAGACAATGTTTAAGTTATTATTGAAAAATTTGTGAAGCTGAGATGTATAAATAATAAATAGAATAGGACCCAGTATGGAACCCTGGGGAACACCACTTGGCACAGACCTATGTCGCGAGAAAGTATCGTTCAAAAGGACATCGGCTTCCTTGCTATCATACAACCAATCGGAAAGCCGGTATCATAGCAACGAAGCCATCAGTGTCAGACTTAATCCGGTGTTGGTTTCTTTGAAAAACCAAACCTTGGGGTAACAACAAAATATCAATATTCAATACGCAATACTGAGAAATGTAAATGTCGCTAACTTCAATGAGTAGCGAAATATTTTATACGACGGGTCAAAATTATCATCTGACTAGACGAACAACATAATTACACATAACATAACATAAAAGCACAAATTTACAATAAGATTACCAAAAATTCTGTTAATACAGCTAAATAATAATGGTTCTAATACTCTCACCATCAGGGACGACCGTCTTGACCCGACGGATTATCAACATGTGATTAATTTTGGCGGTCACTCGTAACGATATCATGATAAATTGCATAAGAGACTTTCTTCTGCTCTATCCCGTATATCGTTTTCGACTTCTCGTTGTCGTGTGTGACTTTCGAGTAGCTTCTTCTGTTAACTTTTGTTTTAGTATTGAAAATACTTCTGGGCGGGTGTCTGTATATGGGACTCATCTTACGAAAAATGTATCGACAGGCGACAGATTCTGTCGGCGACGCGCGCAGTCGAGGCCGCTAATAATAATAATATCAGAGCGCTAGCCAGATGTAAACTAAGGTACAGCGAGCGCGAGCGGGATATCGCGTTGGAATAAAAGTCCCATATACCTAAAAAGTCCAAACGGTACAAAACGGATGCGTTAATATTTTGTTACGTATTGCGTCAGTTTGACTATGTGCCTTGTGCTTGTCACAAATCATTTCTTTTATTTTATTGTATCAATAATATACCAACTTGAAACGGCACTTTTGTTGGACATCAGAAACCGAGCAGTTGTGTCGGTATTTTCAATACGCCTATGATACTTGCGTAAGATGCGAGGTCTGTGAATTTTTCCTTTAATTTTGCTGAATCCCGTACGTGCAATACTTGCAGAAGGGTCTTATAATTTCCCTTTAACTTTGCGCTGTAAGTTGGGTCTGCGTTTTTAATTGTGTTGCCTGGTGTTGCATTTTGCGTGAACATTATACCTACTTCCCTGTTGGTGTCCGTAATTTTCCTAATTTATTTACTTGGGCTAACAAAGTATGGTAACAAAGGATGATGGAAGGTCGATCGCCCCGTGGTGTCTCAGCTCATGACATCAGTATGACACTGCATGGGTGCCCCTTGAGTAGAAGGTAAGAGGGATTTTTGAATATTTATATGAAGTAAAGAATTACTTACATTAAAAGTCCGGCCAGGCAAGAGGCAATAAGGTGATTTAATGCACAGCATTTGTGCATGTTTTAAAATTTCTTATGTTAGTCACCATGGCAATCCCTTTTTGTATTTGCTTCTCAGCAATTTTGATAATGTGCAAGTTTTTTTTTAATTTGATCGAATAACACTTTGGTATATGCGAAAGTTCGACACGTTTTTCATCTTACAAGAATACTAGGTACTTAATACAAAATGCTGAATCAAGTAGTTGTTATTGCCTGGTTGTTATTAAGTAGGTAAGCCTAAATCAGCTTGGGGGACTGTTTTCAACCGACTTCAAAAAGTATAAAAGACATCCGTTAATTTTTTGAGAGATTAAAAAGGGAATGCTGGTATGGATGAATGTGGGAGACTGGCACGATGAAGCAGTGAAGAGAAATGATTTGCGAGTGTTGCCTGAAACAGTCTTTTTATGATTATTGGCGCGTGTGAAATTTTAAGCTCCGAACTTATTTAAAATTCAATTTCCATAAAATGTAGGCGATGATTGATCCTGCCGCAAGAAAAGCAAGCTATCGATTGATGAATTACCCATTGTCAGACACATGTAACCTGTAAATAAGTTATTAACAGTTTGTTCATGCGTGTTAGTGATGTAGGTGGTGGTATTGATCTATATGTGGAGTCATCCATCAGTATATCTCAGGGCCGTGGGCCCCAGAGACGTTCCAGTGGCCCTAGCGACTGTTGCAGAGCTCGAAACGATCTGCAGTCCCTCCGCTCATCTGGCCGATATTCTGGCGACAAAGACGCGCCATTAGCTGCCGCGTTTGAAGCCCGCGTTCCCGTCAAACTTGACATCGCGTCATGGCTGCGGGCAAATCCCGGCCCGCGGGCTATCTTCCGGTTTCAGACTGTGAAGTTACCCACTACTAAAAGGATGGCGGTTCACATTCTGAGTGCTATTCTCCCGGACGAACACTACAAACACCCTCAGCCGAATCAACCTTAGACCACAGCCGCATGAATCCGGAGCTGTGCAAGCTCCATATGCAAATGTAGTAACCAAATTATATACTCGAACCGCGCATATATAATTCACTCGACGGGCACTCAGAATGTGTTCTGCATACGCGGCGGCACGGGTTTTGGGGGCACCGTCTATGACGGTTATCTCGATTAACATCTGTACACGCCCGGGCACGGTGGCAATCACTAACCCTTTTTTGCCGATTATCAGTCCAGGTATACAGCTGGGATTGTATGCAAATGTTTCTTCTTTACTATGTAAGCAACTGTTCTATTTTACGCGGTGACCGTAACGACGCTTTTGGCTACCTGGATTCGGAAAGTCTGCCCCAATGTCCCAAACAGAGCATTTTTCACTGGAAGCTCTCAATTCAGTTTGCACATGGTGACCGAGAATGGACTGCCACGTCAAAACATTTTCAACGCACGTATACAAACGGTCATCGTTGTGGCTGAATGTTTGCTTCTAAATATTAGAATTTTTGCGTTCACTGTGCTCATATAAAACTAATAATATGTAATTTTTGTTATTTCCTTTTTAAAATAGTACCAAGTATTGAATGCTTTTTCAAACTTCATCATTGCTCTTCGTCCTGCTTAATGTCTCAAAGAATCGATCTCACAGATAAGTTATTCGTTAATTCACCCATTGCTCAATGTCCCCCGTAGCTCAGTTATTTACCTACTTTAAGTACAACCATTTAATGGTATCTTTCACCCTTCATTTTTTTATTGTTTAAGTACTATTTTAGTGAGTGTTAAAATACCCGCCGTCATAAAATTCCATAAACTGGAATTCTTGACGAACTTTTGATAGAGAAAGTGAAAGAAACTACACTACTGTGTAGGAGTTTTTTTAAAATTTCTACTGTTTGTCAAAAACTGTTCCTCTGAAAAGTTCTGCAAGTTACTCGCATTTTTCACGCTCCTTCAAATAATGCTAACTACTATAGTTGTAGCTCGAAAGGCTTAGTCCTCTTGAACCCCCGCACTACTCTACTGCTGTCCATCAGACAGTGAAACTCCTGACAATTTCTGACAAAATAGTCTACCAACGATATTTCTTCGCCCAAACCATAATACTGAACAATGAAAACTTTTTACTCTAACATTAACATTTTCTGAGAGATAAAAGAAATCGCTAGACGTTTGACATAAGCCTACTTGACCATAAATTAAAGATTCAATTTAAAAACAAATAAAATATTCTCAAGATTATTAAAAATAATATTAATGCCTTCAAAGAAATCTTAAACTTCATATCTGATTTCACCCTGTGAATGTAAACAACTTTTAACATTGAAAATATTTAACAAATTGGAAGTGTGACGGTATACGGGGGTCCCAGTAGCGATTTCTCTGATGCCTGAAAATTTCGCGGATTTTGTGAATTTTGGCCAGGTCAATGTTTTTGGTGTCATTTTGAAGATATATACAAATGCGAACTTTTGGGGGAGTGATAGAAAATGTAAGATTCGAGGCGGCGAAAATACAGGGGCATAACAATTTTTTGGTCGCGGAATCGTTCGGAGACATTCGCGTACTTTGTAAAACGTCCAACTCTGATTTTGGGCTAGCTGAAAAGAAAATGAACCAGCCAACATCGTTTGGGCTGGTCAGTGAAAAGTCAGTGAAAAGTAGAGGAAGTTGCAATGATTCCTCTAGGGTCCTCTAAGGAAAGCCCCAAATTATTAGAACTCGTACTGACCAATTTCATTGCAGCCCGTTAGATCAAAACTATTCAAAAAACTGCTTGAAACCAATAATAGAGGAAAGAGACCTAATCCCAATTCACTAGTACGAATTTGGGAATAAACATCAGGTTCGCAGGATAATTATGGTAATTAAAGAAGTCTTGAGCGAAGAGGAGGTATGTTCCAGCATTTTCCTTGATGTCTCCCAAAACTTCGGCAAAGTGTGGCACAAAGGATTGATGTACAAACTATACAGCGAAGTCTTCGTACCTGTCCGTCAGACTCTTTCGCTTCAAATTTAGGACAATCTCTGGAGAAGTACCTCAGGGAAGTGTCCTCGGGCTGATCCTGTATTTGCTGTACACAAACGAAGTACCGCAAAACGATGGAACGGAACAATGGTCACTTTTGCGGACGGTGCTCAAGGAACTGCAAAGGGCTGTGGACAAAGTCAGCATTTGGACCAAAAGGTGGCCCATCATACAATTGCATCATGCATTGCTCTGATACAAGCACTTGCTAAAACCAGCATGTATGTACGGATTGCACCTCTCGGACCGCACCAAGAAGTGCTGTATCAAAATTATACATATATACTTTTCAAAATGAACTACTATGGGCGATTGTAGGTACATTCGAAATGAAAAAATTCATAAAGACCTAAAAATGGAAAAGGCCAGTGATCAGTGAAGAAATTGACTGTTCACATCATAACATCTTTGTGCTGCGGATGCTGACTAGCAAATACAAAATACCTATAAAAATTTTAACTCTAGAGTTTAAATTTTTGCGAACTTTGAATAAAATCCGTGGACACATTGTAGGTATATTTGAAATGTTAATTTGCAATATTGTTATTATTTTGTTATTTTTGATGCAGAAGTAACTCGCATTTTCATAACTTCATATCCTAATAGGCAGTACCTATCAACTGCAAATTTATTGAATTTTCTGAAAATTGCAAGAAATTCGTCAAAACTCGAGTAATTTTTTAGAGAGCCTGATTTAATTGGTCTCCTTTTAAATAAGTTTGCAATCTATTATGAAATTGTGTCGTTTAAACTAGATATAATTCTTCATTTTGAGTGTCACAAATTCTGTGAATGACGAACACAAAGAATAACGGGCGCGAGGCTGTTTAATGAGGACATGGAGCAGGAGCGCAGCCTGTTTGACTTCCTAATGCACATTTTTGTCCAATAGGTTGAACATGTTGAGCAACTCGCGTGTCAAACTTGTTAACTAATATTGACCACTGTCCAGCCCAGCACGAGTCCCATAGTCGGTTAATTATATCTCGTTTAACACCAGTTGTTGTCCGAGAAGGGCCAGCGGCAGGCAGCTCATAAATTACGAAGGAACGGGCAGTTGTGCTTTACTGTCCAACACCGGACACGCCCCGGGGTTTACCGTGTTTAACCATAATATTTGCCTTCGTTTTCATCCAAGCATGTTCTACACGCCGCTCTTTATAGTATGTGTTCTGGCCTGTGGAAAGCTATTTGCATTTGTACTTAAAATCTCAAGATATATAAAAGGTTATGGCGTTGTAAATATAAGGAATAGAGTGCGTTGCCTACGTGGCGGTTGCCTCGAGTTCAGGCAGGTGTGATCCTGAATAATGTCTTCTCTTCGAACATATTTTTTTTTTCAATAATGTAAGGGCGTAGTTTTTCCGTAAAGAGTACAAATAATCGATTTTATTTAACTTAACCACTGATTATTTTGAATCGTACTTTTTACAATTACATATAGAAAGAAGAAATATGTACCTAGTTAAAATAAGTGTTCAAACTGCCGACCCTCATTTGCACAATTGAATGCGACTTAGTAAATTTCTTGGAATATTCTGAAGCATTTCAATAGTGATATGTTGAAAAGCAACACGAATTCTCGCGATAATATCATTCGCTGTGGCATAATATGCAAGTTTGCATACCTATTATGGTACAAGAAAGTCAGATCTGGTGACCTAGGAGGCCAGGCAACAGGAGCACCTCCAATCCAACTTCGCGGAAATAATAAATATTAAGTATGTTTAAATTTTCTCGTAAGTAGGTACTGGTCGAAAGTATTGCGGTGGTGCGCCATTTTGGTGGAACCATATTGATCCTCTTCTTTTGTAAAATACATTAATTTATTTAGTTGATAACATTATGTTTCAAAATCGATAATTTAAACATTTAAGTAATTAGTAGAAAATAAATTTTGCAATAATTTATTGCAATTCAGTGCTTTAGTTCAGTAGTGCGTCCATGTTGATTTCTTCCGTAGGTAATATTGTTCACGGAAATTTTTGTAAAACGTATAAATTCATGTACGTACCCAATGAACACATGTACGTAAAATATTCGTTTATAAAACGTTAGTTTGCTTTAAAAGACGTTCTCGTTTGAAAATTAAACGTATATTTTGGAAATAATTTTTGTACGTATCAATTTTGACCTAAAATTACGTCAAAACTGTAACGTAGGTATATTAAATATTCTGTCACAGACACATAATATACGTTACTCTTCGTAGGAAAATCATTCAGCAGTCTCTCAATTTACGTTTTTAATGCGTAGTTTTCTGTGTCATATTTCACGTGGAAACATAGGTGAAAATGAAACGTTAAACTCCTAACGCTTTATTTACAAATTCATTTTACGTGTACCTATACAATATATGTATCAATTGCGTTCATTTTAACGTTTTCGTTTAATAATTAAACGTATATTTTGAAAATAATTTTTACATGTATCAGTTTTGACCTAAAATAAACGTAAAACTGCAATGCAGGTATATTAAACATTTTGTGACGGACACATAATATACGTCACTATTCGTAGGAAAATCATCCAATAGTCTCTAAATTAACGTTTTTAATGCGTAGCTTTCTGTGTCATATTTCACGTGGAAACATACATGTATGTATGTGCAAATTAAACGTTAAACTGCTAACGTTTTATTTACAAATTAATTTTACGCTCACTTTACGTTAGTTGCACGTATACGTAGTTGTCAGACGGTATTTCGCTAAAAATGTGCATTTAGGTGGCGTGAGTTTGGCTCTTGCTTGTACTTGATTCCCGAAGCTATTTAAAGGTCCAAAGCTTGGGATTTGATTAATTTTTTATTTATTTTATACATCGAAAAATACGTATAAGCGCGCGACATTTTGTCGTTGTTTCAACAACATAGTTTTTACAGAATTTCAACGTTACGATTTCGTAATTTTTCAACGTTTAATAAATGTACATGTGCTTATTGGGTAGTTGATAGAGTTTTAAAATTGACAATTCAATTCAAACACTCATTTTAATATTTAGTGAGCAGGAACGTGTGTAATATTTCATTATTCGACACTTTAGTTAATTCTTATTGTGTTGATTTCATTGTTTTTTGGTAAAATAATTAAATTTATTTAGTTAATAGATACTTATGAAAATCCTCGACTTTTTCGCTTAAAAATATTTCATAGCACCCTGCGACAATTTTTTGAAAGGTGACATTAAACAATATTCCTTCCAAGTTGTAATAAGAATGAGAATATCAGATTTGGGTGTAGGGAATACTTTTAGTTTAGTGAATATCCTTAAAAATAAAATTCCATCAAGAAACAAATAGTGTTCCATTTAAAAATTGGAAGTTTTGCATGATTGAAAGCAGGCATTACTTTGAACACCTGTATAGTAAATTAAATTTTCAAGCACAAGCACTGATTCAGCCGTATTTAGTGATTCTTAAAATATCAGTTCGATAAAGGTTTCCGTTTTAGCTGTAACAAATTCTATTTAAAGGTCTGCATAATATGTATGTCAAAAATTTCAAGAAAACTGGAAGTCAAAGTCTTCAACATTGACGAGCGTATAACCTTCCTTATAATTTATGAAGCTTAAAAAAACTGTAGCTATGGGTCTGTCGCTCTTAACTGGGACGGGCTGTATAACTGAAAATATTTTTCATTTGTGGAGTAGATTTTTGCTTAAAACATGTTTTCATAAAATTTCCCATTTCTGATATAAATTTGCCTATGCGTTTCACGGGGACAGCATGTATATCGCATAAGACATTTAAGTATAATATTGCATTAATTCTATTTTTTGTTGGTTTCAGGTCAAAGCTGCAAGCACTGAAACCTCTTTAATATGCATTTATGGAATTTCTATATTAATATTTAAGTTATCTACGTTGTGATTTCATGTCAGTACCTATATGCAGTGCCTTTGTATCTCTTTAGTATTTAATCGAGTTAACACTCTCTTAAAATATATAAGAAAACCTGCATGCAATGTGATACCGAATATTACTATTTATAACAGCAAAGTGGGTGTATTTAATGTATTTAATGTATTTAATTTTTGAAGCAATATTAATTATTTTAGACATATGAATAATTTAGTAACCTATGTGTGTTTTTGGGATTATGTGTGTAATTTCTCGCATATTTTTGTGTTTTGCAAGTTTGATAAAATATATAACAAATATTACAAAAAATTATTTGTTTTTATTTTTATTTTAACTTTAAACGAATTATATATTTTGTCCACGACTATCTTACAACATACTCTTTATACTTGTGTTTCTTCAATCAAAATTAGATACATTATTCACTACAGTGATTAATGAATATTATTCACTAAACCAATAGGAACATCGCTTTGACCCTTTTTTACATTTATTTAGTAGGCCGCGATCGCGATGTGTTAGTTCAAATTGAAACGTCAAATCAGCATGGTTTGCTTTTAATTTGAAATGCGTATTCTAAAAAAGAAGATATAATGAGTAGTGAGAGTGAAAACGAGATTTCTTTAACAGCACCAGCAATAAAAGAAGCTGCAGAACTTGCCTCATTAGATTCATTGCCCAAAAAACCAAGAAAATTATACCTGAGAGCATATGTATGAATCTTTCTTACACTGGAGAAGGGAAATGAAGGTAAATTCTTTCTGGGAATCTGTTTTGATAGTCGTGGACAAAGTATAGTATACAACCCGTTATAATGATGCTATTATTACCTCGGATGATTACAAAACTCGCTCGCTTCGCTCGTTCGTGTTGCAAACTTCATCCTCGGTAATAATAGCATTCATTATAAACTCGTGTATAATATACTATTTTACATTTAACAAAAGTACGCAATTGTATTCTTGAATTATTAGTATTGGATGCACGTTGAATATAATATAATGCTGCAGACGCCACTTCCCCACAATAAAAAATATATTCATGTAAATCCACGTGTATTACTTTTATCAAGGATATCGCCATGTGGATACTATCTCTTCGTCTCTCCCCTTCAAAACTTTGGCCGCTAGGGATACTTTACGAAAATGACATCCCTGTGCAGGGGTGGAGAGGCCATAAACTTTCTGAGTTACGATCTCTGGGGATGACGCATACACTGGTCCATGATTGCTCCTCCTATTTCGACCCTTCGGTTTCGGATTACAAGCGAGGGTGGGCGACGTCCATTATGGTCATCGTAAAGCAGGAAACTGGTGAATGCCCTGTAAAATAAAATGGAAGGTATATTAACATTGTATAAATTCTATTATTCGTGTTACAGAAAATGTTGCAGTTTATACACGGATTACTAAAGAGTTCCACTGTTCTATTCGATTTTTTAGATACCTACAGAAATGATACAATCTATAGGTAATTAGTGCAAAAGTAAAACCATTTAAGGTATTTATTGGAGAAGTATGAACAAAACTTGCGTTTGTGTTTCCCCGCTTTGAAAATTTAAGACTCCGGGTGACCTGTTCAAATTATGTGATGCAATCTGATGTTGCACGGGGAGTTTGTATAGAATTCTTCTCTTTCTTTCAAGTTAAGAATTATTTTTCCTTTATTTGTGGTAAAGCTGTAGAATAACAGAATAACACTCTGTACACTGTTTCCCGTGTTTGACTACGTAAAATACCGTTCGCAACCCGCCTTCTTACTTTTTCAGAAGCTCACCGGTAATCGAAAATTTTGCCTGCGTCACTGGTACTGCAAGACATTTTATTGCATCCGTAATAAAGTATGCTAATGCGCAACCCCACCGCTCGCCAAATTAAATCTGTAGGCACTTCGTAAAGATATTTTCTGACGTCAGTATCTAAATATTACGTTACGTGAAGCTTCATAACTTCTATTATACACCCATCATTATCCATCATCTCCCCCATGTTTAGTTTCTAGAAACTTCCTAATTAAAATGTTAGCCCAATTAAGAATAGGGCAAACTGGTAAATATGATTTAAACTCTAACAATTTTAAATTATCCCCTTAAACTTAACGTATTTAGCTACTCTTATTTTTACCCCTTTCATTATCTTCGAGTGTCGCAAAGGGGAGAAATATGCTGTTATCTTCCACTTATTGTCATGATACCCAACCACTCAATAACGCGCCAAACACTAGACACGAAATCAAGCAATCGCTTGAAAAATAACAATCAGTTTATAATTATTATGATAACGTGGAAATGCAATCCTCAAAATTAAAATATTAATTTTTTATTTTGATTTACAAATAAGTAGGTACCTATAGGTAGTGAAATATTTTGTCTAATCGGTTTCCAGGGGTTACAATGGTCGCTGTAAAAACTGTGTTGCAGAGTGGAATATGCTAAATAATAAAATATTTCGATTTCTAAACTGTTGCTGTTTCTATAGTAGGCTGAGGATATATCATTACACCTTGATAGTTTAAGTACACAGGTACCAGGTAGATAGGTATACGAGTATCGCCACCCTCGGATATTTTTGTTCCCAATTAGGTATGATCAAAACCGAGTGTTGATAAATTATTCTGTACATGAAGTGCATTCTAATGGAGTTAACCAGCATATTCCGAATCCTATTGATTTCAAAATGGAGTAAGTAGAGTTGGTGTAAGCGGCTTGGTCCTGGCCTAGCATCACAACTCCCTCAAAACACAGTCTGAATACTAAGAAGCTTGAGAGCTCCGGGCAAAGTAAAATATCACAAATCTAAAACGTTAGCTGCACGTGACCTGGCGATTGATTTTATTTTATGTGAACGGAACATGTATTCGAAAGAGCTCCAGGACCACCGTAAGCCGATTTCAGAGGCGAACTGAAAATCACGGCCTCCGAGAACATTACCTTGCTCGCTAGTTCTGAATACACTGGCCCACATTATTTTGATATCCTTCGGGTATATGGGCTTATTACAGTGATTCTGGTTCTAGGTCGCAAGGATGATAAAGCAAAGGTGTCAAAGGCCTTGAATTTAATATAGCTTCATTTTGTGCAAGCAATATTGAGTACTGTTCAAAAGTTAAGCAAGAGTTACGCCTAACTCTTCTTAGATGGTGTTTCGTAAATTTCACACCAGCCTCCCAAACTCCCCCGAAATATGGATAATAGGCCGGAATAAACTTCCAATTAGATTGAACGAGCTTATTTTCCAAATTTTTCTGATTTTGATATAAACAATTACCTAAATCATTGAGTTCTAAACTCGCTCCAGCGAAATATTTTGTCTGATAAAATTTTATGTGGCATGCCCTGACGGGCTGTAAATCTACGCAAACTTTGTATATATGCCTCTGTGGAGAAAGCAGATACAAGCTTAAAATGCACTTGCTTGCAAGGCTAATATAGCACTTAGTTCGCTTTTGACCTTGGCTATGTTGGTCTTTAACTAAAAACGTTCTTGCATAATCAACACCTGTTACATGAAAAGTTGGATTAGCTGTCAAGCGATCTTGATGCAAATTTCCCATTAAAAACTGTAAACCCTTTGGTTTAGTTCTAACACAACACAATCATATGTATTGTATAATAGTTGTATAGTATAGTTATTTGAATTGAATGGATGTACGCCCATTAATATGTTTATTTCATAATTAAGCACACACCTAAATCACAAAATCTTGCAGTAAAATCGAACATTTACAATATTGGAATCATAAACAATATAGTCATTAAGCATTTAGATAAGACATCAAATTAAATTACAAATTAAATACACGAAGTTCCAATTTTCTAAAATTATTCATTTTCTCAAGTCACCCTAGTTTGGCTTTTATAACATAATTAATGACAAGGTGTCACTCACCCATCGAGATATTTTGACATGGAAACCCTCTTCTAAATCATCTTTACAGTCCCTCCTGCCTGCTGTAGGTAAAAGGTATTTTCAACCCTATCCCTCCCTTGTTAACAATAACTTCCGTATAATGCTTTTGCATACCCAGACTTTCTTGTTGCATATTAGATTTAGTAATATGTATGAATGCGAAGGGGATAATGCATATTCAATAACCCGCAATACTTTTCTCACGACGATTTCCTTATTTTAATCTGCAACGGTGTAGTGGAATAACTGAATATCGATTTAGGAGCATTATTTGAGGGTTGATGCCTGAGAAATTCAAATGGTGTATCGACAAGTGTCTCACATCGCATGCTTTTTCATATACAGTACCTATTGAGTATTCTCAGATAACTGATTTTGTTACAATTTGTCTACCCGATAGTTTTATTTTTGTAAACTGTTCTGTTTTGGAAGTGTTTCTGAAAAACTATGCAGTCAATAAAATGGGTGTTTGCGATTACCTATAAATCTAGTTATGAATTTCGACATGGGGTTGAATTGAGGAAATATAATAGGAAATTGACAGATTGATATTTTGGATTGATGTAAAAGTGAATTAGTATCTAACTAAAAACTTTTAAACTAAGCAGAAATCCGCGACTTCCTCTATCTTCTCATTTCCTATTTGTATTTTAGTTATAGTTGTTCTATTTTCACGCCCCCTACAAACCAAAATTTTGGTGTTCTTTTTATTGATCTTCATTCCGTAGCCCTTTGTCAAAACTGCTTCCATTTTGATCAGAGTAATTCCTAATTCTTCTTTGCTGGATGCTAACGCTGATATATCATCCGCGAATCTGAGCACTTTAATATAGTTTCGCGCTGTATATTAAGCCCTGAGTCTGTTCTGTCCTTCACAATATTAATCGCATCTTCGATATATGTATGTTGAATACTAGAGATGACAACGTACATCCTTGTAGACACTCCTTCCGGATGTCTACTTCTCTTCGTTCCTGCTTAAATTCTATAACTGCCGTTTGTAGAAATTATTTATTATTCTTCTGTCCCTATAATATTTCATCGCTACCTTTCTAAGCACTTCAAACATCTCCCTCCATTTTACATTGTCGAAGACTTCTTCCAAATCTGCAAATCCTATATAGGCACTCTTTCCCTTTTCCACTGTTTTTCTTTAATTATCTACTCATAAAGTTAGAATGGCCTCGCGCGTTCCTCTACTTCAATTAAATCCGAACTGATCTCCTAATGATCTAATATTTCTCCCACCCTTTTCTCTATCCTTCTTTGCACAATTCTAGGTAAAATTTTTAACGCGTGGGAAGAAACATTTATCCTCGCCTTTCCTTTTTTGGCAAAGCGATTATGATGTTCCGTTTGAAATCTTCTGGAATGTTATCCAACAGATGCAGTAAAAACTCCTTCCACAAATGAGCGCCTAATTTGAATAGAAAATTACTATTGGTAGACCGATTTTACACAGCTTTACTTCTAGCATAAATAACTTGACTGAACTAAGCTGATCTGTCATTTTGATGCTGCCACTGAATTTACTGTTATGCAATGATTAGTTCATTGGATTATATTAGGAAATAAGAATAGTTGTAAGTCTTATAACGGATTATGGATAAACAAGAATTACTTTCTCCTCCCAAGAACGTCCAGCCAGGCATTTTTCAGTTGAAGACAATTTTAAATATTTACAAAGTTTGTGCTGACCAAAATCCTGACAACACCAAGATAGAAAACGTGGCATTTACTGCAAAAGCGGCAGGTAATATACCTACATAATAATGAATAAATTTTAGACAGATATGTATTGTTTCGTTATTATACCTAAAATTTTATGAAGCAATTGTTATAAAAGTTTTTGGTTTGATTTTTGAAATTTTCCTAACAGTTCAGCGTGTGAATCTGGCTTTTGCGCAAAAGCCACTCCCACAAATGTCATTTACTGCATCTGTTGAATAAACAGCGTATAGTATATAATTGGTATATACAGGCTATGCCACGACGACCTTACACGATCTGTATATAGAAAAGTATATATAGTAGAATTACACAAATTTGCACAAATAGGTAATCGAGGATGCTCAATTCGACAAAAATATTTTTGACTTTCTGCCACTTCCTGTTATACCGGAAATAGACACCAACTTCCTTATTTTAAATGGAATGCCCACATTTTTATTACGGATTTAGATTTTTGGTTGAATTTTAAGGTCACCTTATGCAAAACATCATACAGGGTGGAACTTTCTAATGGAATAAATTCAGTAAAATCTGAACGGCTAACATTTGACCGAAATCCTCGGACACGTCGATTTTTGATTTTAATTGCGCACCTTCTAATGGAAATTTCACCACCATTTGGTCACGTGACTACGAGTTATGACGTCACGGTAAATTTTTGAAATAGCAAGGTATGTTAAATTTTATATCGTTGGATAGATTCTTTCGACAGAAATTCAGTGCCGTTTCCTGTTTTTTAATATCTTTATTAGTTTTCGAAAAAAATCGTTTTAAACCGCAGGAGCGTATTCGTCATAAAAATAAAGTTGGCCATTTACCTTGATTGGAAATTCTTGGAATTTCCTGCTACCGCTTTGTTACTAACAAATTACTTTACTTTAGAAATTCACTTTTGATAATAAAAATATGTTTGTTTCATGGCCAGCTTTATTTTTCTGACGTTATATCCCTGCACGTTGAAACGATTTTTCACGAAAAGTAATAAAGATATTGAAAAACGGAAAACTGCAATGAATTTCTCTCGAAGGAATCTATCCAACGATATAAAATTTAACATACCTTGCTATTTAAAAAATGTACTGTGACGTCATAACTCGTAATCACGTGACCAAATGGTGATGAAATTTACATTATTAGGTGCGCAATTAAAATCAAAAATCGACGTGTCCGAGGATTTCTATCAAATATTAGCCGTTCAGTTTTAATGAATTTATTCCATTAGAAAGTTCCACCCTGTATATGTTAAATGCACACTCATCGAGATATTAGACGTTAAAAATCGTCATTTTTCAAATTTCATCAATTATAACTTGGAAACGGTACGAGATAAAGAAAAATGATTTACATGCCCCTATCCTAGTTTCTCTATCCATTCCATTTAAACTAAGGAAGTTGGTGTCTATTTCCGGTATAACCGGAAGTCGCAGAAAGTCAAAAATATTTTATTCGAATTGAGCATCCTCGATTACCTCTTTGTGCAAATTTGTGTAATTCTACTGTATAAGTATACTTTTCTATATACAGATCGTGTAAGGTCGTCGTGGGATACCCTGTACAGCTAACTAGTTTAAATAAACGCTCTATTATTTACTGATCTACACACTTTAAGATTTCTGCCTGCAATCTGTCTAAACTTGCCCAAACCTGTTTTTTAAACTTTCTACTTTCTAATGCTAGCTCATTATGAGAAAGGAATTAAAAATCCACTTGAATTTTGATACTTACCTACACATTGCCCTTTTCAAATTCTTTATTTTTACGTAAATCAAATAAAAATGAAATACATATGGATTTTCCCAGAATGATGTAAAATGCTTTGTTAGTATTAACTGAAATGCCACAAGAATGGGCAATCGGACACTATAAAAAATGTAGAAAATTTTGTTCTTAAATACAAAAATTATTAAAATTTTGACACTTAATTTCAGGTAGATAGCAGTTAAACATTGCCATTTCATTGCAGAATTTTTTCCGCGTCAAGCAACAAAAGTGACATCACGACCGTCGCAGCTGTATATTGCACGTGTGTTAAACGAAGACATCTCCAGATAATCATTACGTCGCGTCGGCCACATAAAAGGGATAATGTTTATTATTTTTTTCTCGGTAAATGTGTGCCCTAGGTGAAGAAAGAAAAAAACACGGGTCAAGTATTTTGTCAAGTTCTTTCTAATTTTGAAATAAAGAAAGTGTTCGGTTACCCATTGCGAACAAACGAATTTTTAATGGTGTTGAGTTCGTGCTCTATGGGGCACTTCCAAAGTGGGTTTTAGAGTGTGCCGACTGGTTTCTAACGAAAGTGGCCTGGTTATCGAAGGGTTTGCTATTCAACTATCACCTTGGCTATGAAAATGGAGAAGTCGAATTGAGAGCGATGGAGGATAATAACGGTTTCTAAAGGGTTTATAGTGGGAAGGATGAAAACTTTGAAGTGCTGGTTGCCGTCAAACTCGGCTAAAGGAAGACAGAGGTATACGTACAACTAGCTTCGGAAATATGGGTCAGTACAGTGTTGATGTTCTGTAGGATTCAGAGTCTCCACGGAGCAATATGAAAGTGGTTCTTCTGAACCACTTGACGATGAGAATTCAAAGGAGGCAGGTTACGTGAAATCAAGATAACTCAAGACATCGAATGCACGTGATACACAGGACTGTGGAGCTCCTCCAAGACTAATCACCAAATTAGTGTTTGGTCATCGAATACATAACATGTATACCTCTCCATATTATGTATAGAATTTGCAATAGTTCACTTCTATATTATACCATACGCTTTCTCTAAGTTGTTCATACAATCAGAAACAGACGACAAACAGTTCAGCTTCAATGGACTGAACAAGTACGTACAAATAAAGAACAACACTAAAATGTGTCGTATGGATATAAAGATTATGATTTAATGTTATGTTTTGCTCTGTAGTCGAATAAAGGAGCCCGTTTCAAATATACGTATTGTGCAGAAACAATCCTTTATACGATCATAAAAATTTATGGAACATTAAAATTATTTGTTCTACTGCAGTGCATATCAGCATAGGAAACAAACACAATATGTGACAAGTGACACATGTAACGATACGTTATTCTTTTCACGAGTCTTTGGTATTATGGCTTCCGAAAAGATAAAGTTGTTTGAAATGGGTCAGTAGCGGATTATGTAAAACCAAGGATTGAAATAGAAATATCTTTAAAGCAAAAACAGGTGCAAACAAACTCCTGGAGGCAGACTTAGGTAGGTACGCCGCAATTGCATAGCTGCCACCGGCATTGTTGATGTTCAAATCATAAAACATTAAGTTCCAGAAAATCGTTTTTAAAAAGGTTACAAATTTGCTTTACCGTATTAGAGTTTGTAACATTGTAAGGAGTACATTTTACGATATGTGCTTGTCATATATTTTCACGTATGCATCCATCCAAATTACAGTGGAACATTGTAGAGTAAGTTTCACGCTTCCACAGATTCGTCGAAAATCAAACCAGAATCGGATTATTGTCGAGATAGCTTCATGTGAAATGCATCATTTTATATTCTTCAACATGAAAGCTACGGAAATTATGTCTGCATTATCCGTGATACGTATCTATATTTATATACAATATTGAAATACTTCGGAGCTACTGCACGACTGCCAGGTAGTTATTGGAATTTCGATTTCTTAATGCCTGACCGAACTCTTTGTTGGAGCCGAGAATGAATCGAATATCTGTAACGGAAGGGTTAGATAAAATTATGCACGTAACAGACTTTTTGGATGTTTAGGGTCACACAGATATTTCAATTATGTCTGGGAGTTTGATAACCAGAAATTTACTTAAAGGAAACGGAACATATTCTTGCTGCTGATTTGATTGCAAGAAATTTGGCGCGTGGGTATCTTATTTTTTGTCCGATCCAGTCCTGTTATACTTGTCTTGGGGTAGAACAAATAAAATATTGAGTAACACTTCACCGAAACATCTGAAGCTAATTAAACGAATTTGCGGTAAACGGTCCACAATCTGAGGGAAATACTTATAAGTGAAAGTAAAAATCCCCATCCGAAGTTAATTGTGATTATCCACCACTTAGCAATCACGTTCTATATTTGGGAACTTTCTTGTAGAGGAATTAGAAAGGTGACGCGATAAGCCACAAGCAACCTAGGAGTTCGCAATCATTTCACAATTTCCTAATTAATCTACGCTAGGGCTTTGCAAATTGAGAAAATGCTGGCTTTATGTTTGTTACCCAAGCCAGTCTTGTTTGTAAATTAAATAAGGTTTCCCTTTCTGCAGTACGGTGATGTAGTACATTTTGAAGTGAAATTTTTAATTAATTCATAAAATAATCTTATCAAATACAATTCGTGGTGTGGAATTTTTCGGTAATTTTACTCAATCTATTGCTTACTAACCACTCATGGAAATTTAACATAAGATCACTTGCGTAAAGCAATAGCTATTACTACAGAAAATCTGATTACGGCCCTAAGAAGATGCAATCCCTTCAATAAAATGAAATTCAACGATGCAATGTTGCCAATGTTTCAAATGGAACGCAGTGCATATTTTTGAATTTTCTGTTTCTACAACGAAATTAAAGCAAGTTGTATGAATACCTATACGTTTCTATCACAAATCGTTTACTATATTATTAATTAATTTTGATAATTTAATTCATATGTATAAAATCTCATAAGCTGTGATGTTTGACCTGACCTGGAAACTAGGTGTTCGTTTCTCAAAGATGAACAACTTTCCGGAGTTTCTACCTGAAATATTGTACACTTCTTGTTGTGCAGATATGCGCTATGATCTCAGTATTTTTGTAATTTTAACCATTCAGTTTTCTCTCCCTTGCTTACCACTTGCTCCATAGCTTGATTTCGTTACTTTCTTTACAAATCGTTTCTTCTTTGAAACTACCTCACTCCTTCCATTAGCTTCCTCTTCTCCTACTTCATTTTCTACAAAAAAATCCCCTGTTGACCGCTTTCGACTTTGCTTCCTTTCGATTTCTTCTTTATGCACTTTTTTTCTCTTTGAAGGACCTGGAATGACCTCATTGTTATATTTGAAGTCACATGGTTCATGAACTGCTACTAAACAGTCAGTCACTGCTGTTTTCATGGAGCAATAATACACTATACACTTAAAAACGCATTAGAACGTTGGATCTAACAGCTGACCTCAACTCCTCAACTTCAGCAGAACACTGGAGCACGTAAAAACTACACCGCCGACTTGTGCAAATGGAATTACCCTAGAAATTGGTGCAAAAAGTAGGCAGCTCCGGAGCTGCCCCCTTCTTTCGCCAAACGTTTGTGGGTGCAAGTACCAAAATCGTTGAATCCGGCACAGGAATTCTTGGATCTGCTTCTTTTTTGCACCAATTAATTCAGTTGGTAACGAATGTCTGTATATAGAATTGTCAACACTGCATCGACGAGTTTATTTTTACGTAGTGGTTATTTTTTATCCGTCTAGTCAGATACAAACATATGTATCCGTCTCGTCGGGCGAGTATATTTAACTGTCCAAAACTAAACCGGATTTGCATTAGTAATCGCGGATTGTCTTTAAACAAATCCCATTCATGACGGGGGCCAAACAGAGCCTATCGGAAGCAAAATTCTTCAAATTACAATAAACTTTAGAAGATAAAAAGGAAAAGGGATCAGTTGGGAACAGAATTAATAAGCCAGCCTCTTTTCCCACCGAGCCACGCTGGAGCGTACAAGATGTCAGTTCAACAGTGTATTAAAGCAGGGCAAAAATGAACGATGAACGATTACTAGACGGATAGGTACTTATATTTGTATCTGGTTAGACGAACAATCTTTATTGAAGAGGTCGCACTTTCTTAGGCCAGGGCCTTAAACAAATTTTCAGGAATATTACTCTTTGGCTCGCTCTTTGGGTTTCTAAATACGTCTATAATAGGACATTTATTGCGTAGGGTGGGGAGGGGAGCTGTATACGAGAATACACAGGAGTGTGCGCTGGACTGGAGAGGATGGTGTTTGTAAAGGACATACAAATTCCTATGGAAATGAATAGAATGTACAGAATGGTAAAGCTTGTTTCGTGTGAAAATAATGCACTGAAGTGTACATATCCAATTGTTTAGTTTCTCTACTATCAGAGCTCCTTTAAAGTCAAATCCACAAAAGCACAATATCCATAAACATCAAACCACTGACTTTAATAGCCCAAGTTGAAAACTTCTAATTGTTTGTTTAAGGAAGCAGCGGATTTTCAGACGCAATAGTGTATTGATAGTATCCTCTCTAGGTAAGAAACACGTTTTACAGCAGCCCAGATCTGTAGCAAGTTTAGTTTTTCTGTGCGCCCTAAAGATTCCTTTCAGTTTACTTGGGCGACTGAATACAATGACAGGATTAAATACTCGTCCTATTGCAAGGCGTAAGATGGATTATTCCGCATAACACCCGTGGTGCTTGTATCATTAGTGGTTTATTTTTTGAGCTACCTGAATTTGATGAATATAATGAACGTGGAATTGATGTACAAGTTCCTTTTATCAAATCATTAAGAAGTAAGAAAAACATACTTTTATCCGTTTTTAAATGTGCACTATTTTATTGAACGAATTACTTAATATGTCCTACAAATAAAAAAAAACAATAGTCCTAATTTTGAAATTGTGTATCGAATGACGAAGTTGCAACTTAGTTTTACCAAATGCGATGTGCAATGGATGTTTTGTTTTCACCATCTCATTGGTCGTTAAGACACGAATTCTTTGCCATGAAATTATCAATGTTGATCACTTAATTTTTGAGCAAGCCTCATATTATCCATATTCCACATTTTCCCACTCTAGCGATAATGGAAGCAGCAGTTAAATTTTATCCAGCCAAGTATAAAACACATCAAACGTAATTTATTGAAAAGTTATGCGGATTTTATGATTTGTATCAGACGAAATCTCTCATTGAAAAGCAATAGACATAAGAATCAATAGGTGTATCAAAACCATCAATTCTGAATTGATTACCATTCAGTTATGACAGTCGTATTCGTGACAGTGAATACATCTAGTTAAGCATTCATATTCCCTAACAAAGCGAGAATCCCATATATTAAAATCCCGTGATGGTAAAAATACAACACCCTTCCAACTGTACGCAAATAAGGGTTGCATTCTTGCATACATATATAAAATATGAATTGTACCCTTTTTTGCATAGTTTTTACTGAGGTTCAACCCTTTACAAAAAAAATTCCCACCCTACAATAATGTATGCGCGGCACCCTAGGCTCTGTCTTCAGGCTGTTTTTTATTATGTTTTCGTAACCCTTTAACCCCAGAATATGACACCGACCTATTATTTAGTAACATAAAAAAATGGAGCAAACGAACTGTGTCAAGATTCTTCTTCGGTGTCAGATTCTGTGCGACCCTGACCTTTTTATTTAATTACGTCACGGAAAAATGCAACCGTTACAGAATCCTTTCTACCCTAGCAGTAGCAAATTTGAACTTCTCGCAAGGGTTGTGAATATGCATTGCAGAAAACTTGATAAACTAAACTCTTAATTTTGTTAAGCTCACAATGAAAAATACATATAAATAAATATAAAAATAAGAATAGGCTAAATAAACAAACAACAAAGATATGGGGCAACCAAGTTGGAAATTATGAAGGAAATCGAAAGAACAATGCAATGATAATAAACGCAAAGAAGGGGAAGGTAAGTTCGAAGTAGGAGAAATTGACGAAGCATATAAAATGATTATGAGAAATTTCAGAGAAATTGTATCTAGCAGCAAGAACATTAGAAACGAGGAAGGAGGCATCCTAATATGAAGAGAGGAAAATTCAGATAGGTGGAAGGAATATTTGGAAAGCTTATATGCGGGACAAGAACTAGGAGATGTATTAGAAAAGGAAATTAGTGCAGAGGGAGATAACCCAGGCTGTCCTATAATGAGGGAAGAGTTTGTGTTAGCATTATCAGAAAGTTTAAAGAACAATAGCGGACTAATTAGCTGTAGGCAGGTGAGATCACAGTGCAAACAGAACATCATAGTCGTTTTGTCAAAAAGGAAAAGCACAGATAGGTGTAAACGTTTCAGAACGATCAGTTTACTGCAATATTGTGCAAAGAAAGATGGAGAAAAGGACGGAACAAATGTTACGACAAGATCAGTTCGGATTTGGATGAAGTAGAGGTCATTCTAGCTTTACGAGTAATTATAGAAAAAAGACAATAGAAAAGGGGAAGAGCGGCTATTAGCTTATATGGGATTTGTAGATTTAGAAAAGGCTTTCGACAATGTAAAATGGAGGAAGATGTTCGAAGTGCTCAGAAGGGTAGAAGTGAAATATAGGGTCGGAAAAATAATGTATAATCTCTATACTAAGTAAACGGGAGTTATAGGATTTGAGCATCAGGAACGAAGAAAATTAGATATCCGGAAAGGGGTAAGACAGGGATGTGAGTTGTCACCTCTAGATTTCAACTTGTATACGAAGATGCGATGAATATTCTTAAAGACAGAATAGTCTCAGATATTAATAATATACAGGACCCAACTATTAATTCGCTCAGATTCGTGGACGTGTTAGCATTCAGCAAAGAAGAATCCTAAGAAATAACTCTGTACGAAATGGAAGCAGTTTTGACAGAAGGCTACGGCATGACGATCAACAAAAAGAAATCACAAGTGTAAGAGTACTACAGATAGGTATAAGACAAATAATAATGAGGTTTCCATTTAACAAAAGGAAACAACTGTTATACTCCAGAACGGTGTAGAAACTCGGAGAGAATTCTTGAAAACGATATGTGAAGCGGATCGGAAAAAATAGAAGCGCTAAAAATGTGATGCTACAGATACTTGATGAAGATACCGTGGATAGATAAGGTTAGCTACATACTAGAGTCGGAGATGGGAATAAAAATAGACAGGAATAGACCCAGGATAGACTACTGTTTTCAAATCGTTCTACTTTTGGAAAAATGCGTAGGTTTAGGTCAGAAAAGGAAAGGATGAAGGTGCGCGTCCAACCAGCCTTCGGACTGAAAACTTTATGATGATGACACAAAAAGAAATGAAATTTCAAATACACACATATTGAAAGAATTCAAATTTGAATGTTTAGCTAAAGACTTCCTAGTATACCTTCTTCAGGTTCTGCAAGTAAAAGCACATAGAGCAGGTTCATTTACATTTGAATAAAAGCATACAGATCGAACATATTAAAGGTTTTCTAACAGTTTCAAGAATTCCCAGATTTCCACGCGTATTAAACTTCAAACCGCCTTTATAATGATGATTCATTTAGTATAATTTTCGTTAAGTCATGACCTTCAAAAAATGAAGACTGATTAATAAATTTTCAATGATTTTATTTTTAATTTGCTCAGGCCCGTTGCTCACATCGCTATAGGGGAGAAAAGTTTCTTACAGCAATCTGGTACAGATCCTGGACGTACCATTGACAGAATAATCTCATTGCTGATGTTACACAAAACGGGTGAATAAGATGAACAAGAAGTTGAGGGCTCTGAGATCTGTTTTCCGGATAGTGCAGGCAGTTAATCCATTAATCCATTTCGAAAACATACATGACGTTTTACTATAGATTAATATTGTTTTTTCGTTTCAACCTCAACGTCGGTACTGCCTCCTTTTTCAGTTGTCTATCATCCAAAAACAGTTCTTCTGAAAAGTGAAGGGAACAAACTGTATCATGTCCACTCTTGGAACAATCAGTTTCTTCCTATTGCAGCTAACCAATACTTTCACCTTGCAGCAGTGAGCCTTAAGGCAATGAAAGTAACAATAATTATAACAGGATGTGTACTTACCGAAAAGACATACACCTGGGCACCTGGCATTGATGACCGAATGCAACAAAAAGGTACCAAACATATACGGACCATTCACTTTGTAGCAATGTGGGTATAACAATTCAAAGATTAGCAAACAAATACAATAATAAGCAACAATTTCACCGTAAATCAAACGACAAAGTTTTCGTATGACATTTTTAGTTCATTTGTATGACAACTGACAGACACAGACCAAATTAACGCAGGGCGCATGCTCCAATACGCCGCAATAGACTAGGTAGGTTATTTCTCCATAAAGTGGCTATTTTTCAACGCGCAGGTAGGTGGGATGGTTTCTCTATATTGGAAACTCTGTGATGGAAACCAAGAATAACGATGGGTAAGAAATATATGTTGTTGTTGTTATTGTTGTTGGGACGAAAAACTAGTAAATATCTAACATTCGAATTCTTCTTATTTTTTCTGGAAATTCTCGACATAATTATAGGCAAATTAGAAAACACAACATGGCATTGTCCGTATATCTGTCAGTCAGACGCTTGTTCGCCAACTCCTTTACTCATTTTGTGAATGCTATTTGATAAAAGTGAACTCGGCACAGAAATTATTTTGTTAATTAAGTAATTTGCGGCAAAATAGTATCGGCTTGTGCTACAACGCGCTTCATAATAACCCTACCAAAATTACATAACGGTGTTGAACATAATGTAAGACGTAATGGCATTTGCATCAAGCGGAAATAGATTATGAACTCCTGAGAAACCCTCTTTATTTTCAGCAGACATAAATTTTCCAATTTCGCTCGCCCTCGGCATGGATCTCTAGTTTATTTTGGAGGGTTTGCAAACTACTTTGAAACTAAATTAAGCCTTGAAGGAGGCATCTGTGACCACACCCTGGATGTTGCGAGTGAACATTTGCATGTGACGTATTTTATTGCTCCCATCTAGATAAACTCACGTTCGTTTAGAATGTGAACGAACAGAATTCTGCTGATTTTGCATGTTCCCGATACTTCATCGTTATTTTTAAAGGAAGTCAAAATGAAAATTTTGCTCGACACTTTTCCCTTCGACATGAGGATGCCGAGAATCGATATTCCTTGAATTCTATTGTGCACGCATGAAATACAAGGGCATCCAGCACGACGAGGAAATGCGATTTTATAAGTTATCGCGCACAAAGTTCGCTGACATTAAAAAGTAAACTTTTCGCATTCCCTAAGTCATTTTTATGATGAACCACCTGTTGGAGGTAATAATTAACGGGACAAAAATAGACGCTCAATATACAACTACACCACTTTTTATCGAGCAAGGAAAGAATAATACTTTGAGAGAAATTGGAATAAATATTATGACGAGTATATGGAAACGAAGTTGGTTCTCCTAGGCTTGATGGGATGTTTCGTAAGGCTGGAGTAATGGAATGTAATGAATACATATTTTATGTATTTATTTTTTTCATGGCTGTACGTAATAATTATCAATTGATTGGCATGGTTTGTCTTCTATAATGACACTCATTGCGAAAAAGTACATTTTATATTTTTTTCATGACTATAGAAAGAGTTGGGGAAAAGCGAAATAGAGAATAGGAGAGATAGGATGGTAGGATACCTCCTGAGACACGATGAAAAAGTTTGCGACAGTAAAAAGTAAAAAGAGGTAGGGGTAAGCTCTAAAATAGTTGGGGATGTAGGATGTTCTAATTTTAGGGAAATGTGTAGGTTAGCTCAGGATAGGAAAGGATGGAGGTATGCGTCCAACCAGTCTTCGGACTGAGAACTTTATGATGATGATGAACCGTAGCAACCTGTTAAGCCCGTTATTGCCAGGCGCTTTTTAGGCGGCTGAATCATTTTAGGCTGCTGAAATTTATGCAGCTGAATTTTGCATTTAGGCGGGGTGTTATTGCCAGGAAATGTAATTAGGCCGCTGAAATTGATGTGTCAGTATCTTGACGTTACGTCAGTATTTTAACTTGTATTTTTGTTTGAGCGTAAAAATATAGAAAATAATAATAATCATGATTCTATCAATGGTTCAGAAACAATTAGTAATTAATAAGTTAGTTTTAATGATGAAGGTGGACGATGAAGCTAAATTTTAATATTTACTGATTACGGTCATTTTGACAGCAAATGTCAGTACTACTTTCTGCCGCCTAAAAAATGAACACGCTCATTTAAAAATTAAGCAGCTGAAAAAATGGTTTAGGCGCAGTAACCGCCTAAAATTAGAAAATTTCAGCGGCCTAAAACGATTCAGCCGCCTAAAAAGCGCCTGACAATAACGGGCTTTAGGAATGCTACCATGAGCTTTATTTAGAAGGCAACATAATTTGGACTTTCCGTAAGTAAGATAAAACTAAAAAGTAATTCGGTAATATCTCCCATACATTCACAATATTATTGATCGTGAAGGCATACTTCTTTGCAAGCATGATATCAAGACTATATGTTTGTACTCCTTATAACATAATCTCAGATCTTCGGCTAAAGATCATTTACCTTTGCAGGCGGAAGATGTGTATTTCATCTAGCTATTCTATCTTCAAAACACATGGAACCATTTATCATCAGTTACCCAAAACCGTCACACTCCACGGTCCACGGTAACGACTCATCCAAATCTCACGGTTGACTGACCAGCCTTCTAGTAGACCTAGTTAGTCCTATCAGTCCAGTTTCAGCGCAGAAGTCCTGAAGATGTTCCTTGTGATAACGGACGAAACGTCGGCATCCAGTTAATCCATAACGCGGTCTTCGGAAGGTTTACCAAATATAATTAGGTTGTTCAAAAAGAATTGTATACCGCGGACGAAATAGCCCTCCGCTATCCGTCGGGCTTCAAACTTGCACATCAGTAAATTATAGCATTTCGCACTTGATATACAAAGTATTTAAAGGTGTCGCATTACCTACTTAAAAGTAGAACATTAACTGAATTATTGTTGGTGGTAGTTTAGGTAACACAGTAACCAGCGGCGGCTCGCGATTTGTTAAGGAGGGAGGCCTCTGCCAGAAAACCTGAACAACATTATGCAGCATCATTTTTATTCCATAAATTGGAACAATTTGTGTTATCCATACTTCATAAAAGTAGTATCACTATCCGAAGTTTTTTTTATTTCTTACCAATTAACGCGAAAAATATTACGTCTCTTAAAAGATTTCAAAATATTATTTAAAAGCAACCCACTGATGCCAAAATAAATGGGATAAGACAATGAAAAGCGAAAACCAACCGCTACAAGCACAGAAACAGGGCCACATGAATCACTAAGCCGATAAGCTCCATCTCGCCATGGTAGCTACTGCGAGTGTGCGAGTTTATTTCTTCTCCTATACCGTACTTCGCTTATACTGCCATTCTGTATACCAACCGCAGACCGGAATCGCCCCAATGATACCTTCCAGAACGACAATGGAACGTCGAACGAAGTAAGTACGGTAGGGGTAAAGATTTACTAGTGTGTTATCTCTGCAGGCGAGCCGGGCTCGCGCGTTGATCGCCAATCGTTTAAGCCTTGTTTTCCTAGCGACGCACATTTCGCGCGACGCACAACGTAATACGCCCCGCGTAAAACGCTGTAAACTTGTTCAATAAAAATCAAATGGAAGCGTTTTCCTAAACAGCGCAAAACGTTGTGCGCTAGCTTAATACGAGCGACGCAATAGGGCGACTGCTTCGAGAGCAGTCTGTTAAGTTATGCGCTGCGTGTTAGTCGAATTTTCCAGGTTTTTTTTGTGCAAAAGTGGCCGTGCTTCGTATTTTTTTTTGAAAATGGGCCCCAAAAATGAAATTTATTTATGTAATATACCTACCTTAATGTTAGTCCCAGTTTTTCAGCTGGCGAAATAGGCTTTCGCACACGATTGCAAGACTCAACACTTAAATCTTTTTTGACAAGATCGAGAAGAAACGAGAATTGCTGAGTTGTAAATCTAAAATATTCTTTGAATTTTACTTCGTCGTCTGATAGATGTCTAAGGATAACTAATTTAAATGCTCCTTCGCTGCTTCTCTTCTGAAATAATTGACTAACGGAATTCCTAGTTCTAGTATAAATCATAGACAATATTTCAATCTCTTCTATTAAAATTTCATTTCCTTGTAACATCACTAAAGCTAAAGCTTTTTTTTAAATTTTCAAAACACTCATTATGCGGTTCGTAAACCCACGCAATTGAAAATCCTAGAGAAACACTTTTACGCAGCGCGTTGGATGTTACGTTACGCCAGGCGTATTACGTTCTGCGTCGCGCGAAATGTGCGTTGCTAGGAAAACGTAGCTTTATATTATTACTTCGCGCGACGCGCTAGGGCTGGGATGATCTGCAGGCTAAATAGATGGACTAGGGCTCTACGCGTACGAGACCATAAGCATAAGTTAGGTAATAATAATAACAAATTTCTTCTTCAAAATTTTTGGGGGTCGGCGCCCTAAAGCCCTTCATTACGAACCGCCGCTGACAGTAATTTTCTGTAAAAATGAACATTACACATAAATAGCGTGTTTTGCTATAACGCTACTGCCATTTAAACGTGCGTTGATAGTTTTGTCGTACAGAATTGTTTCTTTTTAATGGAAGATCACCTTTTTTAAATATTAGTTATTCAGATTCGATATGCTAATTCGATTCGTTTCTTCTGTTAAATAAAATCTATTCGAATCGAACATGTATACATTTTTTTCCCAGGCCCAGTCCTAACTGACAGTGGAGTTCAAATAAGTATTGGAAAAGTATTTCAACACTATATCTCTTGAGCACCACTGGGTATTCTGCTGAGCAGAATTGTGGTACGTACGTTAAAACTTCAAAGGACCATCAAGTGTACAACTTAGAGGTTATCTTAAGAAGCATAACTGCTTTAAGTCGCACTTATAGCAGCAAACAAGCAAACGAACTGCGAATTTAAAATCATTTATAAGCAGCGCACATCTCTATTTCTCTGGACCATTTGACGTTACGCCATTGGGGGTAGTACACCCCCGAGGCCGCTATCCACAGTATGACATTAACTCACACCCCCATATACGTTTTATCGTAGCTCGACAACTCACCCTTAGACCTTAAGATTTCACCAACCACCCCATGCACAGACATTCAAGCCCAGGATAAGCATTGACATTACAGGTCTGTTCTTAGAATGTGACGGCCATATCACGAAACTTCGGCGGAGGACACTGATGTGAGCCCGGAAAGCAAATATAAATACCTTCCTTGATCTTTATTGTTTCAGGATTCTTAGCTGTTTCTTCTTCGTTTTATATGAACGGTATAATAGAGCAAATATTTGGGAGGGAATTTAATATAAGATAAAAATAGGGTCTGTCTAACGTAAGGGTATCATACCGGCAATTTTGATTTAAATTTTGCGTAGGTGGACTGAGAAAAATGTTACATATTTGATAGATAGCACACATTTTAGATATACGTAGCTTATGGAAGTGAGGTAATTTTGTAATAATGAATATATCCAACATTCCAACATCATCAGAAACTAAAAAAATCGGTATGCAGAACCACACATGCCTTCCATTTCCGATGTAAAACGTTCAACAACATGCTTATTTACAATAGCATTTGAATTACAATTTAGAGTGCTAAAAATTAATAAGCAGTCAATTTTCATACTAACAATAAAAAACCATGGAAAAATGTATTAAAGTCTTCTTATAATAATTATTAAATGAAGTATCTGTAAATGGTAGTAACGAATAGGTAAATCCCCAATACTGAAAAAATAAAGTTCCTGCTTGCTGGAAAAGCATCTAAATGTACCTCAAGGAATAAGTTCCTTTTATAAATAAAGAAAGAGAGTACACATCTTTTCTACCTTGTTAAAATCCGTCTCTTGTGAATTTCCATGTCGGATTGGGTTTTATATTCGACTGTATTAAAACCACGTCAAGCGAAAGTGTTTGCGAATTGGAATTGGTAAAATGGGTTATATAGAAGAGGAAATTTACGGTGACTGTGTAAAGAACATGAGAAGATCGGTGCGCATCGCGCAGCAAATAAAAAGCTCTGCGGGAAGTATTTGTAGTTAGGTATTTTACTTTATAATAATAAATTATTGGTGAGCAAGTTTAATTTAATATTATATTATGTAGGTATCGAGTTTTATAAACGCCATTTTAGTGACGAGTTTTATTAATCACGAGCGAAGCGTAGCAGAGCGAGTGTTTAATAAAATGAGTGACTAATAAGTTTATAAAACGAGTTGCATACTATATACTTTTTCTACGACAGAAACTATGTAAATAAAAGATTTGGACATAATTTTCTTATTTTATTTATTATCGTATCAATAAACATGGTAACAGTACAAAATTATTAAATTATTGTTCTACTTTTTATATACATTGATGGCCCATTAGAAACATTTTGGCAATTGCTAAACAAAATCATTGATTTTCCAACATTTTTTTCATTAAACTGTGTTGTATATGCTTCATTTACTGGATTTGAATTGAAGCTTATTTGTCAGGTTTGGAGGTCGAAGTTCTATGTATTTCTTGCAGGTTTGGTAGAAATTACATCCAAGAACACACTGACGTTCCGTTTTTGTTTTCGTATCAGGAATGTCAACTAAAAGGGCAGTGTTGAGGTCTTCAATGTGACTTGTTTGAATTATCATCAATTCTTCCCACCGACAAGCTCCCATTAAGCCAAAAATTATTCCTACCTAAGATATTTATAATTTTTTATTTTTATTTAATTTGGTTTTATACTTTACTTTTGTAAATAGGCATTCTTTGTCTGGAGCAGATGTTAAGAATTCTCTAATTTGCTGCGGTGTCAATATTTTCGACCTTTTAGGTCTGTAACTGTCTGATTTACACTTCAGAAACGCATATAATTTAGAGTACTTGCTTATATCAATATTGTTTTTTATATTAATTGTCATACGCAGCATTGAATAGATTGCCCACAAAGAGGACGGTTTCATCTTTTTCGAAAGATTTTGGAAATAAGCAAGTAACACATTCTCAGATAATGAATTTGTTTGATTTTCTTGACGCCAATCTTCGAAAAGTTTAGATGCACGTTCGTACTGATTTTTTGATTTCTCCGGCAGCAAACTAGCAGTTGCCGATGCCGCTGCTTCAGTAATTTCGGGTGGACTATCAATGGAAACATCTTTTTCACTTACACTGTTGTTTAGGTTTATTTTTCCCACAATATACAAAATTACTTGTCTCTTGTCACGCCCCGTCAAGTTATTTTGACAGATTTATGACAAGGGACATGGACAACTAACGAACTAACTTGATTTTTACCATTAAAAGATCCAGAACTTCAATCTGTAACTATGTAAAATGCCTGTTGCTAAGTTCACCCCGTGACTAAAACGCACGAAGCCACGGCTTGTCAAGGTGTATTTATAAAAGATCATTTAGCGTCATGGAAACATATACGACAAATGGCACTTTAATACGGAAGCGCTCTGGTGTCACGTATTATTTATTTTCATTTTCCGTTATAACGGATTTTTTCCGTTATAACGGATCTCTTTTTCCGTTATAACGGATCTCTTTTTCCGTTATAGCGGATCTCTTATTCCGTTATAACGGATCTCTTTTCCATTATAACGGATCTCTTTTCCGTTATAACGGATATTTTTTTCCGTTATAACGGATGTCTTATTTTCGATATAACGGACCTTTTTAGGTTAGTGTCTTCATTTAAATCAGTGCAACAGTTGGTAAAGTAGGTACTTATTTGTTAGTTATGTCCGCTACCAACATGGACGATAAGTGGATATCGATATTGTATCGTCACTTGGCGAGGAACACCATACTGCACACCGGTTATGTAAAATGACAATCATTAATACTTAATACTATAGAGTTCTTGAAAAGTGTTATAACGGAAGAAAAGATGCGTTATACCGAAAAAGATCCGTTATATCGGAAATACGAGATCCGTTATAACGGAAAAAGAGATCCGTTATAACGGAAAAAGATATCCGTTATAACGGAAAGAGAGATCCGTTATAACGGAAAAAGAGATCAGTTATAACGGGAAAAGAGATCCGTTATAACGGAAAAAGAGATCCGTTATAACGGAAACAAATCCGTTATAACGGGAAAAAATTCGTTATAACGGAAAATGAAAATAAATAATACGTGACACCAGAGCGCTTCCGTACTTTAAAGATGGGAGTAGAAAAAGTATTTTGTCGACATTGATATTGTTTATTCTGGAATAATTTTCTAAGATAAGTTATTTGATTTCAACAAACTTTTAATTTGGTTTAATTTATTGAATTGAGTTGTCAAAGTGTCAATCGAATTAAGAGCGATTTATCTTTATTCTTTCATTATTTTCAACATCCAAATTCGAGAAATGGCATTTTGTTAACCAAACTTTATTACTATCAAGTCAAATTATTTATAGAAAGCCTGAAAGGGCCAGTGCTTTTTGCTAGATTTCGCGCACTAGTGCGCGGACACTATGTTTGAGTTTGTCTGTCGGGTTCGCGAAATGTCCTTTTTAGAGCGGTGAGTTCAAAAATGGCATTTTAAAGATGGGACTAGAAAATTAGTTTATTTTACAACAAGAAATAAAAATACTGTTTTTCATCTCGAGTAGGAAATGCTATTTTTCTACACAT
Organism: Xestobium rufovillosum; assembly: GCA_963966045.1. Taxonomy (NCBI): domain Eukaryota; kingdom Metazoa; phylum Arthropoda; class Insecta; order Coleoptera; family Ptinidae; genus Xestobium; species Xestobium rufovillosum. The sequence goes on from OZ014492.1 coordinate 36,701,538, forward strand.
ATATATTTGGGGGTGTGCATGAATCACTGTATTCACTTTCTGATCTGAGTCCACAATAATTTAAAATGCTATTTATTAAATTATAAACGAACCGTCACAATGTACATTATTGTTTGTTTAGACGTTGATATAGATACCCAGGCTACTATACTTGGGCCGCCCAACAGACGGAGTGATCACCCTGCAAGAACGTGCTCTAGCGGGGCCAATAGTAATTTATGACGACCGAAATGGAGTGATGCGACTTCGTTTGGTCTAAAGAAAGCGCATCACTGCGGTTCGGTTGTCGTAAATTGATAGTGGTCCCGCCTAGAGCACGTTCTTGAAGGGTGATCACTCCGTCGGTTCGGCGGCCCAAGTATAAATTAAAGTATTTCTTTTATCCATTATTAAAACAAGTAAAACTATAAATTTGACATTTTCATTTTTACTTCTAGTTTCTAGAGATGAAAATATTTTCAGCTCTAGAGTAAAAAAATGTCACTTTCATATAGAGTAGACAGTTGAAAAATTGCTATTTTCATTATGTGTAGAAAAAATATTTTGTCGACATTGATATTGTCTATTCTGGAATAATTTTCTAAGATAAGTTGTTTGATTTTAACAAACTTTTAAAGGTACAGTACCTACAGCATAACCTGCCGTCTATATTAAAGACACTGAAAACAAGAATTCAACTACATACTTACATTTGCAACTGAAGTCTAAATGGTGCAAACTGAACAAAGACATTTAAAGAGAATTGGGAATGCAGGACTCATTTTTTTATGTTTTCCTCCAACATATCACAAACGGCCAGATAAAGATTCCATCTTCACCTTTTTACGGAATTTATGGTATGTAGGTGTTCATCACTTTGTTGATTATTCTACAAACAAGCCGTCTAGACTGTCGGTACTTCAATCCCTTCTTTTCAATGTCCTTGGTTTGTAACATGTTGAAGGAAAACAAAAAACTAATGAACCCGCAACCCAATTAGAGACTTACCCGGAATTTTCCCACTTCCTTCTGGACGTGAATTTCGACATACTGATAAAGGAGGTGACTTTTGTGAGTACCGTTTGAATTTTTAAACAATGGCATGCTTCATTCGACCTTTGCAGGTAAGTACTCGCTTGGACTGTGTTAGGTGGAGTCCATTTATTTTCTTGTTTTGCCATCGTTCTCGTACTTACAGATATTTGAAATGTCGTTCTACAACCACCACTCAGTTCTGTTATTGCAATCTAGCCTGCACCAGATATGCTGAGGTGACTTTTAGAGGTTTTCTGGACATATTTGAATTTATACCCTTCTTCAATTATTATTGGGTTGGTTATATGGTTATGGTTATACCAATACAATTTTACGACTAAAGTGCGCTTTGCCATTTCAAATGTTTGGAAATTAAGGCTCAGCTTCAAAGACTGAAAATACAATTTATAAAATTAATTTAATCGCCTACAAAGAAATACGCCTTTTATTTCGGAAGCAATTAGATTAATAAGCTATAAAATGCTTATGAATTCAACGCCAATAATTTTGTTTATTCTTGAAAGTACAAATATTTTCAGACCGGTATTTCGCGTTAACGATGTGCATGTTACACAAAGGGAAATTTAATATTGAGCCGTATTATTTACAGTGAAGCCAAAACCAACAAAGTTTTTCATGAAAACTTCGTGCTGTGTGAGCTTTCCTCCCTTCGTTACAAGCACTGACCCCACGAATAAGATGTCGCACTAGCAATTCCTTTGTTATCTTCCAAACCAGCACCCTCTTAGACCATAACCCTCTATACATAATGCAACGCGGAAAGTTCACATTCTGAGCAGCAAATGTAACAGTAACCACCCTCTATATGCTTTCTGTTTGATCCGAGACATTTCCTGAGAACGTGCCATCCAAACACTTTGAGTTCCTATTTTGCAATGCGCAAGGGAAGGGTGGGTAAGAATTGCCGAATTGACTCGCTGTGTTTGATACCTACAGGCACGCAAGCCGGCTCAAAGACTTGCATATTATTTATTGCGCTTCTACAGCAAGCATTATATTGCTTGCTCTTGGAGTAAGCACCCCGAGGCGTCACCTGTAGTGTTGTTATTTTCGTCCACTGAATTTAAAACTAGTTCAGCAACGCTTCCTTCATACTACGAGTATTCTAGCTGTCCGTAGCGAATTTCAATTTTTGGAATACCACTGAACGGACTGAGTCATTTTAGTGACTGACAAGACAAAGTGCCCAACACAAACTCGAAGTAAATTCTTGTGATCACATCAGTGAAATTCTGAAGTATGGACATACCATTTTACTGAAGGTGAAGACCCTAAAAATTAAAACTGGTGTTGTTGGTCATCAGCTTCCCATATTCTTTAAAAAACCTCTAGTTCTTTATAAGCGCCCTTTGTTCTTGCCTATGTTTCTCTCTATCACGGCTCATAAGTTGTAAGAATACAGACGTTCCTATCCAACGAAACTTCGTTTTCTTGTAATGTCAATCCACTTCTTTCAATATACTTTTCCCCTTTCTCTTCTGCTTCATTTTCCTCAACTGCATCTCTTTCATACATTCCTTAACAATCAGGTTCCTATCTTGTGATTTTACCTTTCCTTCATATCCCATCGCCCTCCTACCACATTCTATTCTTTGCTTATCTCTTTTTGTCTCCGCCGCCAGTACTATATATACCACAGCGCATTTCTGTGCGCACTCAGTAGCCTTCTCAAATACTTGTCGTGTAAGTCTTCTATCTTGTAGTATTCTCTCTACCCCCAAATTTCGGAGCCATACATGTATTTACTTCTCACCAGATTTTTAAACATTGTAGATCTGAATTAAATTTTTTTTCGAAATTTTCTTTGCCCAATTTCCCAATTTCATTGCTGTCAGAACTTCTCTCGTAATTTCTTTAACATGAGCATTCTGTTATCCATTTCTTTGGAAGAGATACCACAAATATTTAATATCTCCCACCTCCTTCAGTTGTGCCCCTTACCACATACAATTTTTTTCCCTTGCGTTAAATCCACCTTTTCTAAACACCATAACCTTAGTTTTTGTTGCATTTAAAGCTAATTTTCTTTTTCTTAGGTATTTTTATAATCTTTGTAGCATTTGCTTTAACCCTTTTGCTGTTAGTGTTAATAATATTATATCGTCAGCAAATGCCAAAGTCCAAGTTTTCCTTCTACAATGCCTCTATCGCTCCATCCTGACCCTTCCGTAACACACCCTCCAAATCAGTCAAAATGCAATGTAAAAAGCATCGGGCTAAGTGGGCATCCCTGTCTTACACCTTTCTTGTTTCTTCGACCAAAAAATGTCTGATACTTTATAATTTATCGTTTTCTGATAAAATTCTGCTATTCTGTGCGTTTTTTTTTTATTTGGATCAAGAGCTAGTTCATGTTTGTTTACATGCACAACCCTGGCGCAGGTAAGTGTATGAACACTTGACAATGTAAGGATTTCGTGATTCTCGAATGCATCTCTACAGCTACCCCTAGAGTCGAGTCCGATCAGGATCCCGATACTTTTTTCGTAGAAAAAAAAATGTTTTCGACATGTGTGTATCTGCCCCGAAACTGTATCCCATAAGAAGCAACACTATGGACGTTTGCAAAGTATGCAAATCTTGCAACTTGGTAAGTTGCGATCTGCATCAATCTCCTGCCTGATGCTGTACATAGCAGATTATGACGATTTCAGATACAAGCACGGACCACTTCAACCTGATGTCAGTGTGTAAGCCCAGCAGCTTCACAGATGATGTTAAAGGTTGGTTTTGCGTGTCTGTGGTAAATACCGTTGTCTATGTGTTTCATCATTCAGTTTTAACTTACTGGCTACAAACTAGCTTTGAGCTTGTTCAAGTGTGTTACGTTGTTATAAGTTATAGTATGGGAGTTATCCAGGAATGAAGTGTCATCCGCGAACATAATATCGCCCATATGCATCACTGTTTTCCGAATGATCGTTGACGCACAGGAGAAAGAGTAACGGACTCAAAATGGAACCCTGGGGTTATCCGATCTCACTGTGTGATGCGCCTGATAATTGTGACTTACATTCCACCACCTGAACTCGAATTGGTGGCTGTTCCGTACATCCCATTTCCGTACAATGCGAAATCAGTGGCAGTTCCGTACACGCTGCACGTGTCGCGATACTGGGGATCATTTGTAAGAAACTGTCATTAGTAATAGTGGTAGTTGCGTACAGGTACAATCCCTTAGTGATCGTATACTCGGAGAGCATTCTAAGAATCACCCGGGTTGTTTACGTAGGTACCTGAACATAGAATTTTGGATTTAGTCCCATTTCGTGGGTTCCCGTTTCGTGCGTCTCCGTATTCTCGGAGAGCATTCTAAGAATCACCCGGCCAAAAATGTGGTGTTGCCCGTCACTGAATACGGCCCAAAAAGTGGTTCCACGACCCACTATTTCCGATCTGTGGGCAAGCGGAGCGACGCACGAAACGAGAACGCACGAAATGGGACTAAATCCAAAATTCTTTGTTCAGGTACCTACGTAAACAACCCGGGTGATTCTTAGAATACTCTCCGAGTATACGGTCACTAAGGGATTGTACCTGTACGCAACTACCACTATTGCTAATGACAGTTTCTTACAAATGATCCCCAGTATCGCGACACGTGCATCGTGTACGGAACTGCCACTGATTTCGACCCCGCAGGTACGAACTGATCAGGCCGATAGCCACTTCTCTGATATAAAGTATATATAGTATACAGTATATATACATATATAGTATATACCTATAGTGTCTTTGTCAGTTTTAGTTATTCGACATATAGCTTTTTGAAAGCTGCGCATGCTTTAACAACCATCAAAGGATTCCCGTTGACTGTATTAATTGTGTCAATGGCATGCATCCAGCACATTCCCCATCTTCATTAGCTCATCACTCATCAGTAATCCACCCTCGTTTAGTGTTCTCATGTAATTTAATTTTTATTTCTTTTTCAGGGAAGCATTCGTTGTATAGTTCCATAAACTTCTCACGGAACAAGTCGTATTTGGTATCAAGAGAATTCAATTGGACGTCCCACCTCAATTTCTTCAGTTCCGCTCGAAATTTCCCGATATAATGTTTTTTACTTCGTCCCTGGTTCCATCCTGCAGAAAAATATACAAAATCTGGGCAGAATGCTCCGATATAATTACAAATGTAAATTCCTCGTAGTGTTATCTATGCAGGTAGAACTCGATTTCGCTATCCTTGAGGAACTGAGGCTTCTTTTAAATAGGTCAGAGAGTACCAACAATTCTTCCATTCTCTGTTGTTCCTCACTTTTTTGTCCTGTTGATTACCATCTCTTGCATTCGCCTTATTAACAATTGTCTATCTACGATGACAAATGCAGCTTTAAGGTCTACAAAACATACATACAGCTTTCCTATTGATTTTATCTTCTATTTATTTTCTTTTACATATCTTAATATTTACACGTTGTCAATAGTAACCCTTCCTTTTCGAAATCCCGCAAGTGTTTCTGGTAGCAGCCTCTTTTCTTCAATACCTTCTATTCTTGTTTAATGTCATTGCATGTATCATATGCAGTATTTAATGATGTTATTCCTGGTGCTGCTTTCCTCATCTCCTCTTTTATATATGAGATATATTTAATAACCCTGTCTCCAATTCTCAATAAATCTTTCGCCTTCCCAAGTCCTATGAACTTGGCCTTTCTAACTTGTAACTTATAACTTAGAACTAGAATCCAAACCTCATTTTGTATAGGTACTATCGGTACCAGCAGCTCCCTTTTTTCCAATCTGTTTTATTATTTCCTCAATCCTTCTTCTATTTTGCTTCCTTTTGCTTTTGTTTTTGCTTTTGCTATCTTATCAACCCCATTCTGCAGTTTCATAAATATGTAAATGAATTTGCTGGTCCATATTTTGTGTAAATTCTCACTTTGGTCACAACTTTCTTTTCTTGCTATATTCTCTTTGTATTTCTCTATGAGTATTCTGGATTTTGAGGACATATCCGTGGGATTGTAATTTGGTATCTTGAATCTCAGATATACCTAGGTAAGGATTGAACGGTGAATATTGGAGTTAATGCAGCTAGTGAGCAAGACTTCTATCAAGGCGATAAGTCACTACGACAGCATTAAGGCGCTATTTTAAGTTATTTTGCCAAAGACCTATTGTGATCACAAGCGTTAATTTCTGCCTCTGGTGAAATATTTCCTGAAAACTCTAAATTAACTTTGTAAGACTGATCTGGAAGTATTCAAGAGCGTTGTGTCGTGATATGACTCTTCTATATAATTTATAATACCCACCTAATAACAATGGCAATCAAAAATGTTAAGCTTGTTTAAGCGTAGGAGCATCTCCGAAAGTTCTGTCATCGTCTTTAATATTCCGGGGTACACTATAGTTTCAAACACGGAGTATAATTAATATTTCAGACACATGGCTTTAACAGCTATTGATGTATGCGTATACTTGTCACGAACTTGCCTTGATGTTATATAGTTACTCGGAAACCTCTTGTTCTTAAGACTATGCACTCCCTATTCAATATCCTCCGTGATTATACATACAGGAACTTATTGTCCGGAGTTCGCCCAACTCGAAGGCGAACATCATCTTATAACAACTTGCTTCTTTCATTGCGTTATCACGAACGTCAAAGTGATTCCAGAGTTTTCAGAAGTTTTCGCGAGCACATTAAATTAAATTTTATTGCGGTAATTGTCTGTTTACGCTCTTTATATTATAAACCGAAGAGGAGAACAAGGGAAAATTAACACCCACTTTTTCTTCGCTCGAAGTGCTTCAAATTCCGCGTTAAAGAATGGAAAAATAAAGAGACATCAATTATGCGTTAAGTGAGAGATAGCCCTTAATTAATCTCTGAATATTTTAAAGAAACTTCTGAGCGCTCATGATGGTGGAGGTGCCGGATCGAGATTTTTATTAAAGGAAGGGGCCGAGGGAGAAAAGAATGACCAGTATGCGTGGGCATTCGGCCACACCCTGCTGCCTTCGATCGGTTTAGCTCGGTCGTTCCTCACGCCACTCCACCCCCACCTCATCTACATCCCCCTTGAAGGGTGGCAGCACGACTAGGTAACCACGAACCGGATTTACGACGTAACGTATTAGTAGTGGCTCCTCTTGTAAGCTTCAACAAGATCTACGTATTTTGCTTGCTTGCTTTAAAACTCGTACAAAAATCAATTCCGCGCCAACAGTTGGCTGCTAAATTAAATGAAACAAAAAAACATACTACTAAATGTCGTGGCATTAATTCTATATATTACTAGCAAAGCGTCTCCAGGTCGGTTGATTTTTATCTTTACATTTTCGCCTGTTCTGGAGGTTTAGATGACGAGAGAAAATAAATAAACTTGGACGTTATTTGTTCTTGAACAACAAATTTAGGTAATTAATAGGAGACTTAAAGAAATATACGTGTTTGCGACATCAGGGATAATTTCATAAAACAATCAACAAAAGGAGAACAAAAATAATGGCTTAAAAAGACATACACTTGGAAGATACAACATATTTCGACCACAATCATCTTTCACATTTCAGAAAAAATTATTTATACTGAATCGATAAAGTGAAACATAAACTACTCAATCAAGAAGTACCGTATTATTTTGCAAAAACTCCGAATTTAAATTATTTGACAGGTTTTGAACAAACCTTCACTACGCGTGTTGTTGAGAACGCGCCTTACTATACCGATTTACCTCAGGGTCGATGACGTCCAACAATAAACATAAAGTTTCCCATATTCGACATCTTGATACGTTACTTGGTTGAACCGGGGTGTTGGAATAAAAATCATGTTGCAATTTCTCTATCTTGTTTCCATTTAGCCGAAATCCACAGTAAACTGAATATTAATTAATAGCAGTAGTGTGGCAATTGCAATGCTAATGGCGCTGGCCATTCAGTTTTTTTCTTATTTCTAAATAGTAAATAATAATTCAAAGATAGGATCGCTGACTAATCCTCCTAGATTTATTCGGTTGCTGCCAAAGCAAAAAACCTTGAAAGTTCCAAGCTGCGTGTTCAATCCAAAGAGGTTGCAGCTGTGATAGAAACCAATCATAATAGATTGTGACTATATTTTGCGCAATCTTAATCACACTTTTGGGCGATAGGTGGCAACACTTTATAGACTAACAGCTGATAAATCCCAGCCTTCACTTCGGTTTTCTCTAGTGTTAGGCAGCGTTTGGGAAATGGATAAAAAATCGTAGTCCCAAGCGATAAATTGGCCTATCCACTCTGCTGTCACCGTTACAGTCACATGCAAACAAAACGTCATGATCCGAAACTGTCATGGCGGGATCACGCATGCGCCTCAGCAACTTTCTATAATGAAAACTATTTGTATTCGCATTACACTATTAATTTTGTAATATTATTTTGAACAGCTGATACTGATACCGGTGAAATAGGTCTATTGTCATTCTTAGAAAAACAAGTTTCGTACAGGTGTAAACGAAAATTTATATAAAACATTTTTGCAATGGAATAATATTATTACTGAATGATGATGTTAATTATTGCCGTATCTGGATAGAATTAAAATTATTTAATTGTCAAAGTCATGAAACTTTGTGAGTTTCATGACTTTTTTCTGAAAAAAAGACTGAACATTTTATTAAAAATTAACTTCTAAAATCTAACAAAGCTACTTGAGCTGTGTCACACGGTATATGTCTATATGTTTGTAAAAAAATAGACCTCTCGAGATTGTTATTGAATCACAACTAGTATTTATATTTCAGAAGAGAAAGGATCTTATTTTCTTTTTCAATGGAAATATTTGCTCCGTTTGAATTCTTTGTAAACAAAGCCTGCTGTAGAGCTAAAAGAAAAAAATGTAAAAGTTTCAAAATGAAACTAACTGATGGCTAGAATTGGATTTGAGCAGAGTGAAGCAGTCTTTATAGTGGAGCATTAGGGAGGTAAGACGTGGAAACACGCGGGCAGGCATTCGCGTCCGTTTTCCCGTAGCAAACCCTCTACTCACCCATGCTAAGGACCTCATCCCACCAGCAACCCTAGTAAAGTTTGCAAATACCGCCGGCCCTCGTACGGCATTCCATTCGTAGCTGTATCCTAACAAGCCTTTATAATCCCTGCCCTAGAGGAAGCAAAATTCATAATCCTCCTTTACGAAAATGCTATATAAATTTTAGATATTTCAGGAATATACCGCGCAAATTATTCTAGGTTGTGATTTTTAAATGAACAGCTTAATTACCTTGTAACTTGTAGGGTCGGAACGATGCTTCATTAATTAATCTCTGGGGAAAAATTATGAATCTATTATGTCGTTAGGCGACAGAATTTATTCGCTATTAGGCACCGCTTCAAACACACGATTACATGGTGTTTTGATACTGCCTATTTACAATTATCTATTTTGATTTTGACAATAATTAAATAATAAACAATTTAGCAGATTACACTACTCAAACACAATAAACAACAACATCCAATTTCGAACTTGTTTAATCGTACGGTCTCTCGCTTTATTTTCGCTTTATACACAGAGAAAAGTATTTGGTTTAGTGGTGGAGAACTATCGATAGTGATATCGATTATTATCGATAGTTTTCACTATCGAAATATATCGATTATTGGAAGAATGGTTTCCGGGCTGGTTGCCACGTCGCCGTTGGTAATCTGTAACACTAAAATTAACATTAACACTTGACGTTTCGACTCTCATATCGGAGTCTTCTTCAGAAGCTATTCTGAAACTATATCGATTATTATTTATTATAGTTTTCGATATTTTGAAATGGTGCATTTTTAAGGGTGCAGAATTTGAGCACTAGAAACGGGACATGTAGATTGTAGACACATTTTTATTCCAACACCATTCTGAAATTAAAGTAGATAGGGCGTTAAATAAAAAAAAAGATTTATCAATAAAGGATCAACTTAGAGACTCGCACTGCTTTTATAGTAATATTTTTCGTTCACCCTAAATAAATATCCCTCAAATTATTGAAAAATCCGTCATAAAACCGTCATAAACTTGACACCTTTTTTACTACATATTTGTACACATATTTATCGTAATTAGAAAGTAGGGTTGTCTAAGTTAATTATTCGTTATTCATTTTCGACCAAGAACGTCTTGATACGTTACTTGGTTCAGCCGGCGTGTTGGAATGAAAATTATTTTGCAATCTCTCAATTTTGTGAATATTTGGGCGAGTTGCACAGTAAAGTGGACGTTTGACAGTAGTAGTAGTGTGGTGCATTGCAATGTAGATGGCGGTTGCGCTTCAGTTTATCTAGGGTCCCTGTATTTAGAGAGTACCGCAATCTCCGCCATGTTTACTCACAATAACAGGCGCCAAATTTGAATTGTGCCGGAACGTCAGATTTTATATTTGACATGTGTTACAAATTTGCGGATTCACCTTCTGATTTTTGATCCATAAACAAATAAAATTTGACTGTAATACATTGAGGAATAATTCTACAGACCAGATTGTGGAAATATATATCACCGATTCACAAAAGACGATAAAACATAAGCACCAAACAAACCAACATTTTAGCTGGACTTTGACTGATATATGACATTTTGCTGCTGACACGGCAGTCCGCCATGTTTACTCACAGTTCTGAAACATAGCGGAGCTATTGATTGCGGTACTCTCTAAATACAGGGACCCTAAGTTTATCCTCTTATTTCTAAATAGAAAATAATAATTTAAAGATTACCCATATATTTTCTTAATAGTCAATACAGTTTTTAAAAATATGTTTTTGGAGTAGTTTAGTTTTTGTGATTTTTTTAAATTCGGCAAAACTTAAAATATTTTTTATTGCTCTCTAAAATAAGTACCTCACATTATCCCTATTTTTGAAACATACCTAATTCTGAATTTCTCTAGGATTTTTTTGGAGCACACTGCAATTGCAGATTAATTTTTCGGGACTACTTTGAACATAATATACATATTAATACAGGAAAACACGGAACTTTTACTATATTTGTAATGCCAATGTAAGCGAAAATTATGTGCTTAAATATTTTGCCTTTTAAGGGTGGGAGCGTGCATCAGGGGATGCGTGAGCACTCTTCACACCAGAAACAGAAACTATAATATGATAAAAATGTTTTAATAACACGATTGCAAATTATTTGATCGATAACCTGTTTCGTTTATTATAAATTTATAAATTTAAAACATTGTTTTCAATTTTCCAGTAAGACTTATCCATAAATACTAAATAACTGTGAACATCTTCTGGTGGTGCAAACCGTCGATATTTTTTGTGTATTGAATACAAGGCAGTTTATTACTGCCATCGTTTTAGAGTCAAGCGATATTATTTTGTTCCATTTACGATCCGCAGCTTAAAACATTATAGCTTATACCGGGTGTCAACGAGAGCATGTAACATCCCGCCATTTGTTTACTTTTTGAAATATACTTTGGCAATTCGCTGTAAGTATTATACTCCTAAAACTTCATATTTTTATCATATTTGACATATCTAATTACTTCCGGTTAAACCGGAAGTGACATCAACTTTATTATGTTAAATAGCAATATATCATTTTTTTAAGATAGTTCGATAGGCCTTTTTATTCTCTTGACAACCATGGATCATACATACCAAAAACTTTATATTTTTGACGTCAGAGGGCGTTAAATGAAAAAGTCACGTTGGGTGTGAATTTGACGATATGAGCCTAATTTTAAACGTTTTAATGAATTAAACTATTAATTCTAACAGACTTTTAATATCAATGGAAAAATTTTCGAATTTGAAGCAGTACATCCTTTATTTTTTTTTAAAATAAGGTTAACATAGTCGTTTTAAGTGTTTTGAAGAATTGAATTTAAATTATTAATTGATAATTGAATTGCACTTTTTATGCACGAATTGTGAGGACAATAAACTGAAGTTCTAAAAACAAGAAAATATTAGCACCTTGCTATTTAAAATTTCAGGAAAAACTCGATTTCAAAAACTATTTGAAATTTTTAAATTTTAAATATTCGTTTTTGACACCGAGTTTTTCCTGAAATTCTAAATAGCAAGGTGCTAATATTTTTCTTGTTTTTCGAACTTCAGTTTATTGTCCTCACAATTTGTGCATAAAAAGTGCAAGTCAATGATCAATTACTAATTTAAATTCCATTTTTCAAAACACTTAAAACGACTATGTTAACTTTATTTTTTAAGAAATAACGGATGTACTGCTTCAAATTCGAAAAATTTTCCATGGACATTAAAACAGTCTGTTAGAATTAATAGTTTAATTCATTAAAACGTTTAAAATTAGGCTGATATCGTCAAATTCACAGCCAACGTGACTTTTCATTTAACGCCCTCTGACGTCAAAAATATAAAGTTTTTGGGTATGTATGATACATGGTTGTCAAGAGAATAAAGAGGCCTATCGAACTATCTTAACAAAATGATATATTGCTATTTAACATAATAAAGTTGATGTTACTTCCGGTTTAACCGGAAGTAATTAGATATGTCAAATATCATAAAAATATGAGGTTATAGGAGTATAATACTTACAGCAGATTGCCAAAGCATACTTCAAAAAGTAAACAAATGGCGGGATGTTACATGCTCTCGTTGACACCCGGTATATCAAGAGGTTCCACAGTAGTTGCTGAAATTATCCTGTAAAAGATTTACAGCCACTGTATTGTGCATGCGCAAAACACTTCAATTAGTATTCAGATATATTCACAATGCGAATATTATAAAGTCGATTTTAAAAACAGCTATAGCGCAGTCGTTTTGCAAAGCAATAGAGCAGCAAACAGCAATGGAATATTTTATTGGATACTACGTGTTGCAATTGACTTTGGGAGTAAAAAATTCAGTGCCCGGCACAACAAAATTGCGGAGCCTCAGAGCAAGCTGTTTTGCATAACTTACATCGTTACTCCATGTAAATATCGGAACCAACAGGACAGCACCACGTGTCATACAGCAGGTGTAAGTTTAGGCGTTTTCTTCAGAAATCTTTCCATTTTGTTTGATCTCAAGCCACGATGGTCAATAGATCATCTGATCCCACGCGCAGAATAATTATTTTCTGCAAGTTTTGTTTCTTAAAAATCGAGCAGGTATCAACAACAAACACTTGAAATATTTGCAAATTCGTCAAATTCTTCGGCCAATGCTATAAGTTGTGATGGAAAATATCAGCTGATGGTTCCTATGGCTTAAATGGTTTGAAATTTTTTGCACCAAGATATTTGCAACTGTCCTTCTTCAAAGAACCATATAGCATGTTTTTAATGGGGAATCATATTTGGGGTTATAAGGGCTTTTCTTCATTCCGGTATCGAATTCGCAAAGGGAGCGATCTTTAGAAGCATCGTTATTTACATGTTATTTGCGGGTAGTTCAGTATCATAACGATATACCTAAGCTTCTTCCCAATCAATTTAGGTATCCTTGCAACTGGGCAGTGACACTATGAATGTTTTCTGTTTGTCTTTTCCACTCTCTGCGGTTTTGACCATTTTTGTATTGCTTCATGGAAGGATGTGTCCATTAGGAGCTTCATTTGGTATGCCCACCTCGTTGGAGATAGTCCACGAGGTCTATGGTTTTCTACTGTTCCCTCTATCATTTCATAAGCTCTTCCATAGTTCCACTTCTTCTGGCAATGTGCCCGAATAAGCCCACGGACGTATGGGTTATCTTTCGAGGCAGTATACTATCGGTATTCATCTCTCGGAGAATAAATAGACGCGTTCATCAGATTTTCAATCCATGAAAAACGGAGGACCCGCGGTATACCTGCTTAATAGGCACCTGTGCAACTTAACGAGGTAGTAATATTATAATGAAGAAAGTCAGTCCGAAACTGAAATACCTTTATATATCCTTGTGAACAAGTGATCACTTCAAAAGCTCATTATTCGTTAAAACCAGTACCTATTACCTGATCAAATGATATTATTAGGTACCTAAACATAACTACATATTGCTGGGTTCACGGCGAATGAGGTCGCTTTCTGGTTCCCAATTTCCAGGATTTTCTGTCATGCCGATCTCTTAAATCTTGTTACAACATTGCTTTTATTACATTTCTATACCATGTTTCTCTAGAGCGCACTCTTCTTCCTCTCTCGATCTCCCAATCCCAACCTATTCACGTCACCATACTATATACCAATTATTTTTTATGTATTTCTTCTATGATGATATGTAGTTGATTTTTCCATTTCTGATGCAAATATCTTCTTTCTAAAACTCTTGTCAATACTTCAACTAGGTGTGTATTTTGGTATTCTTTCTGATATTTTTCTGCCACGGTATGGACTTCAGGGCTCCTACCATTAATAGTTAGCCGCCATTTCTCATATTCCTCACATTTCTTGTCGTGTATATTTTACGTCTTCCCGATCTTAAGCAAGTATTATCATAATGCAAAGAGTAACGTGCGGTGTCAGCGATCGGAATATCCAGTTTTCTACATATGTTCCGCTAGTTTATCAGAGCCGAGTCCAGGTAAATGTTAAAGATAATGGGGGACATTCTGCAGCCCTGAATGAACGCCGCTGCTTCTGTTACTTTGAAGGCTTCAGCTAATTTCACTCTACAATGGGCTCCATGGTGCAGCTTCTTTATTGCAGTTATGAGAGTTACACTTATTGGTGACTTCTCTAGCATCTCGAAAAGATTCTTGGTTGGAACGTTATTGTAGACTTTGATGAGATATATTTATAAACACCATATCTGTTTCTTTGTTGATAGCCTTTCGCTTTTCGATTAATTGCATCACACTAAATATGTTGTTTACAGTAGATCGTCCAGTACGGAATCCTGGTAGCTCCTCAGTTTTGTACAGGGTATAAAGGTTATAACTTTTCCATAGAGTCTGCTGAGCGTACTCGTGGTGGAAATTCGTTTGTAATTATGATAAATATTTCTATTACCCTTTTGACGTAAGATTTCTATTACCCCTTTGATGCACAAGTGATATTCAGCTGCATTTTCACCCAAGCATTTGTTGAAGTGTTGAAGAGTTTTAGAATCATTTTATGAAATTTTTTAGGGCTATATTTTATGAATCCACCAGTGATTCCGGCAGGACCGACTACTCTCTTGTTTCTAAATTTTCTGATGGCTAAATTTATTGTTTCTTGTTGAATGCCTGTCCTTTCTCCCTGGAGTCTATATATTTCTTCTACTTGCTGCAGTTCTCATTCTGTTCTGTTAAAAGTTGTTCAAAGTAATTCTTCCAATCTTCACCTCTTATTGTTGACCGTTTTCTTTGTTTGTGTTTTCACATTCCTTATGAATTTCCAGACTCTGATGATCTTTTTCCGCGGATACACATTTATATTTCCATGCATTTCCTTTCCCAACGCCTGTTCTTCCCTTCCAGTACAGTCCTCTTTAACGGTCTTCATTACTTTTAGTTTGGAGGTATTTGATGCAGTTCTTCTATTTTCTCTGTTTTAAAGTTTATAATTCCTCAATCCACCAGAAGTGCTTCACATGTGACCTCATGCGACACATTTTTCTGCTATTTTGCGAATATATTTTTCTATTCATTTTTGCTTAACCCTATTTTGGTTACTCTCGCCTTCTAGGCTCTGAATAATATACCTACTTCTGGCGTCTGATTTCGTTTGTTTATTAAGTACCTACCTCCGTGAAATAAATTTTATGTTGCCTCTCTGCAAGAATGTTTCTCAACTCACGGAGACGTAAAATAGAACTGTGGAACTGTCAACACATGCAAACCGTAAAGTCGATCGAATCAGCGGTGCGAACAGATGCATTAGAAATGCCTTCATGCAATTGACGTTGAACATCAGCGTTTGACATCTTAGCAATTACAATTAGACTGTGAGAGATCCACATCTGCATATTAGTTCGTATAAATCACAGTCTCTCTCAGCCCACAGTATAATATCTGTCAAGTGTGATAAGAAGCATTCATGTATGGGATAATTAGTCTTGGCTGCTATAGAAGCAGTTCAGCCAAGTCGTTGGTATTTTAAGGATATCGGCGATTTAAATAGGGGTAGCATTTGCTTGATCGGCTGGTTTTGTTAGTTGGGTGCAAAACTCAAATAAGAACGCCTTAGTGGCATTGTTTTAGCTTGTAATATATTTGTCAGAGCATTATTTGAAAAACAGCGGCGAAAGTCTGATCTGAAAACAACAATCACCCCTTTTGTTGGGGTTTCTTTTCAAACGTAAAACGTCGATTAAAGGAACTGACAGCTTTTGAATTTTACGGTTTACTGCACATATTATTGAATTTATTAATAGCAGCTTCAATTGATATCCAGTTCCAGTTGTGATTTGTAGTAAGATTTCAATATCTTAATGTTAAAGTTTACAATTGGACGTCTGCAACATAAAGCAAGAATGATTTAAAGAATCGGAAAATAATAACTTGATATTTCGGTGCCACAGGTTGGGTGATTAATATGAGTATGTAACATGATAATACTTCCCGAATCTGCTATTTTTCAGTAACCGTCTACTGCAATTTGCTCGTTGGAATTTCACTGTAATTTGCATGAACGTCTGAATGCTCGTACAAGAAGTAGAATTTAGCGTCAGCCGGGTTGACACAAAGCAATATGGAGTCAGACAGGACAGGGCTGGGGCGGCCCGTCACAAATCACCTCGAGACTTGAGCAATGTCACCGCAAGAGTTTCTTCGGTCTTCCATAAGAAATTCTCGAACGACTAGAAAAAAAACTGCAGTAGGTAAGTATATTGTTATATTGTATATGAGCAGTTAATGTTCTTCTAACCATACATTATACGTTTGTCTAATGCTAACATCTCTCTATTTCGGTATTCTAGTTCTCTAACTCTCCTACTTATTTCATATTTCAAACATTATACGCTGCAAATTGAAAATGTCACAGTTAGTTCTGCTGGATGACTCCTCCCGAAGCAGTCCCCTTGCAGAGATTTGAATGCCGGACTATTTTACCACCAGAATATGTTGATCCAGAAGACGCTACCATTATAGATATGAGTATGCTAGGAATAAAATATTGTGGCAGTTTCCTGGTGCCTTCCACATCATAGAAGTATGCATCCCAGTGCCATACTGATCATCAATTTGATTACCGAAAGAACTGCTTTCTTCTCTTAGGGACTTGATTTACTCTGGTTTCTCAATAAACCGCTCTCAAATTTATGTTAAACATATGAAATGCGAAGCCGCAGACCTCCCAGCACCCGTATCGGTATTATCACAGCATAATACAGCAGAACAGCTCTCCCTAAATTTTCTAGCTCGCGCAGCGTAGCCCGCGCAACTTCTCAGGCTACGCACGTGTTCTTTTTCGTCTGTCGCCGAGTTAATACCAGTGTCAAACCGATTGATAAAACGCCGCGGTAGTAAATCACTTACAGTTGGAGGTCACCAAATGCAGCTAAAATAGTTCAAAGACACCGCCAAGAACTTTAACTGCTGTATTATGCTGTGGTATTACTAGGATTGCGTGAAGGTGCAAATCCAGCGCGATATGGGAACAATAAGGAGTGGGAGAGATAGGATATTTTCTATATTCAATTTTAATTGTGAAATATGGTAGTGTTAAAAAACAAAAAAAAATGTGCTTTTCTATGGTAAGTACACAGGTACGTTTTTATGTACCTAGATGATTTTAAATCTAATGCTATAAAATAATGCGGTGTTCCTCTATGTATAAAAAACTAAATTGGTGGATAAATAACATTTACCTGTAAGCGTCAAATAATACGTTCATTACTTATGTGTTTCCAAACGCATAATAAGATTCCATCGCACCCAGAAGAATAGGCAAAACGCGCGGAAAAACGGACGTCGCTTCTACGCACACAATAGTTGAAGGTCATAGAGGGAGTCCCGAACGCGTAAGTCGAACGACAAGCGAGATACGGCACCCTTATATTAAGGGTACTTTTTATACTGGCCAAATTGGGGGGGGGGGTGTCGAGTAATTTTGAAAGCGGATTCCGATAGCCCCGTCGATCGGACCGAAAATATCCGAAAATCATCCCCCTCGAATCGCAGTTGCTAAGGGAAATAATTTTCTCCTCGAAACCTTTCCAATTTTTAAGGCCAACAACATGCAAGAAGAAGCATCAAACTCATTCGAAAGGATGAAAGTTGGAACGTGGTACGATATACGGTTCGAAAGAGGAGATTCCGATGCGGTCAATAAAGAAATTTCATGTCGATCGGTCAACGTTTAAGGGTAGAAATTTGCGTCGGGAAACAGTGATCAAAAATTTCCTGCTATTGCGAAATAACTGTCAAATTTTAGTCAAAATTGCTCGGGGTGACTTTCTGAAGTAGATATTGCATTTACGACCCCCCTTATTTTTACGAAATCTGCAAATGCGTAATGCAAAAGACAGTATGTTTCTAAAGTAGCTCTCGGGGTTTATTTACTCAAGGATACAAACAACCCTTTTTGAAGTCAAGTGATATTCGGGGTTCTCTTGCTTCAAAAGTAAACGTCCGTAAAATGAATTCCTGAATGAAGCTGTGTTTCATCCCTTCGCCCCCGTCTCAGAATAAAAAAATGTTAAAAGTGTAACTTCTCGATTTCCCCTTTAATTTTTTTTCAAATCACCCCGAGGTCGAAAATCGGGCGTCGGAAAATGGAAAATAAACGGGCGTATCCCCCAGATCCACTTTCTTCACTCCGAAGTGTTCGGAAGGTGTTACAAAAAATCCAAGTATGGATGAAATTTTTCTCCTCTTTAAAAAGTATTGGCGTTTTGAGGGCGTACCGCACTTGCAGTTTTCAAGACACCGATCGGAAATTCTGGATTGTTCGTGTCCCGAATATCGGTAACGAGGTCGTCGAACGTCATCTCTCCACTGTAACATTTACTTATTTATTTTCTTTTCAAAACTTTGTCACTTTTTGGGGTAAATCGTAATTTGCAGCAACCGCGATACATATTTCCCTAAGATTTTATAATTTCCCGAAATCCCACACATTGATATACATATTGTATAAAGGTTTCAGCCCTCCACCCTTAACTAAAACGTAGTTAAAATAAATAATTCCCGGGCCATGAATTCATCCAATACTTTTACGTGGGCACCTTCTGACCGGGAAGATTATTTTGCAATTTAAAGTCATATCCCGGGTATCGAAGTCACACTTTCGCCCCGTTCATTTTTTAATATTTCTCTTATCCGGAGCAGTTAGGATTGCTTTCGTGGCTTAAATAGTAGTATTAGACGATAACTTGAATTATTGCAGATTGCAGGCATAAGTAAATGAGTTTTTGATCTGATGTTTGAATTAACCAATTATAATCAGTCTAATTTTATTATATGTGGCGATTTTAACATAGATCTGTTAGGGGAGAGTGCAGATAAGAATATCTTTTTAAATTTGTTATAATCTTTCAATTAAATTCGAAAACTAAAATAAATTCACCATCTCCCATAACATTAGACTCTGCTTCTCTGCTGAATAACATCATTACAGATCTGCAAGACTTTTCATCCATGGACTTGGATTCCCAGATTTCTGATCACTTTTGTCAGATTATTTGCTTTAAAAATTATAAATGTAAAGATTTCTTTAACGCAAAAAGATGTATATTATGTATGAATAGTCTATTTTGAGAAATAAAACTAAAACTAAATTAAAATCATTTATGATTAAGTTATGGCCAACTTCGCTCGTGTGGAGATAACCAACCATTTTTGGATTTGAAAACCAAACATTGCGCTTCTTTCAATTTTGCGTTCAAAAGTACCTATCTCCCTTGAAAACTGACGTGCATATTAAAGCTATTCCCATTGCCACAAATGTATACTTATAAGTACATCAGACATTGTAAAATGTTCATTTCAATGCATAAAACTATTAGATGAGTTAACCTCGTATAGCTCTATTACTCGTCTTAACGTTGAGGTATTAAATAACAGAGTAATAAAGCAGCCAATAACACTGTTGTGTGCATTCTTATACCCTTATTAACATATATATTAAGTTCAGGCGTGCGCTGGCTTTAACCAAAATTAGTATGTTTTTTAGTAGAGGCACTCTACTGTGGCGCGAATTTTATGTTGTGGAGCATATATCGCCGAAAATGAGACTTTTATTATTATAATATTGGAAGTAAATAACTTTATTATTTGTTCTTTCCTTAGGGGAAGTTTTTTTATAATTGTTTAGATGCAATTCGTCTTAGAAATTTGGATAATCAGCTGCAATTGGGGATGGTGGGTACTTTTTGATGATCTTAGAGATTCGAATCTTAACTACAATTTGCCTTGTACTCGCTGTGGATTATTCTGTACAATTTGAAGTAGGTACCTAACTCTTCTTCAATATCAGCATATCAATATACCCATCTCTCTCATAATAAGCTTTAACTATTCGGAGATAAACGTAATCAAAGCAAAATAAAAAAAATATGCTTTATTTATTTCGTGCTTATAAAAATTGGAGAACATTCCTTTTGGAGATTACAGTAATAGTCATATCACACCCTTTTATATCTTGCAGACGCTGTACCAGGTCTAAGAGAATTTGCTAAAGCAATGCAATTTTTCATCGCGCCAGTGCTCTGCATACAAATACGAAACTTCCCGCCAAGTCGAGATAAAAATTGTATTTTACAGATTCGAATGACGACACCATTCAATTATGAAACGGAGTAATATTAAAATGTAAGTCTCTAAAGTGTCTGCCGGCTGCGGGTATAACTCAATTTGTTTTGTTACCCTTCTTCGTTTTCTTACTGCTTGTTTTTCTAATTACACGCCGCTCAACAGGTTGCAGTTTACACGGGGAAATAATTTTTAATTTTCCCTCTTTTATAGACGCTCTCTCCCGTCACACTTTTAACCTATTGTAATGAAGTCACATTTATAAAGTAACTTTGCATAACAAATTATTTTATGTCATTCTTAAAACTAAACTGTTTTTAATTGGCGTACAGCTTCTTCCATAAATTTTGAATAGATGGTTTAAGCTTCTATCTGAAGGTCTCAGTTTCAAGTATCTTACACTTTCTTAGCTTTTCTAAAGCGTTGATTGTGCCAGAGCCGGTAGTCTGCAACTGCAGCGTGGCCAGTGGAAGACCTGCGCTATCTTCCCACTCAGCGTTTTGTAAAAGTTTTCGTTAGGTCAGGTCATCCGACTGGTTGAGTGTAATTTTCAGCACTTCGGTGGTTAAATGGATAGTGCTTAGGGCTAGTAATCTAGGATCAGGGCTTGCAAGTTGCAAGGAGTATTCTCGTTGTGTTCTTCCAATTTACTTTTCTAAGTGTGCCAGATTTTCGTTAATTGAGCGGAGGTTGTCAGTCTGAAGCGAGTCTCAGTTGCTTGATAAATAACCAACTTTTTCAATGTAGCAATGTAAATTGTTAATGGAAGGGCTTAGTTTTGATAAGAATACCATTAATGGTTCCTTCATGTCAAAATAACAAACCACAAAACGCAAATAATCAACACGAAGAACGCAATGACTCGAACATACCAACTTAATCAAACTGCGAGTAAGGGGCAGCGATACCGGTCATTCCGGTATGTGCCCCGAGTTCCGTGCCGGCCAATTGACCTGAGGTCGCGCCCCGGCGGGTATTACGCTGACCAGCACACCTCCCCTGACCTTTGTCGCTCGCCACTCGTCATATAAACACACCATCCATCATTCCACGGAATTAGAAACGAATTTGGTTGAGCCCTCCGAACCTCTCACCCGGAACTTACGACCGGACGTTATTTATACACATAAATCATGACTTGCGGAATGTCTTTGGATATTTGCTGTCCGTTATGTTATAGGTACTGACCATTGTGCAGCCATAAATCAGGGAGTTATCCAGGAACAGTTTAAAGGTCAGTGTTTAAAAATTTACACTCTTATAAATATATACCGTGAGTATGAGTATATGCTAAATGACTGTACATATCAGTTATGAAATTTTTGGAAAGCTATTGCAATTTTAATCGCATAAAAACTCTTTGGGTCGATCAGTAACCGCTTGTATTCTGCAGGGCGTTAATTTACAAAAACTACCCCTCTTTGGTTTGAGATACGAAATTCGCACTTTTACGAAAAATGAATTTGTCTGATCGCAATGAACTCAGTTTTTAATTACAAAAAAGATGGAAGGAATAGTTGGGAATCTTATATGCGGGACAAGAACTAGAAGATATCAACAAAGCAATAGGTTATAGATGGAACACAAAGGATTAGTTCGCGACGTACTACAGTCGACTTAGACTACTGCTCTCAAAAAGTTGGGGATGTAAGATGTTCTACTTTTGGGGAAATGGGTAGGTTAGCTCATAATAGGAGAGGATGGAAGTACGCTTCCAACGATTAACGAGATCAATTTACTTTTTGAATAATAATAATAATAATAATTGCAATTAAGACAAGTGCATGTGTCTCAATTAGTTTGCCCCGTTTGTTATTAATGATAAGAAGTGCGGGTTGAAGTTCAACAAGAAATAAATTTAAAAAGTATGAGGCTCCTCGGGAAAGTTAATAAAGTGGAGGCGCTATTAAATTAGTAGAATAGTGGGTAATTACTCCAGAGGGTGAAAGTTGAAATGAGCGAGAAAAATCAATTTCTCTCGCCGACAAAGTTCATTTTAAAATGCAAATATGTAGAAGATAAACGCAATAGCGGCAGCAACACTGAACGTCAGTTGTATCAGTGGCTTATCCAAGTTATGGGGTAGATGTATCGAGTGGTGTCTCGGACGTGCAAGGTGCGGGTGAAGGGGAGAAGTCGAGGGATGCGGGGACTTGGGCCCGCGTGATCAATAAGTGTCCGCGGCTAGTGGCTAGCGGTTGCTAGGGCGAGGGCGGGTTGCTAGGCACTGTGGTCGCTAACAGCCCTCGAGGGTAGCTCAGCCGACATCGTGATGGCGTCAGAGGCGGCCATGTTTACTCACCTGCTCTTGCATGTGTTACTTGGAAGGAGTTTGTTTGTTTTCAATTTTAGTCTTAGTTTATGTATGCTCTTACGTGGATTTAGCTAAAGGAGTTTGCTCTATGAACTTTGTATGCATAGCTACTTGCTTAAGTTTACTTCAGCAGGTAGGTATACATGCTTCAGGATCCGCAGATACCTGCCTGAAATACAAAAGATACAGCTAATAAATCCCAGCAAGACTTAATTATATTATTTAGATAAAATCAGTATGTTGGTACGGTTCATAAGGGGTAGAAAGTGCACTTCAAAGAACGTCAACATCAAATTACCGATAGCATCATAAAAGTTTTCAAGGACCTTACAGTGTATGTATTATACAGCCATTATCATTACGTACACAGAGTGCTAGCTTGGTATAGATGCTCCCGCTGAATATAATTAATTCTGATAAAAGTGTTCTGGTTATCTTGCGCGCAACAATTTTTCATTGGACTTTCGAGTTTGCTAATATTTTATAATTCTGAAATGAATAGATTTTAAAATTTTTGGGAGAACGCAAATGATTTTTATTTACTTACTTACTATGTTAAAGATTTAAATATGTAAGTATGTAAATGAACGAAATATTATAAAAATGAAAAATAAGTGACGGGTAGCAGGCATATTGATGTTTCTAAAATATTCTCTAAAGACAATTAATGATTTTGTTGTTTGTTAATTGCAAGAGTGAAGTAGGGGAAGGTGGGGTAAAACCGCCTACCGAGGCAAAATCGCACACATTTAAATTTTGGTGCCAAACGGAGTGCCATTTGCCAGCAATCTGAGGAACTATTCTGTACAAGCTGTCAAAGCAGCTGACATAAACAAATTGTCGAAACAGAGCCCTGTCCGAAAGTTACAACTGAAAATGTGTTTGGCGAGTGATTCATTTTTCGGTACGTTCAGGAAAAAGGTTGTGTAAAGTGGGGAAAATCAGTTAAGGTAAGGTAATTACATTTGATAAATACAATATAGCATATAATGCACGTTATCCACTGTTTCTTTTCGCATCCAGTTATTTTATTTTTAAGAGAACACGTGCCCACAATTTTTATAGGTTAGTGAGGCAAAATCGCATACTAAAGCATGGGGCAAAACCGCACGTGTGAAAATTGCAAAGTCTAAGGGTAGAAGTGCAGACGAAGCGGCAAGGAAAGTACTTGGGCGATATAAAACCGTCTTTACACGTGAACAAGAGGAAGAGTTGATTTCGTACGTCTTGGAAATGGAATCAAAATTGTTTGACTTTTCTTCCCTGGAATTTCGACAAATGGCTTACAAACTTGCACAAAGAATTCGGGATCATGCCTATTT
The DNA here is from genome assembly GCA_963966045.1 of Xestobium rufovillosum. Taxonomy (NCBI): domain Eukaryota; kingdom Metazoa; phylum Arthropoda; class Insecta; order Coleoptera; family Ptinidae; genus Xestobium; species Xestobium rufovillosum. The sequence goes on from OZ014492.1 coordinate 36,725,784, forward strand.
TATACCGAGGAAGACCTGGATCAGTTTGTTTGTAAGAATTGCGCTACTTAAATATTGGTATAGCTGTTTTTGTCATGTGTCGGATTTGCCCCACCAGTGGGGCAAAACGGGTTTTTGCATTGCTGTTTATTTTTGAAATATTTAAGTTTTATGTATAAATATATATGGAATATTTGTTTTAGTTTCAATAAAAAACATTACAAGATTGGTGAATTATTGCTTTCCGGGTCTCGATTTAAAAAGGCTAACGCAAAAATGGTAAAGTGGCTTAAGGGGTCGGCTTTACCCCACCTTCCCCTACCTAGGTACCTATAGGTACTAAGAATTTTACACGAAGACAAACAAGCGTTGTTATTTCATAGTTTTCATAAGACTGATGATGATGTGCGTGCAACTGATGTACAACCTGCTTATTTGGTTATTTTGCACTCCTCATTGCATTTCTACTTATTATTAGATACCAAAACTTGTTCTTCGTTAAATGCTGGCCCTTATACCACCGAACAAAGAATATTCTAAATATCCGAGAAAGCGCCATCTTTATAATACACGCTTGATTATGTTTCCGGCACCATCTGTTGTCTCAACGAGTAAACTCTTTAAGCGGTAAAATTTAAAATCTTCCCGTCATTAATAATTACTTATTCGAAAAAGCATTATATTCGAAGCTAAATATGTGCATACGTTGCTACTCAAATATAAAAACCATATTATACTTGTTTCGACTCTGAATGACTCGTCAGTGGCGTGTGAATTTGTTAGGCAGCTAAATAATTTACTTATGCATATAGTGTCCTCGGAAACGTTTCTAACTTGGTTATTATGATAAATCAGAAGATTAAAAACATTAAATGAAAACGTGGACAAGAAAAAGGATTGGAACATCTGCAAAATGGGAACGAAAGAACTGTCAATGTGGTACAAGAAATAAAAGGAAGAAGGAGAAACTAACTGCAACATTTGCTCGCAAATTTGAGGCAAATTGGGGAAACCAAAAAAGGTTTGTCAAGAGTAGAAACTTCATGATTTTTGACTCATAAATATAAACTGTAAAAATAATCACAGTATTAATAATATTCTTATAGCTAAATTGCTAAATTTAATAAATTATTATGTTATAACTAAATGAAGTATGTAATAATCATACTTATAGTTTTAATTATGTAAGTTACTTGGAAATAATTACACACAGCATGCAAGAATTCCTTTCACGGGCAGTTTGCTGCAGTGACCAGTAATTTGCAACACAGTAGGGTGTAAGGGTCAACATGTTTCGTTATTGGTCAATCGAGCGTGTATGTGGTACCTACATAAAATGGAGGCTCCCCTACAGTTTCGTATTCATCTGAATTCTGAAAGCCCAGCTTCTCGCCGTCGTCCGACGGATAAGCACAGTCCTTCCCACGTTACAACTTAAAAATCTCTTAATTGTCAGCCTGATCAATTATCTAAATAAGGTGGGCAGGCTGTTAGTAACGCAATTAGCAAAAAAAATCACACAAGGAATACCTATAGGGATCTATAAATAGACGTTGAAAGTCTTTGTAACTCGTAGGCGGCGTAAAAAGCTCATTTTTACAGCTGATATAATTTGTAATGAATTTTAAAGCGGCATAGTGTCGGGCAATCCTGGACGAACGTGCCCAGAATCTTAGTAACCCATGACTGAACGCTTCAACTTTTTAATAAATGAATAACTACGAACTTTATTTTCTCTCCCTTTTTCCCTACGAACTTTTCGAGCGGAAGAGAAAGCCGGAGAATATTAACACGAAGTTCGCTGGAAGTGAACTGACAAGTCTGCAATTCTTTTGCTTATCTCCTCATGCCGGAGACGATGATCAAATAAAATATTAAACTGGAACATGATTTTTATGCGCTTTTCGTGTTAAGGGTTTTAAAAGCTTTATCTGTACAAGTGATTTTCTTTTACTTTGTTTGCGGAACTATAAGGAATATTATTAATTTTGGCATTTCGTTCAATTTACCCAGCGTTCCTCAGAATTAATTTTATATAAAAAGAAAATTAAGAGCAATACGCTTAACTATTCTATCTTTTGAAAATTTTATCTTACATAATAATTATTGCAAAATAAACGCCATTTAATTCAGGTTCTAAGAACAGTACCTACCTAACCTACATGTTCAATAACTGTAGATATAGTATTCTATATGATATACCGAGTGACACAGCTCAAGTTCGAACGTAGGGGGGAGACTAAAGTACCTACATATTTAAACATTTTTGCAAAATTAATTTTAATTTTAATTTTTTTTAAATTTTTTAAACTAAATATGGCTCATAAATTCAAATATTCCCCTTTTAAGTTTAAAACTTAAATTACCCCTATTATTTTTTAATTTAGCTATGTATTGATGTAACTTTTTAATTTTTGAGCTTTTATAAAAACTTTATTTAAAAAAGGTATATTTTGAACCCCCCTATAGGTATATACACATTCTTAATCTCCTCCACATGTTATGAATCGCTCTGTACCTATAAGGTATATGTCGTTACTTGTAAAAATAATATTTTCTGTCATCCAGATTTTCTTATTAGTACCTACCTTATCTACCCATAGATATCTATGCCGCGTTTAAAGTTTATAGGATTTAGAACCAGATGTAAGCCTCGCAATTCGAATTCACCGAAATAGGGCGAGATTTATTAAAATATGCATTATTTATAAATCGTATTTCCAGACAATGTCGGCTTCGGATCACATGCAAATAAAGGTATAATGGAAAAATTTTAGTATTCCTACATACACATTATATAGGGTATAGGCATTTAATGCGAACATATATGCGAACTTATATCATTCAAAATCAAAGGTTCCTTTTTTCAAATGAAACTCATCTGAAACATTTGGATTTCATAAAATTGCATGAAAACTGATGATAGGGTTTCAGGCAGAGTATGTTCAGATATTATTGTCATTGTTATGTTAGTGCGGAACCAAATTGCTGACCTTACTGAACTAAGTTTAGGATTTCTTTATGGACTGTTCTTTTTGTAAATCTGCGAACTTTTATTACATTAACTTACATAAAACAGAAATTTTTCTGAAAATTTCAAATTGAATTCTGTCATTATTTGCACTATTTGATAGGATTTACTGTGTTTTTTTATAGGTACCTATATACTCGTATTAAAGTGTATGAGTATGTTATATATTACCGTATCTGCGGCAAAGAATAAAGTTTTACAACTGCATGTCCCCAAGGAATATAACTATCTCCGGAACTGTCCCAGAAAATCGAGGCGGAGGATCGAGCCCCTGCGCCTTCACCAAATGTTCCGCATTAGCTTATTTCTTATGAATTATTTATAAGATTACCCCACACGCAGAAACAGTAATTAAACTCAACACACGTTTCGTTGCGAGGTAATAGACTTAATACTGTCGTATTTGCAATGCACCTGATGCTCCTTAAAACGAGTTAAAATAGATCGAGTTGATTGTCCGATATTTTTGCGCAAATTCCGCATGCTTCCCACGCTTCCACACTTTTTCTTATATTTGACCACTTCTTTCGAGTAAAGTTAAGAGAAACTTTCATTTGAATTTCTTCTAACATAGGTGCTCTTAGACGAGAATTTTTATCCAAACCCTAAATTAAACTCCTTTCGTGCTATTTTCGATTTACAAATTCTCCGAAAATTTTTCTTTCTAGAAACGCACAGCTTCCATTTTTGGACAATCTGGTAATTAGGAAAGTTAGCAAGTTAGAATTTGGTGTCTATAGGAAAGAAACCTGATGTACAGCTCGCTATATAACAGTGCGGTCAGCACAAAGCGGGTAGTTTTGGATTTTTAGTTAATAGACTGTTGTGTTTACGATTATCCGCTGAAAGATACCATATGAAAAAGTAAGCACAAGATATAGCAAAATATGACGCTTTTGATCCAGAAATTGTAAATACATAAATTAAGAAACATGTTCTTGGAAAATTTTACCACTTCAATAATGGGGAATAACCGAATTATAAAAAAATTATAAAAATATGTGCCGCAGATAACCAGAGGTTAATAAGATTTTAGGGAAAATGGGCTTCAAAGTGGTTCATCTAACAACAATTTACAAAGTCCACTGAAAAATGCCAAGAATAAAACGGAACCCATTTAAGAAGCGGGAATTTACCAAATTTCCCTAAAATCTTATTAGCCTCTGGATATCTACGGCACATATGGTATTTTTATAAATTTATTAATTCGGTTATCCCCCATTAAAGTGGTGAAATTTTCCAATAACATTTTTAATTTTTGTTTCTTAATTTATTAATCCGTTTACAATTTCTGGATCGCAACCGTTATATTTCGCTATATCGTTGATTTACTTTGCTTTTTCATTGTATCTTTCAGTGGATAATCATAAACACAACAATATATTAACTAAAAATCCAAACCTACCCGCTTTGTGCTTACTGCACAGTTATATAGCGAGCTGTACATCAGGTTTCTTTCAAAATTACCAGATTGTGAAGCTGTGCTTTTCTAGAAAGAAAAATTTTCAGGGAATTTGTAAATTGAAAATAGCATGCAAGGAGAATATAAAGTGCGGATAAATATTCTCGTCGAAGAGCACCTATGTTAGAAGAAATTCAAATGAAAGTTTCTTTTAACTTTACTCGAAAGAAACTGCCAAACACTGACGTAGAATAAAAAATTGACGAATGTGTTACCAGAAAAGAATCGACGGCCTTCCGATTAGCTCTCGAATATTACCAACTAGGTACTGTGAATGTGTGGATGCAGCCAGTGACTTATTCCTTTACTCTAATTTAATTCGATGAATGACAGATATTAGAAAAAGCATGGAAGCATGGTAGCATGGTAGCAAATACCTATAACATTTCACAGACAGGACGGCAGTAAGGCTGATGGGGGAGGAAGTTTCAGAATGGTATAGATGAAACAATAGAAGGAACCGGAAGCAAAATATTGCTGCAGAATCTGACTAAGGCCAGGAATTTCTCATTACCTAAACAACAAAGTTATATCTTTCTAGTTTTCGCATAACTTATGGATAATAAATAGATATAGGAAATTGTAAGAGTATGAGAGGTATTCGTAAATACTGCAAGGGGATAGTTCGTTCGAGTATCAGAATAATTCATGTTCAATTTCGGTTGGTATCTAATCAAGAATTCTTACGAAGTTTTAGTAGGTAGATACTTATTTTATTATTTATCTACTTATTGTACTGGTCCAAATGCCCCTGCATTGGTATTTGCCTCTTTACACATGCATATATATCTATATTATATTATATATCTATATTAATAGAATTACAATAAATTTACCTTAGATGAAAATTTCCGGTTTTTGGTAGAAGTACGCTGCTGGGCCCACATACTTCAAATGTATTTCCGCCAATACAGTCAATATTTCTACTCTAGATACACTTTCTATAAACTGTCCCTCGTCCATCACTCAGATGCCTTCCGTCTAACCCGGCACTACTTTTAACACTGCACTAACTAACCTAACATATGCACGTGTATTGTATTCTAGAATATATAATATATTCGATTCCATTCAGTATGCAAACCCCAGCAGTCTTCCTATGCCCTATTCATTCTGACACCAGTAAAATATAAAAGAAATCAGCCTTTCTCTGTCACACCAACCTCATATCGCGGAAAAGGGTTAAGGAAGGAAAGGGTTCTGTTTTGAATTTTAGGAGGAGACTAATTTAAATTTTATGTAGGTACACTGTAAAAACTGCGGAAATTTTATGGACTAGATTTTGATTCACACAGTGGTTGGATCGAGAACTTTGTCGTAAATTCACTATGAACTCTTAATAAGTTAACCCCATACGCCAAAAGACAGTGACACAGTAATTAAACTCGACACGTGCTTCGCTGGCAGCGTCAGCATCCTCAGGAGTTGAATATTAATCTAAATCTAAACTTACACCACATTGCTAAAAATACCACCCCTCCACTACTGAAGTAAAATGAATCGATAAAAATTTATACGGTTTCTTAGAACTTTTGGAACATAAGAGCAATAAAATTGGTTTCTTAGAACTGGAGGGTATTTATGACTACTCTTAATTCTATTTACCTGATTTGGAATCGGACCATAATTATTGTTAAGACAACTACGTTTATTTTTATATATCGCTATACTTTCCAAGGCGTTTAAATCAAATTTATTATTTCCTGGTTTTAAGAGTTTGAGATTATTGAATTCATGGCCCGTTTCCAATGCGTGCGACGTCATGCTAGACTTATATGTACGGCTGTATTTGTAATGAGCTTGATGCTCCTTGAAGCGAGTTAAGATAGACCGTGTTGATTGCCCGATATATTTTTTGTCGCTATTTCGTAAATTCCCGCTTTATCTTTCGCATTTCCAAGTAGATTTTGTAAATTGTTGCTCGAAGTGTGAACCACTGAAGCCTGCTCTCCCGAAAATCGTATTCATACCTCTAGTTATCTGCGGTACATATGCTATTTTTATAAATTTAGTAATTTTTTATACCCATTTAAAGTGGTGGAATTTCGCAATAGCATTTTAAATTTTCTGGATAGAAACCGTTACATCTCGCTATATCTAAAACCCAACTGAAAGATGAGCTCCCATGGGTCGAGTGTGTAGGACAAAGCACCGTACTGATGAGTCCCAAAAGGACGAAACCAGTGGTCTACGGTTTTCCACTCGGTTTTCCATTCACATTCGAAACATGCAATATTGAAAAACTTCTAAAATACACAAGACTACTGCTGGTAGAGCAGGAAAGTACGTAGAGATCTAAGGATTTCCAAGCCCAACGATAGGTATGTTTGGGGTACCATCCCGTATAAGATCTCCTAGTATACAAAAATTTGGATTTGCCCGAGGAGTAGTTGTTCGTACGGTCCAGTACCACTTAAGGTTTTGTAAGTTTTTGAAAATCTTTAATCTTTATTCCTTGAAAACTATAATTTGTTGTAGGTTAGGTATAAGCTTTTTTATGCATACCATCCGCTACAAACGTCGTCAGCAGGTAGGTACCGGAATAATGATTTAAATGTGGCATACGTAAGCATAACGGCATAGCAAAGGTGGCAGGACATTCATTGTAACAGTGTAAAATGTGTTCAACTATTTTGTAAGTTCGAGATACACAGATAACTAAGCCTTTTGTGTTGCGACCCAAATATTTGATTGAAGGTATACGGTGGGTCTTGATTTATGCGAGTCCTAAAAACTAAATTTTAATTTTGCAGGTAAAGGGTTCGATGCGACACAATAAACGACATTTTAGCTTCCGGTTTTACGACAAGGCTGCTCTAGATTTTATATCCGGAACGGGAAAGAGCACAGTTTCTTTTGACGGGGTATATCGATATTCGAACTTTGAGTACGTAATTTGTATATCTGGTAACATAATACTCCACGCTGTGTATCTAGGGCAATCCGTTACATTTCCTTAATCTGCAACATATATTTTTACCGTTTGAAAGATACTGCCGATAAAATGTTAAAACGATACGTGATTCACCCCCACGTTCGGCTAAGAAAAATGGGATGTTCCAGACGAGCGGAAAACCTTTTGGAATTTATTCCGAAGGGCCACCGTATCAGGGTCAGATTAAAATTATCACCCTTTCAGGCGGCTGAATTATTTACTTCTTTACCCCTGAATAATGAAAGTTACAGTTAACATTCGATAAATTATGTTCATTTCCTCAGAACAGTAATTTGGGATATGGAAAGCGATAACTTTTCGTCTAGTAGAAAATATTTAACTTCACATCCAGACAATTTTGGAGTTTACTCCTTAAGAATCGATTTTCAGTTATGGCCCGCGGAAATTTTATGAGGAGTAAAATCAAGCGTTACGTTACCTGTCAAATTGAAATTATATACATATGTATCTATGGATACGGCTGTTTATGTCTCACTGTATAGAGCATGGAAATAGTGAAAATAGAGTGGCATAGAGCAGATATGACAGTTGGCGTTGTAAAGTCAGCATTTGCAGTGTTTGTTCGTTCCTAAAGTTGTTGAATCTTTTGATTTAATATGGAAAACCTAATATTATATACTCCAAATATTTTTTAGTGCCGAAATGTGAATTAACACCTTTTCAAACACCAGGAAAAGTATTTTTTTATTTCATTGCCAGTGGGATCGACGTTTAGCAGATTGTCACTTAATTACTCAATTTATAAACAATTTATATTTTGATGTAGTTGGGACATTTTCGAACATAAACCATCTGATAAATACACATTTGGGTATAAAAATGACATTCGCGTGTACCCTATAATCAAGTGATTGAACAAGTCAAATATGATCATATCTCCTATAAAATGTATTAAAACTTCTTTTTATGAGGTAGATACGATTTATATGGGGCTCGGACACCAACGAGTGATCTATATTTTAAGTTGCAGAAAATCGAATTGATGCGTAACGAATTTAGAAATTATGTAACTATTTTCCATACACAAAATGCCAGCCTGCATTCAAACGAAGGGGTTAGTTCGAAATTCATTTGAATAAATAAAATTCTACGCAACACCTTTTGGTGCAGGTAGTCCAACAAATAGTAGACAATAAAAAATAATACAGTCAATGCTATAAACTAGGAATAACTGTTGGGGCAACTAGATCCTAGAACACTCCTATTTTATCAAGATCCGTCAAGTTGCCATAGAGTGGTACTCAAAACGTGTCCTGCGGAGCCATTGAGGACGTTAGGAAGCGTTATTCGAAAACGATTTTATCTAAATTGAGATTCGGGCATCGGAGTGGAATTTGAGAATTGACGAATGGAACATAATTAAAATTACCGTTGTCTATAGTAACTCAATTGCTCAGAATTCACATTTTCTTGTCAGAGGTTATTGTACAGTAATTATAGTTGCCAAAAAAGTGTCAAACATCAAACTTAGCTTGAAATCAGGTATAACGAGTGCAAAAATATTACTAAACAAAATTAGCTCAGTAAAACAATCAGCGTCAACAATTAAACAAGGTAAAGGAAATTTAGAGTACATTACATTAATGTGGAAGCAGTTAATTCACTATTCTGCTGCTTGCAGTAATTGAATCCTCCGACACTTAATCTTCCAAACAACAGCCACGCTTCATTAATAAACACTAAAAATAAAGAGCTTTGTGTCCCATAAAAGCCTTAATTCATAAAATGGTTAACAGCGTCGTAAAGTTGTAAGTCGAATAGTTTTAGAGCGCATATAACACGACTTATCATGGATATGTACTAAAATGGGGTGGCGCCGTTTTAATTTCCTCTCTTCCCCACAATCAGTGGAATATTCTAGTTTTGCTCTATGCAGTGCAGTCGTCATCAAAACACCAAAACAGGAGACATAGACTATTAAACTTGGAACACATTTTTTCATATTCTGTATAAGTAACGGCAAGAATATTGTGTTTAGTGCGGTTGAAAAGACGGAGATGTCGTTGCCCAACTTTTCAGGTATTTTGACAATAATAAAGCGAACTGTAAATAATTTATTATATACAGGATTGTCCCACGCAAGCGTATTTCCTTCGTAAATCCACTACCTTTAGAAATACGGAAAAACTACAAAGTACAAAAGTTGTTTTTATTTGTAAACTGCATGTTTTACAATTATTTTCAAAGATGACGGACTTCCGGTTACAGCGGAAATAGATACTAACTTCGATATTTTTAATGGAATAGGTATATAAGTACCCTTTATACTATTGCTTTGTTAAATTTCTTATTGAATTTTAGGGTCACTTTGTTAAAAGCTCTTTCAACTAACACGTACCGTTTGGTGGTAATTCGACAGTTTTTCGAGAAATTCGACGTTTCCTGTGTTTAAAAAAATTAATGATATCTCGGAAACTAAATTAGATAGAAAGTTGTTTGTTCAAATATTGCATGTTTTGAATGTGTATGGAAAACCGCAGACCCTGGTTTCGTCCTTCTGGGACTCATCAGTACGGTGCTCTCCCCTACACACTCAAACCATGCAATTTAGCTTGCTATATATGCTGCCGCGCTCTGGACAGATATCAGCAAGTGACAACTACTTTGAGTAATTATCTAGTATTAATTAGTGGTACTGGACCGTTCGAACAACTACTCCTCGGGCAAATACCCCGCCAGGCATTGAATTATAGAACTAAATCCAGATTTTTTGTACTACGAGACGTTTCAGACTGCTACCCCATCTAAGATGGCTTTGAAACAATCCTAATTTGTCTCCATGTACGTACGTGCTTTTAAGCAGGTCTTTGTTCAAATATTGCATGTTTTGAATGTGTATGGAAAACCGCAGACCCTGGTTTCGTCCTTCTGGGACTCATCAGTACGGTGCTCTCCCCTACACACTCAAACCATGCAATTTAGCTTGCTATATATGCTGCCGCGCTCTGGACAGATATCAGCAAGTGACAACTACTTTGAGTAATTATCTAGTATTTATTAGTGGTACTGGACCGTTCGAACAACTACTCCTCGGGCAAATACCCCGCCAGGCATTGAATTATAGAACTAAATCCAGATTTTTTGTACTACGAGACGTTTCAGACTGGACCGTTCGAACAACTACTCCTCGGGCAAATACCCCGCCAGGCATTGAGTTATAGAACTAAATCCAGATTTTTTGTACTACGAGACGTTTCAGACTGCTACCCCATCTAAGATGGCTTTGAAACAATCCTAATTTGTCTCCATGTACGTACGTGCTTTTAAGCAGGTCTTTGTTCAAATATTGCATGTTTTTAATGTGTATGGAAAACCGCAGACCCTGGTTTCGTCCTTCTGGGACTCATCAGTACGGTGCTCTCCCCTACACACTCAAACCATGCAATTTAGCTTGCTATATATGCTGCCGCGCTCTGGACAGATATCAGCATGTGACAACTATTTTGAGTAATTATCTAGTATTAATTAGTGGTACTGGACCGTTCGAACAACTACTCCTCGGGCAAATACCCCGCCAGGCATTGAGTTATAGAACTAAATCCAGATTTTTTGTACTACGAGACGTTTCAGACTGCTACCCCATCTAAGATGGCTTTGAAACAATCCTAATTTGTCTCCATGTACGTACGTGCTTTTAAGCAGGTCTTTGTTCAAATATTGCATGTTTTTAATGTGTATGGAAAACCGCAGACCCTGGTTTCGTCCTTCTGGGACTCATCGGTACGGTGCTCTCCCCTACACACTCAAACCATGCAATTTAGCTTGCTATATATGCTGCCGCGCTCTGGACAGATATCAGCATGTGACAACTACTTTGAGTAATTATCTAGTATTAATTAGTGGTACTGGACCGTTCGAACAACTACTCCTCGGGCAAATACCCCGCCAGGCATTGAATTATAGAACTAAATCCAGATTTTTTGTACTACGAGACGTTTCAGACTGCTACCCCATCTAAGATGGCTTTGAAACAATCCTAATTTGTCTCCATGTACGTACGTGCTTTTAAGCAGGTCTTTGTTCAAATATTGCATGTTTTGAATGTGTATGGAAAACCGCAGACCCTGGTTTCGTCCTTCTGGGACTCATCAGTACGGTGCTCTCCCCTACACAATCAAACCATGCAATTTAGCTTGCTATATATGCTGCCGCGCTCTGGACAGATATCAGCAAGTGACAACTACTTTGAGTAATTATCTAGTATTAATTAGTGGTACTAGATAATACTCAAAGTAGTTGTCACTTGCTGATATCTGTCCAGAGCGCGGCAGCATATATAGCAAGCTAAATTGCATGGTTTGAGTGTGTAGGGGAGAGCACCGTACTGATGAGTCCCAGAAGGACGAAACCAGGGTCTGCGGTTTTCCATACACATTCAAAACATGCAATATTTGAACAAAGACCTGCTTAAAAGCACGTACGTACATGGAGACAAATTAGGATTGTTTCAAAGCCATCTTAGATGGGGTAGCAGTCTGAAACGTCTCGTAGTACAAAAAATCTGGATTTAGTTCTATAATTCAATGCCTGGCGGGGTATTTGCCCGAGGAGTAGTTGTTCGAACGGTCCAGTACCACTAATTAATACTAGATAATTACTCAAAGTAGTTGTCACTTGCTGATATCTGTCCAGAGCGCGGCAGCATATATAGCAAGCTAAATTGCATGGTTTGAGTGTGCAGGGGAGAGCACCGTACTGATGAGTCCCAGAAGGACGAAACCAGGGTCTGCGGTTTTCCATACACATTCAAAACATGCAATATTTGAACAAAGACCTGCTTAAAAGCACGTACGTACATGGAGACAAATTAGGATTGTTTCAAAGCCATCTTAGATGGGGTAGCAGTCTGAAACGTCTCGTAGTACAAAAAATCTGGATTTAGTTCTATAATTCAATGCCTGGCAGGGTATTTGCCCGAGGAGTAGTTGTTCGAACGGTCCAGTACCACTAATTAATACTAGATAATTACTCAAAGTAGTTGTCACTTGCTGATATCTGTCCAGAGCGCGGCAGCATATATAGCAAGCTAAATTGCATGGTTTGATTGTGTGGGGGAGAGCACCGTACTGATGAGTCCCAGAAGGACGAAACCAGGGTCTGCGGTTTTCCATACACATTCAAAACATGCAATATTTGAAAAAAGACCTGCTTAAAAGCACGTACGTACATGGAGACAAATTAGGATTGTTTCAAAGCCATCTTAGATGGGGTAGCAGTCTGAAACGTCTCGTAGTACAAAAAATCTGGATTTAGTTCTATAATTCAATGCCTGGCGGGGTATTTGCCCGAGGAGTAGTTGTTAGAAAGTTGTTGTTTTGTCTGTTGTGTTAAACACAAAAGAAGTTATCTGCTACGTTGAAAATTTTATTTTAGAAAACATTCATGATATGGGCCATTAAATTTTCTGATTTTTCAAACATTGATATCTTGACTTTTTTAAATGGAACGGTATATTAATTGTGAAAACGCATTAGTCAGATCATCCGAGATATTTCCAAAAATAGCAGAGACCAAAATGGCTTTAATAAAATTGAAAGAGGATAAAAATCTGCGTCTGATGGTGTAAAAATCAAAAATGCAAAAAGTCGAAATATCAATGTTTGAAAAATATCAAATTTAATGGTCCCTAACATGAACTTCCCCGGTTCTCTAAAATAAAGTTTGCAACGTAGCAGATAGCTTTTTTGTGTTTAACACAACAGTCAAAACCACTATTAATTTAAAGCACTGCAAACGTCAAATTTCTGGAAAAAATGTCAAATTACGACTAAACGGTACGTCTTATGTCCAAAAAATTTCAACAACGTGACCCTAAAATTCAATAAGAAATGTAAAAATAGGGTGTTCCGTTTAAAAGATATCCGAAAGGGAGTGAGGCAGGGATGTGCATTATCGCCTCTAGTTTTCAATTTATATACAGGATGGCCCATTAGCGCGGGGACGGTCTATATCTCTTGAACGATTCAAGGCATCTGAATGAAATTTTGTAAGTGCTTAGGAAACCCTATGCCGCATATTGTAAAATTATTTTGGTGTATACGGGGTCTTCACATTTTGCGTAACAAACCAAAGTTAATTTTTTTTAATGGAAACCCCCAATTTTGTTTACATATTCACGTTCCCCACAAAATTTCATGGAAAACAATATACCACATTATGGGGTTTACAGCAGGGGATGTTAAGATATTGCTATTTTAGTGCCAATCTGGACCCATCTTTGTGGCACTACTAACGCCTACTTAACGAAGCAGTCTACGATTTCTTTATCGAACTAGATTCACAGAATATTCTGGTTGCAAATTCTGTTAATACCTTTGCTACAGTACTTTGTATTATACAGGGTGGTCAACATACGCATAATTGAATTTTTCTCAAGAATCTCAAATGGAACATCCTGTATATAAATTGCACATTTAATAGCCAGTTTACTAAGCTCTTAATTGATGCAGGCATTGCCAGGTCTGCGGCTGACAGTTTCTACGGAAATAAAAATTGAAACTTAAAGATTTCAATTTCACTGTTATTTTTTACAATTTTATTCGGATTTCTCCATTTAACTTAAATTTGGATCTGTCCCGTTTTAAATCGATTTAGTTAGGTAACTTTGTTGCGTATTTTGAATTCCTTCTTTCGAAATTTCGAGTTGCTTCAGGACAGATAAATGGTTAAAAGTAGATACAGATTATTAATAAGCTAAATATGACTTTGTAGAGGAAATGTAATTTAAACGAAAAGCTGGACGGAGAACAAATTTATAATGAAAATAATGTTTATTAACAGTGCAATTTTTATGGAAAGTAATTCGAAAACATTGCTTTCCTGAGATAACTGTTTTATTCTCACTTTTTATAGAAGAATCATATTTTGTAGTCAAAATGCAAATCGCCTTGAAATCATCTTATCTGTGATAAACAAAACAGCTCCAACTCGCATCTGTCTAGTTTGAAGGATTTTCTGTATTTTCTTAATTTTTTTATTTAATTTTAGTTCATTTATTTAATTTCAATAAACAATAAAGAGTAGGAGAGATAGGATGGTAGGACACCTTCTAAGACACGAAGGAATAGTTCGCGACATACTAGAGTCAGAGATAGGAATAAAAAGAGGTAGGGGTAGGCCTAGATTAGACTACTGCTCTCAAATAGTTAGGGATGTAGGATGTTCTACTTTTAGGGAAATGCGTAGGTTAGCTCAGGATAGAAAAGAATGGAGGTACGCGTCCAACCAGTCTTCGGACTGAGAACCTTATGATGATGAAACTTGTTCTCGCTGTAGTTATTTGTTTAAATTACAATTACAACATTTCCCACTAATGATAAAAGCCAAATTTATCTCATTAATAATTTCTACTGACTTTAAAATATTTATCTGTTTTGACTTCCGCAAAAACTTCAAATTTGAGAAGATGAACACACAACAAAAGTACGTAACTAAATTGATTTAGAGAGTGAGTGGCTCAAATTTAAGTTTTCTTGGTTCTGGGAGACATTGCGATTTCGAGCTATTTTTATTCTTTTTCTATATTTGTTCACAATAATACTAATTCTTGGTAAGAATATCTTGAAAACTACCCGTTTTAGGCATACGCGGGTAGACTTAATAAAAATTAAATCTATTTTACCTTCAAGAAGTAATTTTGCAATGGGACTTTTTGTGTCAGTGTAAATTCTATTGGCTTAGTTTTGCGCAGAAACCAAATTTAAACATTTTTTTTTGGTTTTGGGTGAAAAAATAGGTGAAATCCGAATAAAATTGTAAAAAAATAGTGAAATTGGAAATTTGTAAGTTTCAATCTTAATTTCTGTAGAAACTGTCAGTCGCAGACCTGGCAATGCCTGTATCAATCAGAAGCTTAGTAAACTGACTATTAAATGCGCAATTAATATACAGGTTATTCCATTTGAAATTCTTGAGAAAAATTCAATTATGCGTATGTTTACCAACCTGTATAATGTAAAGCACTGTGACAAAGGTATTATCAGAATTTGCAAATAGAATAGTCTGTGAATCTAGTTCGTTAAAGAAATCTTTGACAGCTTCTGTAAGTAGGCGCCAGTAGTGTTCACACACCCTGTATATAGAAGATGCGATTAATATTGTTAAAGACAGAATAGCTGCTGGAATTAATAAACAGGACCAAAATATTACTATGCTCAGATTCGCGGATGATATAGCAGTCTTAGCATCCAGCAAAGAAGAATTTATTAGGAAGGGCTCTGAACGAAATGGAATCAGTTTTGAATGAGGGCTATGGTATGAAGGTCAATAAAAAGAAAACCAAAATTTTGGTCTGTGGGGAGCGTAAAAATAGGACTAAAACGGAAATACAAATTGGAAACGAGAAGATGGAGAAAGTCTCAGATTTCTGCTATTTAGGAAGTCAAATAACTCACGATGGTAGGTACGAAACAACTATTATGCTCGGGAATGATAAATTTAGAAACTCGGTAGAGGTTCTTAAAAACGTATGTATGCAGTACGGCATTGTACGGGTGCGAAACATGGACGATAGGAGAAGCGGATAGGAAAAAATGTCTTGCGACAGCTTTATGATGCTGCGAAAGAACAAAATCAACTTGTGTTTTGAGCATACAGTGGTTTGATCGTAAAACCCCACACGCCAAAAGACAGTGACACAGTAATTAATCTCGACACGTGTTTCGCTGACAACGACAGCATCCTGAGGAGGTGAAGATTATTCTAAATCTAAAACTTACACCACATTGCTTAAATAATTCTTAGAACTAGAACATAGTTGCAATAAAGTTTTGGCTTCTTAGAAAAGTGTTAATATTTTTATTAATTTCCAGAATTTAAGAAACAAAAAAATTAATATTAATAATGATACAGTAATAACCAGACAATAAGAATAATGCGGCATATCGATGTAGGTATCGAAAAATATCTCTTACTATGGGCAAACCTTCAATATTCGTAGACACTCAGGTAGCCATAAATGAGAAAAAATATTGCCCTGCTCCCTATCCATCATAATCAATGTCCATTTCTCTGCGTGTCATCTTTTTACTTTAGAAGATACCTGTCTGCTTCTGTTCTCCTGTTCATTCCGTAAGTTTTGAAGTCCTGATCTTTCTTAAGAAATTAATTTTTTATTTGATTTTATATTATTGATTACTAACAGTTGTAGGTTTCGTTTAGGGGTTCAACAAAAATACATGCTTTTATCCTTGAAGAAGTTTCAGATATGTGCAAATGATTTACCACTTGAGTGGATTTTGATACTAAAATATTAGGCGTTGTACTGAAACATTCCTTCTCGATCGGTCTAAATACGAACTCTAAACTTACAATAGTACGGCATGCTTCGCTTCAACTAATTAAACTTTCTAACTAGCTCGGCTAAGCTGAACATTGTACCTAGCAAGACAGGCGGTAGGGTGCACTACGTGTGTTCACGCTGCCCCTTTCCTCGTACAATATCCGCCCACCGCCTACCAAAATTTCCCCAAAAGACCCCTTTATCCTCATAGCTTCAGGGTACTGTCAGTTCTCTATCGGAGGGATCCTTTACTAAGGCATTGTTTTGCATTGTTTATAATATGAGATGAGTAATGATATGTATATGTTTAGGTAAATTGGAGAGAACTCTCTCATGCTTTGAGATGGTGGTTTCAGAATACAGACCAATATTTGCGCTTCAATCAAATGCAAATTTAATTTTCATTTGGCGAGATTCCGCTGTCGCCAAATAATAAATAAAGCAGGAATTATTTCAAGCGCTCTTGCACTTTTGCCTTTCTAGGTTCTAGGTGCTCTGGAGAACATACCGAACTAACTCTTTATTATTAAAAATCAAAATAGGTACGTTTAGATTGTTTCTTTATCTTTTTATAGCCTAAAATTGCTACAACAAATATACTATTGTGCGGGAAGAAAATGTTGTAAGCTAGGTACAGTGAAAAAGCACCTGATCTCTGTAGCATACGAACCTTTTGTCTGTATGTCCGAGAGAAAAATATTTAGTTAGTTTTAGTTATAAAATATTATCGATCGAGCACAAGTCATTCCTTTTGGAATCATATATTTACAAAATGGCAGGAAACTAGATAATGGAGAATTGTCTTATCGAGCCCATCGAGATTCTCTCTATCAAGACATTTTATGAAAAATTTAGTAACTGCGTTTATCTATTTCGAGAAGATGAATCTGTGGCGTGCAGTACCTGGGATACGGTAATGTGCACGTCAACGTGGGGTTGACACAGGTATAGACAGCGTCTAGTTTAGAACTGTGTATTTTATTATTATTACTACACAGGTTATTTTTACTAGATCATTTACAAATACGTGACCTAGTCAACTGTAACAGCTGCCTTTTCATTTCTTCTGTTCTTCAGGTAGTTTTTCAGATCTTCCAAATTGGCGGAAAGCCAAAGGCTTGCCTCTGGCAGATGTGTCCTCTTTCTTTACGAAGAAACATACTCGCCTTTTGAAGGTGCCCTTTTTGGCATATTTTGTTAGAAGCAGGTTGTAAGTACTTCTTTATCCGAAAATATAGTGCTTTTAAATAACTTTAATGATGAACCTAAGAGGATTGCTGATGTCAAGACTCGTACAAGTGGTAACAAGAAAATGTCTTTATTATTCTCTCTGGGTAGAGTTCTGTCAAATGTGACTAATTTGCAAATTATTTGTTAGACGAAATGCCGTTAGAAGCCATCTTCATCTCCCTGCTTACCGCTTTACTTGGAAAATTGAATTATGTCACTAGAAATGGTCCAGTCCTAAAATGAGGGAAGAGTTTGAGCTAGCATTACCTAGAAAGTTTAAAAAACAATAAAGTACCAGGTTTAGACGGATTGCAGGCAGAAATTTTAAAGTGCAGGTCAAGAGGTAAGAGGGCGTTTATTTAAACTGGTTAGGTTACCAGACAGATGAGATTCCAGAAGATTACAAATGGAACGCTTTGCTGAAAAGGAAACGCGCGGATATGTGTGAAAATTCTAGGACGATCAGTTTAGCTTCCCATGCACGCGTCAAAAATTTTAACTAGAATTGTTCATATAAGGATGGAGAAAAAGGGGTGGAAGAAATATTAGGAGAACATCAATTTTGGATTTAGGCGAAGTAGAGAAACACTCTAGGCCATTCTAGCTTTACGAGTAATATATAGAAAAAACAATCCAATAGGGAAGGAGCCCATATACAAAATTTGTAGATTTAGAAAAGGCCCTCGAGAGGGCTAAGGCATGAAGATCAATAAAAAGAAAACCAAAATTTTGGCATGTAGGGGGTGTGAAAATAGGACTAAAACTAAAATGAGAAGTCGCGGATTTCTGCTACTTATGAAGTCAAACAGCTCGCGACGCGACGGTAGGAGCACTAGGGGTTGAAAACAAGGAATAGCGCAGGACCGAGTTGCCTTTTAAAAAAAGAAACGACAGTTATGCTCGGGAACGGTTAATGCAGAAACTCGGAAGGTACTCTTAAAAACGTATGTATGGAATGCGGTATAGTACGGGTGCAAAACTTGGCCAATAGGGGAAGCGGATTGACAAAGAATAGAAGTGGTGCTACAGACACACGATGAAGCTACCGTGGCTAGAGAAGGTTAGCAATCAGAAAGAGTTGGGTAAAAGCGAGAGGTAAGGAAGACAATAAAGGATAGAAGAAATAGGATGATAGGACACCTTCTTAGACACAAAGGAATAGTTCCCGACATACTAGAGTCGGAGATAGGAATAAAAAGAGGCACGGGGAGGCCCAGATCAGACTACTGCACTCAAATAGTTGGGTTAGCTCAAGCTAGTAAAGGATGTAGGTACGTGGCCAACCAGTCTTCTTTAATACTTTTGGTATAAGCTGTTTGGTAATATGATTACATTTTATTGACACCAAGGTAACCAGACTTTAAATTTGCTTCCAGTAAGCAACCTTATTTTTAAACTTTAAGCAGTAAAATAATTGTTAGTAAAAAATAAAGTTTTGCTTGCATACAAATTATTATTTATCAAAACATATCATTGTTAAAAATAAGAAATACTCATAGTCGAGCCTTAAGAGTAGCACCCATCTCTAATTACACTACGGCATATGCCACCCAAGGAGCGTTAAACGTGTTGCCTACAAATAGGGGTTAACTGTACCCCACGTTTTGAATACAGACCCAGAGAAGCCGCAACAACTGAACTAAACTGCTCTGCAGAATCTTAGAACGTTGCGGTTCCCAAGTTAAAGCACAGCCTAAGGAGAGGAACTTAGTTAAAATTAATTTAGGTCCAACAGAATTGCGCGCAGGCGGCGGCCATCTTGAACGCGTGTGGTAGCAACGTGTGTGCTTCTATTTAATTACCGAAGTCCTTGCTAAATTAGAGGGGCAGGACTGGGTTGGAATCCATTATTATACTCCTTTGACTGAATTAGTGGAAACTGTTACGTTTCGATCGATCGTGAAATCCTTGCCGAGGGAGTAATTAGAAAATTAGTGTTTTTAATTAAAAGGACAACCCCGCCTTTCTTACACACGTTTGCGTTAAAGCAGTTGTTATATTCTGTTTGAACCACTTATTAAACTATTAAATGAATAAGGTTCAAGTAGACGTTTGTCGGGTAAGTTTAAACTTGCTAAATGAAGTGCGTGGCAAAATTTTTGAGGATTCCAAAATAATAAACAAAATTAAATTTCATGTTATAAGTAAAAGTTCTTCTTGTTCCCGTTAAAGAAGATTTATAATATATTTGTTATTTATTTCAATAAAAGTTAGTTTTAATGTAAATATCTTTCGTGGCCCGAGGCTTGGGTAAAGAATTTAGCAATAGTATATTATACACGAGTTTATAATGAATGCTATAGCTATAGCTAATAGCATCATTATAACGAGTTGTATACTATACTTTGTCCACGACTATCAAAACAGATTCCCAGAAAGAATTTACCTTCATTTCCCTTCTCCAGTATAAGAAAGATTCATACATACGCTCTCAGGTATAATTTTCTTGGTTTTTTGGGCAATGAATCTAATGAGGCAAGTTCTGCAGCTTCTTTTATTGCTGGTGCTGTTAAAGAAACCTCGTTTTCACTCTCACTACTCATTATATCTTCTTTTTTAGAATATGCATTTCAAATTAAAAGCAAACCATGCTGATTTGACGTTTCAATTTGAACTGACACATCGCGATCGCGGCCTACTAAATAAATGTAAAAAAGGGTCAAAGCAATGTTCCTATTGGTGTAGTGAATAATATTCATTAATCACTGCAGTGATTAATGTATCTAATTATGATTGAAGAAACACAAGTATAAAGAGTATATTATAAGATAGTCGTGGACAAAAATATTTATATCTGTCAATGCCACATAATGACTTATACACACGATGAAAGCAATTCATAATCGATTTGCTTAACTGGTGACCGGTTCGAATTCGGGTGGGACCTGTTAGTAATTCGTCTCGTAAATTTTGCTGGTTCACAATTTAGGATAAGCTATGGGTGTCGTATCAACTCTACAGTTGACTTTAAAAGCTGTTGAGGAAACGTTAAAACCACAAATAAGAAAAGGTACCCGGCGCCTCCACCATATCTTGAAATATCTAAATCAGGTACACAGGGCTGGTAAACCCTAAAAACATATTAGGTTAGATCTTAAAATACAAATTTGACTTCCATATGAGATATGCAGCAATCAATTTTCTCTTTGAAATTGCCGAGCACCAATTTCTCGGGTGTCATGTGAATTAGGCAAACCCAGCCATCGTCCCATAATACATGTAGACACATTTCTACGTTCTAAATAGTAATGTAGTGTATTATCTTCTCTCTAGAATTCACGATCAATTTGCGAAATGTCAACAATATTCATCTCCACTCCCATAATCATAACTTAAGAGAGCGCATAGAGAATTACTAAGAACAACATCAACGCTCGGAAAATTTGCATTTATCTCGCTACATTATTGCAGACATTATAAAACATTTAAACGTCTCGACAGTGACCCATTTTTCTGGAGCTCTGTTAATGAAAATCAGAACTGAGTCAAGGCGAAGGATGCAATTAAAAATCGATCCAGACACTCTCTGCGCTCTCTTTTCTTTTAGATTTTACTTTCTCCGCGAGAGCAGCGGTAAATAATGGCACATTCAACAGTTTGTTTCTCATCAGCATTTTATTATTTTTAGGAGAAACTTTCGGGCGCTTCATTTTAACACTGAATTTTCCACTACGTTTTATAAACTGTAGCTAGAAGGCACTGCATCGAGTAAACTTAACACAATGTTAAAAAAATAATACTTTTTCAGTTAAATTCGCATTTTTGCGTAACTCGACGGAAAGGTTATAAGCTTTAAGTCACTAGGCTTTGAAATAATTAAGATTTGAAGTTGTCAGCATTTTGTTTCTTCGCTTAGTCCTTATTTTTAATTGCTTCTTGTCTTGCAGCAACAACTGCGATTGCAATCGAGTACCTACCAAAAAATTGTGGAGTAAGTTGTACGACTTCGCGGTTTCAGTCACAGAAAAGTTGCAGCCAACATAATTGATATACCTGAAATTACTGCTAGAGATATAATACATATGTACTTCCTGAATGTTAGGAGAAGCGATGATATCTAATGACATTGCTTATTATTACAACAATGTAATGTTAAATGAAATATAAAATTTTACATGGGTGTCTTGTAGGTATAGAGTATTGAAGGGCATTGTCAAAATCTTCGTATTCCTTTCGCGAAATTAAAAATATTACACCGCCTTAAATACGCTTTAGATGGGCCAACTAAATTAAAATTAGTCAAGTCCTTGACATATCCATGTAACTTTTTTGTATTGCTCTATAGTCTACACTATGATTTCTGAACCGGTACTTAGAAGTCCAAACTTCGGAGATTTCTAAACTCTTGCTTTGAATTTGGTTAGGTATAACGTTCCCTGAGTACAAAAATATCGCCTTATACTTGCCTAAATAGATTAAATGAATTAAATGTAAATTTAAAAAACCATGTTTGTGTATTTCTGTCCAAGTTGCTAGGTTGCTACACACTCAGCGTCCATGATGTTTGTTGGAATACGGTACTTGAGCTAGTTCATGAATTATAATAAAATTGTTTTAAACCCATAGCAATTGAAATATTAATCACCTTCCACAGCAACAAACCCACTTTCTTGGCATTTATTGTAAGATAATTGGTAATAAAAATAAGTCGGAATTTCAAACTAGTTCCCTATATTCGAGTGCGTTCTCATTGGTGTGACGTCACGCATAAGTGTCATGGCTTCCTCAACATGGTGGCTATTTATTTACGTATTTAGTTGTCACAGTCCTTGAGTTTCCTTTTTCTGTAACTGATTAAAAGTGTTATAAGTGATATATTTCCAGTGTAATAGATTTGTTTAACTGGTAATTATGACGGAAGAAGAATATTTTAAAGTTCAGTTAGATAATTTACCGAAAATGGATTCCTTCTTGATCGCTGAATTCTTTGCCAAAATACTTCGTATACGTCAACTGAAGTTCATGGAATAGAGGCTGAGAGCAGTAGCGGCTGGTAATGATGGGCTCTAGGGCGCCGCCCTCCTAAAGATTTCTAAAAGAAAATTAAACAAAATCGCGTAACGAATTTTCAGCCTTTTAATATTTATCTACCTAATACTTAACTATAATAAAATATAATATTTTTATCTATTTAACGCTGGAATGAGTGGAGAGATGTGCGGATGCGCTAACTGGCACGCCTAGAGTACATAATACAAGGCTGGTGCGAATCAACTTCCCGCCAGAATTGACTGAACATATAACAATGAACATTGGTGGTGAATCCTCCCCTTGCCTGCCTACTTCGTTCAAATTTGTATTATCGTTCTGCAATGTATCTTTGGGGCGGCCCAAATGTAGTAAAAGCGAAGTACAGTACAGGAGAATAAATACATGTTGTTAAGTTATAAGGTTATAACATACAGCAGTAAAGGTGGCGTGGTGGATGGAGCATGGTCTTAGTTAATCAGTAGGCCCAGGTTCTATCCCCTAAGTGGTTAGTTTTCGCTTCTAATTGTGCTATTCCATATATTTAAGCAGCAATGAGGTGTTTTAAATAAAATTTTTGAAATCTCTTGGGACGCAATATTTTTCATGTTGATTGATTTAAACAAATTCAAATACTGATTGAAACATTATCTTTCAAATAGGGTAGTTTTATGAAGTGAATGACACACATTCATTGTCCCAATTTCTGGTATCAAACAGATGCTCAGTATAATGTACTTGGAAAGCGGATGGTCGCGTCTCGCCGAGTCAAGTTTTATTTGGTGTTTTTGTGCTAGTATTTTTGCTAGTATTTTTGCACTTGGGCACAATACACCATATGTAATAACTAATAAGTATTTTTAGACATTTCGATACGCTATCGCCAATATAACGCTGGCAGACACAAAAAACTCAAACTCCTCTGAATACAGTTGTTGCTTGCAGTTTGGTTTCCACGGGCCCGTTGCACTATTTACTTATGGATGATGTCACACGCAACACATGCTGGCCGAAAGCGTTTTGCCCCACATAAAGTGGCGCACAATAAACAAATGTAATATAATTATAAATATGGGCAGTAAAAACAATTTTTGTTGTAACCTGGCTCATTTGAGCCTGGTGCATTAATTAACGTCATATAATTTTTTTTTCGCAAGTACCCTAATACTAACATTCAGGTCCGATATATATATTGTTAATGTAAGACTAAATAATTTTACGATACCACAACAGAGGAAATTGAAATTTGAGGGTTATTTCTCCTATAGGGTAGTTCTCTTCTTAAATAAGATATTTCAATTTCTGGATACCTATGCCTTTTGCGACATAAAGAGATTGTAGAATTGCGTGAATCTTTTTGCTTTTATATTATTTATCTTTTTCTACTAAATTTTGGAATATTTAATTTTTCTAAGGGTCTCTCTATGAAGTAGCAAAAGTTTCCAAAACAAACAAGTAAATAAGAAGAAAACAAACATCAGTGCATTAGCTGAGTATATGTTTTTAAGTCTGAGGGCATATTAAGCATAGAATACTTTACTCTCCTAAATTCAAAGTCAGATACCAGATACCTACTTCATCTCTTGGGACATGAAACAAATTAAGCTGCCGAAAGAAGGACTCTAGCAATTTAAACCCTACTAAATATACAGTCTTAAATTACATAATTAATGAAAGCCACCCAGTATTCTTTAGAGCTTGGATAAACTACATTACGTTTGACATCCTTAATGAAAAGTTTGCACGCACAAAACGTCAACTTAAAAAGTTAGTAAACATCAAACGAATAATTGCAAAGAATTAGTATTTGATGCAGTTAAGCGGCGGAAAACTTGTTAAAGGAGGCTAATTTTAATTTTATAGCGTTGGCTAAGAGCCGGAATAATTATAATATTAGGACCTTTAGTCCCGTTTTCCAGGTTACATTCCTTGCATGTCAAAAGAGGCTGTGTGCTGTTAAAATGTATAACTACGCTACTCCAGGCAGTTAAATTTTGTTTTAAATTAAATGCTAAGGCCACAAACTCTTTTACAATGTACTGGCTTAATTAGAATGCTCTTAATTACTTTCATAAATCGTTATGCTGAAGCTAAGTCAACAATTTTGTTCGTCGGACTTAATTTTATTTATTTAAAGTTAAATATAGATGTTTCAAAAGATTATCATTAATATATAATTTCCTCCAACTCTTTCCGTTCTCAGTGATGTACAGTTATACCGGAAGAAGACTTGTCCATCCGAAATGGAAGGTGCGTGTTACTTTCGCCTGGTGGGTAGATTGCAGGCTTGATATATTTCTTGTGTGGGATGTTGCCTACCTTAGGGATATTTAGTTCGCCCATCCACAAGCACATCACGTCCAGGTATTTTTGATTTGAATTTTACAATGTGCAAGTTCTGTGTAGGTGATTCGAAAAATAAAGGGATTGGTTTGCTTCCGTTTTAATTCGAATGTTTAGAGCACTAAATTGCAAATATGGAGTTTTACACCTTTTCCCTTTTCAGGCGTGCATAAAAGGCCTATAGTAGTTCAATCTTCCTCAAACTTAGGCATCCACAATTCTCCAGAAAAATCACTAATAATTGTGTGTCAAATAAAAAGTACGTCTGAAGTACTGCAAGTTTTCAAATCATAAAAGAAATAAAATTGGAAAATATTAAATTATTTAATTTGTATTTAACTTTCGACCTGATTGCTTCGGCAATGGCGGTTTATATCGCTCCTGTATTTACGCTGCGGCTTTGCTTTTATTTCAAATTTAATATAGCCTTACAACCTTTACCTTTTCATTCAATACACCGCCTACTACGAAACCTTTAAAGGGAGTAAGGAATTGGAAAACATTATGTTCGCATGGCATAAAGTTCAAACTCGCCAGTAGGCACGGTGACGTTGATTCAGTGAGGGTGAATTAATATGATCCTATTAGGTAAGGGGTACCAAATAGCAGTGACCGGAAGTGATACGCCCACACACAACGAGGACTCCCGAATATATTCGTGTTCGACTACATAATCCTTGATATCGGGCTTGGAAGGATTCAGCCATCTCTTAATTGAATGTACTGTACACTCGGAAGGAAATTTGGTTGCTTCGTATTTGCGATAATTCCGCCATATAAAACTTATTGTACTTATTTACTTTTTAATTCTGATTCTAATTATCGCCTTTAAATGTTAAGCATTTCCTTTTAAACTGGCTATTTGAAATACATTTACGTACCTATGAAATTAATACTTTTAGGAATTTTTGCTGCATGGAAAGTTGTTGGTTCCAATTTGATTCGCATTATGCAACTTCATATATACAAAGGCTCCATCATACCTGGATGCATACCCGGCAGGGGAAATAGGTACATCTCAAAGTGAATAAGACAAGTGTAGCGCCCACAGATTAGAGACTTAGCGCCTCCCATGCACACAGTAGAGGAAAAGGTGAATAGTATTTGTCCGAGCTTTGGCAAGAGAAGCGAATTGGGAGAGGGGAATCGGGCCGATTTTCCATATTTCGCGCGTAGGAAATGCGGTGCGCTCAAAATGTATCATGTCATAACTCCCTCAAAAATTGTCTTATCGAGTTGCAATTTTTTTAAAATTACTTCTTAAACTCTCAGGATGCTCACGAAATCTTTCAAATTGCAATTACATAATTACTTTTCATTCCGCTTTGCGATTTTCGAGACGTTGTCTTTTTGGTGCAGCGGAATTTTCACCTATCGAGGAACGGTGCTCATTTTTAGAATTTGGACAAACTTCCGGCGGTAATGTTGTAGAGAAAGGATTGAATTTTATTTTACACCAAGATTCAATTCATTATCTCGCATAGAAAAAAAGTTATGGCGATTTGAACACGATAATCGTTCTGAGCGCCTAACTCTTGAAGTCAGTAGCGTGCGATAACGAAACGGTTACAGCATCAATCTTTAGGAGACTATACATGTGTGCAGACGTATTTGGTTTTATTTTATAAGTATTCGCCGTGTGATGAGAATATCAAAATGGGACAATAATGTGTAGTGCCTGATTGTGTTTCGGGTTATGCAACGTGCCAGGAAAAGGTTGCTACTGACGCGCTCAGAACGATTATCGTGTTCAAATCGCCATAACTTTTTTTCTATGCGAGACAATGAATTGAATCTTGGTGTAAAATAAAATTCAATCCTTTCTCTATAACTTTACCGCCGGAAGTTTGTCCAAATTCTAAAAATGAGCATAGTTCCTCCATTGGTGAAAATTCCACTGCACCAAAAAGACAACGTCTCGAAAATCGCAAAGCGGAATGAAAAGTAATTATACAATTGCAATTTGAAAGATTTCGTGGGCATCCTGAAAGTTTAAGAAATAATTTTAAAAAAATTGCAACTTGATAAGGCAATTTTTGATGGAGTTATGACATGATACATTTTGAGCGCGCCGCATTTCCTAGGCACGAAATATGGAAAATCGGCCCGATTCCCCTCTCGCACTTCCCTTCTCTTGCCAATAAGCTCGGACAAATACTACTCACCTTTTAGCGGCAAGTCGGTACACTTGTCTTATCCACTTTGGTACATCCAACGTGCCGTCAGGGCCTTAGTTATATATAAAATTATTTATGTTTCTTTCAACCCTAAACTAGGTATTTCTAAGTGATAATTTTGCTGTTGATTTGAAAACGTTGCATTATCCGAGTATAATTTGTACTTAGTTCAAATATGGACCATATTATGATGCAGCTCCATTTACAAGGAGTTGTATACCTGATTGTATGGATAATAGGTAATGAATTATGTAAAAAATAGCCTGTATAAAAGGCACAACAGAAGAAATACTCTTACGTGTGAACCCCGTATGTCGCATTATTACCATAACATTATCTGCCATATTACTATAGGTATACCGAAATTATGTATTATTTCTATACTACAACAATAAAGAATACCTACCCATCTGGTAAATTACAACTAAGAAGTAAACAGCGTTCGCACAACAACCCATTAATTATTTCTAAAAAATATGTAAGAACACGAACGCGAATTGCATATTAAAAATTTACAAACTGAGATATTTACCCTCTCATACCGGGTTGTTATCGAATTTCCACTCCGCAATCAATCATTTTAAAATATCGAAAACTTGCACGAGACTGAGCTTGAATGTAAACGAAGTTTGACATAACAATGAAGTTAAAACTATAAGAGTAGGCACCAGGACTTTTCTCTCCTTAATTTCAGAAGTTGTAAAAAAATATTGATCCTCCCTGGACACTCTTACATTTCGAATTATTCCATTATATCCTTTTCAAATATCAAAAAAGATGTGAGTTGTTCGTTGAGAGTTTTCTGGAGCTAAAACATCAGAAAGCTTAATATCCAAGCTCTTCCTCAGAATCAAAGTGTAGGACAAGCACTAATCAATTCCCTGTATGTATATAGCCATTTATGTATTATGTATTCTAAATACGTAACTCCGAGGACAATTTTAGTGTCGGTTTTCAACCCTCCGTTGCCTAGGAAACAGAGGATATCTCTCCCAGAGGTAAGGAGATTAATTGTAGCCGTTTCTCTTTACAATCGGATAAATGGGTTCCCGCGTTTTGGAAATAGAAACATTAAACATTCGCCGCGTCAGTGGTGTATAGGCTACCTTGACAACGGATGGTCGTGTTCAGCAAGAAATGTTGTGTGGAGGCGGAATTTAGGAAAGAACGGCAAATCGGTCGATTTTTTAGATGGGGTTTATTAGTTTAACTAACTGAGCGAGCTTCTCTTATACTGTATAGTAACATGATCGTCACATATCTACCTACATGTAGATGTTTCGAGTAGGAAGCAGAAGCGTAGGTATTCGTTGAAATGATCATTTTTGCAGGAAGATCCTATAGCTGACAAATCAATCAACATTCTCAGATTTACTTTGAGAAACTTGTTTTCTTTTTCAGGCATCAGGAATAGTGGGTACCTACCCTTAATTTAGTTTGACACGCTTTTCAGCAATCTTCCACATTTTCACTCTTTTCTCTAATTTAAACCGTTTGTTTTTTTAATCTATATTATTTTTAGTTATTAGAGAAATAGGAAAGATTGCCTATAGAGGGTCATTATAGAGAAATTTCATCAAAATTAGCCTAAATTCAATACTCGGTCAACTACGATAAGAAATGCAGATCAGAATTTTCGAAAATTGCGATTAGGCATTTTCCATCAAATGACTGACCATATGCCTTCAGGGCTATCACAAATATCTACATTCAAAACGTGGTACAAATAAATAGCTTTCGACAATCAGGAAGAATTATTGCATCAAATGCAATAATTTTCACCAAGATTTGACATTTGACATAATTTGACATAGCGCATTTCTGCATAACAAGAAACGGGGGGAATTTCCCACGCCCGGGGGGAATTTCCCTCCCGGCCACCCCCCTGGATTCAACTCTGCTTATGCGTGACAAATTTCAGGTAAATACTTGGATTTGGATGTGTAATCTATGAAAAACGAACACGTTTCTTACACAATAGACGTGCGCGAGCGAGACAGTTGAAACTTCCCTCCCACAAATCAGAAGCGCCGAGCGTTTAAGCGCTCAATCCGCGGCAGCGGGAAACAGGGGCAGTTTGAGATCGAACCCACCAACAGTTATTAAACAACAATTTTAAGTACCTATGTTTCGGTTTTTTAACTTCTCTGGGTCGTGAACCAGGCTTCCCAAGCAATTCTGCCAGGGACGGTACCCTGGGTAACCGCCGGTCGTCGCATCGAATAATTTAAACTGTACAGGGTGTCTGCATTTGTCGTCGCAGCACGTTCGTGGCTGTAAAACCGTTCTTCAGCTCAGCCGTGCTAGATGTCGTCCAATCGCTTACTGTAGTAGCTGATTGGAGGCGTGCAAATTTTCACTGCGCGGAATTCATTCAGCAGTGCTAATTCATTGATTGACATCCACTGCGCCTACCGTGTTTCAGAACAAGCCTTAATTAGGCTACTGTTATACCTCTACAACGGATTAACTAGCGTATGTTTAATTGGTAGCCTCACAGCAACAATAATTAAACACTGGCACTTACTTCTGGTAGCCTACCGTCGGTTTATTTGTACAACAGTCAATCACACTACGCGACGAAAGACAGCTACTCAGGTGCTTTCAATAGTTCAGAGTTTAGTTATTCCGATCGTGTCTGGCAGAGAAGCTGTCGGTCATCCGGTCGGCGGGCTGTTTTATGCATTTTCCCACCAGTCTTCGGGACCGGCCTTCGCATCCTTGTACCCTCTCTCAGATTTCTTCGATTCATTGTCGCGAATACCGTTGTTCCATATGTTTCATTTTCAGGTGTCGCTACCTTTTCTTTGACGCGGCAGAACAAAATAATTAACGCCAATCTAAGTTTGTTAGTTCTATAGGGCGTTCTAATTATGTTTTGTTACAACAGGATAGCAAATATTTCAATATTCTCAGCTTCCTAGGTTAATTTGGCATTTATCATTGCCATTGAAATGCAACATATAAGGGTAAAAATAAATTTCGGTTATAGAATTTGAGCGAGAACGTAGAGAAGTAGATAAGAATCTGGAAGGGAGAAGGGTGTGAGACAGGGATGTGGGTGTCGCAACTAGTCTTCTACTTATATAGCGAAAACGAAAAGGTGTTCAAGATTATTAGAGATAGAATACCTAGCCTCTGAAATTAGTACCCAGGGCCAACTCTTATTGGATGATGCAGCGGTATCAGCATCCAGCAAAGAAGAAATGGACGAACGGACGAAATGGAAGCAGTTTTGACAAAGGGATTCAGAATGAAAAGTAATAAAAGTGAAGGTGAAAAAAAAAATACAATTCAAAAGTGGAAAACTAGAAAAACAAAAAAACTAGAAAAACAAAAAACATGGGATAATTTTATCTGCAAGTTAGTTTTTCTAAGTGGAAATTCCGAGTTTCTTTAATATTTGTCATTTTTGAGACGTCGAACTGTTCATTTTTTTAGATTTAGATTCGGTAATCGCGCTTATAGGAGTGGAGGTTATCTTCATTCAATAATTTCGCAACATATTAAAAATTGCCTAGGGGTAGTAAAAAATATTCTGGAACGTAACTTTCAATGCAAATTTTTTCTGACATTACAAAAAAAAAACACTTTCGATTTCAAGAAATAATAAATTTATTCTTTGGTTTTGAAACGGTTTTATTTGTTGGTATTTATTATAGGGAATCCTATAATAAGAGAAGAGTTTGAGCTAGCACTAAAAAGTTTAAGGAATAATAAAGCGCCAGGTATAGATGGCTTGCAGGCAGAAATCTTAAAGTGCGCAGGTCAAGAGGTAATAGATCGTTTATTTAAATTAGTTAGTCGGATATACCTGACAGGCGAGATTCCAAAGGATTACAAACGGAACATCATGGTAGCTTTGCCAAAAAGGAAAGGCGCGGTTAGATGCGAAAATTTCAGAACCATCAGTTTAACTTCCCATGCGTCAAAAATTTTAACTAGAATTGTGCAAAGAAGGATGGAGAAAAAGGGGGAAGAAATATTAGGAGAAGATCAGTTCGGATTTAGACGAAATAGAGGAACGCGCGAGGCCATACTAGCTTTACGAGTAATTATAGGAAAAACGATAGAAAAGAGAAAGATCGTCTATATAGGATTTGTAGATTTAGAAAAGGCCTTCGACAACGTAAAATGGGGGAAGATGTTCGAAGTGCTGAGAAAGGTAGGGATGAAATATAGGGACAGAAGAATAATACATAATCTCTACGAAGAGCAAAAGGCAGTTATAGAATGTGAGCAGGAACGAAGGGAAGTAGATATCCGGAAGGGAGTGAGACAGGGATGTGCATTGTCACCTATAGTTTTCAACTTATATATCGAAGATGCTATTAATATTGTTAAGGACAGAACAGCCTCAGGGATTAACGTACAGGGTCAAACTATTAACATGCTCAGATTTGAGGATGATATAGCAGTGTTAGCATCTAGCAAAGAAGAATTAGGAGCGGCTTTGAATGAAGCAGTTTTGACGCAGAGCTATGGCATGAAAGTCAATAAAAAGAAAACTAAAATTTTGGTATGTAGGGGATGTGAAAATAGAACTAAAGTTGACATACAAATAGGAAATGAGAAGATAGAGGAGGTCACGGATTTCTGCTATTTAGGAAGTAAAATAACTCAAGACGGTAGGAGCACTAAAGATATAAAACAAAGAATAGCTCAGGGCCGAGTTGCGTTTAACAGAAAGAAACAACTGTTATGTTCGAGAACGGTTAATATTGAGACTAGGAAGAGACTCTTAAAGTCGTATGTATGGAGTACGGCATTATACGGGTGCGAAACATGGACAATAGGGGAAGCGGATCGAAAAAGAGTAGAAGCGTTTGAAATATGGTGCTACAGGCGCATGATGAAGATACCGTGGATAGATAAGGTTAGCAATAGGGAAGTATTAGAAAGAGTTGGGGAAAAGCGAAAGGTATGGAAGACAATAAAGAGTAGAAGAGATAGGATGGTAGGACACCTTCTAAGACACGAAGGAATAGTTCGCGACATACTAGAGGCAGAGATAGGAATAAAAAGAGGTAGGGGTAGGCCTAGATTAGACTACTGCTCTCAAATAGTTAGGGATGTAGGATGTTCTACTTTTAGGGAAATGCGTAGGTTAGCTCAGGATAGAAAAGAGTGGAGGTACGCATCCAACCAGTCTTCAGACTGAGAACCTTATGATGATGATTAAGAAGGCCTTCCCCCTTATTTATTTCTCCAATAATTCATAAATAGTATTTTAATGCAGATCTTAGTCCGAAGTTCGAAACTAGGAAATGCCACTAAAAGCCTTTCACTATGAAGTAATTCTGGTGTATGCATTCCTCTTCTGTGTTTGTGGAAATAAAAAAAGCGGTAAATTTAATTACTGCCTAGCTCCGCTCGAATTTATTAAGCATCTACGCCTGCTTATCCTTACACCGTTGTAACATCGTTATTCAGGTGGTTGCATAGCGAGTGGGGTGAGTTGTCCCGACTACTAGTACCATCCGACGGAGAATAGACGCACTATTAGATTTAGACTAAGCTGGTTCACACGCGTGTAAGTCAACGGAATAGTTGAATATCTTCTCGTCATAGGCTAATTTGCAATTTTTTATAAATTAAATTACTTTTTTAAAGTAATAATTATTAAGAAAAATGATAAAAAGTGTGAATTGAGATTATTAATTGACTTGAATATCGAAAATTTTATATTTTACGCACATAGGTATATAAATTTCGAAAATTCGCCATTTCCAAGGTGTTTACGAGATGAAACCGTCTTTCGCCTCCTATCTTCGCTTCGTAGCTCCAGTGCGGTACGCGGATAGGGGTGAAAATGTGAAAAATCGAAAATAATATTTTTACAGTCAAAACTATCGATCAGGACGAAATTTGTCGGGGTGGTTGGCGAATTCGTCGTGGTTCCACAGAGTTAACCTCGAGACTTTTTCGCATCTGGGGTCGAAAGTGTTCTATTGCACACAGCACAAAAGATCCGGCGAGCTGTGCTGAAAAACGAGCGTCACCCGCTTTTCCGCCCACAAAAGTTGAAGGTCATAGGTGGGTCCTGAACGCATAAGTTGCACGGCAAGCAAGATACGACACATTCAAATTAAGGGTAGTTTTTTATATCGGTCAATCCAGGGGGCGCCGGGTAATTTTGAAATCGGATACTGATAGCTCCGTCGATTGGACCGAAGAATTTGACAGGCTGCAAGTTTTGGCACGGGACATTTTGGATTGAATGAGCGAAATTTATGGAAATCCTCTAGAGTGAATCTCTTTGAGATTCCATAATAAGTATAATTATATTACACAATAAATAAAAAATACCTAAGGAAATAAAAAGTTGTACGTAGGGCTCTTTCATGTAAATAAATCTCAACGTATCGTTTTCGCATCATTCAACTACACAAGGCAGTATATTCGGCTGCATATCTGTAAACTGTAAGCTTATATAGGTACCTACCTTCTCACCCTTACCTGAACATATTGATGCAGGGTGTAGTAGGGTGGGAATTCACTAGATCTGACATGATTCTGCAGAATGATGTAGAAAAGCACCTACTTACTGCATAGAAGGAAATTCAATATAATGTACTTGATGTGCATGCATGCTGCGTTCTTAAATAATATGTACACTCAAAAAATATAAAATAGGTTCCTACAAATCACATATTGGTAGGCACATGCTATTTCTTTCATATCAATTTTGATTTAGCTATGCCCTATGCAACGGTAGTCAACGAAGAATCGAACAATACTGCAAAGGCATATTTTATATTATATTTATATTTAATTTATATTCTTGTTCTTCGTTTCTAAACGTACATATGTATAACAAAGTAGAATGAAATTCGCAGCAAACAGCTAATGGCAATTGACTAAACAAACATCGCAATTTCTGCAAAAACATTGACAGTTGTGTGCAAATTCTTATTAAATTCTGGAAAGCATTGTGGGTTTTAAATTTTCATTCTCTTTACCTAATTGTGTGGTATTATATTTAAAAGTGCTACTTCATTCATTTTTTTAACTATTTTTTGACTATTTATTGCGATCAGTTTCCGAAAACCCTTCCGTTCCTCTTAAACATGTTTTCACGCTTCTACACGACTTTTTGTTGATCCCTTTGAACAGGACTTCAGAACATCATGTTTTTGCCAGGTTGTCAGCTTTTTAGTTTTCTTTCATTCTCTGATGACCGGACGTCCTAGTGTACGTTTACTACAAGTAGTTAGTTGCTGCACTCAGTTTGAACTCTCAAGCAGACGTCAGATCAAAGTTTTAACTTTCGAAACCTTGGAGTGCTACATGTCACAGTCTAATACCATTGGGAGTTTCCCCAATGAATTGGGTCCGTAAATCTCCTGGTTTATTGTTAGAGTCGTCTGGAAGCCTGGTACTCGCGGGATGTTTTCCTAACTTTTAAATTTGATTGCCTGATATAACCAAAAAGTCAAATATTGTCGGCATTTGGTCGAATATTTTTTCCATTACCTAGATCTTTAAAAGTCCAGTATTTTGATACTTCCTCGTCGGTCTTACAGTTTAAACTTTGTACTCTAATAGACTAATAGACTCTTGGCGGCTTGAAAATATTAATGATACAGTCGAGATAGGACAATCATTGCTTCTAAGGACTATGGCTACTGCGCCCTTCAGGCAGAATGCCTTCATGCTTGCCCCCGATAAGCACGATTAGGTCATCTGCAAAAAGTCTGTACGATGTGTTCACTCATTACCTGGTTAGCTCCCCAAAAGGTTGTCCACTACACAAGAAGCTAAAGAGTAAAGGCAATATAGTACGTCGCCTTGCTGGCGTGCTCTCACTGTAGCAAGCGTATTTTTGTTTCATAACATAGTGATCGTAACAATTCGTAACTACGCATTCATTGAATCCACCTAATCATGGAATGTTTAACTCGACTTCTCGTAGCTGTTTGATATCTAATAGATATTTTTGAGGTCTTATCAAATACCCTGTACATTTTGAGAGCTATATTACGTTTTTCAGCAGTGCCTTTTCTACGTCCTTAGTCAAGTACTCAACGTAGATTTGCTTGGCTGATGTAGGCAAATTGTTTTTTGTGAAGATTTAGCTCGTATTACGGTTGTCTAAAACTAGGGCGGAATGATTTGGTTTCTCCAGAAGACCGTCTGCCTCTCCTTGGTAATCACCTGCACCTCACTCTAAGACCATCGTATAGATATCGCGTTTAGTAAGGTTTTTAGTATGCTTTAATATGCAGGATCCTGGGAAATAGGTCTTCCTTTGCTTGTTAGGTCAATTCTTTCAACTTTCAATGAAAGAA
The DNA here is from genome assembly GCA_963966045.1 of Xestobium rufovillosum. Classification (NCBI taxonomy): domain Eukaryota; kingdom Metazoa; phylum Arthropoda; class Insecta; order Coleoptera; family Ptinidae; genus Xestobium; species Xestobium rufovillosum. The sequence goes on from OZ014492.1 coordinate 36,761,501, forward strand.
TTTCTTGTCAGAAACTTATAGAGCAAGCATATTACTGGAAGATTTTACAGCGATACTTCTGCTTTATGTGCAAGAATAAGAGACACAATGTTCATTAAACATGCATGCGGACTGGGAAGACACAAAATACAGACGGCGAGTCGAGAAAGTAACAGCAGTTCCATCGGTGGCGGTCACTAAGGACGAGGCACAATAGATGATACGCAAGTAGCGGGTTTGTTACACAATTTTATGGACGTACTTATAACATTTACCTACATAATTACAAACAGGTTCAATTAATCTTAGTCAAGAATCGTTTATATTATGACAAGTCAATAAAATCCAAATGCAACTGTACCTTGTCATTTTTTTCTAAAATCATATACGGTGTCAAAGCTACATGTAACAGTACCTAATTCGTTATGTAAATAAAATAAATTATATAAAGACGCAGCAGGACTATTCTTATTTTTAGTAAAACGTTTGCAATTGAAGAAAACAATTAATTTATCTGTCAGGTGCATGTCCGTTTGCAATTACTTTAAAGCACGTGAAATTAATATTAAGAAGCATTTTTGTTAGTTTTAATTATTAAATGGCCTGCAATAACGCATCTTGACTTAACATTGGAATGTGTTTGACCTTAAGATTGTCTGGAATATGTTCAGATTCATACAGCACAGGAATCGGAAAGATAGAGATGGATAGGAAGATATGATTCACAGAGGTGTTTTTTAAGTTATCTACTTACATATTAAGGAAAACACGCAGCTTCATAACATTTTATTTTTCTGCGTCTAGCGTTTCCCGAGTGGTTTTTCGATTCATCACCTGAGGAAAATTGTCAATCTCTTTGGGGGTGAAGAGCCCTTATGCACCAATTGCATCGACTCCCAACAGAATATCCAAGTATCGCCACCTGGGACAATTCGGGAAAAATAACTCTCATCGTTCTCTAAAGCGACCAAATGTTCTTGAGAAGTGTCTTTCCTCACTAGTTTCTGGTCTGGTGTATAAGGAGTTTGGGGATCCATCATGCACAAACTTTTTTTCATCCTTAAATCTTCTTGCACAGTCTTAAAAACTGTATTTTCAGATACTCCAGCTTCTTTAGCAAGCACTGAGATCTTCATTCGTCGATTTGACAGCAGCACATCTTCAACAAGGCTGATGGCTTCCTCAGTTCTTGCCTCAACCGGCCTTCAAATGTTAGTAAGTAAGTTCATTACTGATGAAAATCCAAGATCGTCAGTTCCAAAAATTCCTGCTTCTATGCCTAGCGAGATAGGTAAAACAACAGTGGCAAAATACTAAAATTAAAGCAATTTCACCCTTATAGACTCAAATTTACTCATACCTTACGGCCTGGAGATTTTGATCGACGGTTGGAGTATTGTTCCTGGTTTCAAGGGAAATATTTTGTTCACATCAAATAGAATAGTAAGTTCTCAGTACTGCCGTTAGTGGAGCGATCCTAATCCGAATTTTTCCGTACAGTCTCGTGACCATTATTCCTTTAATAGTACCTAATTTGGTGCGGAATGTACAGGATCAGAATTATTGGGCCCTGCTTTTTCCGGAACACAATGAATATTGCACGTTATTTGAATTCTTTGAACAATGTATTACCTGATTTCTCGGAGGATATACCAATACAGAAAAGAGCACACGGAGCACACGACGGAGTACCTTGCCATAGTACAATAAAAGTCCGGAATTACCTTTAAAATATGTTTGTTCAAAAATAATAGGAAGATACGCCGACTTTCTTTGGCCACCCAGGTCTCCTGACATAAGTTCACTCGATTATTTCTTTCGGGTTTATCTAAAAGAAAGAGTATATTTAAAAAGACCTTTTGAAAATATCTATCTCTTGGAAAGAACGGTAAGGGAAGTTAATCACACCATAACTGGGGATGTAATACGAAATGTTTTAAGTTAATTTAAAGCAAGAACAGCAATTTGCATAGAAAGAAAAAGTGGATATGTTGAGACGATAGTTTAGGAAATGTTCTAATTTAAATTTAAGTTATATTTAAAATAATTTTAGTTCTTTATGAGATAATTAACACGTTTGTAATTTCGAAAAATAAATTTGATCATAGGCGACTGTTATTTCATAACTTTTTATTCTGAATAACTTTCCTAAGTAACATTCTTCATTCTTCTGAAAAATAAGAGTACTTTGCTCTTAGTCAAATTATTATTTTTTATTACCCTGTATAATTTATCACCCTGTATAATGTACGATACTTTTGGAATGTTGCGAGTGCATTTTGGTTTTTGGGCCATGTGGAATTTTTTATGAACAATATTTTTCTTCATAAGTGGATAATAAAAATATTTCCCATATGTAGAAAACTTTGTAGGACACATTGTGCATACAGGGTGTTGAAGAAAAAGGTTTCAATATTTAGAGGGCATGTAATACGATCAAGAGCAAGTTAAAAAGTCTAAATAAATATGGGTCCACAGACCAACCATTTTCGAGATATGAGCGATTTTCTTTTCCGATAGCTTAAACGAGTTAATTTGAATATTTTGTTTATTATTTAATATTCAGCACTACATAACAATTATCGAAGAAGATGTTCGAAATATCCTCCTTCAACATCGACACAGGATCTACATCTTCCTAGAAAGGATCTGCGCACCCTTTCAAAAAACCCAGTTTTGTTCGAATTGTTAGACATCTTTGTTTAATTCGCATTTTACGCTTGCTGTTGGGAGCACCTGGACGAAACATTTCCCGGTAGATGAATAGGGCGAGGGGATCGCATTCCATGACCTCCTAGGTCTCCCGACTTAACGCTTTTGGATTTTTGCATTTGGGGTTACTTAAAAAGTTTAGTATAAGCAACACCAGTAAATAACCTTGCCAAGTTGCAGCTGCGAATTGAACAAAGTTGTCAAACAATTCGTACAACACTGGGTTTTTTGAAAGCGTACCCAGATCCTTTCTAAGAAGATGTAGATTCTGTGTTGATGTTGAAGGAGGACATTTCGAACATCTTCGATAATTGTTATGTACTGATGAATATTGAAAAATAAACAAAATATTAACTCCTAAATTTCCATATTGGTGAAAAATTACTTAATGTAATAATGTAAAACTGACTCAATTATAAGATAATACGAATAGTATCGGGGTTCGACTCCCACAACTATTCAGGGAAGTGGATTTATATGGGAGACAAAATCTATTACAGTCATATTTTTTTTTGGCTAAAAAATTTAGGTGTCATTTTTTTGAAGCATTAAACACCCAACACCGTCCTTTGTAGTTGTTATTTTAATTCTTTTGTACACTTTTAAAACTTTGAGTTAAAAATTTTCTTTTACTAATGTTTAATTAAATTAAAACATTTTTGATGCCAACAATTTATGAAGCTTTCGTGCGTAGACGTAATTATGTCATGGTTGATGCCCACAATAGATCAAAAAAACATTTTACCCTTTCTTGTTGTACTTGTTAAATGTTTGATCGATACTGGTGTGACCTCTGGCTATTAGTATTTGCGTGCCTCTAGGGTAGTCCAAGAATCATTTCGTACCATACTGTGTCAGGTGTTTAAAGAATATGGCCTTGTTCGTGTGGTTACTTATTTCCATCAACCCCACGATCACGTGACCTATGGCTAGTCGCGTGCTGTGGGCGCACGGTCACCTGTGTGCAAGGTACAGGTGACACTGATTTTCGATAACTTCTGAGTTGGAAGTCTAATTTTAGAGCCTTTCAATAAATCTAGTTTTCTGTATGTCAAAGTAAAATGCGTACATTTAGACATTGGCTTTATTAATATAGTCGTTAAATGGAAAAGAGTGGGAAAGAAAACAAATTGTCGAATCCCGTAAATTATAATTAATATTTTACTGATTACATTAAGCCAGCTAATATCTCTTTGGACAAGTCTTCTCATGTCTCCTCTGTTGCTATCATCTTCATAGAATCTTTCATTCAATCTGTAGCCATTTAATTTGCAGGAAACACAGCTACTACAACACCAATCGTTGCCTCAATGTCCTACCTCTCAAAAAGCGACAGTCATCAACTCTCTTCTCCACTGTGCTGTCGTTATATCCGAAGACTCTTTCTTATCATCTGATCTTCAATATACCACAGACTTTTACTGTGTATCAAGTTTTCCCCTCGATTTTTGGAAGAACCTATTCATGCCTTACAGGAATGGACTATTTGTCCTCTGGCTTCACTTCCTATGTTTTTTGAATGCCATATTACTTGTCCTACATCTAAAATTAATGGATCTGAAAGGTTTGATTTTGAAGTGAAAATTTTAACACCCTGCAGTTATTTCTAGATATGTATTGTTAATTTTTACTTAATTTTTTGTTGCCTTTATATCTTTATATAATTACTACAGCTTTATTAAATCCTCAGATGTTTAATTTTGAAAATTTGTCTAGATATATTTGCCAAAATCTGCAACCAATTTGCATAGTTATGACATCAAAAGCTTAACACAAAACTGGCATAATACATATATCCATAAATTTTAACGAAACAGCCCTTAACAGGTACATTTCAGTTAACACTTTAAATTTCAGAAACATCCCCTATAACAGGGTGAAGTATTAAATTAAGAAGCAGGCTGCTGCTGACCAAAGGGGGTGGATTGGACAGGTTGCAAGCGGCAAAAATTCAGGACATTATTTCATTTTGATGAGGGTCTGAAATTAATGTCCATGGTCAAATTCTTTTAGCGTATTATAAAAACGACCTTACGCAACCTGTGCGTAAAGGACCAGACAAGTTTTAGGTGAATTATAAGAGTTTTGTTACGCTGCGAACCTGTGCAGTTTAAACTTTCTATAATATGGAAAGACAGGTGGTTTTTGATACCGGCACGGTTGAATTTTGTGCATGGAAATGACTAGATCATCTAGCAGGGAATAACAGAACGCTAGCGTGTCCACATATTCACAAAATTAATGACTGCATTGTGACGACGAAATTATTTTTTCAACGTTACCGGGTTAAAACTATACTCGGGCATATAATTCAAAATTTAAATGGCAAAACATACACCATGTAATTTGTAAACAAGGCAAAATAAATTGCTCTTCGAGAACTAAGGAACAAAATTATGGCTTATGCCAGTCGAATTAACATTTATTTTGGGAAAGCGAAATGATAGAAGCAAAAACAATAAAAAATCAGATTTAAGACCAGCATTAGTATTGTTATAAATTGTATTGCCAAATGAAGAAGTTTTGGAAACAGAACACCCTCTTCTAAATTCCAACTAACGTGTATAAGGATTCTGTGCCGAAAGAAATGGTAATAATTCTCTGATCTTCCCCAGCGCCTCAGGCTCTGACCATCCAGACTGTTCTGAAACATATATTATCCCCTACATGCTCTGTCAACTAGATAATACACAGTAGTAATGTCTATTCATGTAATAATCTTGCCTTTCGACAGACAAAGGATTTGGTTTTTCCCATTATTTAAAATACATAGTTCAAGGAAAGTATAAAAGTTGCATTTCAAATTATATCTTCACCCCTTTTTCTTCTCGTGCCCTATTCACTCTTATCATCCATTTCATCCCTTTTGCATCCTCTTGTAACCGGACAGCTCTTCCTCTTATTTCTTCCTCTGTGTAGCTGCATTGTCTTCGTTTGTGTTCGAAGATTTTCCCTTTTTCTCCAGTCTTCCTCCCTCATCCAGTATCTTCTGGAATGTTCTTCGTTCCCACATCTAAACCTCGCTATCATCTTCTGTCTACCATTCTCTACATCTTCCCTTAGGCACATACTATGACAACTCCTGTTTTAAAATTTATTTATGCGAAATAAAGTCCCAGGTGTAAGGCAATGACCGACCACCTTATTTTCAAGTAACATTTCCATGTAAACAGTTTCGATGGGTCCGAGACTCAATTCAGAATGACCTCCAGATCAGGAAGAGTGATCGAGGCAAGAACTGAGGAAACCATCAGCCTTGTTGAAGATTTGCTGCTGTCAGATCAACGAATGAGGATCCCAGTGCTTGCTAAAGAAGTTGGAGTATTCGAAACTTTAGATTTCAAGACTATGTACGAAAATTTAGGGATGAAAAAAGTTTCTGTACTATGGATCCCCACATTCGTTACATCAGAGCAGAAACTGGAAAGGAAAGAAACTTCTCAAGAACATTTGGCCACTTTAGATGAGAGTTATTTTTGGCGAATTGTCACAGGTAACGAGACTTGGGTGTTCTACTGGGATCCTCCCCCGTTGTTGCAATGGGTGCATAATGGTTCTCCACCTCAAAAGAAGGCGAGAACTCAGCCGTCTTCAGAAAAGTTGGTGGAGAACGTTTATTAGAATAGCGGGGGAATTCTGGTCATTATCTAAAGCTGTGTGTGGATTCAACATCCACCATTTACCCTAGATTTAGTACCCTGCGACTTTTTTGTTCAAAGAATTAGAGGAAGACCTCCGGGGTAAAAAAGTTTTCCTCAGACGATGAGTTTAAAACCACTATAGAGTCCTTTTTGAGGAAAAAAATTGTTTTCTAGGGAATGAAACAAGCTGAGAAACGCTGGACTAAGTCTATTAACGTAGACGGTAGAGTTCATAGCCAGGTAGATAACTTAAAAATATCTGCGTATTTAGGATTGTACCTTGCATTTTTCAACTTTCCTCTCAGGAAGTCTTTTGCCCCCTATACCCACTTCCATGGAGCTCATATTGTCTCTTTTTCTCTCAACCTCCTCTATATATAATATTATATATAATATTTTCTCATCTTCATCTCCCCTTTTGAGCCACCGTTTCCTCCCATACATTAATTGCCCTTTTCTCTGTTTATATTTTCTTCTACTCTATCTTCGTCTAATCAAGAGAAATATCCTAGGCCCTAGGGTCTATCTAACCAGTCCTCGTATCCATCTTTGATGTTTCTCCTCTGCATTCTCCAATTTTGACCGTTTTCTCTAATCCCGTATTTCAGATTCATATATTATCATTGATTTAATTAAGCTATATAACATTCTTCTATTAAAATCGTGCCCAAATCTTCTCTCTCCAATACTCCATATATATGCCCTTACCTTTGTCCCCTTTCCACAGTTTTTCTTGAGTGTGATTCCTCTCCATTGTTTCTTTGACTTGAATTCCTTCACTACCTCTATACTTTTCCTTCCCACATCCAGTTTTCTCCCCTAATTCGCCCCGTCGTGAGCTTTGATTCCTCTATACATATTTTATTTCAAGCTCTTAGCCAAATACTTTTCCAATGTCCTCATCATCTGTCTCAACTACCCTGCACCTGTTATCAACAGGACAATATTGTCTGCGTGCACCAACGATCAACCTTTTTCCTTCCCCACAACCACCCCTCCTGCCTGGGCAAATTTTAATCTGTCTTACATATCTGCTATATACCATATAAGCAGAAAGCAAGCTTGGGCTCATCAGACATCCCTGCCTTACCCACCTTGCTGGCCGAAGCTTTTCAATCTTCCTTCTAGGTATTTGCTTTAAAGTTTATTGTCTCCATTATAAATTTTTTCGATCCGTCCTTCAATTGTATATCAATTTTTGGTTTTCCAAATTTGTGCAAGAGTATATTTCAGGAAATAAAAGAAATCACTCTTCTACCCGTCAGTTTACTTTTTAACATCTTCGGTTAGTTAGTTGTATGCTAGTTAATATTTATCAGTTTGCTATTAATGCACTTCAGTCTTCGGAATTCGCTTTAAAACGTCTTGTTAAAATTATTAATGTTTTAGAATAGATACACACGGCCGTTCCCAGGAGCCGAAGGTCTCAATTCCATCTTTTTTATGCGTCTGGTGTCAAATGCCTAAATTTAGACTCCAAAAATAGAGCCGGGGACCCTCTCAGACGTTGACCAAGACAGCACAGACATCAAGAGGGTGTATATATAAAAATAAACTCCGTCAGTAGATAGCCATAATTTTAAACTCGAAGGGTTGTTGATATATTGGAGAGCTTAAGCTTTCAGGAACTTTAGCCAAGTTAAAATATATTTCGGACGGATATGGATCAAACAAATTCTATGCTTTCAGACTAAATTTGGTATGGTAGTTGCGTGTCCGGTGAGTCAAATTTTTAGAAAACGACAACCACCACCACCAGAGGGAAGAATGTCCGTCATTTAAGATTGATTTGTATCATTATCTTGCATTACATCATATTTGTTTAAACCGCATTTCTAACTTAAGATGCTTTTATTTTATTTTTTGCTCTCATTTTATAATTATTATCTACATAAGAAATAATGAAGCGCTCATATTGTTCGAAATTATTGTGAGGGTGAACGATAAGAAATCTGATGGGACCTGAAGCGAGAAAGGGCCACAGCATCACAAAGGTCTGACCCCTTGGCCCGTTGTACTGATTACAGCCAAGATACGCGGCTAGAAATCGTCCAGACATTACGTCAGTGCAGTGAAGTTACTTAAATTTAGTTCAAGTAAAATTAATTTTCAATTAGATTTACTACCTTAATACGAAGAGTAAACGCTTTTGCTACGTTTCGTATTGAACAATTTTATCGGCAATACAGTTTTTTAAGTAATTGAACTTATCGATTGTTGTTCCATTAATCGATTATTTGATTGAGTGATTAATTGGTTACCCGATTAATCGATTGTACGATTAATTAATATTAATGGGCACCAAATTCTGCCATCGAGTCGCTTGAGTTTTTATATGAAACATATAACACATAATTGAATACACCAAATCTTAAAAAAAATTTGAGTATTTTTAACTTTCACCACAATGCAGCTTTTATTTATCATGCTTTATATAAGAAATATTTCACAATAAAAAACGTACGATCTAATCTAAGTCTATTAAACTGACATAAAAAGATTTTCGACCAGCGATTCTTTTCACAGTTCTTTACCAAGTTTAAATTTTAGCGGCATTGAATATCACGTTATCGAATTCTGTATCATCACCAGGTAAATTTAATATGAAACGGTACATGTAAAGGGTAGGTGGACAACGGTTTCGCAATAGTTTGGTTGAGTTGTCATCAGATTGACTGAAATTTGGCCTGTTTTTTTTTATTGAACAACAAAAACTATGTTTTACCTGGGATTTCCTTATTAATATGAAGTGACTTCATATTCTTTTCGTTTTTGCTTCGTAGCTTAAACGCAAGGAGCTTGTTTTCATGAGGTTAGTCCATTGAAAAGTTCTTATTCGGATTATCTTGACACCCAAAGAGATTTTCGAAAGAAATACCGAAATATAACTTCGAATGATAAATTCTAAAATTCGCCAGTATTAAGCAAGGGTAGAAGGCTATTCAAGAATCGTAATAGTAAAATATACAGTGCCAACTGGCACTTATTTTAATTTTGTTGCCGCCATACATTTTTTAATTAGCATTACTGCTTTCTAGGAAAACATATATTCATTCATGATTTAGTGTAAATTATACACGCTGGTCTTATTTCTGCACAGAACCTAATTTTGCTTCTTAAATGGTTTTTAAAGATTGCGTTTTTGGATTTTACTGTGAGATTGTAAAATATAGGTCTTGCCTAAAATGCGTCCTTTAATTATTACCACCATTTCTTTAAGGATTTGAATAGATGTAGAGAAATTTTGAAAATTAAATCTCTTCGAACTGAACAAGGTTTTAGCAGTGAGATATTTATGAGACGTCGTTTGTGCCAAAAATAGATAAAAAATAAAACGCTAACCTGCTTATAGGTAATATATAAATAAATTTTAGGGAAAAGAAATAATTTTCAATGATATTAAATTATTTCATTTATAAAAAATAATTTTATTGCCAAAAAAATATATATAAAATGATATAAAATTATTTTTTGATATAAAACAGTTTCTGTGATAATAAAATTATTTTATTGATAAAATTGTTTTCTTCTATAAAAATGATAATTTTCATGAATCCATGTTTCTAATGTAATCTTGAAGCGATAAAAATTATTAATAAAATTTTAAATCTCAAAGAAACATTCATAATATATCAAAGAAATTTTTAAATATCAATGAAAATAGTACCGGCGCTAGCAACAGATGGCGCCACATCTTTACGTGGTTGTCTCTGCTTTATGTTATCTCACTGTTGTTAAAAGATTATGTATGTTATAATGTTGGGAGTGATTACTGCTCCGTCCGACCGTAGCCTAAAATTTTGTTCGAACACGGTCGGGCATGCGCATTACAGAATGTCAACACATTTTGCATTTTGAAAGTGTAAAAAAACTAAAGACGAGAAAACGCATTTTTGAAACAGATCATTTAGCTGTCCTCGCACCAGACACACGCATTTTTTGGAAAAAAGATGATGTAGAAACAAACAAAATAAACCAACCTGTACGGGAGCAGAACTCACCTTACCCTAGGACAGGCCCGTGCAACCTGCGGCCCGCGGGCCGCATGCGGCCCCTCTGACATTTTTATGCGGCCCGCGTGGCACAGAACTGAATATTGTAAAAAAAGCAAAGTGGCGTCTATTAAAAAATGTAACGTTTCTCTCAACAAGGAACACATAAAATGCACCGTTTCATGTACAGCACCACAGACAAATTTAAATTCGTATGTGAAAGCACATAATATATTATAATACGTGTGAACAATTCTATTCTTTGATGGAATTGACAAATTCGCTTATATTAGCATCAACCAACATCCACCCGAATATTGCTCAAATTGTGGAAAAACACCAGTGCCAGAAATCGCATTGATTTATTATTAATAGGTATTATTTTATTAAAGTAACCTAAAAATTTTGTTAAAAATTCATTTAAAAATGGGAGTGACTACTGCACCGTCCGACCGTCACCTAAAATTATGTTCGATCACGGTCGGGCATGCGCATCACTGATTGTCCAATACATTGAAAGTGTAAAAACTAATTATATGGTTATGAAACGAAAGCTGACATAACGCATTTTTGAAACAGACCACTTAGCTGACGGGGCACCAGACACACGCATTTTTTGAGAAAAAAGATGATGTAAAAATATAAGCGAAACAAATCAAACCCGTACGGGGGTAGAACTCATCTAGCGTTAGGTTGAGACGATACCCGTACACCCACCGAGAACGTTGGCGTATTTTATTGGCATTGCGTAATGCGCACGTCCGACCGTGTTGGAACAAAATTTAATGTAACGGTCGGACGATGCAGTAGTCACTCCCTTTAAAAATTGTTTGAAGAATAAGATATTTATTTTTTTGCAATTTTTTCTCAGTAATTTGTGTTTTGATGGCAAATATTTTTTTATTTTTACACATGCAAATGTACAAGTGTTCCTAACGTTTTTGTTTCTACCAAAAAAGCGTTCTTTGTTAATTTTTCTACTATCCACAGTGGTTGGATCGAGAACTTTGACACGTTAAGACTCCTCAGGATGCTGACGTCAGCGAAACACGTGTCGAGTTTAATTATTACTGTGTCACTGTGTTTTTTCGCATGCGGGGTTAACTTATTAAGAATTCACAGTGTTTTTCTATTATAAAATTATAAATCTCAATATTTAACGTGTTTGTCTTTAATTATTCAAAATACTCTGAACCCATCGCACCTCGGGAACACTTGATAGACAGTAGTGCGGCCCTCTAAGATTTCATAAAACTTGCAAATGGCCCTTTCGCTTAAAAGGTTTCACGGGCCTGCCCTAGGAGATCAAGACGGCAGCTCTGTACGATACCCGAACACCGACCGAGACTGTTGGCGGTGCTTTCCAATAACTAATTATTAAACGTCATTTTACTGATATTGTGTAATGCGCACGTCCGACCGTCTTGGAACAAAATTTAAAGTAATCGTCGGACAGAGCAGTACGCAGTAATCACTCCCTAATGGTAATTGCGAGGTAACTGCCTCTGCTAGGTTGCGCCATCTACTTTTGGAGGCGGCACTAAATTCACTGATATTTAAAACTTTCTTTGATATATAAATGTTTCTTTGAAATTTAAAAGTTTTATTGATAATGTTTTGTCGCCACACAAGATTATGTTTAAAAAATAGATACTTAAAAATAACTTTTTTATCAAAGAATACCATTTTATCAAAAAAAATATATCAGGAAAAGTATATTATGTATATCAACGAAATTATTTGTATTAATAAAATTATTTTATATCAATAAAATAATTTTTCATGGACAAAAATAATTTAATATTAATAAAAATCTTTCTTTAATAAAATTTATTTGTATCATTCATAGTTCCGCGTTTTATCAAGCATACCGTTGAATTTTATATTTCGTTTTGACACAAACGGCGCCTCATATTGGTGACTATAGAAAATATCTATGCGCAACAGCCGCAGCATTTCAAAACACCACACCTTTATTTTTTCAAGTTGAACTATACAACTTTAATATTAATATCGTCAAAAATTCAATCGATTACGTATTAATGTTAATGTTTCTAAAATTAATAGGTACTTTTTAGAAAGTCACCTTTAATATCTAACCGTCTCTAAGTTGTAAAAAAATTACAGAAGTTGCAATGTAGCATTGAAAATGATCTTGGTTAAATTGCCAGTATACTCAGTACAAATCAGCTCAACAATTTGTAAACAATGAAAATGCTAAAATTTTCACGAAATCGAAACTATGGCAAAAGTCCACAGACTACAAGAAACAATACTGGAATGAATCAGCGAGTACTCCGTGAAACGTAACTGATTACACGTCACCAACGGCTGTCTGCCAGCAAGTGTCGCGCGGAGATGACCTCATTCCCCCAAAATATCATTCATTGTTTACAAACTTTCATTAAGTTTGACATGTTTGTCTGTTTCCATTTTTAAGCTGAATTGAAATTTGCTAACGAAGTTCATCAAATTTACACGTCACGGAAATCACTACTGGAAACCCCGTGTTACAGTAACACTTTCAATTCGCCAAACATTTTTAATGTTAAAAACAGAAATGGTGTAAGTCAGGGATGTAGGATGTTCAACTTTTGGGGAAATGCGTAGGTTAGCTCAGGATAGGAAAGGATGGAGGTACGCGTCCAACCAGTCTTCGGACTGAAAACTTGATGATGACGAGATGTTTATCTGTTAGGGTAAAATGTTGCAATAGATGTTTAACACATTTCCCCATTTTTAAGCGAAATTGAAAAAATTTACTAACAAACTTTAACAAAGAAAATGCTTGCAGCTGACATAGTCCTTTTCTCTTATGGAACTGAAATAACTTTTCTTACATGAATTATTACTTTTATAAGTTTACCCTACACACCGAAGCAGTGACACAGTAAATCAACGGGACACTTGTTTCGCTTAAAACGTCAGCATCTTCAGGAGGTTGAAGACAAACTATACTACGTACATCTTCATATTGCTGAAGATGCTGACCTTGGTGGTGAAGCACATGTATAGTCAATTACTGCGTCACTGGTTTAACGTGTGGGGTAAACTTATAAAGAATTCATAGTGAATTTACGCCAAAGTTCTGGACCCAACCGCTATGCGTTTATTTTTTGTGTTCATTTTTTCTTCATATTTTTCAATTTTGTATGATGATATCATCCTCCTCATGTTGAAAACAAAACCGTAAGCATTACTGTCAGTTTAGTTCGACAAATAGTGTGCTTCAGCTATACATTTATCGCTACTTCCAAAACTCTTGGCAACCAATTTGATTATAACTCATACTTTGAAATATCTTTTATTGCCAACGTTCATTGTTTTACACGAAAAATGTGTAAAATATATTTTTTCCACATCTTTTTACGTAAGTGCGACTGGATTGCATTAACCAAAATTTTCAAATTAGTTATAAGCAACCGAATCATTAATAATTCTCATTTACAGAAATTATGTACATTGTTGTTGTCAATTACTAGTATTCGCTTATTCCTATATACCTACCTGCTTATCAAGCAGCTGGGAAGTGGAAAGTAAATTTCAACCAAGTGACCACTACATTAAATAACTGCGGTTTTGTATGCTTCTGGAGGTAATTATCAGAAACCAATAATTAACGGTAACTGAAGTAGCTTGTTGTAATGATAAGTTGACAAAAACTTCAGTAATACTTACCACGTAATGAACATAAATTGCGAATTAACTTTTATGAAACTTAGGATTCTAATTTAGAAAAAGATAAATGCTCAAAACATAGGTTTACAAATTTGAATCCTTATTAGGTACTTTGTATGTCATTGCAAGAAAGCAGTATCGGTAGGACAGATGTGTTTTGCAGCAGCTTAGGTGATAGATGGTTCAGTTCCAATTGGAAAGAAGAAAATTTGTGATATTGTAGTAATATATCTAGGCGCATCACATTAGCCAGGTCTTCCTGTCTTGCCCGTCCCAATCTTTCAATCCTCGTGTCCCTTTGGTCTCCACAACTCACTCTATCATTAGGTACCTTCCCGTTCCCGTTTGGTGCGTTTTAGGGTTTCTACCTGTTTTCGTGCCAATTCGATCGTCAAGAATTTACTGGGTAATTAAGTAGTGCCAGTTCTTGCGTTGCACAACGATATCCTTTACTTTGAACATGTTGTACCTGTTGCAATAAAGGCATACAAAACGTACTGCTTTGTTTTATAGCTGCCCGTCACTGAATACGACCAAAAAAGTAGTTCCACGGCCCACTCTTTCCGGTCTGTGCGCAAGCGGGGCGAGCGAAGCGAGCGGAGCGTTTAAGTCTCCCCCCCCCCCCAAACAAAAACATTAACATTTGAAAACAGCAGGAGAGAAATCAACATACACTTTCGCATTGAAGTCTTTAGTTATTAACAGCGTTGTGTTGTAAAGATAAACTCGAATTAGTGGCTTACTGCATTATCAGCAGGTCAGCGCACGAAACGGCACTCAATCCAAGTAGAGGTTTGGGATGACGCACGAAACGGGAAAATTTTCATCGACGCACGAAACGGGAACGCACGAAATGGGACTAAATCTATCATTAAACTTACATTTTGAGTATCTTTCTTCTCACTCTCTTTTCACTCTCTTAAGTCCATCTAGAAACTTCTTAAGAATACTATAGGGCCGTTAATAAAAAAGTGGCACATCTTTTATATGTTTTTACCGATTATGATGAGAAAATGGTCTTTCGTTAGTTGATGATGTTATAATTTGTGTTAACCCTCGATCAGTATTATTAGCGCTAACTAGTAATTCATTTCTATTCAAGCTGAAAAGGCGCAAATCCTATTATCGTTTCGTTAAAATGATGGAAAAAGTCTTAAGTTTCAGTACTGTTATTGTTGCATATTTACTTATATTTTTGTGGTAGTGTAGTCACCTAATACCGCAAATTATTAATTATATGCGTAAACAAACGCACTTAGAAGTATGCAATAGTAAATAATTTTAGCTTGTCTTTTTGATATTTGCATTTGTATAAACAGATAAATTTATTGCGACTTTACAATAGGCAACGTTTCAGCACAGTCACTTATAGAAGGCATTTACACTTGAAGAACAACTTAATAAATAAGGAATTCATACATTTTGCTGATATTGACATATCAATTAAACACTTTGACGAGTAAAACTTTTTCCAACTTTGACCTAATATCTGAGAGACTCCCTATAACTCAACAGCAAAATACGGTTATCACATTTGCATATTGCATGTCGCTTTTTGAATAGAAGAAAATAAACTGCCCCTATGCAAATAAATACTTTTTGAATACAATGGAGGATGACATGTGCATTACGTGGTGGATGGTCATTTTTGCATTTTTGGAAACGCAAATGTCCAGCAGGAAAGCAGTTAACATTTAACCTTAAGCTCCCTCAGTTTAGTGCCCCACTGGGCGAATACAGTAGGTCACTTACGTATGTGACTTCCTTTCTGGGGTTTTATATTACGGAAATACGGTGGTCGACTAAACGGAGATGCTTAACAGTGTTTTGTGCTAAACACCCTATTTTTTCGCCACAATTGTGCGCATAAAACCAAATGCACGTTTATGGTTTTATATGCATTTGGGTAACAGCAGTCGAATGTATTTATACGGGAGTATTATTTTAATGCTTGTATACAGGGCGCAATTGGTCAGTAAAGTAAATTCAGGATATTTGCAAAATTGTATCACCAGATGATGACGTAATCGTGTAGTACACTCATATGTTATTTTATTCCGTGTGAATATTTATTTTAGGTTATGTTGCATTTGACTTTTGACGTTAATATTTATTTTAGGTTATGCCTTACTGCCGTAAAGAAATGGAAACGAAGTAACAGTAAGCGGTATTTCTTGTTCTCCAAAATGTTATTTTTATTATCCTGGTGTTACCTAATGGTGTTCTTGAAAATTACATCCATACATATGTATGTACGAGGTACGACACAATAATGTTACCTCATTGAAGTACTGATGCGGCCATAAGAAATTCCTAATTCGGTGGTTAAAAAATTATTTAATCCTGAAATTAAAAAGAGAAGATGCTAAATATTAACATCCTAATTATGGAACACAATACAGTTAATTTATTAACTGAAGATTCTTCAGATTCTGGTGTCCTTTTCTTATTTTCTCAGAGTTCATTAGAGCATGAAAACTGGGTCCTACCCTATTGTCAATTTCTTAATATTTTACTGGTCGTTTAGAAAAAGGAAAGAAAAGGCGTACGTCATAGTGGACACAATAGCCCTTTGTTTCCCCCTAACAAATGAATTTTCTTATCACAGAGATAACTTGTTTTCAGCAAAGTAGAAAAAGTGAAAGGATATTAATCTTTTATATCCATGCGTTGATTTCATATTGTGTTCCAGTAATTTAAATCCATAATAACAGATACCTACTATTTTACGCGGGTTATTTCTTTAATGCTTTTGTTTTTTTTTTTTCAATTTTAATTTTACTGGTATTAACAATAAGTTTCTAACCGGTTAAAAGTAAAACAACGGGTAGGTACGGTATTTTTTGTAAATTTTAGGTTAGGGGTAAGTGCCATTCTTGGTTTCTATCTCGGTATATCTTGTGTAATTATAAAAACAGAGGAAAAAAGGTTTGATACAAACAGTTTAATGTTTCCCGAGTATTGTTTCTGAACCCGTGACATTTTTTGTTATTCACCCTATATTTTTTGTGGCGCATGGTGCCTCCCTTTTTAGTAATTTATACATTGTTTTTTGCTATTCTACATATAGTCAGTTGATAGTTTTTTTTGTACGTAGCACGTAACGTATTTTAAATGCACCCTTAAACATTTAAGCATTTCTTCGTTACTTGTTATAAATTTAGAATTTATAAGAAAATAAAAGGTTACCAAACTTTGGAAACAGTGTACCTTCTAAGTTCCCTTAAGGTAAACCTAAGTAAACATTTTTTATAGGTTAACTGATTCCATCTATAACTAAAAGCAACATAGATATGGCACAATAGACAATATATAAGAATAATACAATAAAAAACAGTAGTAGGTATACATTTCACGAAGTAAGATGTTTGAACTTCTTAATCTGCGCGAATAATTGTTAAAAGATGCATTGTAGTGTTCAGCGTGCGGAATATCGGAGGATAACAATTTTATGCCAAGCATTTGGGTAGTGGTATTAAATGACGGAACGAAGGTCAATGTGTGCCCAGCTGCGTTGGTGTAGGTAAAGCTTACACCATCCTCGTGACCACAGGACACACGCATAGGATTAGTATTTCCGCTGGTAAAAAAATTTGACAATGCTGTCGGTTTCCCACACCAACATGGGAAAACAAAACTTGGTTTCTGTTTTAGCAGTCTTCTCCATTTCATCGACTCAGTTTTGTGTAACTATTTGAACTAATATCGATACATTTTTTGAAGATTTTGATAGATGTACCAGGTGTAAGCAAATCGTAACATTTTTAAACCCCATATTCCTAATCCAATATGATTAAACACGCCGACTAGTGAAATTACATAATAGTATTCTATTACTTAGTATCTAGCATCTCCAGATTCAGACACAAAGAATTAATATTTTCAACTTATGAAACTGCATTTTAAAATTTGCATCAAAACGGACGCATATACCTAATTGATTTAAGGATACATGCTTGCCAAATTATCAACGACGTTTCACACAACTATTCCAAAGAAATCGAGCAAGTCGTTATTTTTGTTTCCTCAGTTCAGAAGCATGGCTACTTTTTCATCTGCAACGAAATTTTATTCTAGTAACGTACAAGCTGCGGTTATCATAATAATACCACATTTATAGTATAAACTCGCTGTAACTAGCCAGTTATACAGCAGATTTTGCGTTCTAAAGTAAATCCACCGACAATTTATAATAAAGTATGGGATACGTTGACCGTTTGTGAGAGTTTCTTCAAAGACGAACATCAAAATCAATCTTTTCAGTTGTCAGTCATCCTGCTATGATTATGCTGGAACAGACCATACTGGACTACCGAACACTACGAATACCTACTTATCATTTCTATTTCAAGCGCTTCGGTCGCTTGCTTTAACTATATTTAAAAAAATATAAACGTATGTACAGAATAATTTACTAGAAAAATATGGAAACTTGTTCTACTACGTTAGAAACGCCAGAACTACGGATATCAAAAATTTGCCATACATCAGGGTGCCAGAAAATTCTTGAACGATTGCTTGGGAAGTAAAGTTTGGGACACATAGTTGACCTAGCGTGAGGTCCTAATGCCTAATCTGTTCTTAATGTTCGTTGGGATTATATAAACTGTGGTGTATTTAGGTTTTTGTGCAGGTGTCACTCCTCAGGGTGGTCTGAACCAAATCTTTAAAATTGGCACGATTATGTTATTCACGTTCGACACATAGGCACAATATAAAGCATACTTAAGTGCCTGAGGTACGTTATACAAAAGCATTGTTCTCAACTGTTTGATGCAAAAGTTTCGGTTCCTATTTATAGGTGGTTTTTTGTTAGAGTATCCCCCAAACTTGGGTGTTTTTTACGTTTTAGGAGGCATTCGAATACGAAATCAATATTAAGATAGATGAGGAAAGGTGTGAAGATATTGCCGATAAAGCTCTTGTATGGAAACAATATTTCCAATAACAATATTCCAACATCAAATATTCCAAGAAAAAGCAACGCCGGAAGAAGAATGAAGAATTTGTAAATTTGAAGGCGCCAGGGCTTGGGAAAATATGTCTCAGTACATTACTTCGAATGCTCTAACCACTAAGCCATTCTTACTTCTCAGTTCCGTCCTGTTTCTGTTTAAATCCACATTTAGGTATATCTTTGTAACACGATATTGGTAGCGACAAACTGTGCAAAAAATATTCTTCCAGTAATGAAAAGCCATTAATTTATTACGTTCATCACACAATCGATTTCAATATTGTATACACCTGCTGAATTGCATCCTGTGAAACTAACGCATTCATAGCACACTGCTGGGGGCAGTCTGGACGTTGGGGTGGACGGTCGTGCATTGATAAAACTTACAAAAAGGGGGCCACGCGACCTATTTTTTGAGGGAGCGTATTGACCTAATGTAATTCGGCATAATGCACTGTCCACCGTCTATTCATAACAGATGCAGGACGTTTGTTCAGGGGTGTACAAAATTCTTCTCTGCCGTTTGTGTGTTAATAACTTTTTTCTAAATTTCAAAAGTAGCAATCTATAATAAATATACCTTTGAATCGCTTAGTTCTATAACAGTTTCCGTTTTCTTAAAGAAATTTATATAAACAAAAATTTTATACAGACCTTGAACAGAAAACCTAGAGAGAATATTTTGGACATCCTTGCTAATAACGTAATCGCAATATTCATACGCCGAAAAAATACAATTGTAGTATGGACCAAAGTGTAGACCATTTAATGCAGAAAATTATTTCTTATTGTGAGGGGTATGAATGTTTTACTGTGCGACTGTCTGTTATTGTATTTTGATATTTGACGACCCCTACGCAATATGTTAGCCAAGGTTAGATAAGAGTGCGAGTGGACGATTCACTGGACAAAAATGAATTGTGGTAAAATGACGAATGAGTTTCGGAAATATTGTTTCTCGGTCTTAATGCCCAAATACGAGGCAGTATCGATTATTTCATTACAGAATTATAAAAATGCACATGAGTAATTTCATATTTCATAATAAATTTGACTTTCTTTTTCATCCCTGATGCCTAGGATTCTGAAGGAGCAAGTTTTATCAGTACTGTAATATACAGTTGGTACCTATTCGTAACTCTCGAGTACCTCTGAACTGGTGACCGCCCATGTATATTTACAAAAATTATAAAGTTGTCTCTTAAAATCTTTTACACGCCTTCAAAAGATCTGTCATATTATAGTGATTGTGTTCAGAGACAATCTGAAATACTGTGCTATTTAGTGTGATCTTAACGTTTCAAAAGCTCTTACATGCCAGAGTATGGCAGTGTAGAACAGAGTAGAGTAGAGCGGAGTGGAGCGGAGTGGAGGAGAGCGAAGTGGAGCGGAGTGGAGCGAATTGGAGCCGAGTGGAGCCGAGTGAAGCCGAGTGGAGCGGAGTGGAGTGGAGCAGGTGGAATAACGATTCGCGCTGGGGATCTCAGTTTTTCCGTCAGTTTCTCCTGCCTTGGTAGTAGAAAATATGTGTCCAATTAAAATCCTGTGTCCGTGTTTACGGAAATTGTCGGAAATTACGAATCTATCAAATGTAGACTGTCGCACAAATCGTTCAGAGGCGTAACTTCAAATAAATTAGTATTATGAGATTTCACCCGTTTATCCTCTTTTACCATTAACCTTATTTTGTACATAGCTGTTAGCTGTAAGCTTAAAATATTAGGTATTTTAGGAGCTGACAATTAAGCATTTTAATGGTACAGTTCATTTGGCACTGCATTGATCTAAAGAAAATAATTTTATTGTACCCTTTTCACAAACATATAGACATCTTCAAACTAACAAATTATTACTGTTTTTCTGTATGCCCATATCCGTAGATTATGCTAATAAATTGGATGAGACGGTACCAATTAATTTGTAACGAGTTAAATGATCAGAGCGCCGTCAATATCACGTCAAAAGGATTCATTACGTGTAGTGCGGAAGAAGCCCGAGGCAAGTTGACCCCTGGTCGAGGGGCCGCCTGCTGGAGACTCCCAGGCAGCCATCCCCTCGGTGCCCCGTTACTATGACCCTCTGCAATCGCTACATCCGCCAACAAACGCCGGATCTCCGTTAATTAACACCGGCTAGTTCGTACGGTGAGAACAGTCACAGTTAATTATGAGCGTTTTTTATTATGGGGACTCTCAGCACTAGTAGCCTGCGAAGAAAATTACTGATTGCCGTTTTGTTGGAAGGCGCATGCAGGTGCCAGGCGAATCGTCATTATTTATTTGCGAAATGTAATTAGCTAGGAGTTAATATTTACATTAATTTACAGTAATTTGGAACGAAGATGGAAATGAAATACTCGTAATGCAGAAACACGTCTTTCGGAATGTTCTTCAGCATTCTGACCACATACCCTTTGAATGTACGAACCAACATCAGCACCTTTTTATGATTCTTTTCATTTTTGGAAACCGCGAAAAGTGGCACGGGACGGAATTTGGCAAATAAAGCGGACGTCTCAACTTTGTGATTTGCTTATAGTGCGCTATGCACTGGATCATTGCGATGGTGGACGAGACAGTTCTTTTAAAGTTTGGGACGCCGTTTACGAACACCATTGCATCATCTGGTCAGAACTTCTAAGCAACAATAGTGGTTCCCATGAAGTAGACAAAATTAAAATAGACGAGTATTTAAAATTGGCTTCATTAAGTACCTACTGTCCTAGAATTGTTTTCAAATTAATGGTCAATTTTGTGAGCAGCAGGAAAGGTTTTTGTTCAGCTCATTTTTGCATTACATTCAGATTACCTGAAATCTCAAGCCCCTGCTTTGGTTCAACAATCAATATTTTCTCAGAATTTTTTTTCCTTTGCAAATTTTCCATCAAAATCTTTCTGTTTCCCTGATTTTACTCAAATGACCCATGTACTCATCCGGCTATCAGATGTCACTAATTATCGTATTTTCCGCAGTTTTATATGATCGATGAGTTTTTGGACACCATCATCTACGGCTTTACAGATTTTCCGAATCTAATAGCTTTAAGGCGGCGCGTCGTTGAGAAATTTTGAATTTATGTTTTCATCATCTCTCCACCATGGCAACTTTCTTGGGACAAAATACAACCACTCCACAGAGGCATGTACACATTGCCCTCCATCTTTACGTTATGATGTTCTCAATCTTTTAGAATAAATCGATTCATTATTCATTTCTTTACTTATTTCTTCTGACATGTTCTTAGTCCTTTGGAAGGCACTTGTTAACGAGAATTTAGAAAGTTTATATTTCGTACTTATGGTGTCCCCAAGCATTTCAAATGCAAGTATGTACTTCAAAAGACATGCGATTTTTTCTGGAGCGATATATGTAAAATGAATGGATAGCAAGAAACTCCAGGAATTAATATGCTTAGATTTGTTATTCATAAAAAAACGAAAAGTGAGAAATCTATTTTTTCAAAATCTTGTGTGGTCGTAAAGGATGGATTAAATTCCATAAATCATTTTGAGTGTAATACAAAAAATAGAACAACAAAAGCTGAGGTGGTTCGGGCATTTGGTTCGGATGGGAGAAGACAGGACAGTTAAAGTGATATGGGAGACGGAGACCGGGAAAAAGAGGAGAAGGGGGAGGCCAAGGCGAAGATGGAACGAGAGGTGGTAGATATACTGAAGAAGAAAGGATTAGGCCGGACCCAAGCAAAGAGCAAGGCCAGAGAGAGAAATGCATGGAGAAAAGTAATTGCCTCTACACCTATGGTAGAAGAGGATGCGGATAAGTAAGTAAGTAAAAAATAATTTTGAAATGGTTTTCACAAGAAATCCTCGGACACGGCAACCTCTTTTTTTAGAATGACACTTTTTTCCGCATTTGACATTTTTTGTTCGTGTTTTGGTTTTGAGCCATGACGCCATCGGCATTTTTTTTTAAATGCCAACCCATATTTTTTCGCAGGATTTCGATGAAGTACACTTTTCTGAGCACCAAAATATCAAAAAAGGTTGACCTGGGAGGAAAGTTTTCGAGATATACGATCCCAAAGTTTCAAAAACGTAAGGAAAAGCTGTATGGTGGCACTAGCATTTTAGTGTTTTAATTTAGAACCCTGGTTATTTTTGTATTTAATATCGAGCATTGTAAAAGATTTTGGGGCAAATTATTTCATTTTGAAAATTAACAAAATTTATTGAAATCATAACGATGTTAATGGAAAGGATTAATGTTTCTTTACAAATAATGAATAATTTAAAGTAGGCAGTTAAACAATAAAATCAAAGTAAATGTTCGAAGTGACCTCTAAGCACTCCTTGGTAATATCTTATCCGCAACTCAAACTCCTGCCCTGCAGAACCTTACCAAGAGTATGGTCTGAATTGCCCGCATTTCGTTACGAATTCCATCCTAGTTCGTCAAAAGAAATAGACTTTGCTTTTTAAATAACCCCATAAGAATTAATCAACGGGACTGAGATCAGGAGACCTAGGAGGCTATTCGAAAGTTCCCCTGCGACCATTCGCGAACGATCATTGCAAAATGGGGTGACGCAGCCGTCTCGTCTTGTCGATACCAGATCGTGTTATTGGGCAGATTTGGGTAAAGCACCACAAGTACAGGGACTAATTCTTCTCTAAAAATTAAAGATATCTTCCACCTGTTAACACGCCTTCAACGAAAAATGGGCCCGAGATACAGTTACCTACAATGCCAGTCCAAACGTTAACTTTTTGTGGAAACTGACTGAGTTTCCCTTTTCCAATTTGGATTTTCAGGAGACTAATATCTACAGGCAGAAGAATTTTTCATAATCTCTACAAAGAGCAAACGGCAGTTATAGAGTTTGAGCAGGAACGAAGAGAAGTAGATATCCGGAAGGGAGTGAGACTGGGATGTGAGTTATTGTCACCTCTAGTTCTCAACTTATATATCGAAGATGTGATTAATGTTGTTAAGGACAGAACAGCCTCAGGGATTAATGTACAGGGCCAAACTATTAACATGCTCAGATTCGCGGATGATATAGCAGTGTTAGCATCCAGCAAAGAAGATTTAGGAATGACTTTGAATTAAATGAAAACAATTTTGACAGAGGGCTACAGCATGAAAATCAATAAAAAGAAAACCAAAATTTTTATGTCGAGAGGGCGTGAAAATAGATCTAAAATATAAATAGGAAATGGGAAGATAGAGGAAGATAGAGGAAGTCGCAGATTTCTGCTATTTAGGAAGTCAAATAACTCGAGATGGTAGGAGCACTAAAGATAAAAAACAAAGAATAGCGCAGGGTCGAGTTACATTTAACAAAGAGAAACAACTGTTATGCTCGGGAACGGTTAATGTAGAAACTCGGAAGAGACTCTTAAAGACGTATGTATGGAGTACGGCATTGTACCGGTGCGAAACTTGGACTATAGGAGAAGCGGGTCGAAAAAGAGTAGAAGCGTTTGAAATGTGGTGCTACAGACGCATGATGAAGATACCGTGGAAAGATAAGGTTAGCAATAGCTATTAGAAAGAGTTCGGGAAAAGCGAAAGGTATGGAAGACAATAAATAATAGGAGAGATAGGATGGTAGAACACCTTCTGAGACACGAAGGAATAGTTTGCGACATGCTAGAGTCAGAGATAGGAAAGAAAGAGATAGGGATAGACCCAAATTAGACTACTGCTCTCAAATAGTTGCGGATGTAGGATGTTCAACTTTTGGGGGAATACGTAGGCTAGCTGAGGTTAGGAAAGGATGGAGGTACGCGTCCAACCAGTCTTCGGACTGATACCAAAAATATGTGTTTAAAGAAACGGAATTTTTGAGTCAGTTATTAACCAAGGCTGTACAATTGCATGCAAAAAATCGTTACCTACCTTGTAAATATTATTCAGGAATATTACAATATTTTCTAGAACTCTCTATTAATGCAATGCCAACGTTCCATCAAACAAATAAAGAAAAACATATATCTTACCGTGAGAAATGCATAAAAAACGAGGGGCAAGGCGCTTTAAAAAGCTCCCGTTGAAATAATATGCACGACCTTTTTTATCATAGCGAATTTGAATTAGACGAAAAAAACGCTACCCTCATCTTGGTACACGCAATAAGAATACTTGTGGGAAAAAGTTACCCCTGATTTTTTACGCACAGTTTTCACCAGTGATTAAAAGATGTTATTTATAATCCAGTACATTGTCGTATGCTAATCTTTTCTAACCTGCAAATGAATAGGCGAAAAAAAGTAATAAATTGTCGACAATTTTTCAGGTCTGTTTTTTCAGTTACGAATTTTTTTTGTGGGCGCAGTACCGGTTTTCTGATTATGACATAAAATGATTATAAACCGTTTCCTAATAAGCATTTAATTATGGATCGTATAACGGAAATATACCTCCTATTGTTCACGAAAACTTGTATTCAACAATGTATTTATGGAAAAAATTCACCTGGTTAATTTAATATATTTTACTAGCCTTAGGGGAGAGAAAAGTATCGCTTTTATTCGTGCAAAATAAAGAAAAACATCATTTGGTTCCATAAACCGAGAAAGTTTCAAATTGTGGGGTGTCTTGTGAAAGGGGCGAGTGATGTTGAAGGAGGTAATCAATAAAGGTTTGGAAAAGGTAAGGGCAGAAGAAAATTTTTTGACTTCGGAGAAAACTTCAGAAACCTACGAAATTTATATTGAACTTTGTTCTTGTGAGGCGAGACAAATCGAACTGTTTTCAAATGGGTCTTAACTCAATCCTAGTCACTTAATTTAAGTTTCCAAAGGAGGGTACGTTTGTTGTTTCTGTCTTTTTGATCACTGATGAGTATCTTTCTGATAGCTTATAAATTACAAATAAGTATTTACAGTAATGTGGCAATAGATACTAGGATTCGTTCTAGCATCAGGGCTACCACATCAAAAGATTTGGGTAAGTTTAATTTGAATAAGATATGCGTTGTATCTTTGAAGATAAGGTGTAACTATGCAGATATTGATCACATTTTACTGACAACGCCATCACTTGGCCGCTCATGTATTCTTAGTTTTGCCTACTGTTTTACCTGTTAAAATGTTGTTTCATTTAAGCAAGAAGGGGCAATCAAAACAAATGCTTATTCATACGCACTTTACTTTGAAAACTAAAGTATTAACAAATGGCCAACGGCACTTTTTCCTTCGAGTCGCAGCACATGCCAAAGAGACTACCGTAAAAAATAAATCATTTCTAACGTCCCGTATATAAAAAGGTTTTTTATATACACCTGGCTACTCTGGCCCTTTAGCAGACTAAACATGCGGGTTACAAAAGGGTTGAAAAAAGGAGTACAAAAAACTGTGGGGACACTTTTGCTTATGTAAATACTTTTTTCGTTTGTACATGCAGCTTCCTGTCCTCGTTTAATATTAAATACTGGTCCATGGTCCATGAATAAAAAAGTCAGTTAACAAAGGAGATAATTAAAAATGATGAACTGTGTGTTTTGTAATTTATACTGAAAGTAGCCATACCCAAGCTGAAATAATAGAAAAATAATACCTTCAACTCGGTCGTGTATATGTGGATGAGGGATGGATGCAAAATTATACAATATGTCTTCAGAGGTAGACGAAAAGTTAAAACATGGTCAAGAATAGACTGAGGGAAAATACTAAAACTCTTAACGTTATTGAAGTTATGGAAAAATTGGTCGGAAAAATGCCTTTGGGAATATAATAAAGATAAATAAAAATTCTAGAAATCACTTCTTGTGCCTGCCGAATACCTGAAAATCGATTTTGACAATCGTCAGGGTGCTAGTGGTTTTACAGGGAATTTAAAAAAATGTTGATATTGGATTTGTTTATAACTCATCCACTGTTGGATGATCGGCATCCACTTACGGGGGTATATAAGCCAGTGATGGTAACACGTAGAGAACTTCCCTACTTGTAGCGAAAATTTGCTAAATATGGCAAAATAGGGAAAAAGGGCAGAAATTCTAAAATTACATATTTATATTGAAATTTTTGTATTTTGTTAACAAGACTTTATGTTAAGTTAATCGTATTTGTATTTCTGTTCATATGCTTTTCTGTATTTTTCAGACAGAAAACTAGAAATATGTACCTATATTCTTTTTTCTTTATTACCAACGTACTACAACTTGTTTTTTGTTTGTTACTTACGTGAGCAATTGGTAGTTGGTATCGGCACGGGTGTTGTGTGGTGCGACGATTACATTCGAAATTGGACCGCGATGAGCGTTGCTTAACTTTCACGAACGAAAGACTACCAATGTACTGGCGCAGATATGCTACTCCTGTGATGTTGGATTACTTGTCGAAAAATGTTGTTTGCAAATTGTTTAGAATTCATGTTTTTTATTTCTTGTTTTTCTAGATTACAAACTCAAGAAATACCATAATCTATGTATACATTCGCCAGTGGCGTAACATTGGATTGGGGAAATAAATAAACGGCCTACCCCGTAGCAACGCTTCTGATAGGGCTAGCAAAGCAATTTTTTTGGAAAATTAGAACTTGGCAAATGAAAACGACACCTTAAATTTCAACTCAAAAACTTTCTTAGTTACTAAAATAATAAAAAAATATTTTTAAAAAATATTAAAACTTTTACACCCTGTATCTTTGTTAGTAGTCACTTTAGAACATATGTTCATATAAACTTTTCGTCTTATTTGGAGTTCCTCTAGCACCCATTTTAATTTGGCACCCTGTATACATAATGGCACTTCAAAATTATCAAAATTTCGAAAAATACGACATAATTGCTGTTTTCAATGAATGTCGTGAGAATGTAAATCTATATATCTCAACAGGTACACAAAAAATTCCTAGATGCCCATTTCCAGTATAATGCCTATCCTATCCATCGATTTATTAAATTTAGATACCCAGAAAGAAGGCAACCAAGCAAAATGATGTTCTCGAGATTAAAATCAAATTTTGGATCATTCAATAAACCTAGAAACAAAATTTATAATAAAGAAAATAGGGAAGAGGAAGAAATAAATGTTTTCTCGTTGGTTGAGGCGACACCAAAAACTTCTTGTCGCGAAATCGAATCACAAGTTGGTGTTTCCAAAACAAAAGTTCAAAAAATATTGAAAAACGGCAAATATAGGCCATATAAAGTTCAAATTATTCACCATCTCGTCCCGGGAGATCAAGAAAGAAGGCTTCATTTTTGTAGGTGGTACTTAAATAAAATTCAAAAATCCAGAATTTGGGCGGTATGTCATTTGGACAGATGAAACTGACATAAGCAGCGTAGGATTATTTAACAAGCCCAATGTGCGTCACTGGTCTTATACAAATCAGCACCAAACTTTTGAACGTCAGAGGCAAGGACGTTTTAGATTTAACGTTTTGCGTTTTATTTTGGGTGGTCAACTAGCATACCAAATTTTTGATGGAAACTTAACGGGATTGAGATACATTAATTTATTGAATATTCACGCAGAGGCGATAATGGAAAATGTTCTGCTAATAAACATAAACAGGGTGCCCCTGTACACAATTCTGCAATAGTTAGAAATGATTTAGAAAATCATTTTCCGGGTAGATTGTTGGGTACAAATGGACCTATATTGTGGCCTGCAAGATCACCGGATCTGAGTATATTAGACTCTTTTGTTTGGGCATTTTTAAAAGAAAAAAGATACATACGAAGATACAACAATCAAGCCGATCTAGCAGAGGCAACACATGCAGCTTTCCGATATTTGCAAGGCCATCCTATTTTTTTTTTAATTAATACCATCAATCTATTAACTAAAAGATGTAGATTATGTGTTGCAGAGAATTTTTGAAAATCTATAAAAATCAATATTATTTTTTTTCTCGAAAACTAAAAACAATATCCAAATTCTGGTTTCAGCTTTCTATTATACTCAAGAAAGTAGCTCAGGTTCGCGAAAACCCCAAGGTTCTATATTTCTACTGCTTCTATGAGAAACCCCCAAATCACAAAGAAAATAGGACACCCTGTACATATGTAGTGTTGTGAACTCTCCCGATTACTGTTTAATAGTGTCAAGAATACATGCATACATTAAAATCTTCATAATATACATAACTTTCTATCTGACATTTACTTCTCTACATATCCGTAATTTTTAACAAACATTATGTCCGCTGTAGCCAGCGTATTTTCCTATCAATATTAAAATGCTAATGCGCAAAGTTTCAGTTATGGAGGCAGTTGGTATCAATTGTATATCTACATGCCTGCGTACCTGCGTAGAGTTTCTTTTATTTAATACACTATTATAAACTATTTTATTTTACTAAGTTACGGTATGTTATTATTGATAAATGTATAATTGATAGTTTTATGGGCAAATTATTGGCACTAAAACATTTTAATAAAGCATCACGCAAACGTGATTTATAGCATTTACAGCTTGTGCCAAACTATTATTGTTCGTGAAAGCATTATTTATTGGCCATAATTTCATTGTGAAAATTTTTTACTTGCGATAGAAAGTGAAACAACGGCACTTTTGGTACAATAAAGGCATAAATATTATTAATTTTAGCACGACTAACCTATGTGCCACTACACACGTAAAATCAATTTTTATTTGCAAACATTTGCACTAAGTTTAAATTGAAGGAAAATCTCTTTTGTCAGACTGAGGTCGGAGAACACGCTACTTAATGTGTAATGGGTAAACTGTTAAAATGCCATCTTGAAATATAAATTTTTAAAATCTTTTAAAGGAAAGTATTGACCCATTGTATTTCCGATTATAAAGGAAATTGCTACTTACAAAGGAACGCCACTGGTTTCCCCTTGTGGTTGTGTATACTGTATAACCTTTTAGAACGATAAAACCAGAATTACATAGGCTTTTAAAAATATGTATTTTCGTTGTGTTGGAGAGTACTTTGTAGTTAACAGTTTTCGTGATATACTCTTGATAATTTGTAAAATTAAATAAAATTCCTTTTAATTTATAGTCATGTAAATGGTGAAGTTTCTAAACTTCCCTCATTTACAAAGTACGCCGACTTCAACCCTGCTGCGGAATGAACCATCCACCTGTTGCCATTTTTTTCAACAGAAATCGCTAAATTAACTAGCGGGCCTTACAAATGTTCACAGCACACCCCTAAATTTAGGGTGAATATACATTTTTTACCATCAAACGGAAACGCATGTTTCCCAAATTAATTCGAATCAATGGTAAACTGTTAGTGATGAATTAGGCCTTGTTTTTTGTGTTGACTGTACGACACAATAGGACAATTGGATGTGGGTATACTTTGTATGTAGGTGACCCCCCCTCTTATCAATATTTGCCTTTTAATTCTTATCAGCCGGTGTCTGGCTTGGACAGGCGGGCTATTTATATTATCTTATCGTATACCGGTCGTTATAATTTACAAATATAGCCGGCATCCTATCGCATACGTTGTAAAATTTACAGAAAACAGAACCACAAGTGTCTTGCAGGAGCGTTACCATGGATGTCACTTTTAAGCGACCCCTAGGTCTTCTGTTCCACTTCTCATGTGTTTGTGACATTAATAAACACGAAAGTCATCTGTCCGATACCTAACTTTATTTATAAATAATTTGGTGAAATCTGGAGCTGTAGTTTCAGAAATGAGACTGAAGTATTAATATGTATTAGATTATTTTTTTCTTCGTCAAATTGGCCAATTGAAACATTTAATTTCATTTGGGTCCCGTGGCGTGTATTATTTCGGTTATTTTTTGCCGTTTCTATTTTCCAATAAATGAACAGTATTTTTGATCACGCGTTTAATTCTGACCAATTAAATCATTATTATAGTGAGAATTTTTTACCTAACTTATCCCAGCGGGAATTTTTTTTAGTATTTTGTTTTTGTTGATAAAACGACTTGTTTTCTGGTTTTGACATATTGTCTTATATGTTTTAATCGCAAATTGTGACATTGAAAGAATAATATTGACAGTTGTTTCATATTTGAACGTCAAAAAATAACCTTTCGAATACCACACGACAGTAAGAATAACTTGGAAAATAATTCTCCACATTTTACTCAAACTTGTCGCCATTCGGCAATAGCCACTCGAGCCCTACGGGCTCTCGTGTCTACTGCCTGGCGACAAGTTTTCGAAAATCTGTCGAATTATTTTCAAGTAATTCTCACTCTCTTGTGATATTACATACGGTTATTTTTTGCCGTTTCTATTTTCCAATAAATGAACAGTATTTTTGATCACGCGTTTAATTCTGACCAATTAAATCATTATTATAGTGAGAATTTTTTACCTAACTTATCCCAGCGGGAATTTTTTTTAGTATTTTGTTTTTGTTGATAAAACGACTTGTTTTCTGGTTTTGACATATTGTCTTATATGTTTTAATCGCAAATTGTGACATTGAAAGAATAATATTGACAGTTGTTTCATATTTGAACGTCAAAAAATAACCTTTCGAATACCACACGACAGTAAGAATAACTTGGAAAATAATTCTCCACATTTTACTCAAACTTGTCGCCATTCGGCAATAGCCACTCGAGCCCTACGGGCTCTCGTGTCTACTGCCTGGCGACAAGTTTTCGAAAATCTGTCGAATTATTTTCAAGTAATTCTCACTCTCTTGTGATATTACATACGGTAATTTTTTTCCATAATTTTGCTCGCTGATAAGTTGCCATAGTTGCGTATTTGTAGGTGCATTTATAATTTATAATCTATACGCTGTTTATTCAACAGATGCAGTAAATGACATTTGTGGGAGTGGCTTTTGCGCAAAAGCCAGATTCACATGCTGAACAGTAACTGTTAGGAAAATTTCAAAAATCTAACCAAAAACTTTTATAACAATTATTTCGTAAAATTTTAGGTATACTTAATAACAAAACAACGCATATCTGTCTAAAATTTATTTATTATTATGTATATTACCTGCCGCTTTTGCAGTAAATCACGTTTTCTATCTTGGTGTTGTCAGGATTTTGGTCAGCACAAACTTTGTAAATATTTAAAATTGTCTTCAACTGAAAAATGCCTGGCTGGACGTTTTTGGGAGGAGAAAGTAATTCTAGTTTATCCATAATCCGTTATAAGACTTACAACTATTCTTATTTCATAGTATAATCCAATGACTAATCAATGCATGAAGTAAATTCAGTGACAGCATCAAAATGACAGATCGCTTAGTTCAGTCAAGTTATTTATGTAGAAGTAAAGTTGTGTAAAATCGGCCTACCAATAATAATTTTCTATTCAAATTTAGCGCTCATTTGTGGGAGGAGTTTTTACTGCATCTGTTGGATAAACACAGTATAGTTACTTTAGTACCAGCCAAACGTCAAATATTCTTAACACCTTTTTTGAATATGAATTAATTGAAATAAAATTCGTTTTGAACTACGTTGTTTCGATTCAAAAAATAATCTTGTTGAATACAATTCGTGGTCTGGAATTTTTGGGTAATTTTAGTCAAACTGTTGCTTTTACTAACCACTCTAATGTCATTTTTAAATATTTTGTTATTCTGCAAGCTACATACCTACATGATGTGTCAGATCCGACGCACGACTGGAGTTTACTCCTTACGAACGATTATTTTAACTTCAATCACTTGATAATAGGGTACACGCGAATGTCAGTTTTATACCCAAATGTGTATTTATCAGATGGTTTATGTTTGAAAATGTCCAACTACATCAAAATATAAGTTGTTTATAAGTTCAGTAATTAAGTGACAATCTGCTAAACGTCGATGCCACTGGCAATGAAATAAATACTTTTCCTGGTGTTCGAATACGCGTTGATCCACATTTCGGCACTAAGCAATATTTGGAGTATTTAATATTAGGTTTTTCTACATTAAATCAAAAGATTCAACAAATTTAGGAACGAACAAACACTGCAAATGCTGACTTTACAACGCCAACTGTCATATCTACTCTATGCCACTCTATTTTCACTATTTCCATGCTCTATACAGTCAGACATAAAGAGCCGTATCCATAGATACGTACATAATTTCAATGTTACAGGTAACGTAACGCGTTACTTTTAGTTAACGCGAAATGTAACGCTTGATTTTACTACTCATAAAATTTCCGTACCGAGGGCTATAACTGAAAATCGATTCTTAAGGAGTAAACTCCAAAAATCTGGAGTTGCCTGGGTTACCTTAGACTACGTAGCAACGCAATATACTTGGTGGTCTTTCGTGAAATATCGTGAAGGACCTGTCCTGGCGATAATTGTCGATTCCCAAAGTTGCTAGGGAACCTCTCGTAACACAAATATTGAATTAATTGCAAAATCAAAATAGCAAATCTATCGGGTGCACCTCTTATAGTTAAGGAGCCACAATGGTAAATTATTCATGTATTTTCTACCATTCCAGACGTTATTAATCTTGGTGTATGATCACGAGGAACAAGAATATGGCTATAAGAAAGTTTCATCTGAGTCGCACTGCAGATTGCTCTCTTCAGACAAGTTTGGGGCCATCTCTGACACCCACTCACGACTATCTAAAGTGTATGGTAGTGATATTTTGGCGTACTTATGATGCAAAAAGTCAGTAAAAGAAAAATCTGTTGGTACAAAATATGTCACGTGACGCTCCCGCTCAAGACAAATAATATGTCAGTAGCAACTTTTAATTTAACCGTTAACTTTAAAAGAGTGCCATCTGCACACTTCACTGAGACTCAGATGCAACTTTCTTAGTCATATTCTTGTTCCTCGTGTTTCATACATTAAGATCAATAACGACTGGCATGGTAGAAAATACATCAATAATTTACCACTTCGGCTCCCTAACTATAACCTGTAAAACACGATCAATTCGATACAATCGGGCACTAAGGAAAATTTTAGAAAATTTTAGAATTTATTACGCGCCAAGCAACAAAAGTGACGTCACGCCCGTCCCGGCTGCATGTTGCACGTATGTTATATCCCGACATTTATTACGTCGGCCACATAAAAAGATATTTTTTATTAATTTTTTTTCCGGTATGAAAAACACGGGTCATTATGAAATAAAAATATTCCCCGATTGTCCATTGTGTGTTTATGAATATAGGTACTATCAAAATTTCATACACCTAATATATACACTAAATTATTTTTACCTAATTTCATCTCTTCTTAGCCATGGCTGCGGTCAAGAATTATACCTCGACGTAAACGTTAAAACCCAACTCAAATAGTACTTTACAACGTAATACGAAACCTGCTTCTGGAATTGAAAGCTCGCTTTTGTAAACGCCGCGGTCACTTCTGATATAATTGTTATCAAGATTCTTTGCCACTGACCATCAGATACTGCAATTATTTCCAAATTGCCCGCTATAAAATATTTCGTTAACTTGTCCAGAAGTCCAGACTGAGATGTATTCTTTGGAAAAACTTCCACGGAATTCAACTGACTTCAGTAATTTCATGAAAACAACGGTCGCGGCTCTTCTTCCACCAGAAAGTTGTCTTGTGTTTATGTTGACAGTAATAAGAGTAATAATTTTCGTTTCACAAGGCAAGAAGTGAGCTTCTCGCATTTTGGTTTTCTTCTATAAAGAATTCCACCTTTTTCTAAAAATTCCGTTATTTTTATTCTCGTATCTCGGACGGTAGGTAACATTGTACTTTACGGCAATTATACAGTCGCGAAAAATGGACTTAGAAATGTATTTGACAAAATATCGAAAAATAGTGTCCAGAATTTAATTCAGAGCCACATGCAAAATGACAATAACAGGGTACAGGAAGAACCGGAGGAATGAAAATATTTTTATTATAGGCACTTACCCCTTTGGCTTGGGTAGGTTTACAAATTTTCAAATCAGTATTTTTTATTAACCAATTTATGTGCCTAATGCAAGATTTACAAATTAAAGACCCTGTATTTAATTCGTAAACAAAAAATTACGTACCATGCGTGAAAATTTTCAAAATGGGACAAATACAAAAAAACAAATAGTTTCAGTAAATCATGAATATCCATGGTAATTAAGGCACGAGCTGATAAATATAAAAGACGTCCATATTTCAAATCGCGGAAGCAGTGGTCACCCACGATTGCAATCTAATAAATGGATTCCCTGCCCCGAAACCAAAAGAGGGCTATCAGCTGATCCTCTTTCAGTGTGTAGGGTCACGTACGAACTACGACTGTCTGACCATATATTACATAACTTCCCCCGCGTGGCTAGTCCTGTGCATTCCTATTAGTTTTACAGAGGTATTCTAAGTAGGACGTGAGTGGACAGTGGAGCAGCGAAAATAATTGCAAAACTTGGTCGGAAATGGTAGGTAGTTCGTGGATCACGCGTTTCTGCACTATCCCATCACGTGTTGACATGTCACGATGTGAACTCGAGACTTCTTCTTGGATATCTCTGCGGTTGACATCAAACATCTTTTAGCAGCGCATGATTTCTACCCACATGTGAGGACCACTGCAAAAATGAACGCCGTGAAATTATAAATGAAACCGTAATACCTGAAATACTTGTAACCCAGTATTAGAGAACAGCTGCACAGTTTTGGGTGCTAGACACTTCCATACATTTTAAAAATATATTATAAAAAAAACTTGTGCGTGTCAGCTTCGACGCACAACTAGAGTTTACTCCTTACCAACGATTATTTTAACTTCAATCACTTGATAATTTTGTTTATTGTACAGAAATATACGTATCCATAAATACATACATAATTTCAATGTGAAAGGTGCGCGAGGTGTGTAGCGCAGAGGAACGTAACGCCTCACTTTTAGTTAACGCTTGATTTTACTCCTCATAAAATTTCCGCACCGCGGGCTATAACTGAAAATCGATTCTTAACTTAATGAGTAAACTCCAAAAACTTAGAAGTTTTTTCATGTCGCATTGTTTCAGATATAAGAATACAAATTCACAACTGGCCTGCCGACATTGAACCGACGGACGCCTTACACAAAGTCGACGGAGTGCTTTAATGTTAAAACTTGCCACCAGGAACAGAAACTTCCACGCTAAATTGATACAGATACATTATAACATGTAATAACTATTCGAATAAATTAAATCGTTTACCCTCGGTATACAATTTTGGTTTTACTATAAAACATATCGTTTTGACATTTATACTGAATTAGGTTACTCTCAGCACTATTTTCAATGACATGGACTAGTTTTGAGGCCAACATATCCGTCCGTTTTGTAGGTCGTTAAAAATACCGCTACCTGCATTTTTCAATGTTTATTGACAATCAATAGTAATTTGCCTATACTTGGGCCGCCGAACAGACGGAGTGATCACCTTGCAAGAACGTGCTCTAGTGGGGCCAATATTAATTTATGACGACCGAATTGGAGTGATGCGACTTCGTTGGGTCCGAAGAAAGCGCATCACTGCGGTTCGGTCGTCCTAAATTGATAGTGGTCATGCCTAGAGCTCATGATTGCAGGGTGATCACTCCGTCTGTTGGGCGGCCCAAGTATAAATAACAACTTTCATGCTACTTTGGAAATAAAATATGTTTCTGCATAACAAAACATAAACAAAATTGACTGAAAACATTAAAATTAAAAAATTCCATGAAAAATAAATGAGTTGGATTGGGGGTGGGGGTGGAAAGGTTGCGTTCCTCAATAGAGATTGAGCTCGCCACCTCATTTCTTTTGGTAATTGAAGAATTTTCTATCGAACTTCAATTTGTGGTGGTTGGATCAGTTCTCAAAGCACACTCCTCATGAAAGTCACAGCGTTTCGCTTTTTCTTGGGGACGGTTTGCCTTATGTACACAAAGAGCATTTATGCCAGAAATGTTCAGTAGATCATAAAACACCACCATTGGTCAACGGCTTGTATTTCTTGCGTCACGACATCATAGTTTTGGCAGACGCTATTACCGGCTTCCTGTCATCTACTGTTTTTTCATCAATTGCATCGTCATGGTGTATGGACGACATCAGTACTATTGACCTGTTTTTCTTTGAGCATGACACTACAGTACAATGGGCTTGGAAGCCGAAAAGAGGTGAAAATCTTGAGGAACCTCGCGTCTGGTTTTTCGTAAGGTACCCAGATACATAAGTTTATTCTTCAGCAAATATTTGACAAGTGATAGACTACTGAACCAAAATAATTGTCCGCAGTAATATTACGATTGGTACCTGCAACTGGTTCCAGAGTGATGTATTCGACGCTATTGTTGAATTTATATGGACCTTCGGGTTGAGTTATCACATAAGTTTCCAAAATCAAAGTGCAGAAGGTCTTTACATCTACCAGTGCGAACTTAGGGTTGCCACCTTTTCGCCAAGTAAGAAACAAAAAATGCACCGCAGGCAATTTTTTTTAATTTCTCAAGGTCAAATAGCTTAACGTGAAGTTTAAAAAAATATATGCCAATAGATTGTTTTGGAATGGCCTGATTTTAACAGGTCGCCATATTTTGTTGGGGGGCAGAGTATGGATACACAACGCCCGATCTTTGCTTTGCAGGTGTTACTAAATTTGAACAGATTTGGTGCCAAACAAAGTGATGAAACCAGGTTACTGTTTAGAGTTCATGCAATTTAACTCAAAATAACGAAGGCAACGTTTGCAATAGTGCAACTAGTCATATCATTTTAAGAATTTTTCGTTCAATTCTCGACGTAAAGAGACTAAGGAGTTTAAGTTACGCCACTTTTTTGGTGCCAAATGGCAACACAAACATCTGCTTTGTTTTTCCTCCTCCTTTTCCTTCCTCTAAGCTTTAAACAAACAAATGTTTGCCCCCCTGCTGTCAATAAATTGTGTAACAGTACTCTAAAATGATCTACAAACAAAGTTTGGTTAATAGAGTGGTCAAGTTTGCTATTGTCATAAATCAAAAAGATTTGCCCGTGCCGATGCCGCTGCGAATAATTTTATTTGGAAAAATAGGGGTACTTATAGTTTGTAAAAAGGACATTTTAGGACATAAAAAGTCGCAATGACACTTTGTTGGAAAAAAGGACTGTCCTTTTCAAAAAAGGACAGGTGGCAACCCTAGTGCGAACGTCTTCAGGCCATATTTAGCTGGCTTGCTTGCTTGTTTGAAAGCACGACGTTCCCTGAAAGCCAATATCAATTTCTCTTCGCTATAATTTATCTTTCTGACGTCATAGAATCGCAGACGTCTTATAAGAAATCGGAACCTCTTTTCGGTCATTGTCAGGTAATCAGTGGTACTGGACCGTTCGAACAACTAATCCTCGGGAAAATACCCCGCTAGGCATTGAATTATAGAACTAAATCTAGATTCCTTGTACTACGAGACGTCACAGAAAGCTACCCCATCTAAGGTGGCTTTGAAGCAATCTTAATGTGTCTCCATGTACGTACGTGCTTTTAAGCGGGTCTTTGTTTAAATATTTCATGTTTTGAATGTGTATGGAAAACCGCAGACCAACTGGTTTCGTCCTTCTGGGACTCATCAGTACGGTGCTTCCCCCTACACACTCAAACCATGCAATTTAGCTTGCTATATATGCTGCCACACTCTGGACAGATATAAGCAAGTGACAATTACTTTGAGTAATTATCTGGAAGTAATCAGTGGTACTGGACCGTTTGAACAACTACTCCTCGGGCAAATACCCAGATAAGGCATTGAATTATAGAACTAAATCCAAATTTTTTGTACTAGGAGACGTCACAGAAAACTGCCCCACCTAAGGTGGCTTTGAAGCAATCTTAATGTGTCTCCATGTACGTACGTGCTTTTAAGCGGGTTTTTGTTTAAATATTGCATGTTTTGAATGTGTATGGAAAACCGCAGGTGTAGCACTTAATTTCCTTTGAAATTATCCCAAATTTAATGAGCATTTTTCTTAAGTTCCTAAGAGTCCCAATCAAGAGGAGAATATCAATAAAAGCGTCAATTTCTGTCTCGTCAGTGCTTCTGGCGTCTCGATCTCGTTGGTAGTTACTTCGAAACTTCTTAATGTATATATTTGTTGAGACGGTTATGATTCTGATTACAGTCCAACTACTTAAACGCGGGCACAGTTTAAAAGAAAAACTGAAGAGCTAGCACTGTTTGTAAAGAGGTGGTCTACGATCGTAGACCGCACGTCCAACCGAGGGTTACAATATATTATATGACACTGGTCTGAAATTTTATGAATAGCATTTTGTTCTTACTTCTTTAGAAAAGTAAGGGTATACTCTATACGTGCGCCCTTAAGAGTCTTTTCCAAGTTTTTATACATTTACCGTTCTTGAGCAGATAATAATTGGTTGTTTTTGTTAAACACGCTATTCTTCGTTTTATGCTTCTACTGCTCCTTGCATCGCTCAGGAGTACTATAAAGAATTGTTTAAAACTCTACCATTGCTGTGAGACCTGCATAATGTAAGAAACATTACAAAAGTTGCTCATTTTATAAACTTCTATTCTGAAATTAGTATGAATGGGTGGTTCAAACAGTGTAAGAATTGTGGGGAATGGTAAGTACCTGCAATTATAACTTGAAACCTGTTGAAACTAAATATTAAGCAGACAATTTCACGTATAATAAATAAGAAAATTCGCGTATCTTTAGCCATTTATAAGCATAAAGATGGCGCACACAATCATTACATAAATTGTATGGACGTTCCAAACAAAAATCTAATGTACAGTTAAATTTGCAAAAAACTGCATAACATAATAGAACAATAGCGTGTGTGACATTTAAAAAGTGGACCTAGAAGGAGTGCTGAAAAATTTTGAAGTAACAGTGTTTCGAACTTTAGATTTGTAAACAATGAACAACCCATGTTGTAATGGACTTGCTGAAGAAATCGGAACTTCATAGAACATCTTTTAAGTGAGATTTGAGATGAAATCGGTACCTAGATGTAAATGAGTAATTTGAAGATTTTGTAGCTTCCCAAAAGGAATCTCAGGTCCCGTGCATTATCTCCAATAGAATTTGATGTGTTTTCAAAAATGTGACTCACAGTATGAAAAAAACTGCAGTAGAAGCAAATTAAAATGGACGTAGATCTAATACGAAGCGATTGCGCGTGCGTTGATTGTGAATCGAAGTGGACAGGGGCCAGTTTATCCGCGGTATTTGAGTATCCACCCACTTTCCAGTAAAATGTAATACTTTGACCAGTAGTCTGTTGATAGTAGCAAAACAACTATTGACATGCGCGTATGGGAGTATTGATTAATTGGTGAGCATCGCACACGTACTTGTAACAGAAAACTTGTTTGTCGAGCGCTATAAATCACGTCATTTAAGAGACGATGAATTTTCCGGTAAACATAAAAGATGCAACGGTATTCAAGGAAACATAATATGAGAATAACGTTATTCTTCCAAGCTTAAAGTTATCTGAGTATTTGATTTTTCCAATTATTATATTTTATTTTTAGAACAAAAAGGCGATTTTTGGTCTTCCTATATTCCTTTTAACGCTGGAGGTGGAGCTTCGCCAGCAGTTTGGTTATAAATTTTTAATGTACCTACTTGATACTCCGAGTTCTCAATTCTAATAATATACTGCAAAAATGCAAATTTTTCTAAAAACGTGTTTTGGTCGAACAATTATTTAAAATGGGTAAAATTGCTTCAAACGATTAATCGAGCAACACCAAGACTGTTAGGAGATTTCCGTCATAAGCCGACAAAATGCTATCGGCATATTTCAAAATTTGATTATAAACAATTTTTCCAAAGTCTTCGAAATACTAAGTAAAATACTGGTAGTTCTTAAGTCAGAGAAAGACTTCCATCGTAAGTTCCGACAACGTGGAACGAACTTGTCCGGCGCTACTACTCCCTGATACCCACTCCAAATACAATCTTTTCTCTCTCGATCAAGCCTTTGGAAAATATCCAAATTATCTGATAGTATACATTTTTTAAAGTTAAAATACCATGGAGACCTTAGCTTCGAAGCACGTACTGTTTTGACAGGGGTACATATGCTTCCTAAAACTGACAAAATCAAATCTTTGAAAATTACCAATTTAGAGTCAATAGTCTGTTGCTATTCAATATTTCTTAACACTTAATGAAAAGCTGCTAGTACGCGATAGCGCCGGTCTAACCCATAATAATGTGTTGGGAAAATAATTGGCTTTTCCATATTATCGATAACGCATCAGTTTTCACAATACCATCGTTTTTTTAATCTAAAAACCCTTGTACCGTTAGGTGTTGGGTGATAACAAATTACATGATACGTTTTACATTCTTTCACATATCTTCCTTTTCCAAATCTTCCTGTCTTGGGCTGTCTGCCTAAGCTTCGCCCCAATTGATTCCCCTCTTTTCTGCTGCGTGGCGCACTTGTTCTTCACGCACTTCCGTCTTGAGCGTCCTACTTTATTATTTCCCTGCACTCTAACTTCATACATTTGTTTTGCAACCCTGTCTTCACTCATTCTATGGAGGCGTCCCGGTCATCCCAGTTGTCTCCCCTCTATTGCTTTTGTAATTGGTTTCATGTCCAGCCGGTCCATAACTATCGAGTTTCTTATTCTGTTTCTTCTTGTAATTCCCTCTAGTGTCCTTAGAAATTTCATTTCCGTAGGTGTAATTTTACTTTTATCTTTCTCTGAAACTGTCCAAGACTCGCAGCGATATGTGAGCGTGGGTCTTACTACATTTTTATAAACCAGTGTTTTTATCGTTTTAGGAATCTCTTTTTTCCTAGAAATGTCGTTCGCAACATATTATAGATTCTTCCAGCCTTTTCTATTCTCTCGTTTCTTTCTTTATTTATTTTACCGTTTTCTTCGATAACTGTACCTAAATAATTATAACTTTTAACTTGTTCCAATACTGTTTCTTCTAATCTTATATTCTTATTTTTGATTGCTAATATCATTGACTTTG
Organism: Xestobium rufovillosum; assembly: GCA_963966045.1. Taxonomy (NCBI): domain Eukaryota; kingdom Metazoa; phylum Arthropoda; class Insecta; order Coleoptera; family Ptinidae; genus Xestobium; species Xestobium rufovillosum. The sequence continues at coordinate 36,803,266 of OZ014492.1, forward strand.
TTTAATCGGTATTTATTTCCATATTTATTTTCCTCGTCTTTATTTTCTTCGTGGTAAATTTCTAGATTTTTTTTTAGTTTTTCTACCGAGTCTGCTATCAATATCATGTCATCAGTGAACATTAATTCTTGTAGTGCTATTTTTTCATCTTCCAATTTCCTACTTTCATTATACTTCCTTTTGATTTAATTGTATTTATGGCATCATCTTATAGAGAACAATAGGGGGCTCAGTACACAACCCTGTTTCAAACCTCTCTTCGACTCAAATACAGTGGATACATTATTGTGAGATCTTACTACGTTCCTGATATTTCTGTATAGTGCTTTGATATTTTCTATCATTCCTTTTTCAATTCCCCTTCTTTGTAAGCTTTCCCAAACGTCCTTTCTCAGTACTGCCTCAAAAGCTTTCTTCAGGTCAATAAAACAGATATGCATTTCTTTTCCCTTTCTCAGCATCTTTTTTGCTAGTTGTCTTATTATAAATATCAAATCTTGCGTACTTCTTCCTTTTCTAAAACCATGCTGTGTTTCTTCTAGCGATGTTTTTAGTTCTTCTCTTAGTCTGTATTCTAATATTCTTGTAAATACTTTCTCCGGTATACTTGTTAACGTAATCCCTCTATAATTAGTGCAATCCTGTATTCCAGTGATGAGGTATCTCTTTTTCCTTTAAAATGTTGTTCATTAAATTGCATAGCCTCTCCTTTCCTGTAGTTCCCATATATTTCAGCATTTCCGCGGTGACCTCCTCTTTTCCGGCTTTGCCCAATTTTAATTTGTTAATAGCTATTGCAATCTCTTCTAAGGTTATTGGCTGCTGTACTTATGTCCTTTCTGCCGTCATGTTCTAATTCTGTTTCTTCTTCTTCTTCTTCTTCTTCGTATTCATCTTCGTTCCTGTTAGTTTCTGTCAATTTTTCGAAATATTGTCTCCATCTTTCCACTACCTCCTTTTCTTCCGTCAGTACATTCCCTCCTTTATCTTTATTATTCTTTAGTCTTGGTGGTTTCTTTTGTCGTAGCTGTTTCAGTGTGCTGTAGAATTGTTTCTGGTTCTCATGACAGTTTTCTCTCATTTTATGTCCGAATTCTTCCCATGTTTATTATTTTCTACTTTTAATTGTCTGTTTTACCATTGACCTGGCAGCTTTATATTCGTTATAAGCTTCATATGTTCTAGTTTATAGATACCTTTTCAATTTATGCTTCTTATTTTTAACTTTTTGTTGTATATCCTATGCCCACCATTTTTTACTCTTCTTTGCAAATAAGTTTGTACTCTTCGTAATTCCACAAGATTCACTAGGTGCTCCAAGTATATTTCCTTTAAATCTCATCCATTTTTCTCATTTCCTGCATCTCTATTTTCCTCCTGCTCAAATCGTTATACTCTCTTGGTACAACTTTTTAATTTCATTATCTTTCAATTTATAGCTTTTAATTTTTTCTTTTGTTATTTTCTTCCTTTTCTCTTGATTTAGGTTCTCTGTGTTTAATGCGATTTCAAGCCTTACTTAGAGATTAAAAATAGTGAACTCTTAAAGTAGGTACTTACTGAGGAATCTAAAATTATAGTGTCTGTAACAAGCTTCGGGTTACATTAGCCGCTTGTGTACATTCGCTCTAAATAAAACTCACCGTCTTTAAACATGAACTAATGGGGCGTAGTAATAACAGACAGAAAACAGTAGTCAAGGCTCAAGGGTTACAGCCAGCGTCCAGCGCAATAATTCCTATTTACTGAATACGTTTATTACGGCATGTGTATATAAGTAATACCTCTACTTTTCCTTGTAATTGGGAATGCAAATAATATTTTTAAGTATCGCAAATCGTTAGGTATTGACGTATATTTAAATCCTTAAACAGTATAATTATCCTGCATTTCAGATTGTCGGACCTATTTCCACAGCACGAGTGATGTGAGAAGCTTTTACAGTAATTGGTCGAATCATTCTCTATACGTATTAGGAATATGCAAATTGACTTGCGTCTTTGCATTCTTGCAATTTTCACTTGAAAGTTTTTATAAATAGAAGGAAGCATGTCTAGGTGACAATTTGTTGATTGTAAAATGACTTTATAGCACTGCTGACCCATATGGATTTGCTGCAGAAGAGAATGCTCCATGGTGGTCCCTAAATCCTTCAATGGTGCTGCGTCCATGTGACCAAGTAACAAAGTGTCGTCCATGTACCTAAACCAACACTTCGGCTTCAATTTGGTTGATTCCAGGGCAGTCTTCTCGAAAATTTCCATGTAAGGTTGGTAAATACCATAGCTGTTCCTTCTGTTTGTTCGTAAAACTCGTACCTGAAGACGAAGAAGCTGGAATTAATTCACAACCGTGCCAAATCCTCCAGGTCTCCATCTAGGTTCTCTTCATCGAAACGCCTTTTTGTCTCTGGTATGGCTTCCTCCGTCAGTACCTTTGTTAATAGGGATGTGACCCGAAATTCACTAGGATGTCCTGCGACTGCGAGCGATATTCTAGAATCTTCTCGATAAAATGTGCCTAGTTCTGAATGTGATGTTCCGCGTTTCCCATAAGTCTTGGGCGGGATCGTGCTAGGTGATGCGCCAAAGAATGGGGGGCCGATCCTACTGTGCTAACTATCTGCCTTACTGGCTTAGGTAAACAGTACAGTTGTGGTGTACTGTAATTACTCCGGATCGATTGGTGATGAAGTTCCTTTGCTATGCTAGATGCTCGGATAGCTGCAACGACTCTCCTCTTCTCTTTCTTGACCGAGTTGTTCTTGATCTCCCTGTATCTGCAGTTTACCGTATCCATTATGGAAGTCGTTTGTCCCTTGTTCGCTGGTGGTATAGTGAAGATCTTGTTGCTTCGAAGTTCTCTGGTTTGGGTTCTTTTGTCATCTGCAGGATCCATACCGCTCCTATCCCGATCTCCTTCGCCGTTTCCTAAGGTAACCACCTGCAACTGCTTTCGATGGCACTGATTGCGACTTTCTTCGGAATGGTCCTGGGGGCTACTGCAAAGTATGGTTCTCTACCTAAAACCTGTGGGGTAGAATCGCCAATAGTCGCAGAAGACATTTTGATGACTACCCGGATTTTCTAAAGCTGCGAGGGTGTTGGGTACCGGGCTTCATACAACTTCTCGGGTTTTCATCTGTGTAGTGGTCGTTGTTTGAGCTCAGTACATACACGTTCAATCTATCTACTTGATCCAGTATTCTTGACTAGAAAACAAACTGTTCTCGTTTCTATCCAACAACTTCCGGGTGTCATAGATCCTTTCCTCAGCAGAGCTCTACTTGTTAGCAAAATCCTGGAATCACTTCTTGATTCCGGCACCTCATCAGGAACGTCAATTGGAAATTGGTTCAGGTTCTTGCTTAATAATGGGTGATGAATTGTTGATTGTTGTTTCGCGTATGAGCAGGATGATGTATAAAAAGGAAAGGAATGCATCACTTACCAGATTCAGAGTATCTTCTGAAGAAGACGCCGAGATGAGTGTCGAAACGTGAAGTGTGCAATTTAGTGCATCTAATAGTCAACCATCTATTATACTCGTAGCTATTATATGATTGGGAAACGTGGACGATAAGAGAACCATATAGAAGAAAATTATAAGCTTTTAAAATGTGGTCGCATGATGAAGACACCGTGGATAGAGAAGGTTAGTAATAATGGGATCAGGGAAAAGAGAAATACATGAAAAACAATAAATAATATGTAGGATACTATGCCAGTCTTCGTTCTTCATGACATGCTTTTTGTTCTTATTCCTTCACAACTATTGCTCCACCGAAGACCCAGAGAAAAGTATTTCTCCATATAGGTAATATGAAGCGTAACCAACCAAAAGCAGGATATAATCAACTGACGAATTATTTTTGCAGCAACATTCATGACATTATAAGTGGCAAAGGGAAGATCCTTCTTGCAAAAAATAGTAGTAAGTATTGTTACGCTAGCACAGAAAACTAAAATTTTTATAACTGTTTGTTAGTGATGAGTGGAACATTACGTGAGAGTTCTTCAAAGTTGTCTACAAATTAAAACACTTCCGCTTCTTAATTGTGAGAGCGTTGATTGCTTACACTACTTGCCAACGGCCAGTTGAAAGAAATGGTTCATATTAGTGTCTGGTAGGCTGATAATGAGTTATCTATTTTAGAGAAAAAAGTTGAACGAATTCCGATACATTTTTACGCTATTTTGGGTTTCATTTGCGGATAAAACTGCACTCTAATATTTTAAACCAAATATTTCCAATTTTAGATATTTTCAGAAAATGTGGGACATTAATTATACAGAGCAAGCACTAGACTGTGATTTACCGCATAAGTTTGAGGAAAATCGGTAATTATGGTATTGATTTTAAAAAAATCCATGTCCTTTATCTTGAATGTTTTTGCCTGCACGTAAATGATAATTTTCAGTAACAAAAACATTTATAAATTTTCTTGATTCTTTTTGCTATTTTCAACGATTTTGTTTTAAAATTAAACTGCATATTTGAATTTTAGCACACAGTTCCTCTTCAGAATTAATATCGACACTATAAACAATGAAAAGAAGATGTAGGTAACACCCAATAATGATCGAAATACCGACAAAATTAGCATCATGTACGCAGAAGATCTGGAAAGTTGGTCAAATAGAAAAATGAATTATATCTGAGATGGCTGAGATTCAAAGAATTAAATGATGTACGTACACATACAAGCAAAAACGATAGAAAGCAGAAAAATTTATTATAAAATTAAAAAGCAATGGATAAACCTCAGAACGGAAGAATTTGAGAAGGGCAGCAAGAGAAACAACATAAGAGATCAATATAACCACAAGGGGAATAAAGGACGAGGAAGGAAACCCGCAAAAAAGAAATAAGTAATGATCAAATAAAGAATACTTGGAAAGGACATTTCCAGTCACTATGGTTTGTGGAGAAAAATGAAGAGGCTCATGATGAACAAATAAAGATTGGGGTGGAAGAGGTAGAAAAGCCAACATATGAGCAACTTACAGAAGTCATAACAAAAATCAGAAATGCTGAAGCCCTGGATATGATGGAATTGGCGGAGAACTAATAAAAGAAGTGGTCGAAGAGGTACACAGGAAATTATACCAACTTAGAGTTGGGACAGGGAAATATTAGAAAATATCGCATTGGCTCAAGGGGATGGAATCATCAGTGCATGAAAGGGGGGAGAAGGAAGAATGTGTCAATTATATGGGTATTACTTTACTAAACTAACGATTATATAGAAAAAAGTCAAAGATAATGGAAATTGACTTCTCCAGAAAAACTGATCCTGGGGTCAATGAGCGTTTAAAAACCATAAGGAATATCACACCAAACTCAACAACTATAAATTTTGTATAGAGAAATCTATTGAACTTAAATCTGGAACGTCGAAGCCTTGACCAGTTCAAGATTCCAGGATACTGTTCGTGTAGATGGTCTAGTATATCCAACCCAAAACTTGATGGGATCCCACTCTGCATAAACTACTTACATATAGTTTTTAGCAAAGAATAAAAAGATAATCCCAGATGACTACTGTACGAAAATATGGTACATGGTTGGAGATTTAGAATATTTTACTTGGAGGAAATGCCTAAACCAAAAACCTACTTAATGAATGTTATTCATGAAGACCGAAAATTTCGAGAATTTTGGGTTAATTGTGGAACGTGGTGTAAATGATTTTTACTTATACGAAATGTTCTGTTCAATAGCAGTGAGTTACACAGACAAACTGTAAAGTTCTGGAGAAATGTAGACGAATGCTCATAAAAGGTGAATCGATTGAACCTGAGATTCTAATCGCAATTTGAAGTAACTACCGTTCGTGAAATACCACACACTGCGATTCTACAATTGATACGCTTTCATCTGATTGAGGTACAATATTTGTATGGATAACAAATGCTTCAATATTTTTACAGTGCGTAATTAAATGTTAATTAGAATACAATTTACTACCAACAATTAACATTTTCACTAGTTCTATAATATTAATCTATCTATTACTACATTATAATTTTATATATTACATATATTAAATACCCATAAAAACAAACTTTCTGTCACTACAGGAAGTATTCTTAAACAGCATCTGTTATGTACTGTAAAGAAACATTATTTATAACATACTTTAGAATCCTATTCATAACTGGTTATGGTTCTGGTTATTAGTAGATGTAATGCTATCATATAAATATTATTATAAATGACTGGCGAAGTGTGAAAATGATAATTCTGATAATCTAACAAGTGCTAGCCGAACATCTGTTATAATTCCTGGTTTCATTACGAATTTTTGTTCCAAAATATAAATATCTAAGTATAAAAAGTATATGTTTGAGGAATTGCGACTTACTTTTTATCACAAAATACAGCTTTCTGTAACAAGCCGAAAAAATCACTCTTGAATTTAACTAATTTATGTGCCAAAGTGAAATTTGCTTATTGTATACAATTCCGCAATTTTCTAATAGCGTGCTTCTGTACAATATACTTTCTGCAAGTGAACAGTCCGAAGATGTTCCCATGGTTGATATCAGTCGTTATCTGAGACATGCCTGCACGTGGCAGATATCAGGACGGTCATCTCCACTTAGAGAAACTTCGCCGCTTCCTGTACCAGCTACGTAAGAAGTTGAAATGTCCACCGACCGTTTAACACACCGCACGTCTTTACGTGGGTGTGGGTTATGGTTGCTCAAATTTCATGTTCTTACTTGTTAGTCTTGTAGATTTTCTTGATATTTGGGTACAACAGTAGTTATATTAGTTTTATCGGGGCATATCTTAGGAGGGGTATGATGGACAGTCACCGCGGTCAGCGTCGAAAAACTTGCTCATATTTACATATTGTAAACTTTGAAGTTTCTTGGCCATATCAATTATCTGGTTTCTTTATAAGTAAGGAATTAATTCATTACTAATACCAGGCATTTCTTCGCATAATAATAATAGTAATGGCTACTTCTAGAAGTTGAGCCTATTAAAGTCATCTTACACTTCCTTCGTTCAATTCGTGAAAGTTATAATTCTAGGAGTAGCGTCCTCAGTATGTTCACATGGTACCTGACAATGGTCTATAAGTAACAATAGAATCCGTGCGAGAGCTCCCACGCGGTCTAGTCCACGGGAATGACCACTGACCTGACCTACGTCCGGACATCCTATAAGCAAAACACGCGAGGACGCGTTAATTACATCCTCACTTCTTGAACTTGAACCTAAGGTTAAGACAAAACATTGCTGGGTAATGGGTTTTAAACGATAAAATCATACAAAAATCTTGACTTGTAATGTTGCTGATGGTCAGCGGGAAAATATGTTTTGATATTTACTAGGATATTCGAAGATTTCGAATACTAGAAATAATCAAATTATTCATGTCTTCGGCATGGTCTGATAATAGTAATAAAAGCATTCTGGGGGCCTAAATTCAAATAAGTCATTCTTAATGCAAATATGGAAAATAGCCGCAAAATGTTGGGGAGAATTTTATTGAAACATTTCTTCAGATTACTGGGTTATCACTTGCAATTACAATTTTATTTTTACTACGACAGCACAACTTTGCTGAAGTAGGTACCTTTTTCTTACTGATGTAGAACTTGGAAATATTCAAGAAATGTGGTGGCAATTATTTGTTATAGCTTAAAAATACACGTGTTTTTCAAAGATCAATACGACAGGCGTAGCGAAAGAATCATCTTAGGAAAGCGAGTGGTATTAAAAATGATCAAAGAAGTAGAAGTAACAGATATACCTACAAAAAAAGCAGTTTCTCATTTTTGAAGGATGTCGCAAATGCTGCTGGGTTTGTAGAACATGGACAGAATTTTTCGACTGATTCTAAGCATACAATGTTCCGATGATAATGAAATAAAATACAGGTATCCCAGAATTAGATCGCGGAAATTTAAGGGCAGATTTCTTGACTAAAAATATAAACAAAATCTCCTATAACTATGCATACAGAAGGAGGGTTGCATAAGGTTTTTCTACAATAACTTGCGAACCATTTAAGATAAAGCAACCAAATTTTTCTAGCCTAGTACAGTTACCATAGTACATATCTGCACAAAGTTTCATGAAAATCTGTTGCGCAAAAAGTGAAAATTAACAGCTCCCGTTATTTAATTTTTCTTAATTTTTTTACGTCGTTTGTATAAGATTGTCTCTTTGATTTTTAGATAATAAGTCACAATAGTTATCTATTTAGATCCAAAGAAATCAGGTACACTGTATAGAAAAGTTAAGGCTGCCTGCTTATAGTAGGTACTAAAGAATAAAAATATATTATTCAAAGCGTCCCAGAAAGCAAACAATCAATTATTATTAATCTATCTGGAGAACGAAAAATTGTAGAATTATTTATAAGTAGTGAAAAACTTTTTATGGAACACTAGTCGAACAAAGATTGTCTGCCTTATTTCAACATAAAAGGTTTATGTTTATATTTATGTTTATGTTTATGTTTATGTTTATGTTTATATTTATGTTTATGGTTATGGTTATGGTTATGTTTATGTTTATGTTTATATTTATGTTTATGTTTATGTTTATGTTTATGTTTATGTTTATGTTTATGTTTAGACGCACTTGCTCCAAATTGGCGGTATGTAGTGTTCTTGATGTACCGTTCTCCGGGTAAGAATTTTAACAATGTTGGCAACAGCTATTGGTAACAAACAATGTTGTCAGTTTTTACTATTCTTTCAAACTTTTATTGATAACGTGTTTTTGAATTAACAGCATTTGTTGCTTTTGCTACTTATAACTATTCCTCCCAACTTCCGTTGATTGCTTGAATATAATATGTTCATATTATGATGTGTTGGTCGGGACACGTCTTTACTTACGTGCACCATGTTAAAAATGGGTATGGTTCTCCTCAACTACCTTTCTGGTTGCGTATATGATTTTTCCCCATGAACAATCATGATAAAAACTGCATTTCCATCGAGACTTGCGCTAATATGACGAGAGATAAATCAACACAAGTATTCATATACATGCAACAAAGATAGCAATCGAATTTAAGACAATAGATCGTTTTAATAATGCCGTACAACAGTTATGAGCTTGCTAGATGCCAGTTTCAACAATAATTGGGTTTAAAAGTGGGCGTTGACGTGTATAATAATTATTAATTTGTCTTCTGAGGTAGAAATTATGTATTTTGCTTTTAGTAAGAAAGCGGCGGCGTTTCCAACACGGGCGTTAGAAAACCTGTTCTACAGTAGCAGCTAATGAAATTTATGCTCGTTTGTGACAAACTACCAAATGGTCTCTCTTTCATCTGCACATAATTTACGTTTTTATGTTCATATTATGTCTTGAGTTATTAATCAGTGGTATGGAAATATTATAACAATATTTTAATAGGCCAGTAACTAGGTTTAGATTTTATCGATTGGAATACATTTCTGTGCGGTGATTATGTTATTATCTTTTAAGGTTAATGTTGCTGCACGGTTTAGAATTTTTTCTTCGGAAATGGTAGTGGACGCGCATTTAGTTTCCGCACACGCCTAGATGGTTTATCAAAACCTCCACAGTTCTCGCAGTTTTTATTATACCAGGCATAGCAGAGACTTGCACTTGCAGATGTATCATTTACATAAATTTATTTGCAATTATATCAGAAACAAAAAGCATAAATATATATTGTCTGCCGAGGCATTTTGGCATTTTCATATGCGATTAAAACTGTTACATTGTTATATTTAAAGATAAAGGAGTGTTGGTCCTAAGTCAGGACAAATTAATATTGGTACTGAGAAAGTACGACTAGTCTAAAATACGTCCTATTATTTATATACATTTCTCTCAACCAAATTCCAAGACGAATTAAAATACGGGCTAATTAATGAGATAACTTCCATCAAGTAGTTGCCACGTCTACATGAAAATGCTCTGAACTATCAGACAGAAATAGAGACATAGAACGTACAAATTCTATATGGATCAAACATATTGACCAATATAACAAATCACAAATTTTTGAAGTGAAACTTCTTTTGTCTCGGTAGAGTAAGTTCCTGTGTTGGCATATATGCGAGCGTCACGAAAAGTGAAACGAATGGATGGGAGCAGTCTGAGAAGACGGGCAGAGGAGAAATGGAATATCGAACGCCCCATTCTTTAGCCACGCTCTGTCTCATGCTTTCTCTCAGGCAAGCGCCAGTAAAGTGAGGACACAGCGTTTCAGTTCTCGTGACGCCATGCACAAAGCGCTTGGTTAAAAGCATTAAAATTCGATTTGTTCTTTCATTATTATTGTTTTTATACGGACAATATTTATTATCGACTTTTTGTGTATTGGAAGTGCGATTGGTAGTCTATAAATTAATGAGTTTTAGATTTGAGTGAAGACATGGAAGTTGATGAAACTCATATATGCATACACTCCAATCATATGTTTACCTCTAATAACGTTGAATTTGGTTATTATAGATATAATATATTGCCAATATGTACTTCTGATACGTTAACCAAAAAGAAAAGATATGTTGGTTATATATCCATAACCAATATTGGAACATTATTGGCCCAACATAAAAAAAATTGTCCTTTACTATACATATATTGGCTAATAGGTACTCTATGTGGGACGCATATTGATAGTGTAGTATAAATAAGTGAAATATAATAAACATGTAAAATCAATATATGTATATCTTTAATATACAGAGAAAAAATTGCATTTATTATTATCCTGGAGAGGGTGGTCACAACATTGAATGCCTGGCTGCTAGACGCTGGGGTGTAAGCGACGATCGACCACTACACTCAACAAAGAGACTCATGCAACCACACAGTGGGACCAGTTTTTCGACAACATGATCAAAATTTTAGAACTTATAGGCCCGGTTTTTCAAAGAATCCAACACCGGGTTAAGTCTGACACCGGCTCCATTGCTATGATACAACCAATCAGAAAGCCGGTATCATAGCAACAAAGCCGGTGTCAGACTTAACGCGGTGTTAGATTCTTTGAAAAACCGGGCCATAAAGTGGCCCGACATTAAAATCTGTGGAAAAAATGGTAGAAAAACGGCTCGTTTGGGCCAGGACCTCACACTTAATTTATATTTTTTACGCACGCCATTTTCGTCTTGGCACTTTGTTGAAGAGAATATACCCAGTTTTCTGATTCCAGATTGTATTGTATATAGAGTCAAGAAATCGAAAATTTTAACAAAGAACGGAAATTGTCAAACCTACGTAATTTGATGAGTACTTTTTACTTTGCCGTATAAATTTCTGTTTTGAAAGAAATTTTGTTGCCAGGCAATTTGACGAATAAAATTGACAGCAGTAAGAGCGCAAAGGCTAAGCCTGGGCGCTCTTGGCTGTCAGTTTTATGAGTCAAATTGCCGTGAGGCAACAAAATTGAGTTTGCAAAACTAGAATTTTTCAGTCAAGCTTGATTACATGATTTTAGAATAAGTATATTTATCAACGATATATTCTGTAAATGCATCAAATGTCAAATTTAAACTCACGCTCTATCTTTTAAAATAAGCGAAATCCTGAAGGTAGTCGTCGAATTTAAATCACCCTGTATAGTGTAAAATATATGTAAAGTGGAGAGCTTATAACTATTTGCTTTAGAAAATGCGTTGATCAATTTCCAACGACAACGCTTGATCAGCAATAAGTTATCGATTCTGCAAGAATCCCCTTAAGTCATGGTTTCTCAATATTGCATGTCTCGAATGTGCATAGAAAAACCGTAGACCACTGATTTCGTCCTTGTCGGACTCATCAGTACGGTGCTTTGCCGTACACACTCGAACCATGCTATATTATTTGCTTTATGGTACATACATATATACCTACACGCTTGCTGCGAGTATTAACAAATTATGCGGCAGAGATGAGTGGTACATAGCATCTACCATACGGAGGTTCAAATCCAACGGCGGTTATTTTTTTACTTGAATTGTTATTTTGAATGAACAGCGATTGATTTCTATCAGTAAACAGGCATAATTAAACGTTTCATAATTTTTAATTTAAGTGGTATCTAATGGTAAAAAAAAATTAACCGCCGTTGAATTCGAACCTCCGATGCCATGTCGGCGATTTTGCGATTGAACTCACTAACCCATTGCGCAGATGGCTGTCGTTGATTCCCAAGCGATACAAAACATTCTCTGGTGCACATTGTATGCGTTCTGATACTCGAAATATCCTTAAAACATTTTGGAGAGATAGAAATCGCAATTTTCAAATTTCCCATGTTAAAAAGGATGCTTCAGAATTCCCGGGACGTACGGTATAGAGCAAGAGTGTAGGACAAAGCACCGTACAGATGTGTCCCACAAGGACGAAATCAGTGGTCTACGGTTTTTGCTACTAGTGAAGAGTATATTGTATATAACCTAAATTATGAAGTCTTTCGGGGATTAATGGCAAGACATTCAGATTTTTGAGTGCTGAATATTGAATGTTCATGAATAGTATTATTGAAAGACCCATTGCGTTACCTTAAGTACTATTTTGGTCTACGTGTGTGAGCGGTACTAATGAAACTAATAAATATGTAATAGATCGTAGATTGTGCTTAAGATGCAGTTGCCACCCGTACCTAAACAAACGAGTGAAGATGACACAAACATAAAAGCATTTACCATAAATCACACAGCGGAAGAGCATGGTATTAGATACATATATAGCGCATGCTCCATTGTATTATTTTTTGCCGCAAACCTTTGGATTTCTCTCATGACAATGGATTGCATAAGCGCGAATAAGTGGACTCAGTGACCGCACTAAAATGTAGGATGCTATGACCGATTCTAAAGTTTTAATGCTCGCCTAATTAAGAAATATCTCAAGGGAGCGGCAACATATTTCTTTTGTGTCACTCGCTAAATCTTGCGTAATCTAACGGCAGGGGGCTGGACAACTGTAGTAGACACTTGCGTAGGAGCGCTCATTATTTTCTAGTTAGTAATGGCAATAAGATTTTACATTAACTTGAATAATTGATATTTGAAAATGCGTTATATCTTATTGTAACTGCTTATTACAAAGTTTAGGGGAAATCTCATTCTCAGGAAAGGGACGCTTGAAGCGCACAAACGATTTGTCCAGAGCTGATATTAAACCTCATTTCGAAGTTATACGCTCATCACAAAATTTTAGATTTTCGATCATCGACCAAAGCCTATTAATTTACTCTTTTGCTTACAGAAGAATCTTTGTTCTTTGATATCTATGTACATTGGTGAGATCATCAGGCGATGAAATACGCGTGACTGAAAAATCACGATGCAAGAGGTTGCCTAATTCGACAGAATCAGGCTTAGCACAGTACGTACAGGTAGGAAACCTGTCATCAAAGCAATATCCTGGGTATTAAGTAAGACTGACTATCCAATTTTTACAAGAGATGTGACGTAGATATGCTCTAAGGCGAAGTTGAGGTGGGCTAAAAACAGGAAAAGTGCTGACCCTCCGTAACCAAAACGCAGCGACTACATAACTAGGCAAATACAAGAAAATAAAAAACACGTAGTCAAATAATAGTTAAGTAACAAATAATACAAAATAAGATAAATCATAATGAATGTACAATATACAAAAACAAATGTACCTATATCATAAAAATAATGAACGTAAAAAAATAACCTACGTGAAATTTAGACACCCGCCAAAAAAGTAAAATTAAATAGGCGCGGATGAAGCGATAAATACACTGCATGGTTGGAGCTCCGCATTCGCAGTGCACCAACGACGGGTCAAATGCACACACTCTACCTACTATAAATGTATAAGATGGTGATCACGTTAAGCCGTGCCGAGTACTAGTTAAAAGCCAGAAGTTGGACGCAGCGTTCCAAAACGGACAAGCGACCACAATTGAAATAAGTATTTCTGACCTTTCAGGAGGTTGAAGGTGGTGGGAGTCAGCTGCTATAAAGTTGGACACTCCTAAAGCTCAACACCAGATATACGACGCTTTTGGACAAGGGAATGCACCAAGAAGACTCGCGCCAAGACAAAAATCGCACCGCCAAAAAAAACAAAAATGGCATAAGGATAAATTAGATTATTTTTTTCATCGTCAAATTGACCAATAGGAACATTGCATTTGGGTCTAGAAGAGTGTATTATTTCGGTTATTTTTTGACGTTTCTATTTTCCAATAAATGAACAGTATTTTTGATCACGCGTTTAATTCTGACCATGACCAATGAAATCATTATTATAGTGAGAATTTTTTACCCAACTTGTCCCAGCGGGAATTTTTTTTAGTATTTTGTTTTTGTTGATAAAACGACTTGTTTTCTGGTTTTGACATATGTTATATGTTTTAATCGCAAGTTGTGACACTGAAAGAATAATATTGAAGAGTTGTTTCACATTTGAACGTCAAAAAATAACCTTTCGAATACCACACGACAGTAAGAATAACTTGGAAAATAATTCTCCACATTTTACTCAAACTTGTCGCCATTCGGCAATAGCCACTCGAGCCCTACGGGCTCTCGTGTCTATTGCCTGGCGACAAGTTTTCGAAAATCTGTCGAATTATTTTCAAGTTATTCTCACTCTCTTGTGATATTACGTACGGTTATTTTTTGCCGTTTCTATTTTCCAATAAATGAACAGTATTTTTGATCACGCGTTTAATTCTGACCAATTAAATCATTATTATAGTGAGAATTTTTTACCTAACTTATCCCAGCGGGAATTTTTTTTAGTATTTTGTTTTTGTTGATAAAACGACTTGTTTTCTGGTTTTGACATATTGTCTTATATGTTTTAATCGCAAATTGTGACATTGAAAGAATAATATTGACAGTTGTTTCATATTTGAACGTCAAAAAATAACCGTAGGTAATATCACAAGAGAGTGAGAATTACTTGAAAATAATTCGACAGATTTTCGAAAACTTGTCGCCAGGCGATAGACACGAGAGCCCGTAGGGCTCGAGTGGCTATTGCCGAATGGCGACAAGTTTGAGTAAAATGTGGAGAATTATTTTCCAAGTTATTCTTACTGTCGTGTGGTATTCGAAAGGTTATTTTTTGACGTTCAAATATGAAACAACTGTCAATATTATTCTTTCAATGTCACAATTTGCGATTAAAACATATAAGACAATATGTCAAAACCAGAAAACAAGTCGTTTTATCAACAAAAACAAAATACTAAAAAAAATTCCCGCTGGGATAAGTTAGGTAAAAAATTCTCACTATAATAATGATTTAATTGGTCAGAATTAAACGCGTGATCAAAAATACTGTTCATTTATTGGAAAATAGAAACGGCAAAAAATAACCTTTCGAATACCACACGACAGTAAGAATAACTTGGAAAATAATTCTCCACATTTTACTCAAACTTGTCGCCATTCGGCAATAGCCACTCGAGCCCTACGGGCTCTCGTGTCTACTGCCTGGCGACAAGTTTTCGAAAATCTGTCGAATTATTTTCAAGTAATTCTCACTCTCTTGTGATATTACATACGGTAATTTTTTTCGATAATTTTGCTTGTTGATGATAAGTTGCCATAGTTTCGGATTTGTAGGTGCATTTATAATGTAAGTATAATGTATAATCTAGTTACTTTAGTACCTGCCAAACGACAAATATTCCCAACACATTTCTTTGTATGTGAATTAATTGAAATAAAATTTCGTTTTGAACTACCTTGCTTCGATTCAAAAAATAATCTTGTCAAATACAATTCGTGGTCTGGAATTTTTAGGTAATTTTACTCAAACTGTTACTTTTACTAGCCACTCGGGCAAATTTGACAGAAGATCACTCGCGCAAGCGCTCGTGATCTTTTAACTGTCAAATTTACACTCGTGGCTACCAAGCAACGGAACAGCTTTCGTAAAATTTCCGACAATTCCAGACCACTTATTGTATTACTACAGAAAAGAAAATATGAAAAGGAAAGGAAGCAACAACGATGAGTAAAGATTTAAATACATGAATGACGAAAATAAACATGTGCTTACCTCGTGATTCGCGAGTCGATATCTCAATAATAATAATAATAACCAAAAATACCCTAGATTCTCAAATCTATCAGCGGCGTCACCGATCACGTAGAAATTAATTGAAGAAATGAAAGTTAAGCAGACTTGATGCAAACCCAGAAGAAAATACGATAGCAATAAGAGTCATAAAGAGACCTCAAGAGACAGAAGAATAGAGAATTAAATGCATAAAGAATCGAAAGATAAGGCACAGAAAAGAAAATTTGATAGGTAGGTACCACCGAACCAGTGAAACTGTGTAACTAAATGGGTAAAAGTCTTTCACAGATGGCACTAGCGAAAGTAACTAGACAATTCTAACCTCTAAATTCTGACAACAAGAGGAAAACATCTACAATTCCTACCTTACCGTGCAGATTCATTACATCTTTTTTCTTCTCTAGGTGCCACTTTTCTCCTATTTTCCTTCCGCCATCCTTTGTTCCCACCTTTTCAAGTTCAACCGATGCAAAATCTATGGGCGTTTTCGGAACACAACGTTCGATTGCTTTCTTGTATCCAGTATAGAATCAATACAGCAATACTTATACTTACTTACCTTATTCAGTAATATTGCCCCGATGTAAAAAACATCCTACATCCATAATTAGGATTTATGGTTAATATTATTGTCACTTTAAACACGTGCCACAACATATTCGACTTTTTGCCGTTAGTTTCTTCGGCAGCAGTAAAAAGTGCGTGAGATATTTTAAGTGAAGATTAATGAATTTCACATTTCGCCACAGCGATGCTCTTCGGCAAAAATTGCAAGTGCGTAAAATTTTAAATGTTACCAACAAAAAAGCTGATTTGTTTTCTTGTGCGTTCCATTGTCGCGATTTCTGTACCGCTCTTTGTGGATAGCGTGATGAATTATGTGGTGACAATCGCGGCAATGTCCGCTTACTGGCCGAAAAGTAACGCTTCGGTTATCTCTCGTACGCAAGAGTTAAAAGTGTTACGGTATTTTTAAGAACTTGCCATAAAAGATTATCAGCGATTTAACAGATTATACTTTCATGCTGTGCGTTTCAGGAAGTGAAACGTATGGGTTTTCTTTGGGAGTTCCTTAAGTAACTAGGTAAGAAATATCTACAGTGCATCTTGAAAGTAAAATGATTCTTGGTCAAATTTTAGAACTTAGCTTGATTCAATACTTTACAATTTTTGAAATGCGAAGTGGGTAATCGAAATTTTAAAATATTAGTTCGAAAAATTATACGTTCAGATTATTTATCATGCATGCTCTTTGTTTAACCAATCCAGCTCTGAATCTCGGCCCTTGTCAGAAGTGTAGGAAAACTTCTGTCGTCAACGTTGGACAGGATATTTTAAACACTCGATGCGTGCATAGCCAACAATAACAACTTAAATTCCACAATTTATTTATTTAAGAGAGATACAGTTGCTGTATGTTATGTCATTATGTCAAAATATAACACATTATCTTGAATTAATTGGATTTAAGAAGCGAGATTCTCGTGTACAATAATTAGCCTGTAATATCAAGTAAAACATCAACAATAAACAGAATGAAATATACAAGCATTAAATTCACACAATAAAGTAGTAATTTATGGCAAACGGGGAAAACGGAATATGTATTTTAGGCAAAAATCGTCCAACTGCTAAACCCCCATAATCCATATCGGGTAAGCATACCGATGGAGGAAGTGGAGCATAAGTCTAGGGAACAGGATGAAACCACTTGGTATACGGATGAGTCCGAAACTGTACAGGGTGTCCTATTTTCGTTGTGATTTGGGTGTTTCTCATAGAAGCAGCAGAGATAGAGCCTTGGGGTTTTCGCGAACTTGAGCTACTCTCATGAGTATAATAGAAAGCGGAAACCAGAATTTGGATATCGTTTTTAGTTTTCGAGAAAAAAAAATTATATTGATTTTTATCGATTTTCAAAAATTCTCTACAATTATTTTTTACTAAGCAGACTAAAACTGTTAAGATTGATTCCTATAGAACTTTTTCCAAGGAATTCAGTGGTGTACGTAGTTTTTTTTTCTATGGAGCGTTATGACATAAAGTTGAATTTTTTAAATGGAAACCACAGCAGGCTTTGGTCAAGTTCGAAAGGTCTTTTTTAAGCTGTCAAAATATATACAGGGTGAATCAGGAATCCTTCTATGTATTGGTATTTTTGTTATTTGAAGAGCTACAAAGTCGGTTAAATGAGAGAAAAGTTGCACTATTTTGGGGCCATCTTAAACCTACTTTCAAACTTGCAAAAATTTTCACAGCTTTCTAGATATAATTAAAAAATTAAAATTTCCGATTTTTTTCTTTTGTTGATAACTCAACTGTGGTTTGTGCAAATGACTTGATACTTGGAATGCTTACATAAAAGAACGTTGTGCATCGTTTGGTGACATTGGCAGTGCAGTGCGATCTGTCATTTTTGCAGACCGACAGTCAACTTTTTTTTTCTTTATGGCAACCATATTCATTTCTGCCGCTGACATTAAGACAGCATTATTATGATTACAACGGTTTTTTTATTTTTTAAATCGAACCTCAAATGAAGAAGTTACAGAGAGAAACATGTTAGCACATGTAATCAAGGTAGCCATGCAACAAAAGAGCTGCGGTAAGTATCAATAAACAATTTACTTTGAGTGGAAGCCCACCTTTTCTATTTGAAGAGATTGAGATTCGGTTAAATCAGAGAATACTTGCGCAATTACTAGCAATAAACGGTGGTTCCCGAAGAGTTTAAAAAATCGGCTCTGGTCAAAATATTTATGGAAATTTTGAAACGGGTCAATTAGTACTTGGATTAAAATAAAATCCTACATTGTTGTTTTATGGCATTTTGTTAAATTGTTTATTCGTTTTAGATAATTTGTTTTATTGTCTTTAAAGTTCCATAGTTAATAAAAAAAATAAAATAAATGTAGGATTTTTATTTTAATAAAAGTACTAATTGACCCTTTTCAAAATTTCCATAAATATTTTGACCACAGCCGATTTCTTAAACTCTTCGGGAACCACCGTTTATTGCTAGTAATTGCGCAAGTATTCGCTGATTTAACCGAATCTCTATCTTTCCAAATAGAAAAGGTGGAAATACGTTGGCTTTGACTCAAAGTGAATTGTTTATTGATAAAGATTTTTACTTACCGCAGCTCTTTTGTTGCATGGCTACCTTGATTACATGTGCTAACATGTTTCTCTCTGTAACTTCTTTATTTGAGGTTCAATTTAAATAATTAAAAAACCGTCGTAATCATAATAATGCTGGCTTAATGTCAGCGGCAGAAAAGAATATGGCTGCCATAAAGAAAAAAAAAGTTGACTGTCGCTCTGCAAAAATGACAGATCGCACTGCACTGCCAATGTCACCAAACGATGCACAACGTTCTTTTATGTAAGCGTTCCAAGTTTCAAGTCATTTGCACAAACCGCAGTCGAGTTACCAACAAAAGAAAAAAATCGGAAATTTTAATTTTTTAATTATATCTAGAAAGCTGTGAAAATTTTTGCAAGTTTGAAAGTAGGTTTAAGATGGTCCCAAAATAGTGCAACTTTTCTCTCATTTAACCTACTTTGTAGCTCTTCAAATAACAAAAATACCAATACATAGAAGGATTCCTGATTCACCCTGTATACTTTTATAATGTTATTTCAAAAAACGACAAAGATTTTTATAAGATAGGTAGGTACATCCAAGATACCTGTGATTTTATGTTAGCAACTTTCAATAACAACTGAAATGAAAGCAACAAAAACAGAAAAACAAACAAAACTAACATAAACAAGAAAAACAACAAACAACAAAATTATAGGAACTACTTAAATTGATTGCCATGTTTTCAACACATAATATAAATCTTTTAGAAGGGGCACCATCTTGTTGGAAATATACCATGTTTATGTTTATTAACGGAACATTTTCCATTATCACCTGTGCGTTAATATTAAGTAAATTAATGTATCTCAATCCCGTTAAGTTTCCATCAAAAATTTGGTATGCTAGTTGACCACCCAATATAAAACACGAAATGTTAAATCCAAAACGTCCTTGCCTCTGACGTTCAAAAGTTTGGTGCTGATTTGTATCAGACCAGTGACGCACATTATGCCTGTTAAGTAATCCTACGCTGTTTATGTGAGTTTCATCTGTCCAAATGACAGACCGCCCAAATTCTGGATTTTCTTGAATTATATTTAAGTACCACCTACAAAAATTAAGCCTTCTTTCTTAATCTCCCGGGAAGAGAGGGCGAATAATTTGAATTTTATATGGTCTATATTTGCCTTTTTTTAATATTTCTTGAACTTTTGTTTTGGAAACACCAACTTGTGATTCGATTTCGCGACAAGAAGTTTTTGGTGCCGCCTCAACCAACGATAAAACATTTATTTCTACCTCTTCCCTATTTTCTTTATTATAAATTTTGTTTCTGGTTTTATTGAATGACCCATAGTGAATTAAATTTGATTTTAATCTCGAAAACATCATTTTGCTTGGTTGTCTTCTTTCTGGGTATCTAAATTTAATAAATCGATGGATAGGTATTATACTGGAAATGGGTTTTGTGTTCCTGTTGAGATATAGATCCATTGATTCTTCATTTACATTTTCACGACATTCATTGAAAACAGCAATTATTTCGTATTTTTCGAAATTTTGATACTCCACTTTGGTACTCCACTTTATCACGAGCTTTTAAATTTTAAATTGCTCCAATGATATTCTGCTTGTTAATTTCGAATAAAATAGTGACAAATTTATTTTTCTCAGTGTCAAGAAACCTTAGAATATTTTTAACCGAATAAAAGGCGAATGTCCAATTTCATCAATCAAATTTGTCTCCTAGCATACGAAAACAGAGGAGTTGTTAATGATTCAGCCAGTTCTCAAACGGCTAAGTTGATTGATCTCCAAGTAGCTGTCGGAGTCCTGTGAAAAATAGTTGTAATTACCGCACAATTAAACTGTTTAACAGCCATTTAACATGTTGTCTTTATTTCACGTTCACTTGGCTTGCGGTGTGGTTTATGCGCAAATTATTTATGGGGGCACTTTTATTTCATTTCCACTCTACTGCAATCTGAAAAAATAATCATTGTATACAAAAATTAACCTGAGGAAGTATTCTGAATAATATTCCATGCTTGGGATGGGGTTATTTAAAAAGTCTGGTGTCTGATGCAGAACCAGACTGAATCAATTCCAGTTTCCCAGTCTTCAGTTGAGGAATTTGGTAGAAACTGTCACAGGGGGATCTTATAAAAACCAATAGGGATTGTCTTTTACAACCATTGATAAGATTTCACGAATTGAAAGCAATTAAGATGCTAATTAAATTATGTAAGAAACTCCCAGTTTCTATTTGGCCAACTTCACAATTTCTCTAGTCGAAAATAGCATTAGGAAACCTATTTCATCTATCAAATCTATGAAACTTTTTAATTAAGAGCTGATTGCATTTTCTGCAATTGGTTGCGTACAATAAATTAATGATTGTGTTACACAGGATTGGCAATTCTGGTAGTTTACATTGCACATTTGCAACAAAGGATTGCACCTTAAGCAGTTTGCATATGCACACGAAGTTCAATTTACTAACGAAGTAAAGAACCTAGCATGCTAATAGGATATCAATCCAATTATTATGGCTTTTCTTAATAAGAGTAAGCAGTTGGTTATATTAGTGCAAGATTTAGATTACATAGTCGTTGATATGTTTTCATGATATTCCAGATATATCGTCGTGCTGTAGATACAAGCAACGAAATAAATAGCGACAAGTTAATAGCGGAACACTAAACTGAAAATCTTGAAATATGTGAGTATATTCTTGCCGTCGTTAATTGCAACTTTTTAAGTAAATCTTAGGAATTATTAAGCTTCCTTTTACAACTACCTTCATAAACATTCGAGTATGCTTAGACTTACTTTGAAGGTAAATGAGTAAAAAAGAGTAAAAAAGTCGTGAGGTGTTTGATAATTTCGATAAATTTTCTGTTTATGTTGTAGAAACACACTAATCAGAACATCTAAAGAGGGCAACTTCCCATCAGCTTCTGATTACTTGGTGAAACCATTACATACCTACCTGTTGCACTAAGAATGCACTACATTACGTTAACATGCAAAATACACTTTTTTATATGCAAGCTACTAGTCAATAGCGTCCAGATGTACAGTTCAGAAACCAATAAGTTCAAGAGCCTCGCGATCAAAGAAGATACATACATTACATACAAAAACTTGCACATAATATAAGTTTTCAGGTTTTTGCGATGTCACCATCGATTGAATTTTTAGACAGCAACTTTGAAAGCTTCACCGTAACTGTACATGGCACTGCGAGAAGTATAAAAAAATAATCTTTTTGAATTGAACAACAATGCACGTTATAATACCTGCTGTAAGATTTATTGCGATACACATCTTAAAAATGGAGTGATTATTCGTTGTTTCTTACCTTAGCAGCGGGTATCAAGTGCCGGTAGCCGGTAAACAGGTTGATCTTTCAGTCACGAATTCTCAGAGAGTAGTTACACAGACACGTGATACGTATTGTAATGTTTTAGAGGCCCGTTGCTGAGAAATTATGAAAAATGATGTCTTCATTAAACGGTGGAAAGCATAATATGAAAGCAAAAGGAACAGTTTAGAAACATCATTTTGAATACTTCATTACAAGTAAGAAATGTTTAAAGAAGTAGATAGCATCCAAATTGCTTCGCACAAGCAATCTTTTCAAAAATATAGTATTTTTACTACAAGACTAAATTAACATAAAAAATAAAATTCTGCCAAATCAATTAGACATAATTTCCAAACCTGTGTATAGTTATCTATTGTTACAAAATAATTTTTTTCTCAAACAATAAAAACTATTTATATAGGTAACTGGGAAAGCGAAGACAGAAGAATGTGTAGGGTATGTGGAGCGGAGGAGAAGACATGGGAACATGTGTTAGAGAGGTGCTGGTGGAGAGAGAACACAGAACAAGTCGGGGTGGGGATGATACTGGAAGAAAGCGAGAGAGGGGAGAAGTGGATGGAATTGATGGAATTGACAAAGCCCCCGAACGGGAGCGAAACGTCGATTTTATACTGTGTTTATTTGAATTATGCCAGAAATTCACCAAAAAATTGAAATATTTGTGGTTAATGTTAAAATTTAAGCAATACTCTTTTATTACACAAAGTGCGATATCTGCTCCCATATAGCAGAATATTCCTTTTATAAGATTTAACCTCAAAAATATTTGAGTCAGGGAACTACTAGAAATGTTTGACAATTGAAACAATATTGTTTTGCCATCAACTGATGGCGCCTCTGACCTTTTCTTATTCTGAATGAACTGCACATAGTCCATTTCAAGTGTGTTATAGGCATACAGGCAGAATATCCTTCTTCCTCCTACGCTGGTCCAGATTTTACAATGTGTGTTTGTATAATGTATGTGTATTGTGTTTACCATACAATATACCTGTAAATCCAGTAAATAATTCTCATGGGATAAGGACTTACTACTGTTATAATGGCATGGTGAGACCCGAAATGCATACAATATAAAATAAAAGCAAACCGTATAGTCATCATACCATTTTGGAATATTATAGCTTTACGGTACTTCTCAATTGCAATTTGATTTCATTCAAAATAAATTTTAGCATGCCAACAAATTTATTGTTTTCATATCTAACTAGCTGAAGATGACCTTAGTAGGCGCGTCGGAATCTATAAGGTCGTGCTGACCTCCGCACTCTCTTCTTAAATGAAACGTCCAGTTGACAAGTGTGCCACTTTTTAAGTCTATGATGAATGCTGTACAACGAAATATGTTTGCTTATCTGCATTATCGATAGGTTTGTTTGACATCTATACACAGAGAGATATCATGGTTTGATGTTGAAACGTTTATTTCGTAAGAGAATGCTAAAACCCATAGGTGAAGAGATAAGATTACTTTAACATACTGCTGTTATATTTGAGCGGCACTAATTTTAATTTCCATTGCAGAGACCAACTCAAAAATATGAGGATAGATTGGCAAATTTCGGGAATGACAATGAAAACAAAATAAATCTGATTCAAGTTATATTTTATTTTTCAACACAATGCCCTTGGAACTGAACACACTTGGTCCAACGTTTCTCCAACTACTTGATGCTTTCCCGGAAGTGAATACCCATCTACTGCCTTTATCGGCTCTTCATTCGATCTAAATCTCTTTCCAGTCAGAAATGCTTTGAGTTTCGGAAAAGGAAGGAAGTCCGAGGGAGTCGAATCAGGCAGACTGATTGCGAACTTCAATTAGCTGAGCAAGTGTCATTGGATGCATGGTCTTGGTGAAACAACACCTTCTCTAGCCATTCCTGGGCGGTTTTCTTGAATTGCAACTTTCGACTTGTCCAGAAATGTTGGTCAGTAACAGTGTTCCTTTTTTCAAGATAATCAATCAACAGAGTCCCAAAAAACTGATGCCACCATCTTTCCAGCCGACTGAGTGGCCTTTGCATTCTTCGGAACCGATTCACCATGTCCAATCCATCGTTCTCATTGCCTCTTTATTTCTGGCGTATAAAGTAGTGAATCCAAGTCTCATCCATGATCACGAAACGTCTCTTGAAATCAACTGGATTATTATTAAACAGTGCCAAACTATCGGCTGAGGATTAGACTCAGGCTGAGGCTCACGTCCTGGACGTGGCTTGTCACGCTACGACCTCGCTTAAATTACGAAACCCAGAAACTTACGGTGAAAAATGAATGTGATGAATCTCCAAGAATAGCATCCAACCTGGATTTTGATTTCCGTTGCAGTTTTTCCCTTCAGATAGAAAAATTTGAATATTGTTTTTACCCATAATGAAAAACGTACAAAGTTGTTCGACTTGAACGCCTATCAACCCCCCCCCCACTGATTTGTTTTGAGATGTGTTGTTTGCATTTTATAACACTCCTATTGCACTGCTGCACTGCATTGCACCACCAGTCCTTTTTATTGCACCTCACCGACTTAAAACCTAGAACGAAACACCAAATTATTGGGTAGGGGGCTGTTATTATGGTCCATTCCAAAAACAATAAATGGTTCTAGAACGTAAATGATTGACACGCGAAGAAAACAAAATGAAGTGCAGTGAAGTGCAACAGCATTGCAATTTGACAGATCGATTTAATATTTGCCACGACAACATAAAAATATTTTACAAAAACAAGCACCCTACTGGCGATCCCGAAAACTTTTCAGTCTATCCTCTTATACAAACAACAAGTTAAAAGTATTTCATATACTAAGAAGCAAGTGCTTGTGATTGTATGTCTCTTCTGATGTCCTGTCAATCTCATAATTTGAAATTAGATCGGTTGCCCTTATTTTATAGAATTTTTATTTATTTTAAAAGTTTGTGTCGTCATGATACTACGGGCGCTACGTGAGGCAAAATATTTCCATTTCATTTTCACTTTCACGGGATATATCTACCTACTTCAATTTTTAAATAGGTTGTCACACTTTGGACATTTGGTTGTTTTTCTAATATACCCGAATCGATAAAATCTGTCATTTTCGAAATATAACCCGGAAATTATATTTTAGTTCAACTTGACGGCAATCCGTGATTCATCGGTAAACGGCGTTTGTCGTCGTAAATTTTCGATATAAAAATTGGGTCTAATTACCATCAGCCTGCATTATAGACATTCCATCTGCTGCATGAGCCGTACCATACGATTCGCGGTATATTAGTGATTAGAGCGCTTGCACTGAAAGTAAAACAGCAAGATTCAAGTCCGAGTCACCGCATTTTCGTGCAGTTTCTAATTACGCAAATTAACTGCTGACGTATGCACACCGGAAATTACAATATTAGCAGATAAGCTATGCGGGTCCGGGACCACAAAAGACGTCTTTTTAACGTCAAATATACGACTTTTTAACGTCATTTTATTTTTACTTCCGGTCTGGGACAACGCATCAAGGGATCGCTTCCATTTGAAGGGATCGCATCAAGGAATCGCATCAAGGGATCGCTTCCATTCGAAGGGATCGCATGATGCGATCCCTTGATGCGATCCCTTCAAATGGGAGCGATCCAAAAATAAAATGACGTTAAAAAGGCGTATATTTGACGTTAAAAAGACGTCTTTTGTGGTCCCGGACCCGCATAGCTTATCTACTAATATTTCTTTTTAAGAATTCTTCAGACACATTGGTTATTGCATCGCTCTTGTCATTCTTGGTTTAATCGTATCTTGGAATAGTGCCCATTCAAATTTTCTGGTAACAAACGATTGTACGTAATCCTTTGTAAGGATCATTGCAAATTCATTTTAAGTTTAACTGTTCTTTGTATTCTGTTTGTACTGCACGTTGAAACTGATTAACTTAATCGTGAAAGATCACACAGTGACTGGAAATTATGACCACTGGTAATCTTTTATCTACCTGTCTCATACCTTGTGTTCCTTGAAGGTCGCGAGAACTCGTATTACATAAAGAACTCGCAAGTATTTTGTTAATTACTTTGGTGCAGACAAGGATTACCGGTTGAGTTAGTGCCGCGTCAGGATGCACCGGATTTCACTAGGAATTAGACTTTCTCACAACACCTATGACCCCTACTACCACCCACATGTGAAATATATATGCGACTCTCCAAAGGAACAAGTATATACGTATATACGTTTCTGCTCTAACGGTAGCAATTAAATGACACTAATTCTATAGGATCACGTTTTGCTTGCATCAAATGGAACAATCGAACATGCTACAGGGAAGAGATTTTTCTTTTTATTTACGTACCAGGGAAGAAAACTAATTCCTGTTTTATTTATATCTGGATTAAACAAATTTACACTTTTAAAATCAACAGAAATTTAATCCGTCTGATCTAGTAAAGCCGCATAAATTAATTTTCTTCGGACATTAGGCATCTTGACACATGTCTAACAATTTATTCATAATATTATGCTTAAAAAACATTTGGAGCCCTCTTTAGTCGTGAATAAACTAGACAATGTAAGCTACCACCGAGGAAATAACATGACATGATGCGAAATTAAATTCCTTACCTGACCGCTATTATCAAATCACTGGAAAAAATCCCACGGCTAAAAAAACGTGTCCTACCTGGACCCACCTAATCAAAGACTACGGTCATCTTTGTCCCAGGGTCAAGGTTTTTTATGCGTTCTACACAGGGGTCTGTTTTTTAAGAGATTCTATCGTGAGTAGCCCCGTTTACAGTTATGTGAGATATCCGATACCACCCCGAGAAATATAATGGTATTTAGATCGCACAAAAAGATTCAATAGTTTTCTTGAGTGTATAATGACGCTTTCTACAATGCCAGCTTTTGCGATTTTTCGTTTAATTGTTATAGAATTTGACATGTGTTAAGGTCCATTTTTATAATACGCGAACACTTACAGCGTTTCAATGGGACAAGCAAAGTTTAAAAAGAATAAAAAAGGGAAAGAAGAAAGAACAGTTATATGACATAAATCTATAAGGGCAATGTAATATCGTGCATCTTAGCAAATTCAAGTTATTGGAAATAGCAAGAATAGAATCAATATACAGGCGAAATTTACAATACATACTGCTTAATAGGGATGTATTTCGTGCCACCATGGATATGAAAATAAGGTCAACATACCTGAAGACAGTTCTTGTGATAGTCAACAAAACTTCGGCGTACAAGGAATCATTTGTCGAAGTAACCACTACGGTAATGGCCACAAAAGTCACATAAAAAATAAACAAGAATTACATCATAAAAGGCCTATATCGACAAATTAAAGCAGATGCTAGATGTTTAATAATAATATATTCAGCTTAACATAAACAATATACAATGTGGGGCAACTCGCTGTATTTGGTGGATGGTGGCTCAGGTATTACAGATGGAGGACAGTGCTTTAGACTAAAGTTGTTCGCAGTTAAGTGGTCTAGACGCAACCAAACTTTCTTATTCCAAATGGAACGCCCTTGTATTATCGCATTTTGGAATTCCTTGTCGTATTTAAGGGCCGCTTTGTTAACCCTACATTTCGTCTAACTCCCACCGTTTCGGCGTTATTTCACGTTAAAAAATCGCAATTTTTCAATTTTTATCAATTATAACTTGACAACGGTAATAGATATTAAAAAATGAATTGCGTGTTCCTATTTTAGTTTTTAATTCTCTATCTAAAGGTGCCAGAAAATACTGCTTTGGAAGTGGTCAGAAAATGACCAAAAAATGACCTATCGGGAAGCAAAATTTTCCAGTCCTGTTAGACATAGAATTGAAAACTAGGGTAAGGACATGTAAGCCATTTTTTAATATCTCGTACAGTGTCCAACGTATGGTTAACAAGGTTTCTCTTAAATTCAACAAGGAATTCAAAAATGTAATCAGATGCAGGGTGTTCCATTTAAAAATGCAAAGTTTGGTGCCGTGCAGAAAAAATGGAACGGTCTGTATAAGTGAAAATTTTTCTCTAAAATGTATAATAAAGGTGCTATAGAAGAATCCCGCTTAGGTGCCCCACCCTGTATATCCAAATATATAAATGAAAAAAATACAACTAAAATACGGATCGAAGAGGAGTAGAAGCGTTTGAAATGTGGTTCTATTGGCTCAGTAAGGAACAGGGGAGATAGGATGGTGGGGTGGTAGGATACCTTCTGAGGCACGAAGAATTATTTCGCGACATACTAGAGTCGGAGATAGGAATACGAGAAGATTCTCGTGTAGGCTTCGGGTAGGCCCTCATCAGACTACTGCTCTCAAATAGTTGGGGGTGTAGGATGTTCTACCTTTACGGAAATGCGTAGGTTAGGTCACGATAAGAATGGATGGAGGTACACCTCCAACCAGTCTTCGGACTGAAAACTTTATGATGATGAAAGTTGCATTGTAACATAACGATCTTTAAAAAAGAGATGAGTGAAAATTAGGTATCGATAAGTTATAATACCTACTTACGTTCTTGTATTTATGTTCTGTAAATCACGTCTAAAAGTCAATCTATTCCGAAGGTACGGAGGGGTAGACGTATAGAAAGCAAGAGGTAGACGAAAACTGAAAAATGATATTTAAATGTGTTTTCAATCCCATTGCCCTAATCTTTGTGTTGAACTCTAGATAGGACTCCAAAAACACTTGAAAACCTTTCGGACAAAGCTGGACTCGCAATAAATAAATACTAAGGGAATAAGAACAATGTCGGTTAGGCATACTAAGCACTACCAGAGTACGACTTCAATACTATAATACTATACCACTCTGCTACTGATGCTGGCCCAGGGAGGCGCACAAAACAACCTAATAGGAACTTGCCGTTCTATACAAAAAGCAAAGGTAAACATAAAATGTCAATAAAAATCAAATTTAACCTAAGAGGCCTCAACAGTAGTTGCGAATTGAAATTAGACTAAACATTCACTTACCCCAATAACACACTTACCCCACCTTACCTTACTTCATGTTAGATCCTTGACCTCTTCCAACAGTCACTGTTGTCTTGTTCTTTTTCCTGTCCACTCCCCCTCGAGTTGCTACGCATCTACCCCATATTTCGATGTAACAGTCCCCGACATAACTGGAACCAATGCTGAATTAAATGACCAATCGCAAAAACCACATTTCCATTGAAAATCTAGAGTTTTACTTATAATATCTTGACGATTGGAGAGCCTACTCAATAACCAACGGGAAATAGATAAAAAATTGTCCATTATTTGCTATTAAGTACACGCTTACCTGCTTCGCGCTTTTTTCTTCTCTGCGAAATAATAAATGGTTCGTAAACAGAAGTTGTACGCAATCAAATTAGTAATAAAATAAAACTGCCATTATAAGCTTTTTCATTCATAATTTTGTACAGTTCCCCAAGTTTAACGTTCCAGTAAGTTATATGAGGAGTTCAGCATATTTTTAATTGAGCCGCTGCAAGCACGATTATGAAACCAGTTTACTCCACTGAGCTACTTGAATTAATTTTCAGAGTTGCCGCTCGCGATGGCACAGTAAAACGTTCCACCTCGCGAGAAGTTCGTCCGTACGGGAAGCCTTCATTTTGAAAGTGCCCTACTGCAGTATCAAATGAGAGTTTTTATGTTTTGATTTTTTACCGAATCGCTATAAGAGTTTATGAAGTGGGTACACTTTTATCAATTTCATTTACTTGTAACGTTACCTAACTGTCACTTCGGCAAACAATATGAATGTACGTAAAATCCATCTGCCTCTTGCGATGAAAACAGCGATCAAAAATTCATTATTTGAAATATTTTTGTTAAACTTCAAATGAAAACGTTAAACCATTATAGTGTAATACAGTTTCACAAAAAAAGTTGCACTATGACGATTCTTCGCCAGGCGAATCCATGGGGATCCAACTGTTAGTGTCATTGTCAAATACATATAGGGTTACTATCTCTCTCAGTCTCAGTAGCCAAAGCAGGACTCTTCAATAAAATGAGGACATTTTCTTAATAAACTTATATATCACTTGACAACTCTGGAATTACTTTGTACGTATACTTACCTGGAATTAGTTTGGAATTACGGGAATTACCGGAATTACCGGAATTACTATGGAATTATCGGAATTACTGTGGAATTACTGGAATTACCATGGAATTACTGGAATTACCATGGAATTATTGGAATTATCGGAATTTATTTGGAATTGCTGGAATTATCGGAATTACTGTGGAATTACTGGAATTACCATGGAATTATTGGAAATACTTTGGAATTATTGGAATTATGTACTTTGGAATTACTGGAATTGTATGGAATTACTGGAATTGTACGGAATTACTGGAATTATATGGAAGTACTGTGGAATTACTGGAATTATATGGGAGTACTTTGGAATTACTGGAATTATATGGAATTGCTGGAATTAAATGGAATTACTGGAATTATATTGAATTACTGGAATTATATGGAATTACTGGAATTATAATACGGAATTACTGGAATTATAATGGAATTGGAATTCCATTGTACACTTTTTGTGGAGTTGTTACACCTCGCTTTACAGAAAAATACGCATCTGGTTCTATGTATTTGCTGATAACTGCAACATGGAAACCCAATCCAGAAACATAGTTCCTCCTCTGCTCGAAACATTCAGGGGACCGTGAATCAACTGCAAGAATGGTGTACATTAGTAACAACTCTTTATACATTATTTTCTACTTATTCGTGAATGGCGCTATAATTCTATTTTTGGAGAAAAATTGTTGACAAAAGCAGGGAGAAAGTGAAATTGAAAATTCTCTACTTCATATCGATTTCTTTTACCCTCACAATCTCACCCTTAGCGGACAGAGCGTGACTTATAAAACACCATGTATAATTTCCGCCAACTAATCAGTAATATAAGCAATTAAACTTTAAAAATAATATTTTTATTAAAAATGTTCGTGTGTTTACACATTACACCATCAGAGGCATTTGATGGTCATCAGAAATGGCGAGATTTGAGTGAAATAGGCAGTAGAAAATAACCGATCGAAATATTTGCGTAAAAAAGCCAATTTTAATGAGAGAATAAAATTAAATGAGGCAAATGAAACATCAACAATTCATTCAGTCTCTTAAGTTTACACTTCCAAAACTTTATGGAGGTATCCAAAAATAACTGCGGGAAAATCTGGAATAAATAAGTTAAAATAAATACTTGTAAGAAGAAAAACATAGGGTCGAAAGAAACAAAACAAATCTGGCAAAAGGTAGATTATTCGACAGTGGAACAGTGGAGCTTTGCTTAGGGCTTCCCTCTCTTACACAAGTGAAATTTAATTTCGTTTTGCTAGTTCTGCGCAAAGTTTGTGCTTGTCCTTTCATTTTTGTGGCATTCTCATACTGGTTTAGATAATATAAAATCTATGTCTGTTTTGATATTGCTGTCTTACGTTTTGCCTTCTTTCAAACCATTTTTAAAATTAAAAAACCAGAGGGTTCAGCCACAGGACTGAACGTTTTGTAGCAGATCGATGTGGAAGAATTAGTTACCTACAGCGGCTAACCGGCCCGTTAATCAACGAGTCTTCCCAGTAAAGCCGCATAAATTTCGTCCATCTAGCGCATGGCGATCAAAATTTCTCGATTCAATATTCATGCAGTACTTCTTATTTCAAATGCTAATTATTTGCCGAATTTTGCGGCAGAGATGAGTGGTATGAACCGTTTGAACAACTACTCCTCAGGCAAGTATCCCGTCAGACCTCAGGCATTGAATTATAGAACAATACCACATCCCTGTCGCATAATTCGGCAAGTGTGTAAGTATATAAGTATAAGTATAAAGCAAGTAATATTGCATATAAAAATAAATATTGGAAAACTTTTAACATGATTACTTAATGCTACTCGTAATATAAAGCACGAAAGTACGTAGAGATACAAGGGTGCTCCAAGCTCAACGATACGTTTGGGGTAGCATCCCGTAATTGATCCCGTAGTACATAAAATCTGGATTTAGTTCTATAATTCAATGCCTGGTGGGGTAGTTGCTCGAGGAGTAGTTGTTCAAACGGTTCAGTACCACTCATATTTCCAATGTTCTAATACAATTATTTGAAAATATACGCATCTATTTTTTTGTTCTTGCTTGATTGCATGCAAAAATTGGTTTACCTAAATACTAGGTACCTATTTGACGGAATGATTTCATAGTTGAGGTTCGTGTATTCGCCGACCAGTTCTTTGTCACTTTTAGAATCGTGTACATTTCAAAACGTCCACCCTGACTCTGCAAAATTTCTTTGGGATTTGCTAACTAGATTACAAGATTATGGTTTTCTAAGGTATGGTTAGCATCAGTGAATAAAAAAATCGGGATCATAATTTGCTACGGTATTCAGCCGCCACGCATGTCGGATTCTTTAGCACTAATCGTTTGTGCGGTGACTTGTTTACAAGTTGGAACTGCAACTGTCGGATTTGCGACATTTTCCATACGTTGATGCAATAGTACAATGCGGGCATGTGTTGCAAACGAATGGTCCATCCATCACTTAACGCTGCTTGCGGACTGACCGGCATGACAGGGCCGAATTTCAACTTTTTGCTAGACCATCGTTTATTAAAACTCTAGACATCGGCTCGTTTCTCATTTTATTATTTATAATGCTGGAGTTATGCCTCTATTCATTACCATTGCAACAGCTTTCCTAGGGTATGTACTTACTTCTGCGATGTCAAATATTTTTAGCAATTAGCAAGTGAACAACGAATTTGTATTTACGTATAGATAATACACAAATTTTGTACTGTTTACGAATTTTTCTTTTCGGCGTCGGCCAGGTCAATATTTTTGGTGCCATTTTGAAGATCTCGTCAAATACGAAGAGGAATAGGAAATGTAAGATTCGAGGGGCGAAATGTGGGAGTTAAAACGATTTTTTGGACACATAAGCTGTTACATCACATATATCGCAAATTAAATTTGATTTTGGGCTAGCTGGAAAGAGGATGAACCAATGCACATCGCATGGACTGGTTTTAAGGGTCTACGATGCACGGGGACGAGATGATAGGGGTTGAGGTACATTTTTAGCAAATTTCAATTCCGCTTAAATGTGTGTTAAACATCTATTCAACATTTTACGTTCACAGACAGACAAACATGTCAAAATTAATAGGTGGTTTAGTCGAAAAGCAGCGCTTCTAATTTAACAAATTACGTAGCCATTCCTTAAGGTAGAAATAACGGATGTTTCCAGTGAAAGTTAGAAGTTTGAAATTGAATCCTAATAAAAGCGTGAAAATGAGGTTATCGTCGCGCGGAATTTGTTGGTAGGCCACCGTTGGCGACGTGTAATCAGTTACGTTTCACTCATACCTCGCTAAATTTATTTCAGTTTTGTTTCTGTGGTGTGCGACGGCTGTCATTTCGATTTCGTGAAAATTTTAGCATTTTCATTGTTTCCAAATTATTGCATTGATTTACACCAAGTGTACTTGAAACTTAGGCAAGCCCACTGTCAATGCCGTAATGAAAGTTGCTAAATTGCAACTTCTGTATCTCTTATGTAGCTTAACCCCCATTAACCACGTGGGATTACGAGCTGCAAGATAAAGTATTAGTGAATAGAGCTCGATCGGTACATCGGCAAAATACACGTACCCGTCCGTGGAAATCAGCATCGGCATCTGTATCCGGCATTGACCCATCGACAAAATTTTACCATCGGTCGACCACTAGCTGACTGTAAATGGATAAGCACACATGGCAATTACGTGTCCAATGTAATACATCGGTGTCAATTAAAAATTTAACTAGACTGTCCATCGTCAAGCATATGTTAGAAGCTGATGAGATGAGGGTCATGTGGATTCTTAGGAAGGAAGTTGAATTAGCTCCTCATCTTTGATAGAAGAGTATTTTCAAAACATTCAAGCTTTTGGAGAAACTATGATTCATTCAGACCTTTGGAGATAATATGATCTTTCCAGAGAGAGTAATTTCTTGTCAAGAGCTGCCCCAAGAGCTTGATTACATCTTCATTTATGTAACAACAACTTTAAAACTGATTTTTGACTTTTGGGAAATATATAAAGCCCTTGTCCTCTTTGCGATATTTTCAATAAGAATTTTCCTCCCAAGAAGACAAATTTAAATGTGGCAGTATTATTTTTATTTCAGCCATCTTGAGCACATACTGTTACGTTTAATTACTATAAAATAAATCCTCTGTTATGTTCCTGTGACTTTCTCACATCCTTGCGATATATTATAGAAACGGCTTCATTAATACTGGTCCACAAATCAAACATATTTCTTGCGATATAATTATGTAAACAAATAAAATACACAATGCAATAAACCAGAAACAAATGAACAATAAATTTTCAGCGCATTTACAAGTGCTCATAACACAATCTGAAAGGAACGTAATATACCTGTTACTTCTTTGCATGCAGCTTAGCGTGATCAAGATTGCTCATTTAATTTGTTTGCCAATTTGCATGTCTTCAGTAGGATCATTCTGCTCAAAAAGTGTTCAATCCGAAAAGACACAATCGACGAGCACCTCCACCCTTTTCTATCCTAAACTGACATGAGCGTTTCCTCAAAAGGATTTAGTCCCATTTCGTGCGTTCCCGTTTCGCGCGTCGATGAAAATTTTCCCGTTTCGTGCGTCATCCCAAACCTCTACCTGGTTTGAGTGCCATTTCGTTCGCTGACCTGCTGATAATGCAGTAAGCCACTAATTCGAGTTTATCTTTACAACATAACGCTGTTAATAACTAGACTTCAATGCGGAAGTGTATGTTGATTTCTCTCCTATTGTTTTCAAATATTAATGTTTTTGTTTGGGAGACTCGCTTCGCTCGCTAAGCTTGCCCACAGACCGGAAATAGTGGACCGTGGAACCACTTTTTTGGCTGTATTCAGCGACGTGCAACACCACTTTTTTGGCCGTATTCAGTGACGGGCAACTATAAAACAAAGCAGTACGTTTTGTATGCCTTTATTGCAACAGGTACAACATGTTCAAAGTTAAGGATATCGTTGTGCAACGCACGAACTGGCACCACTTAATTACCCAGTAAATTCTCGACGCTCTAATCGGCACGAAAACGGGCAGAAACCCAAAAACGCACGAAACGGGAACGCACGAAACGGGAAGATACCCTCAAAAGTGGAAGATCGTACACCCCTAACTATGTATTTGCGAAAGGTAGTCTAATCTGGGCCTACCTCCCCTCTTTTATTGTTATCTCCGCCGCTAACAGCGATTTCTTTAGGTTTCTTATGTCAATGTAGATACTAATGCCAAAGCCACTCATAATTTCTTTGTTGCAGTCTTTCTGGATTTTGCATCGATTTTTTTTAGATTTTTTGTTTCTTTTTAAATTCTGTTTATTTATATTTGTTAAAAATAAAAACAAATTTCTTCTGACGATGGGAAGCAATTTTCCGAAAAGTAGCATAAAAGACCAATTATTATAAAATATTCACGTTTTAAGTGCCGACTTGTTAGTGGAAATTCTAAATTCCGGGCAAGTGTGGCGGAAGTACTGACCTGGCCGATGTAGCCAAGGGTCAGTGAGTTGCAGATTTCTTTCATCTGCATTTCGTTACGATTTGGACATTTCATAAATCTGTCAGTTAAATATTATAAATGACACAATTTTTGTCAGTGAACAATGACCATTTGGATTTTCGGAAATATGATATTTTATAAAGCTGGTCAATGATTCTTATCTGGTCGGGACCCCAACGCGTTATATTCATAAGGGTTCCTTGTTATTGTGTGACGTATTCAGCTTTACCTCATTTTCGGCAATTCGGTGTAAATAATATATTATGTTTTGGATAATAACACATGGGCTTCAGGCGAGAATTTCTTATTGAATATCAAATTATTTATAAGCAGCGCGGCCACAAACAAATTTTTAAGAGTTAAATATGCGTAATTTCGTCCTAAACGATTTAAAATTACTGTTTTTATTAGTGTAGTTAAGTAAACGAATTCTAAGATTCCATCGATAGAAGTGATACGAACTAATCTAATCCAATGGAATCAAAAAGTTTATGGAAACGTTATTTATATTCTCATAAATCTGATCAAAATGTACAGGGTGATTCAGTTTCGATAAGAGAAGCAAAGTTGCAAGGAAGAAATTAAAAAAATTTTTGAAGAATTAATTTTAATTATTTTGGGCGTTTTTAGTAAAAATTACGTAAAATCTCGCACAATTCCCATTCCAAGAGGTATTTTGAAATTTTGAATTAAACGTTTCGTCTAGCCCCCCCCCTATCATATTTATATTTAAAAACATTTGTTCACAAATACGATAATTTTAAGACTGAAAATTTTAAGAATACCGCGTTGTTTTCAAAAAGTTTATTTTGCTTTTTGCTATTTGTAAGTACATAATTTTCAGACAGTCTTCTCCAGAAATCTCAAAAAGAAATTTAAATCTTACATGACATATAAGATACCGTCCTTCAAGGATGTTGAAAGAAGCAGACTTGTACTATGGCGTAGTTCAAGTATCTAATACTGGAACGGGTGGGATGGCTTGTGTGCTTCAATGATCTAAAGAGCCCAACCGTAGGTTTAACCCAGAGATATAGAGTAAGAGAATGAGCTTAGACGAGTGCGCATCCTATTTTAGTGGAACCACATGGAAGTCGCCATTTTGAACATTTGTCGGCAAGCACCGTGTCTGTTTCCGGTTTGTATGTTGTTGACACATGACATTTTGTTTGTTTACTTTAAGTTTTTGAAGACTTCGACGTTTGGATGTTGTTTATTATAGTAATTCCCGTGTTGTCTATGCCTTTGTAAGAATCTGGATTTAAAATAGTTTCAAAATAGATCATTTATTAGTTAACAAAATGTGTAGTCTGGAAGGTTAGGTTACTACTCTAACCATCGACGATTCAAGCCGGAACGAATATACTTTCATCAGTAAGCAACAGAAAAGCATCGTTTATTAAAAGGTTGTAAAAAAGGAATTACTTTCAGATTTCAAGTGATGGTGAGATGTTAAAAAAATGGTTGAATATTTTGCAGTCTAATTTTGTTTGTCGAAGTGGTAGAAGTAGATATTCTTCTAAAAAATGCTGTACCATTCAATTCATTCAATGGTATCATTGCTTTATCTGCGTAGTACATATCACGGTAGCAGAAACACATAGGTACGAGCAGACAGTAGAATCATTTCATGGGAAGTTATGTACAGCCGCTTACGTTACGTTTATGATTGATATCTTCAAAATGCTTTGTTATAATAATTGATAACAGTTAATAAATGATGACCAGTTTAAAAAGTCATTATTATTATGTATTAATACATCTATAACAGTCAAACCACAGTTTTTCTAATAGAATAACAGCAACCTAACCTAACATACTATAATGTTTGTTTTAAGCCTTTCTTTCTGAAAAAGTCTTATTCTACAGAAAATATGAAGAATAATCTTTTTCTGTATGTACTAGGTACAACGTGTTCTTTTAAACTTTTTGCCTTAAAATTAGGTCAGGAATATACGTCCCAAAAGTTTGTAAAATTTATTGAATGACATACCTTCTGTATAATACAATTTTGTCATATTTATCTTATATATTTTCCAACAAAAGCAGAAAATAGTGCGTTTGTGTTGCTTCTTCACAAAACAAAATACCTAAACGATTTACGATTTACGATTTCAAACTTCCCTCTGCTACAAAGCGTCAAAATGGCGACTTTCAATTGTGGACTGTTCGCGCATCCCCTACACTCATTCTCTTACTCCATATCTCTGGTTTAACCATATTGAGACTATGGGGGTCGGTATGGCACTGTGATACGCACTCTGTGATGTGGAAGGCAGCGGGAAACCACCACATTTAGAACAGCGTACTAAAATTTTGTGGTACCTTCTGGAGTAAAATATCCCGGAGGTAAAATAGTCCCACATTCGGATCTCCGGACGGGGACTGCTTCAAGGGGAGTCATCAGCAATAATGAGTGTAACATTTCAAGAGTCGGAGTGTGGAATGTTAAAAGCATGAAAAATGCAGGAAAGTTAGAAAAGTTGAAAATTGAGATGGATAGGTTGGCATTAGACATAGTAGGTGTCAATGAGGTTCGATGGCCAGAAGCTTGAGACCCTTGGAGCCGAGATTTTAGAGTAATACACACAGGGTCAGTAGGAGGAAATTCGGGAGTAGGAATTGTTACGAACAAGAAAATAGGGCAAAGTGTAGAAAATTTCTTACAGAAGAGTGACAGAATAGTTTAGGAGATTCGAAACCTGTAAATACGCTAATAATACAGGTATGATGCCCACATCTAATTATAGTTATGAGTAGAGACCGGATTTTTAGGACCTTAAAAGTTGCAAAATAGTATCCTAAAATAGGTCCTCCAACATGAAAAATAGGTCACAAAAATAGGACACATCCTAAGTTAGGACGCAAAGAAAAAAATATTTTAATGAATTGTTGTATTATTATTTGCGACAAACAAATGAGAAAATGACAAACCTTCAACAACGTAAAATTTACACAGCTGGAAACTAAAATAAAAAGTAATCAACAATATAACTCCAAATAAAAAGGCATTCTTTGGCACTTTTAACCCCCGACACAAAAAGAGAGGTGTTATAAGTTTGACGTGTGTGTGTGTGTGTATCTGTGTGTTTGTGTGTCTGTGTGTCTGTCTGTGGCATCGTAGCTACTAAACGAATGGACCGATTTTGATGCGTTTTTTTTTTGTTTGAAAGCTGACGTTGACGTGATCGAGATGGTTCTTAGCTATAATTTATGAAGATCTGTTCAGGCGTTGTGTCGGGGGTTACTTAAAATTTTGAATTTTGTTACTTGTTGTAATTGCACATAGTAGGTAACAAACTGAAAAAATTCACATGGGTAAAAAATTAAAAGTTTTAATCTCGGTTTTAATTTATTGCAACTGTATTTAAGAGGATGTTATACCGCTCGGTTTTACTTGAATCTAATAAATTATTAAGCCATTTTTGAAGTCAGAAATGTAAAATCTTTCCAGTGCATAGTTAAAAGGTTGGAATTGAATCCTACATACGGATTTTCCAATTTTCTCACTGTGATATCAAGAGAAAAATATTTAAAATGCACAAAATTAACACAATTTCAGTCACATTTACGTTTCACTGTATATTACTGCTGCAAACTTATGAGAAAAAACTCGATGTAGGCACCAACCAACTAAATACATTACTGAACTGTCAGAATGAAGAAAATTGAACATTCATTTAATTATTTTTTTCGAAACGCGGTAAAGAGGAAAAATAAGACACTAAATAG
Organism: Xestobium rufovillosum; assembly: GCA_963966045.1. Taxonomy (NCBI): domain Eukaryota; kingdom Metazoa; phylum Arthropoda; class Insecta; order Coleoptera; family Ptinidae; genus Xestobium; species Xestobium rufovillosum. The sequence goes on from OZ014492.1 coordinate 36,843,062, forward strand.
GAAATTATTTATGTTTAGGACACATCTAGTCAATTTATGTCAACAACAGTCAATTTAGGACTTTAGGACCTAAAAAAAATTTGTAAGAATCCTTATTTTTACGTGAATCGTGCATATATACAACTTTCGTTGCCTTAATTCTAGGCCAAAAGGAATTTTACCCAGAATCCGGTCTCTAGTGATGAGGCTCTATAGAGGCAGTTTATAGCAATATCGGATATGTGCTAGGTTTTGTGAAGGTGCACGGAAATTTAATAAGAAAACATCGTGACCACCAGAAACTGAAAGATTGTGATTCGCGCGATAAGTTCGAGAAAAAGACGAACGAAGTACTAAACGGCCTAGACTACTGCTCTCAAATAGTTAGGGAGGTAGGATCCTTTTATGTAAATGCGTAGGTTAGCTCAGGATAGGAAAGAATGGAGGCACGCGTCCAACCCAGTCTTCGGGCTGAGAACCTGATGATTATGACACCTTATGTTTTTTCAGATATCTCAAAAACCAAAAAAGATGTTCAAAATTTGAATGTATACTTGGGGTGGTCATAAAATTGTGATAAACTTTCCCCATTTAACCATCCTTGTATCTTCAATACTAATCAAATTACCCATACTGACGGCTCGAAATTGGGACACTATGTGTATACCCCACATAAAAGGTCCGGATTGGTGTGAAAATTTTAGAACGATCAGTTTAGCTCCATCACGCAAAAATTTTAACTAGAATTGTGCGAAGAAGGTTGGAGAAAAGGGCGGAAGAAATATTAGGAGAATATCAGTTCGGATTTACACGAAGTAGAGGAACACGCGAGGCCATTCTAGCTTTACGAGTAATTATAGAAAAAAATCAATAGAAATCGGAAAGAGCGTCTGATTAGGATTTGGATATGCTCAGAAAGATAATGGGAAATATAGAGGGACAGAAGAATAATACATAATATCTACAAAGAGCAAATGGCAGTCGTAGAAGTTGTACAGGGGCGAAGGGAAGTAGATATCTGGAAGGGAGTGAGAAAGGGAATATTGTTAAGGACAGGGCAGCTCAGATTCGCGGATGGTAAAACCGTGTTATCATCCGGCAAAGAAGAATTGGGAATGACTAAATGAAATTGAAGCAGTTTTGACATAGGACAACAGCATGAAAATCAATAAAAAACAAAATTTTGGTATGTATGGAGCGTGAAAGTAGAATTCAAACTAAAATACCAATGAGATAATGGTATAATGAGATAATGAGAAGGAAGTCTCGGATTTCTGCTATTTAGGAAGTAGGAAGTAGGAGCACTAGAGATATAAAACAAAGAATAGCGCAAGGACGAGTTGCGTTTACCAGAAAGAAGCAGCTGTTATGCTCGGGAACGGTTAATGTAGAAACTCTGAAGTATGTACGGAGTACGGCATCGCACGGGTACGAAACTTGGACAATAGGAAAAGAGGATCGAAAAAGAATAGAAGCGTTTGAAATGTGGTGATACAGAAGCATGATGAAGATACCTTGATTAGCAATAAGGAAGTATTAGAAAGAGTTGGGGAAAAGAGAAAGGTATGAATGACAATAAAGAATAGGAAAGCTAGGATGGTAAAACCTTCTGAGATACGAAGGAATATTTCGCGACATACTAGCATCGGAGATAGGAGTAAAAAGAGGTAGGCCCAGATCAGGCTACTGCTCTCAAATAGTTGGGGATGCAGGATGTTCTACTTTTAGGGAAATGCGTAGGTTAGCTCAAGATAGGGAAGGATGGATGTGCGCTTCCAGCCAGTCTTGGGACTAAGAACTTTATGATGATGATGTGCTTCATAACCAACTAAAACACTGACGCCTCCATTCTTTTCAGAAGATTCTTTTAAAATGTTTTCTACTCTTCCTTCATGTTAAGTTAACGATTGGTTAAATATTAAACTGAGTACAGTGCACGTTGTATTTCTTTTCTGGTTGATCTTAACTATTTATTATATGCATGTCTTAAACTGTTCTTCAATGGCTATGATATGATCAAAACAATCTGAACGTATCTTCACTATGCTAACACACGATCCGCTAGGTTCATCAACAATGTTGTTTACACATTTTTACCAAGCTTTTGATGCATCTATTGTACTCAACTTCTGAAAGCTACCCATTACATATACTTAACGTCTGATATTCTTCGAATTATCAATAGCAGGAAGCACTACCAAGTGAATAAACAGGCCACGATCGCCTTTAAGAAGTAACAGTTATCAAGACATCAAATTAATTAACGGTGATTTACAGGTGATCATTAAATAAGTCTCTTATACTATTTATAATGTGCAACTCCAAGGATTCGAAAAGCACCAAATTGTCGCATAATTCATGCTTTAATTACCTTGAAGCGGACAGTCTTGCGTCTTATTTTAGTATACCACACGCACTTTGTACGCGAAAAGGCATTGGTCATTGACTTTCGTGGATTACCGTGACTTATGCTCAAATCTCGGTACAGAAATAGCCGTTTGATTGCTGTGGTCAGCGACAGTTAAAAGCACTCGCTTGAATTACACTGAACGCTACACTGAGTAATGCTCGAAAGTGAAAATGAAAATTGCATAAAATACTCCACTGATTTATTGCTAAGAACCATAACTTTAATGTTAAACACGTCCTTTCCGAGTATCGTGTTTCTCATTGTTGAGTATATTTGTATACAGGTAGGTCAGGTTACTACTATTGATAGTGCAAGAATATTGACCGGATGTTCAGGACGAGATGGACAAGTGTGTGTAGTGTTATTTATAAAACTCTCACTCGAACCTTCGGACCGCATTTATTTGTTGGCGATAGTCAAAGACCTCTGTGGAGCTTTATAGTCGGACTTCCGCTCCACAATCATAACAACAATAATAGCCATAAAAAATCATATGGCTGCTGCCCAAAAAAATGCTGGATTGCAACGAGCTGCCTGGTAGCCTCGTTCGGAAAATAGAATTCTTGCCATTAGATTCCTCTTAATAGAGGATTCGAATGTTTATTAATTTTGTGAAGTCTTTTATAAATAGGGAGGTTCGGAGAAAAATAAGATATCTATTTGTGGCATGAAAATGACAGAAAATTGTTATTGTAATTGATTTACGGCGAATTTTTTTTTCAACAAAATTTTTTTGCGGTGTAATAAGCGAAAGAAATTAGCTTATCACGCCCACATGCTAGTTCGCTTTGTTATTGGTTTGACGTCAGAGATTCGTAAGGCGCTCCTTCCACTCCTCTTGAAGTGCCCGTGAAGCGGTACCTACAGGTAAAATCACCTTACTTTTTATGCACGTTACAAAATGTAAGGATTGAGAGTCGCCTTACGTAAAATGACAAGTCATATAAATTGAATGTGCTAAAAAAGGATAAAGAAATATTTGAATGTCTAAACACAACACTATTTTGTTGCATGATTGCCGCTTAATTTGTTGACGTTTCCCGGTTGACTTGACAGCTGATATTCTGAAAGCATCAAGTTTCGTTAACTTTTGTTGTTTTTGATGTTTTAAACCCTTCTTGTTTTCTTTCTTCATCAACTTTTGCGGTAAGAATCTGTTCTTTTGAGAACTAAAATAGTGCTCCTGGTTATTTATTATAGGTGTTGTTATTGTTATTGTTGGTATAATGCCCAAGTTCTTAAACAGTCGATGTAAGGAGCTTGTAGCGTCCCTTATCAACTATTTTGAAAGAGAATAGGAAAATAGTGGACCCTTATTACCATTGAATTCCGTTAGAGAGGTAAATTGAATTTTAATATTTTGGAATTGAGTACCATAAACTCTTGTGGCAACAGTGCTGATATGAAGCCGGTGACGTGCATAAAAAGTAAGGTGATTTTAACTATATCTCATAACATACTTATTGGGACTATTTCGAGCGTGAATTTTTAAAGTAAGGTAGGTGTCAAGGAAACATAAAACAAAAACAACATAATCGATATAATGATGCAACAAGGGTATCAAAAGTCCGATTCACATAATTTGCCATATTTATGTAGTAGGTAGGTAAATGTCCCGGAAAATGTGGAAATGGTGTGTGATTCTTGCATCTAACCCCAATTTCATTCAACCTCAAAACAGTAGGGTAAAGGCAGACCGGTATAAGTAAAACAAAGTCAACAATTTATTAACTGTACATGCCTTTTATAATTCAGTATAAGTAGGTATGTAGATTGTAGATACCTGCTTACTTCTGTTTGTAAAATGGTACCTACCTATATTCTCTAATACAATACAATACATACATACTCATTTATGTAGGTATGTATACCTAAGTGATTGACAAGTTATCAAGTTAACAGTTTTATAACGGATTGGAATTTTTTTAAAAAACGAAACAAATACAACTATACAACTCACGCGAATCAAAAAACTACGCTACGTAGGTACTAGGTACTTGTTTAACAAAAAGAAACAACTGCTATATTCTGGAACGGTTAATGTAGAAACTCGGAAGAGACTCTTAAAGACGCATGTATGGAGTACGAAATTATACCTATGGGTGCGAAACTTGGACAATGGGAGAAGCGGATTGAAAAAGAGTAGAAGCGTTTGAAATGTGATGCTACAGACGGGTGTTGAAGATACCGTGGATAGACAAGTTAGCAATAAGGAGGAATTAGAAAGAGTTGGGGAAAAGAGAAAAATATGGAAGACAATAAAGAATAGGGGATAGGATCGTAGGATGGTAGGACACCTTCTGAGACACAAAGGAATAGTTCGCGACATACTAGAGTCAGAGATAGGAATAAAAAGGTAGAGGTTGGAGCAGATTAGACTACTGCTCTCAGATAGTTGGGGATGTAGAATGTTCTTCTTTTACGAAAATGCGTAGGCTAGCTCAGGGAAAGGATGGAGGTACGCGTCCTACCAGTCTTCAAAAGAGAACTTTATGATGACGTACAATTTAATTATTATTGTAAAATAGTTAATAAAATTTCCTTTTTTAGTTCAGGGAGGGAACGCTACGGCGATTCAGTATTTGGCTCCGTCATGCTCCTAGCATCCTGTATCCAATTATGCTAACCGTAACACGTTACCAAGTACCAAGGGGTCCCAGAAAACTGTCGATAAATTACATTATGTTCGATTTTATTTAGAGTAGCTGCAATGGGACAGCCGATCATTTTATAAACTTTTGCAATGATAAACTAACTCGCGAAAATATCGATAATGCTGACCGATTTTCCTTCTGGCTCCAACGAACCACTTTTTCCGTTTTAGTTAGAACCAGTTACTAATATTTAACAATTTAACTACACATGCATATGCATAATACTTATGGGACTGCTGCGCGCTGAAGCTGGGACTTGTACGTTATACTAAGTTTTGACGTCACGCGGCCTACTCTCCCTGCAAGGTACGATTTCTAGCCTCGCACCGACGTACAACTTTGCAACGGCTTCACATACGAAGGAATTTTTTTAACAAAAATTAACAACATGACTGCCTTCAGTATAATAAACTCTATCAATTTTAATGAAATTTGAAAATTACCGAACCTGCCTATTAAAAGTCGAACTCCCCAAGATGTTCTCGTGCCGAATCCAACTTTACCAATGTTCCAACCTCTGATTCTACTACGATCATCAGACTTCTCCTAACTTCCAAATATTTTAAAATCACTAGAACAAATTTTCAGAATGGTAGTTTGTATATTAGCCTCAATCTCTAATAAATTTTGATTTATATACGTATTATAAAATAATGCAATAGCTTCATCACGAATGTCAGAAATTAATGGTGTGGGAGAATCTTTAATAAGAGAACAGTAGTAATAACTGTTAAAGTAATTTGGTAATAATTATGATTGTTAAAAGTCTGTATAAAATAATTTGTTATATTAACAATGAAATATATGAACTATACGGAAAACAAACTGGTGTTTTGCTATTTTTGACCGATTAACGGGAAATTTATTTTGTTGACTATGCTACACATTTTCTTATTTGTTGAAATACGACTGCTGGCGCTTAGATTTCAATTAGAACCAGACGACTGAATTGCCTATTTCCTGAAATAATTAATCACAATACGTCAAACTGGACGTCAGTATCTTGCTAAATTCCAAAATTAATAGACTGTTAGGCAGATTCTAATTTTAGACGAATTCCGGCAAAGAAAACTTGTTGAAACCTAAACAATACTTAAAATAATCATTATTTAACGAAAAACTCCACTGCACATGTGTTACTTTGTCTGCAGTGGTGGCTTGGCGGAGATACTTATTTATACAGAAAATAAACTACGAACACAATGTCTGCGGTATCCCTAAAGTCCAGCTCAGGGTGGGCAACGACGAAGAAGACGTAAGGGGGTACGCCTGACATGATGCACATGTGTCACAAGCATGTGTACATAGTACATATCCGTTAAGAAAGCTTGCATGTTCACATGTAGTTATTTTATGAAATTAAAACAATCTTCACTCTTTCATGACACTGCTGCAACCTGGTGCAAATCATTAATTTCGGTTACTCATCTTAAATTAATATGGTAAATGGTAATATGTTGTGCCATCCATCAATTTTATATAAATTTATTTTTGAAATCAGAAACTACAATAAACTAATCAGTATTCTCTTTTTTCAATACCTACTCAGGCCTCGACCGTTACCACTGAGAACAAGGCCTGAGCGCTCCCGCGTGACGTCAGCGTAAGTAGGTCGACCGCTGTGCCGGCTACATATGCGCCGTGCACATTATAATATGCTGAGGGTAAGTATTTATCTCTAGTCTTATATTCTATCTACCTGATAAATCTCTGCAGGATTGAGTTTGGAATCGGACCATTATTACTGTAAAAAAACAACTGGATCACAACCGTTACATCTCGCTATATCTTTGATATTGTTTACTACCTTGCGGTATCTGTCAACGGATAATGGTAGCCTCAACAATCTATTAACTAAAAAACCAAAACTAGCCTCTTTGTGCTGACTGCAGTGATTCGAATCTGCAGTTATGTACCGAGCTGTACTGGTTTCTTTCCTATAGATGTCAAATTCTAACTTACTGTCTTTCCTATAATTACCAAAAGATCTAAAAATGGAAGCTGTCCTTCTCTATCTATTTCATGGGTAAATTTGATAGAATTGAATCTACTATTTAAGTCGCTAAAAAAATCTTGAATGTTACATTTACAAGTGTCAAAAATGGCAAATATAACGTCTACATATCTGACCCACACCTTTGGAAAATATGGGAGCTCATATTTCAGTTGGATTTCAGATTTGTCCATGGAAATTTCTGCAATGAAAAGAGAGAATCAATTTCCCATGGCTGTACCTTCACTTTGTTGAAAAAATGATCCACTGACTTTGAAATAATTCTACTGCATACACAGATTGGTTAAATTAATATGTTCTTTCACAGTTTGCTCGTCAATGTAATTTTTTCTAAGGAGTTCATACAAGTACTCCAAAGCCTTTGGTAGATGCATACTGGGAAAAATGAGCTGACTTGAATTCACGTCAAAGTTCTCGACCCAACCACTGTGTGTATATGTTTATATTGTTTATTAGTTAAGGGACATGACACAATCTCATTCGACCTTCCTAGTATGTATATTCAAGCAAACATTGTATTTTCGAACAAAATTTGTTGCTTTTAGGAAACATCCCTGGAGGAGAAAATTTTGAAAGAAATTGAAGAAGAATCTAATGGTGGGAAAACACTTTATGAGTCATTTGAAGAATAGCCATTGAAATTTATAAGACTTGGATTAAGATTCATTTCACCAATTAACATTATTTGTTCTTGAATAATTAGGGGGGAGATGGGTAGGATATGTTGGATCAGAGAATGACTGCCTAGATCTTCAGATATGGACATGCGGGACTTATTCCTTTGGTCATTAAAGAAGTCTGGTGTTTGTAGAATCCAATTAATAATTAGAAGAAGCCTAGATCGACGTCAAAGGAGGGTACTTTGAACACATGACCCTTTACTTGAAATGTGAAAAATAACTTGAGCTGAAAGCTACTTAGAAACTATATATCCCTGAAATATTTTACCCCTTTTTTCAAGACCCCGTATAACTGACTCATGCAAGAAAATCGTCATGAAATGAACGTAAAAGAACTATATTAATAAACAAAGTTGAACTAGGAATAAAAGCATAAATTAAAAATTAAATTCATTAAAGCCAACTTAAATTATTCTTAAGCGTAGTTTTTAATTACCTTCCTAGGAACTCTGAACGTTCGAAGAGATATAAAAGACGACGACTGTTCACCCGCATGCCCAAAGCTGAGAAACCTGAGACTTACCGGAACTAAACTGTGATTTAGGTAGCGGTACCGAATATAAGACAAAAGACCGGACGGATAAGAATCTATACAAAACCACTTTGTTCCCCTCTTCGCTGTACTCCAGTTTACGAATAAACAGCCATTCCACGGTAAATGTCAACTTTTTCGTAATTTTTGAAATAATAAATATCATTACACTAACTAGTTTTTTTAAAAGAGCAAACAATAGGGTACAAGTAAAATAACAAATACAAATGATTCGTCTTCGTTTTGAAAATTTACGCAACCTCAAAAGTTATTGTTTATAATTTACCAGAACAACAATTATTTTATTCTTAATCTACTAGGCTGTGCCGACTAGACAGATAACAGTTTTTACAAACAATATATTTAGCTTGTCAAAGTGAAGTGTACAAAAGTGTCTTTTGGTGTTTTCTTTAAAATTAGGTAAGTAATTTTAGCTATTTTAGTGATAAATCGCTTACACTTTTATATTGTCCCATCCGTAAACAATTTTTGAAATTTATTCATATAGCTTTTTATCCTTACAAATATTTCAGACAATGTTTTACGCGTTATTTCATCGACCAAAGGGCTATGTATTTTGCACGAAAAAAATTCAAATATTTTTTTATCACAGGGACAATGCATTGTGAAATTTTGTCCCGTCCGTAATACTTAAACTTAGAAATATACAGTATGGCTACAATTTACAACTTTTTTTAGAGATATATAAATGGAAAGCATTGCACGCAGAGAAAAAGTTAGAAATGCTGTTCGTAGATATAGAGCTAAAATTAACGCCGACTTAGAAAAAAAAAAAGAGAACTTAAGAAGAGATGCTGAAAGGAAACGTAGAGAGAGAAGAGCGAAGAGGTTAATTCTAAATGAAAATGAAAGGCTCCTTAAAGAACAAAGGAAAAAAGACTCTATGAGAAAAAGAATTTATAGACAAAAAGTGAAAAACGCACGACTTCAAACAAAACAAGAAAAACTAGGGCCGTACAAATGCCGCCAAACTCTAGGAAAAGCGTTGTGTAAAGTGAAAAAAGCTCTTCCTTCTAGGTCAGAGCATAAACAAACGGTGCTGAGGGAATTGTTAAAAAATTTTAATAGTGACAGTAACCCACAAAAGTCTTGTATTAAAAATAGAAACTTTGGAATATCTGAAAATGAAAAGAAAATTGTGGAAAATTTCTTCTTGCGGGATGATGTTAGCAGGCAAGCTCCTGGTAAACGAGACGTCAAAAGTGTGAAAAACTCGACAGGACAAAAAGAAACTTTTCAACTACGCCATATGGTGATGACTGTAAAAGAGGCATACAGTTTATTTAAAGAAGAATATCCCAATAGCGTTATTCATATTAGTAAATTTTATACTTTACGTCCCAAGTATGTATTGCCTTCATCCCAAACACCTCACAATGTATGTATTTGTCGCTACCATGCAAATTTCAATTATTTGGTAGAATCCATTTATAACAAATATTCTAATATTTTCCCCCATTATGGAAATGAATTGCTCAAGCAAATTTGTTGTGATATTACAAATGAAATGTGTATGGCAAATAATTGTAATGATTGTGAGAAACACTTAGAAGCCCTCCTTCCGCTAAATAGCTTAGCGCAAACAAACACAGAGATGATTAAGTGGAAACAATGGAAGAATGTAGCAGGACGTCCTCAGCTACTCATTACTGAAGGTTCGTTGTCAGTAGCGCTTAGTTTGTTGGAACAACAGTTACCCACTTACAAAGCTCACAGCTTCGCAAAAACAAACCAAGAACAATATTACAAATCACGTAAAGAAAACCTTAAGGATACTGAAGTACTGATTCAAATTGACTTTGCAGAAAATTATTCCTTGATTTCTCAAGACGAAATTCAGTCCGCCCATTGGTCGCATCAGCAGGTTACCCTTTTTACCTGTGTAGCATGGTTTCAGAATTGTACACGTTCTTTTGTAATAATTAGTGATGAACTTTCGCACGATAAATATGCAGTCTTTGTGTTTTTAAAAAAAATTTTAGAAAACGTCTTTGAGACATCCAAAGATATTGACACCGCAGTCATATTTTCAGATGGCTGTGCAGCCCAATTTAAAAACAAATACACCTTGTCCAATATTTGCTTTTCCGAGGACGATTTCAATCTAAAAATTGAGTGGAACTTTTTCGCAACGTCCCACGGAAAAGGTGCAGTCGATGCCATCGGTGGGCTAACTAAAAGGCTAGTATGGAATGAAGTGCGTTCTAAGAAAAAAGTAATTAATAATGCGCAAGACTTTTTTCTTTGTGCAAAATCAAAAAATACTAAAATTGAAATGACATTTGTAGATAGTACAAAAATAAAAACTTTTAAAAATTTCTTGGATAATCGTTGGAAGAACATACGTTCAATTCCTGGGGTACAGTCAAAACATTTCTTTACAAAAATTGATGAAAAAAAGTTAGCGGTTAAACGTACTTCATGTTCAGAAAAAGTGGAAGCCTTTCAGATATTTTTGTAATTAGTATCAAGGTTTTTCCCATGTTTTTTAAATTATTTTATTAAAGTTTAATGTTTAAATTTGATGTTACTAATAAGTTTTTGAAATAAAATATGTACAAAGTTATTGTAGGAATTATTTGTCCCGTCCGTAAGTCCCATCCGTAAACACATTATTAGCTCAATTATCCCAAAAAACTGAACTTACCCAACTGCAAAATTAATCTAATTCTTTTAATAATTGCTTAAACATTTGTTTTAGTAAAATGGCTTGCTACAGTTTTTATATATGAAAAGGTATCACAGGTTTTACAATAAGCTTAAACCTTTAGATTTTAATGGTATATTTTTTGTCTCGTCCGTAATCACTTTTATTTTGTGTATTGGAATAAAACTAATTGATCAATACAAAAATTATGAATGAATCTTGATGGCTTTCAATAAGTATTAATTGGCATTAGATGACAGAAATCTAAAAAATCATAAAACATAGAAATTTGAACAACAAAACGATAAAAGTTGACAAAAAAGCGTCCCGTCCGTAATCATGGAATGGCTGTAAAGCTATCCTTCAATTGATACAGTTACCTACAAAAAAAAGAAATGAGTCATTGTCGTTAGAAAGGTCGTACCATGCAGAATATAACTTGATTCGCAGCATATAATCTAAAAGAAGTGACAAATTATGACATGGATATCGTGTAATGTCGCAATCGGTCTGTTTTATATAGCTAAATACCCCATAGTTTCTAAATCATATTCATCTTTTTAAGTAATATCCTTTCCACGTTAACTTTCGAAACAAGTATTCAACTATTCATGGGGAAGGTAGCTAGTGTGAATCTTACCCTAAAGAGCCAACGTCTTATGTGAAAAAGGCCCCACTTTCTTGGCCGAAGAAGCCGAAGATTGATCATCTTCTCAGAAGATACTCAGCATCACCTCTTTAATCATGATGAAGGACGAGACTGAAATTCAGTTAGAATTCCTTGTTGAAGCTGAAGGAAGAGTCTACTACGGTCAGATGTTGTCGACTTTTGCTATTTCTCAAAGGGTCTTTGAACCAACTAGAGTAGTGTATGGTACGGCTACGTACATAGACAATATTTTCACCAATTTTGAAAATGCGCATGGGGACATAGTCAACTGTAGTATATCTGATCATATTGGACAGGTTTTGTCGATTTCTAGCTTGAACATGACCCCAGAACGGAGTTTTCAAGAAAGGAGAGCGTTTACGAAAAACAGTTGATTGTATGAGACTTGTCGACGCGGTATTGCTTGTAGTTTGAAGGTCAATGAAAAGTATAATACCGTGGATTAAAGAATCCTACATCGATTTTCGACGAGATATCTATGTACATCAATTTTGAAAAAAAAATTGTCAGTATGGCAGTATTGTCAGTCTAATTCTTCATTGGAAGAAACAATCTTCCAGCTTCCAGCATAAGAAGAAAAGAGCGTTAGTTATTCCTCTGTTTGAGAAGGGATGCGTTCGTAAATTAGATAGTTATAGACCGATACCATTACTTCCATCGTTATTTAAATAGTGGAAGACCTTTATCTATAGGAAGCTGCTTGCATTTTTTCACGACGTACATAATCACAGCTTCTCGGTATGGCTTCGTGAGAGGTAGGTCTACAACTCTTACGGTAGCAAATATGCTAAATGTGATTTCGTTACATATTGATACAGGTGGAAGACTTACATGTGTGTCGTGTGAAAGCCTTTGATGGTGTCCGCAGAAGATGTCGATTCATTCTTATTTGAAGAATCGACAACAACGGGTTGTTTGGAAGGGTGTTCCCCAAGGCTTAGTTCTAGGATCAGTATTGTTTCTAATTTACATTAACGACCTTCCTCTTAACGTATCCAACACCAAGACTTTTATGTTTGCTGATGAGGAGAACACAATTTGCAAAACCAACTTCGCAAATTTTTATAAATTGAAGAAATCTTTTAACTTTATATGAAGACTCATTCTAGGACCGTAAAATGTTATATTTTTAGACGTTCGAGATTTTGACTAAATTCAATTTCAAGCAATAACATATTTTGTTCATTTTAGATCCACCTAACGAAAATGAAAAAGTTGTAAAATCCTGTTTTAACATTTTTCCTGTCATGCAACTACATAAATGATTGCGTATAAATATCATGACTTAATTTAATTTGTTTAATGGGGAGTGAAAAGAACCTCGTTATTCATTAAGCACGTGGTTAATTTTGTTTCCATTACACCACGCTGATCATGAACTCTCATTAAATCTAAGATAGTCACACGGCGTTTGATTTTTCATAACTCAGATGATTCCGATAGCAACAAATTTTATTATTTATAAACAGAAATAATTCAGCCGATCTTTACTTTAGTGAGACCGCAATCCCACGACCGGCTCTCTTTTCCACGTGTGCTGATCACGTTTCATCCACATTTTTCGACATAGAAATAAAAGGTATAGATCGCGTTACGAAACTAAAATTCTCACTACGTTATACGTTTCGACCTTTAAAATATTCAAGAAGATTGTGATTCTGATTAACGTTGAGGCGCAACAATGTTCTTTTTAATCTGCGTCAAAACAAATGGTCTGTTTCGTGAATATCTGAGCTATTGTGGCTTGGAGGTCACAAGGGTAACGATGAAGATAACTATTGAAAGTCTGACCTTACGCTGGTAATTTTAGATAGTCACTCGAGCTTACCAACACAGAAAAAGTTGTGTTAGCCCCTAAAATTTTGTATAATCATTATTTGGTTAAATATTAATATATACTGGATAGATAAAAACAGGTTATTTCTTATGAATTCTAACTTAAGGGTCGATTTTACTCTTATTCTCCCAACTCACAATTGCGATAGGGTTTCGTCATAAGAGCATAAAACGTCTCATTGTTAAACCATTTAATGTTCCCTAATTGGTTATTTAACTACCTTCCGAAGGACTCTATTGGATTTGATAGCTCTATAGAATTTCGAATGTAAGATCGCGCTTTGCAATCCATTACGAACACGTATGTTGCAAGCAGCGAGTCAAGAAGATAACCGAGATGTAATTGAACAGATTTATTAGATCATGCAGAAACACCGATGTGCTTTCTCGACATGCCTGTATGTACTCTTTTCAGGACAATAGTTTTTTATCTACCGTCTGAAATACTTCCTAAAATGAGTTCATGTTGGCATTTCTCTTTGGTATACCTTATTAGTTTATGAAGGTATGTCATGAATATTTGTATAAAAGAATAATATACCCATTTCTCCACTTATTTTAATAACAACAAAAACTACAGGAATTGGTCGAAGTTGCAATCCCCATAGCATTATTTTTACGTTTACCCGATATAAAAAGTCTGGCAAGGTCTGGATGAAGTCAGATGCAACCACCCGATTTTCCCGACTCCGCCGACGAAATTTCGTAGACAAAGCTCTTCGTGCGCCCTCACTAGACAAAATCGGATTGAGTCAGGTACAGCAAACCATTGCGGGTTGTTTTACTTGTCAAATAGCAGAAATCCATAATATCATCTAAATTCCGGCATTTAGATTTTGGTAATATTCAATTAACCAAAAACTCAATTGCTTGCAATTTGGGACAATCGGGTTTTGAACGCAATGTCGAAATTAGATGTACAGGGTATCCTATTTTCGTTGTGATTTGGGGGTTTCTCATAGAAGCAGCAGAGATAGAGCCTTGGGGTTTTCGTGAACCTGAGCTACTTTCTTGAGTATAATAGAAAGCTGAAACCAGATTCTGGATATCGTTTTTAGTTTTCCAGAAAAAAAATTATATTGATTTTTATCGATTTTCAAAAATTCTCTACAATTCTTTTTGTACTAAGCAGACTAAAACTGTTAAGATTGATTTCTATGGAACTTTTTCCAAGGAATTCAGTGGCGTACGTAGTTTTTTATAGGGAGCGTATTTTTTGAGTTATGACATAAAATTGAATTTTTTAAATGGAAACCACAGCAGGCTTTGGTCAAGTTCGAAGGGTCTTTTTTTAAGCTATCAAAATATATATATATATATATATACTTTTATATTGTTATTTCAAAAAACGGCAAATATTTTGGTACTTTTTACATTTAGAAAATATAAGATAGGTAGGTACATCCAAGATACCTGTGATTTTATGATAGTAACTTTTAATAACAACTGAAATAAAAGCAACAAAAACAAAAAGCAGCAAAACAAACAAAACAAACAAAAACAAGAAAAACAACAAAGAGCAAAATTATAGGAACTGCTCAAATTGATTGCCATGTTTTTCAACACATAATCTACATCTTTTAGTTAATAGATGGCATTAACTAAAAAAATTGGATGGGCTTGCAAATATCGGAAAGCTGCATGTGTTGCCTCTGCTAGCTCGGCTTGATTGTTGCATGTTCGTATGTATATTTTTTATGCCCAAACAAAAAAGTCTAAAATACTCAGATCCGGTGATCTTGCAGGCCACAATATAGGTCCATTGTACCCAACCATCTACCCGGAAAATGATTTTCTAAATAATTTCTAATTATTGAAGAATTGTGTGCAGGGGCACCATCTTGTTGGAAATATACCCTGTTTATGTTTATTAACGGAACATTTCCGTTATCGTCTCTGCGTTAATATTCAATAAATTAATGTATCTCAATCCCGTTAAGTTTCCAACAAAAATTTGGTACCTATGCTAGTTGACCACCCCAAATAAAACACGAAACGTTAAATCCAAAACGTCCGTGCCTCTGACGTTCAAAAGTTTGGTGTTGATTTGTATCAGACCAGTGACGCACATTATGCATGTTAAATAATCCTACGCTGCTTATGTGAGTTTCATCTGTCCAAATGACAGACTGCCCAAATTCTGGATTTTCTTGAATTTTATTTAAGTACCACCTACAAAAATTAAGCCTTCTTTGTTGATCTCTCGGGAAGAGATGGTGAATAATTTGAATTTTATAAGGCCTGTATTTGCTTTTTTTAATATTTTTTGAACTCTTGTTATAGAAACACCAACTTGTGATTTCGCGACGTGAAGTTTTTGCTGTCGCCTCAACCAACAATAAAACATTTATTTCTTCCTCTTCCCTATTTTCCTTATTATAAATTTTGTTTCCAGGTTTATTGAATGACCCATAGTGAATTAAATTTGATTTTAATCTCGAAAATATCATTTTGCTTATTTTTTCTGTACCTGTTGAGATATAGATCCATTGATGCATTTACATGCTCACGACATTCATTGAAAACAGCAATTATGTCGTATTCTTCGAAATTTTGATAATTTTGAAGTGCCATTATGCATATACTAAGTATCTATTAATAAAACTAGCTGCATGCAACTTTTGCTAATGTATGTCAATAGATAATTATTCAGTTGTTAACATAAAATCACAGGTATCTTGGATGTACCTACCTGTCTTATATTTTCTAAAGTTAAAACTTAAAAAGTACCAAAATCGTTTCCGTTTTTTGAAATAACAAACAAACAACAGCATTATTTTTTTCTCGAAAACTAAAAACGATATCCAAATTCTGGTTTAGGCATTCTATTATAAGTACTCAAAAAAGCAGCTCAGATTCGCGAAGACCCCGAGGCTCTATCTCTGCTGCTTCTGTGAGAAACCCCCAAATCACAACGAAAATAGGACAGCCTGTACATACCAATTGTTACCAGTTTGGTGCCCTTTGTGCAAGACGCATTAAATTTTATATCTAGCAGCTATCAGGGTGGATGCTGGGTATACTTCTAAGCATTCGATAAGGTTCATCATAATACAAGGAGAATGGTGGTATGCATGGTAGTCTTCTTATGTGGGTTAAGTCATATATTTCAAATAGATCCCAACGTGTTGAAATAGATAACGTCATTTCTGACTTTGTTAAAATGCCTTCCGGCGTCCCTCAGGGTTCTCACTTAGGACCACTTCTATTTTCTTTATTTATTATCGAAATCGGTAGTTTCTATAGAATTTTGAAGCTTGCTGATCGTAGAGTGATATTGTACATCATATTTCTGTATAAACTTCTGTTGGGATGTTGGAAAAATTTAATTCTAATGTTGGGAGTAGAAATAACAGATCTGTTGGACTCTTTCATGCACCCTACCAGTCCACTAATTATGCAAAAAAATCCCCGGTGAATTTGATGCAAGATAGTTACAATCTGAGATTTAGGCATACCAACGTACTTTCTTCTTCTGTTGTTCAGGTGAAATTTAGAATACGCAGTGTGTTTGTGCACGTACAGACTGATGTCATATAAATAATCAAAGTAATCTTAGTCATTGCTATTTTTCGATTTTTTTCTATTATAATTTAATTAATTATGTATATGTATAAGCTTGATGTTGGTGGTGGGTTTGTTATGCGATTCTTAGTTGATTATATTGGGCAATCCTATAATCACTGGAAGACAAAGATGGATAGAGAAAGGAACTATCTGATAAGATAAATAGTTCAACAAGAATCAATTACAGAAAAGATTGAGAGGAAGCAATTGAACTGGTATTACGGTCACATAATGCGAATGGATCGGGAGAAATTGGTAAGGAAGATAATGGAGACGGGCAGAATCGGAAAGAGAGGAAGTGGACGACCCAGAAAAAGTTGGTTACAAAGAGTAGAGGAATTGAGCAAACGAAGATGGAAGACGAAGGAGGAGATGAAACTATTGGCGATGGACCGGAAGGGATGGAGAAATTGGGTTAATGTACAATAATCAGACGCCCTATGGGTATAAGGATTCAAGGAGAAGAAGAAGAAGAAGAATAAGAAGAAGATATTAAAATTGGTTGATAAAAATATTGCACACTATTTTCAGAACACTTCAATGGAGTATTTGGGCATCTGTCATATGAGATGGGTTATGGATGTTACCTTTTCTTTCTTTTTATGGGGTTGATAATAATAAACTTCCAATCGGTAGGGTAAAAACAGCAAAAATAATCATTTATGCCAAACAATTATTGGATATTTATGTGGTTGGAAACGAGAGGCCCTCTTCATAAAATTTCAGCGAACTTATTATGGGGTGTGTGTATCATCTCGTAAAATAGTCGCGCTTATATAACAAATTCGACTAAATAAAAACAGACACTTTGGCAAACTTAAACTCTTTGATCTAATAACACGATAAAAATTCTCGTACACCTCTTGCACTCACTGAAGCGAAAACTTGTATAGAGTCGCCGGGGTGAGATTTATCTACAATGAAATTGAAGTCTTTGTGCAGAATTCAGAACTTACTTCAAGTTTACTGAGTTTATTATCTGAAATTAAGTTTGAAATGTAGCGCTGGTGGTCAGAAACAAACTTAAGGATAGGTGAAAGAAAGTCGGAACTTCAAAGAGATCCTCATTGTTTGAAAGTCCGTCTATAAATAATTAAAGTTGACATCAGAAATAGTCGCTGACTTTTCTACGGCAGGCGTTGTTTTGTGTATATTGGAGGTATCTTTAGATATTTAGATATTTGGAAGAAATGAAAAACTCTTTTAGAATTTAAAATTTTAATTCAAATTCTCTGAAAGTAAAGCAATTACTTATTCTGCTTACAAAACACCTGTATCATTTATTTAGTCTAAAATTTTACATATTTTCTCATGTTTTTTTTATTTTTAACAAATTTCAAACTTTTTATCGATTGTATATATTTACGATCAATGTAAAATATAAATAATTGGAATCAGGGTCATTGATCCTGTAGCATAAATGAACTGCTCTCCATTCAAATCACATAATTGGCATTATTTTCTCCATAATACAAACAACATGCAGGTGGGTAACTAGCCGCCCGCATGCCCATATCAGATGGAATTTGTACGCCACTGCTCCGGTGAAAGGTCGATTCTTTGGCCGCATCAACCTTTTGCATGCTAGCCATGCTCGATGTATGCACAAGCCAACAATTTAATTCAGATCCTATCGCAGAACGTTTGTTTTCAATTAACTCCAAGTAAGTTGGGGACGCTTTTTGTACCGCGGTTATACACTCGTTGCCGCATTCTAAATTAAGGAAGTCATTTATAAGATGAGCAAATTATTAAGGTGCAAACAAAGCCATATGAATTTGATGTTTGGGCAACCGCATTCATGAAATATTTGAGTGGGTGTAATAATTAGGTTTCCAATTAGACACGTTGAATGCAGCGATTTAAACAAGAATCGAATTTTGCGTGAGACAATGAAAGAGAGAGGACGACCATCAATTTGTTAAGCGTCACCTCTCTTGATGTCTTACGTAAAAAGTTACTCTTGATACTCCTTGAGCAACACCTTCTTCTGCGTTTTTTTCCCGTTAGAGAAGTCCTGCACAGGATACCATATTTTCAGTCATAATGTAACATATTCATGAGGGTTGGTTTTCGTAGTTTTCTTTAAATTCTGCATTCACAATTTACCATTTGAATCATTCCGCAAGTTGAGCTTTGTACATCACTTCATTTATTAATAGGACACACATACACAATTATACCCACTCTTTATTATACCTTAAGCGTTTATTTATATCCCATTTGACGAGTAGTAGGTGTCATGCACACACGCTGGAAGGCGAGAGAAGTCCACATGTTATGCCTAGTAAATACATGTGTTGGACGTAATAACATACAACTCCAACACAACTAAAACGCCTAATAACCTCTTGCTTTCCATGAAGCGTATTAAATATATAGGACTTTCTAGACATTAACTTTTTCAACCCCGTACTTACGCAGCACGAAAACCAGGTCAGCTGTGCATCGAAAGCTATAATATTTATATTGTTTGAATTTTAAATTCTCCTTGCACTATGCAAAACGTCTGCCACTCGTCATGCAAATGACCATCATTTCTGTGGTCACTGTTATTTTCTTTTGTAAACAACGTTTTAATATACACTGTGCCCATGAAAATGCGCAACATATTGAAAACCTTTTTATTTCTCAACCAACGGATTTGTACCTTGACGTAGTTCCAATATCTAATACTGAAGCGGGTGGGTGGACTTGTGTACTTCAATGATACTGGGAGCCGAATCATAGGTTTAACGATATTGGGGAGGGGTGTTAGAGAGAAGACAGACTAAATCAAGTCCTTGAAGGAAGGCACCAACTCTTTCGGTAATCAGAGTTGCAGAGACTGTGGGGGTCGGCATGGCACTCTGCGATGTGGAAGGCAATATTCTGTCCCTAGAACAGCGTAGTAAAATTTTATGATGATGGCACCTTCTGGAGTAAAATAGTCCGAAGGGAAAATAGTCCCACGTTCGGATTTCCGGGGGACTGCTTCGAGAGGGGTCATCAGCAGTAATAAAAAATATAACATTTCACGAATCGGAGCGTTGAATGTTAGAAGCATGAAACAAGTAGAAGATCAAGATGGATACCATACAGTGAGGTACGATAATCAGACTTTTGGAGAGGAGATTTTAGAGTAATACACACTGGCAGTGATGTGGCTGTAAAGGCGTTAGCATCCATGGAAGCAATTTTGACACAGTGCTACATCGTGAAGATCAATAAAAATAAAACCAAATTTTTTTTAGGTTTTCGATTTTCGTGAGAACCCAAAAAGTTTTGGTCATCATTCGTTTTTTATGACGATAAATCGTAAAATACAGGAAAAAACATATTAAATAGTAAATGACGATAACACGGGCCATAATTCTTCTCCTATTTCTTTATAATATTAGGGACCCAAAAATACAAATAATAAATTAATTTACTAACATACTAACCGATTTTGCATTTGTGAAGATTTTAGCAGTGCTAGGTACTAAAAATGCAGGTCTGTACTCTTCGTTCGTCAATACGTTTTTTTGCCAGTCGGAGATTTCTTCAAAAAACCGCATGTGTTTCCTAAGGGTTAATTTCGTCCCTTTATTTAAAACATCTTGTAGACTAAACAACATGCGACCACTTTTAGATGTCTGCTGTAAACAGGGGCTAAAGCAGTCGCCTGATGGTTTCAATCTGTCAATATTACGGACCCTGCCTGGGGTAGGACATTGGTTAAGCTGTCTGCGACGAGGAATTCTTAAGTCGAGCATGCATATATCTTTCTGGATCGCCAGATACATCTAAATAACTTGAGACTAAACTTACCCCACATGAAGCTTGACTATTATAAACACTTTTGTGTCTTACAAAAAACAAACATTTCGAATACTGACGTTCTTTTGTGTGTGTATATTATTAGATTCAACTTTTCAAATTTAAAAATTTTCTGTACTCATTGAGTAACAAAAAAGCTCTTCAAAAACTGTTCTTTTAGAATGGAAAGTAGGCATGTATCTCAAAAATTTTCCATCCATTTTTTGCCACCTGTTGCATTGTAATCTCTGCAAAAAATTTATTCACGTAGCATACAGTACTTACGTAGAGTGGTCTCATGTCAACATACCATGAAGTTAGGAGGTGATGAGAAAAATGCAGGGCATGATTTTTTCGGACATCACGTGCAACGTACATGATGGTATTCTAAGATTCCACTCCAATAAGATTATAGCTTTATTGTAAAAGATATCAGGCAATATCGATTAGAAAATGTTGAAGTACTGTTAAAAAGATTAGTATAAAATAATTTCTGCTAGGAAAGATTGACTACGCTTAATCCATATTATTAAAGAATATATGTACATAAAAAAATTGAGAAGTTTTGTAATAATTAGTCGTGTTATAATTATTTTATAATTTATTTTTTTATTAATATCACAACCAATCTTTTGTGATTTTAAGGTCCAAAGCCAATTACAGATGTTAGACAGCACCTGCAGTTTACCCTGATGGAATGAGAATCAGTATACACTTACATTCATACCAGTACCATATCCCTCACTTTAAGCCCCACGACTTGGCACCCCAAGTCACTTGCATGTCACGCAAGCGGCTTTCATAAGTAGTGGAACTCCACTCGATACCCCACTATTTATAGTCGTTATGAATCTCTTAATTACTCATAGTTCCATTAATAATTAATGTGAGTGTAATTATTACACTCACACTTGTGATATACCTTTCTTCCATCCACCTGTTGTTAATACCTGAAGCTTATCTTGGAAGGAGGAAGTACGGTTAAAGTTGGGAAACAGCGCCTGTCTGATCATGATCAATCGTCAAAATCATTTTTATTAGGTAAATGTTTGAGACAAATCAGCTAATTTAATAATCATTATAGGAATTGAAAATGCCGCCGTAAAGAATGCTGCTTTAAAGAATCGCTGGTTGGGGGTAGTTTGAGTTTGACAATAATTGATGTTGATTCTGCCATCGCTCCCCTTTAATGCAAGTGATCAAGGTATTTTTCGAATTCAATTTAATGACGAAATCCCGCATTTTCTTCAGCATTCGCTCGTTGAAATCGTCAGTACCTGTACGTCTAAGTATGTGTGGTATTCAATGTATGTTTTCCAAAATATTTTTTGACAAAACACACGAACTGGTTGGTAGTGTCACAACCATAGTTAAAACGTAAAATGCTAGTAAAAGTTTATAATGAATTTCCTATAAAACATTCTACATCCCTACATTCTACCAGAAAAATACAATTTCTTCACTATCGCCATCTGAAAATACCAGAAACACGTTTGTAGAAAAAACTTTTTCGATTTTGGTGTTCTTGTTCAAGAAACGGCGATGTACGCAAAATGTCAAAATAGAATTAGTTTTTTACTGCGTTCGAACGCAAATATACAAGGTTTTATTAAACTTAGACCTGTAAGTGGCAACATGTTTGCCAAAAAAGTTTTACACTAAAAAAACTTCCGTGTTCCCGTCTACACAACCTTGTACACTACGCACATTTTTTGACTTTAGCGCTTGTTTGCACGTTCCTATTTTTGACAGGTTTTGGATTTTGAATCACTAGGACAAGAGTTCCTTATAAGTGAAGGTTTCAGGTTGTAAAGGCAATGGACAACTGGACACTAATTGAATTTGTGGGATTTCTTACATTTTCCACTTAAAATATTATTAGAAAACTATCCAGTCCTACTTACCATAATTTGCCTTATCGTACTTTCTCCTTCATGGGCAATATGCCATACTACTAGTACTCCTAAAGTCAAGTAAGCTACCATAAGAGCCTTCTTCCTACATAATACCTATTAGATTAGGCAGGTACCCAGACTGAAAAGTTCAAACAAGGAAACTGGCAAGGACATCTAAAGATTCTGGAAGAGATACAGACAGAGTTTTTCGAAAACCATCGGACCTAATGCCGAAAGTGTTTGACTTCGAAGTGCCGTTTGAAGTGGTCATTGAGGGCCGCCAAACGGTGAGAACCCGTTTAAACCAATTAGATCCAAACTCGTCCATATGGTACACAGATGGATAGAAAACAGATGATGGGACAGGCATAGGCATATATGGAACCAAATACAGGGCATCCGTGGCCTTGAGAAGCTCCCCAACCATAGGACAAGCACAAATGCTTGCTGTCGATCTGTGTGCCCAAGGGTGTTTACGAAGAAACCTCAGGGGAAAACAGATCTACATTCTGACGGACAGCCAGGCAACCATCAAAGCTCTAAAGGCCCACACCCTTGAGTCTAGGTCAATCTGGGAATGTCGACAATCCCTAAAACAACTGGCAAAGGGTAACAAGCTTACCCTTATGTGGGTGCCGGGTCATCAGGGAATACCAGGCAATGAGAACGCCGACGAACTGGCTAGAGCAGCCTCCAAGACACCACCCATTGGACCGGAACAGTTTTGTGGTTTAAATAAAAAACACAGACGGAAAGAAGTCGAACGGTGGGAAAGGAACAGAAAACGATCCCGTTGGGGGAAGATTTCAGGTCAGAGACAGGCGAAAAAGTTCATTGACTACTCGCCAGGGAATGCCAGAAAACTCCTTGATCTATCCAGGAATGAACTGAGGCTCCTTACAGGCCTCCTTACCGGACATTGCCCAACGAGATATCATCTCAATAAACTGGGTAAATCAGATAGTCGCTTGTGTAGACTATCTGAATCGGAAGACGAAACCTCAGAACACTTACTGTATGAGTGCGTAGCAATTGCTCGCGCAAGACTTGGTCACTTTGGCAGTGTGGAATTAACACCTGACGAAGTGAGGGAAATACTAGGCTTCGCGAGGAGACTGGAATTCCTAGGAACCTATTAGATGAAGGGTAAGAACAAAAGACCTTGCTGATCGCAGTTCAGAAGGGCCCAGCAGCCGATCGACCCACTTGTAAAACTAACTGGGCAGGTACCTCCTTAATTTGGTAAATTTTTTGAAAAACTCTTCCAGCTAAGACTGCTAGAAAATATATCAGCGTGTATAGCTTACTACCCAACCACCAGTTTCAACTTCGATAAAATCACCCAATGGCTCAACAGGTGACAGGTCCACAGAATAGTGAGCAAAATAACAGAGGAATCCTTGATTTTTCACAAACTTTTGATAAAGTGTGGCACACCGCACAACTTCTTTAAATTAAAACTCCCTTGCTACTTTCTACTCAAGTCCTATCTCTCAAATCGACAAATTTCCGTTATATGCAGTAATGCAACTTCCACCAATTCAGGTATCTCAGAAGGCTAGTAACCACCACATTATTGACATTTGTTAACGATACCTGCTGCTTTACTCTTAACTGATCAAGATTGCCAGACAACTTCCAGTTCAACCTATATCAGATCGACACGTGGTTGAAGAAATGTCGAATGCAAACGAATCAGAGCTAGAGTCTCTTCAAGTCATCTCTCCATTTATAAATTTTTATACCTCCCCACAATGTACGACAATGCACGATTCCAGTCAAAGTCGATGAGTGACTGATGAGAGCTCTGTAAAATATCTTTGAAAGGGGAGCAGTGGGTCAAATAAGTTCGAAGACCACTGGCTAGGAACTTGCAATATGTCCAAACTTCGACGTGCAAAGTTCTCCAACTATTCGCACTTTTTGTTTCAGTGTGAGAATGAGGACGCGGGAATCGAGGTACCATAAGTCAGATACATTACAACCCTTGTATGTACTGGGTAATTCAATTTAATAAAGGCGCATCAGAGGACGTGATATAAATTTTACGTTAATAAGCAACTCTATAGAAACCCGAAACTCCAAAACCGAGATAAAAACAATAAAAAATTACAAATAATAATAAAAAGCACGTTAAAAACTGAGCGACGAATTGCGGGACCCCTGGTTGTATTTTTTTCTCAAGCTCCGTGGGTCAAAGGGGATAAAGCAGCCTACGAGAGAGATGCGTCTCAAGAGCGGGCTTCTGCGAGCCAGATGGCCCGTCCCCTGGCCGTTTTTTAAGCCGACTTTTTTATGCACGGCCCTAGATTGTAAGAGTTTTTTCATGCACAGGAAAGGGGCAGATTTTTTAAGGAACCCTACGCCGAGTTCCGTTCTGGGATTAATTTGAAATACAAAAACCTTTTTTACCTGGACAATGAAGGTGCAAGATCGGTTCGCACAAAAGAATATCGCAAACGCCGGGAGAACTAGACGAGGATGGGAGCATGTCTGCAGCCGTGACGTGGACGAGGATAATTAGATTCTCAGAGAGTTGTTAAAAAAGTAAAGATCTGTAGCACATGTGTATGGTATCCGTTTACGTGGGAACTTGGGGTAAAAAACAGCGTCGACCCGTGGTCCTCTTTGTACAGCGACTTGCTACTTATGGACCGCTATGTTACTATAATTCACAGTTTGATCAATATTTGCTCTGAAAACATTTTTTTATCTAAACGGTCATCAGTTTTTTTACGCAGGTCTGAGGCTAAGATACAGTAGTTCTCACGCTTTTATAGAACACTGTTATTTATGCTGAAATTTTTGCATTTCTTGTATGACTTGACGTCATGTCAGATGCAATTATAACGACATGGCATATAGTTTATTCCGAAATTATAATAGCAATTTGAGCCAGTAATTCGATTTTCTTACAGAAAATTTATTAAGAAAAAACTAATTTAATTTCGAGTTTTAGAATTAACTCAATTAAACCAATGCAGAAACAAAATGAGTGTAAAATTTGTTTACCTGTCAATTTTAAAGAGGAAAATATACGAGGATGTATTGGTGTTTAGTTGGTTTAATCAGTTCTCCATGCAACAAAATTAATTTTTTATTCTGGGATAAAATAACAATTTTATTTTTTAACTAACTTACCGAAAAAAAATCATATTTTACTATCGAAATTCACTAGCAATTTTGATGAATAGTATCCTGTATAATAAATGTGATAGTGGTACTCGTATTTGGTAGCATTAAATATACAAAATATAAACCGTATTGTGAAGAGCTTAATGTGTAAGATGGATCAAGTAGGCGAAGACCTAGCCCAGATAACTCAGTGTGATTCCGGACGGTCAGTTGATTGTCATCTACGTGTCTTATACGGACATAACATAGGAGGTACCTACACCAACGTTTTGATGACTATGCATGATCAAGTTCGTTATGCTTTCAAGGTGTGGACAATGTCCAAAAGAAAGCAAATAACTGTCCCGGTCAAAGACATTAAGAATGCTAATAAAGGAAAGGCATCCATCATCTTACACATGCATATTAAAAATGCATTATACAATACGCTGCAAAAGTATGGAACAAATTCGATACAATTGAAACCAATGCAATTTGGAAAAAATCCTGGGACACTTCGATTTTGTTTGTTTTTTGCGCATAATTTCATGTATCGCACTTTGAATTTGCAACGGCCACGTGATCGCTGTGACGTAATCGACTTTTTTTAAATAGCACCCCCCATTTTTTTGGCTGAATCTTATAGCGCTTATCATCCGGATTACAACGACATACCACATTCATATTTTTTCTTGAACATATTGGTAGAAAAAATTAAAAATTAGATTAAATGTTGAAATTTTATAAAAAGCCTTTCTTACATAAAAACAAAATCGAATCAAAAAATGTCATTCCAGGAATACAGGAAATGTCATAAACAATAACAAAAGAGACAATTAGGCATTACAATAAATGTTCAATATGTTGGCCATTTGCTACCTGGCAGTATGCAAGGCGTGCGACAAACTCCTGTTGAACATTTTCAATAACGTCGGGTGAAATTTGTCTCATTTCATTTCTTATCCTTTGCTTCAAGTCTTTTAAATTATTCGGTCTCTTGACATAACCCTTACTTTTTATGTAACCCCATAAAAAGTAGTCCAGCGGTGTTAGGTCGGGAGACCTAGCTGGCCACTCGACTGGCCCTCGTCGTCCAATCCATCTATCAGGAAAAACTTCATTAAGATATCGTCGCACGTCAACAGCATAGTGTGGAGGTGCTCCATCCTGCTGATATAATTTTTAATTTTTAATTTTTTCTGCCAAAATGTTCAAGAAAAAATATGAATGTGGTATGTCGTTGTAATCAGGATGATAAGCGCTACAAGATTCTGCCAAAAAAATGGGGGGTGCTAGTTTAAAAAAAAGCCGATGACGTCACAGCGGTCACGTGGCCGGTGCAAATTCAAAGTGCGATACATGAAATTATGGGCAAAAAACAAACAAAATCGACGTGTCCGAGGATTTTTTCCAAATTGCATTGGTCTCAATTTTATTGAATTTGTTCCATACTTTTGCAGCGCATTGTATATTAAAATGTAGTGCACCTAATTTACACTATTTTTATTCACTATACAAGACCTATAGTATGTTTTCAGAATAGGCTTCAATATCTCAAGTGTTAAAATAGCAAAAGTATTATACACTCGTCAACATCATAAAGTTTTCAGTCCGAAGACTGGTTGGACACGTACCTCCATCCTTTCCTATCCTGAGCTAACCTACGTATTTCCCCAAAAGATGAACATCCTACATCTACATCCCTAACTATTTGAGAGCAGTAGTCTAATCTGGGCCTACCCCTACCTCTTTTTATTCATATCTCTGACTCTAATATGTCGCGAACTAAGCCTTCGTGCCTCAGAACGTATCCTACAATCCCATCTCTCCTGTTCCTTACTGTCTTCCATAAATTTCTCTTTTCTCCAACTCTCTCTAATACCTCTCTGTTGCTAACCTTATCTATCCACGGTATCTTTATCATGCGTCTATAGCACCACATTTCAAATGCTTCCAATTTTCTCCTATCCACTTCTGCTGTCGTCCAAGTCCATACATACGTTTTAAGAGCCTCTTCGAGTTTCTATATTTCTACATTTCTACATTCCCGAGCATAATAGAATAATTGTTTCTTTTTATTAAATGAAATTCGGCCCTGCGCTATTCTATGTTTTATATCTCTGGAGCTCCTACCATCGCGAGTTATTTGACTTCCTAAATAGCAGAAATCTAAGGCTTCCTCTATCTTCTCGTTTCCAATTTGCATTTTCGTTTTAGTCCTATTTTCACGCCCCCTACACACCAAAATTTTGGTTTCCTGTTTATTGAACTTGATGCCGTCGTCCTCTGTCAAAACTGCTTCAATTTCGTTCTTCTTGCTGGATACCAACACTGTTATATGATCTGCGAATCTGCGAATATTAATAGTTTGGCCCTCAGTTTGGCCCTTCCGAATATATACTTTTCTTTGTTCCTGCTCGAATTCTATAACTGACGTTTGTCCTTTCTAGATATTATGTATTATTTCCTATATTGCATACTTACCTTTCTGAGCACTTCGAACATCTTCCTCCATTTTACATCGTCGAAGGCTTTTTCTAAATCTATCAATCTTATATAGGCCACAAGAAATTCGCTTTTTTCATTATACATTTATGTACTATAACATTTTGTAATGGGAATACGGGAATAGCCATGGTGCTTCTTATGGTGTTCATGTAAGCTGTTTGGGTCTTCTTCTTTTCGTTCTTTCTAATGGTATAAAAATACCCATTCCATGATTACCTTAAGCAGACTATTGCCATCCTAATATACCCGTGCCTAATATACCTTCTTGTTCTTCTGTAATATTTCCTGTTGGATATTTTCATTCAGGCATTACTCGCTTTTTTGGCTACTCCATCAACGCTGAAATTTTAATTGACCTACTCAATATGTCAATATGTCAATTTAGTGTTATCTTCTTATATACACCTCCGTCCAGTTCTTTGCTTCAAACTCATACTATAGAGTAACAACTATTATTGCAGCATTATGCTTATGCAATTGGCAGGTTATAGTTATACCTTTACTCAACCACATACCAAACAGTTCCTATGAAGCTCTTCTGCCCTGACCTATCCTTTCTCTTATTATTGTTTGTCTTGTCCAACGGGAGTGTATTGTTAACAGTCCAGTCTTTCAATAACTATAAGTCCAGTGTAAAATATTTTCAGGTATTTTCATACTCGGGCAATCGAACTGAGGAACTTGTTCCAAAATATAAAAGTAACTGGAATCTCCATTTTGTGTTTATGTTTTGAACTCAGGCTTATCATGTTTTAAATTTGTAACCACTAATGATATCGGTAGACGTGACAAGATAAGAGTAAGGACTGGGCAATTTTAGTTCAGATAATCGACAATCTAATGATCAACCGATTAATCGATTAATGACTAATTGTGAATGCCTCTCCCCGTCTTGTTCAAGAATGTTTTACTCGATTTTTAAATAAACTAAAATATTAATCGATAGTTTTGACAAGACCCTTCACTGGATCTGTTAATAATTATTTTGTCTGCAACATCGCCACTGTATGCTATAGAATGTGGTCGCTTTTTTGGAAAGACTGAAAAATATATATCTATCCCTCTTCCATGCTTATCCTCTCAATCGAACTCTGAACGGATTATCACTGTGCTATACTACGTATATAGGGGAGAAAATTTACGACTTTGACGAGACTCGAACTCACTCTCGGAATAAAGGAACCAAGGAACTTCTTGTATCTTTCTTTCAACAGCACAAGACTTTTCGTACAGTTGCACACAATTTACTGTTTTATAAGGTCCATGCGAAATACGTTATTGGTGCATATTTTTGGAGTTTTCTCCTTAAGAATCGATTTTCAGTTATAGCCCGCGGTATGGAAATTTTATGAGTAGTAAAATCAAGCGTTACATTTCGCGTTAACTAAAAGTAACCCGTTACGTTACCTGTAACATTGAAATTATGTACATATCTATGAATACGGCTGTTTATGTCTGACTGCATAGAGCATGGACATAGTGAAAATAGAGTGGCATATAGTAGATATGACAGTTGGCGTTGTAAAGTCAGCATTTGCAGTGTTTGTTCGTTACTAAATTTGTTGAATCTTTTGATTTAATATGGGAAAACCTAATATTAAATACTGTCGAAATGTGAATCAACGCCTATTCGAACACCGGGAAAAGTATTTATTTCATTGCCAGTGGGATCGACGTTTAGCAGATTGTCACTTAATTACTGAATTTATAAACAATTTCTATTTTGATGTAGTTGGACATTTTCGAACATAAACCATCTGATAAATACACATTTGGGTATAAAACTGACATTCGCGTGTACCGTATTATCAAGTGATTGAAGTTAAAATAAACTCCAGTCGTGCGTCGGAGCTGACACACACAAGTTTTTTTTAATATTGAATCTTTCAGATTATTGTGATAATCATCGCGGCGACTAAAGCACCTGTTGATAAATTCATCTATAAAGTATTTATTCAATGAATGGATATTTTTGTTACTAATTTACATGTACAAAAAATCTCACAAATAAATGTAAAAGTTATTTTTGTCTCTACTCTGGCAGCGAAGGGCAACGAAAAGAAAGAAATAGGTTCTGATAAGATAAAAATTCCAAGCTTCCAAGAATAATTTACAATTTACAGCAATGCAAGGGCTGAAGAATAAATCAAATTTTATAGTCGTGTCTATATTTATGTTTCAATCGATGTTAAAATCCGAAGACCTAAAATCACAAAACTATGTCTTGAACATCCCCGTTTCATAATCGCAGAGGAAGCCGGCTAGACGAAAAGGGCAGCGGTCAAGGTTTCTCCCTAAGGCGGCTTCAATCAACACCCGCACACCCCTCCGACTATGGCAAACTACCCTTGTTTGGTTTTATTGGGGGTTTTAGAGTCTCGGAGGTCTGGTAAACTGACCGCAGCTATTGAGAACCTGTCACAACACTGGTGTCCGGTATTATGTCCACAAAGAAAAGGAAATGTAAGGTGTAATTCCCTGAACAATTTTGCGGTGAACTGCTTTAATGTCAGCAAAAAATGGTTTTAAAATTGTCAAATATAGACGTTCAGACCTATTGGGGTTTTGAGAAACGTGTGTTCGTTCAAGAATGTCGTATAAAAACTCCGGTTATCTACAGCCACAATCATTTATTAATTATTCAGTTGAATATTATCGAGAAACCAAAATTATTTAGGTAATAGTTATTTGCTATACAAGTATCGCAACAGTTCATATTATGATACAAGATGGGAAAATTACAAACGAGAAATTATAATTATGAACAAAAAAGCAGCAGGCCGGTACTCTTTTGATATCTCCGCGAATGAGAAGTTTTTCCTCGAACATCGAGATAGCAGCAATGTGGCTGTGAAATGTCTTCCTTCAACATCTCCCGGTGTTGAATTACTATATCAAATTGCGCAAATTTTATAATTAACGTTTACAAGTAAGTTTCGTTATAGTGTTAGTTTGTCGTGCAATTCACTTCACAAAACGCGAGCGCTAAAGAATGTCAGACTTGGAGGAGGTCAAGAGAAAGGGACAACAGGACAACTCGTGATAGGAAGAAAGAAATACTGGACGTTGGCATATGCGGATGATGTAGTAATGTTGGCGAAGGAAGAAAAAGAATTAAAGGAGTTGCTGAGAAGGATGGAAAGGTACTTGGACAGGAAGCAGCTAATGTTAAATACAAAGAGAACAACAATAATGAGGTTTTGCAAAGGTGGTGAAAGAAGACAAGTTGAGAGATGGGAATGAAATGGGAAAGAGCTGGTGGAGGTAGAAGAGTACAAATATCTAGGATTTACATTTCAAAAGAATGAGGGACAAAAAAATATGTCGAAGAAGTAGCGAGAAAGGCGACAATAATGATGAAACAAGTATGGGAAATAGGGAAAAGGAATTTCGGAGGGCCCTGGAAAAGAAGAATAAAATTATTCTATGCATTGGTGAGCAAACGCAGCGTTGTACGGTGCCAACATTTGTGGGTGGGAGGAGAGCGAGGTGGAGGGATGAACAATAGGCCTAGACTGGATACCCCAGGGGCACATGGTGAGAGGGAAAAGAACGATGGAGTGTGAGGAAAAGCTAAGAGGTTAAGGCGGTAACGAACTAGCAAGGTAGTGTTGGGAATAAATAAGGAGGGGAGAAAGCGAAAAATCGAAGTGGGAAGAAAGCAGGAAGAAAATCTACCAGGAGATAAGATATGCGGTGGCGGAAGTGGAACGCAGAAAACTGATGGGATAGAACATGGCAGGGGAAATACAGGAAAGAGATAGATACAGGAACAAAGTAAAGAGCAAAATATAATAGACTCCAGATACAACCATAAATATAAACAGTTGAGAACAACGAGGCTACCCGGATACTTACAGAAGAGAGGAAAGGAGAAGATTATAAGTGTGGTAAAGTTTAGACATGGAAACGAGATGGCAAGTGGAAGGTACTGGGAAAACGAAGACGGGTGGATGCGTGAGGCGGGGGATGAGACGTGGGAACATGTGGTAGAGAGGTGCAGTTAGAATTAGAGCACAGAACAGGCAAAAACAGACAAGTGGTAATTAGCCATTTCGTTACTTGACTCGATTCAAGAAGCAACTGACGTGCGTGCCCTAGCTAAATTAAAAATAAAAATATGGCCATATAAAGTTAATAGAAGAATTGAGGGGCAATAAAGGACACGAATTTCTTCGATATTTTTTGACAATGTATAACCAGAAGATGCACTTGATTAAATAAAAAGAAATCGCCAAGAAAATGCAAGGAGCAAAAGCATTAAACCTAT
The DNA here is from genome assembly GCA_963966045.1 of Xestobium rufovillosum. Classification (NCBI taxonomy): domain Eukaryota; kingdom Metazoa; phylum Arthropoda; class Insecta; order Coleoptera; family Ptinidae; genus Xestobium; species Xestobium rufovillosum. The sequence goes on from OZ014492.1 coordinate 36,875,639, forward strand.
ACAAGCAGCTGAATTTACGGACAGACTCTGAATAGAATAGAAATAACCCAAAGCTTAACATTTCTTTAACATTGCCGGAAGGTGTTGTAAACACAGATTCCAATAAATGCATCTATTAGGCCACTCCAAACAGAAAAGATGCTCCCAAAGTACTCGCCTATAAAAACAAACGCGTCGATTTTGTTGCAAAGAAAACGTCAATATACAGTTACCAGTATGAAAGTCTACGTTTAGACACGTACTAAATGCCAATTCATCAAGATACGGCCTTCATATTAGGAGAAGCAATTATCGTATTGGTTGCTTTGTTAGGATGTCACGGTGTTGCTGAAGTGTTATAGCATAGACAGTGTCAGAGGTTTCATCAGGCAAATTGCAGCAGTATAAGGGTCACGGATTAAAATATTGTTGGTATAATCGTCGATAGTCGTAACTCTGCTTTTAGCAAATCCAATATACCATAAATTTGTCAGGAAACTAATTATATTATGCCTATTACCAACTTCTTTCTACTTTTATAGATACAAATAGATTATATTCCCAAAGGAATGAAATTTTGACTAATTTGGTTGTTAAAGTTTTGCTAAAAAATCATTTTTATGAAAATGTTCTCAACTTGCTTATGTTTAGTGAAGGACGAACAGTAATTTGTGAACACGGGAATGCGTTTATAATGTCTGTATGAAATGTCTTCTGGAATTTTAAAGTAGATAGGTATATGAGTTCTTTACAAAATCAAATGAAACTCAGTGGGAGAGAATTGCAGTGTATAGCAAAAAAATTGAATACGTGAACAAAGAATGTTGGATAAATTTTGTATAGATACTGATTTCATATGCCTCTTAGATCACCAGATAATTAGCAATGGATGATAAATGAATAAGAATATTTATTTATAATCGTAAAATCTAAAAGAACTTTTCAGAAAATTTGTACTGAAGTCTAATAACAAATTTATTTTCAACATGTATTTGTTTGTTATTATAAGGGTCTCTGCTCCGTTGTTACACTACAAGAAGTTTAGGTATACAAAATTTCAGGTAGAAACTTCTAAACTTTTTTTTGTAATCTTTGAAAGACGAACACCTAGTTCTCAGAGACAATCAATGGGCGTGAGCGAGACAGACGAGATTTCGACAAGGCCCCTTGAGAGGGATTGCTGTGCGAGAGACGATATGCGATCTGCGGTAGTTCAGTGGTCAGAGCGCTTACCGAAAAAGTAGCAAACCTGGGTTCGAGTCTCAGTTGCGTGCTGTCACATTTTTCGTATAGCATCTAAGTAATTAAACTTCTTCAAATATTAGCCCCACGGGTTTGTTACACTCCGCGCATTTTTCAGCAATGAGCTTAGTTGTAAGATGATCATTTATTTCGAAACCGGGATCAAATTCCACTTGTATGTTTGTTTTGTTAATAATTTCGTAAATAATTTGTAAACATGGTCAAGAAGGCTAATCGGTATGTAATTTGCAAATTCTGTTATGTCACCATTTTTATGCAAAATTACAATAGTGGAATTTTCCATTGCGATAGCGTTATTCCTTCCCAGAAGGCATTTTTTGAATAAAACTTAACGGGCTTTAATGATACGGGGAGCATCATTGCCTTGATTGCCTCGATTACAATTTCTGTTTTGTTTATTACGATGTTACCACTTTTATCTTTGATCTTGGGTATCTCTGTTTTTCCCATTGCATTTTTCATTCTTAGAACTTTGAGACTTTCGTTTTCTTCTATTAGGTACAGATCTAATTTCCTCCAGAAATCTCTTTGTTAAATTTTCTACGGTCTTCTGAAGTGTTATCCATTTCTCTTCTCTGTCTCATTAATATTTTTGTTCGTTCTTTAGTTTGTTTTGAGCAGGATTTCGTTGTTGCACTGTTTACACTTTCTTTGATGTTTTCAGTGTTTCATCTACGGACATGTATTCATTATCTTTTTTGTATGTGGCTGCAGTTTCTGGTGTCGTCCATTTTCTAACATTTCCTCTTGGAATCATATTTGTCCGTTCCTTTTTGATATTAATTTTTATTTCTATTCTTATAATGCGATGATCACTGCCCATTGATAATCCATTTAAGACATTTGCGTCGTATACTATGTCTTTTCGGTTACTGATGATGAAGTTTATTTTGTTCTTTGTTCTACCGTCTGGACTTACCCATGTCTACTTTCTGTGTGGACGTTTTTCAGAAAAGGTGTTCATTCATCTAGACCGTGTTCATGTAAAAAGTCTATTAGTCTACTTCCTTAGGCCATTAAGGCCTAAGGCTTCTCTCACTCTGTACCTCCACAGTCTTCTATCTTCAGCTTTCCGTCTCCATTCTCTGCATCCTACTCTAAGCAGATCCTCCTCCAGCTCATCAATCCACTTCGTCCTCGGTCTTCCCACCCTGCGCTTTCCGCCACTTCTTCTCGCTAACATCTTCTTTACAGTTCTTTCGCTCGGGAGTCTTGCAACGTGGCCTAGCCATCTTATACGCTGTGCCTTCACCACGTTTGTAATAAGCGGTTCTCCATAAAGTTCCTCTAATTATTCTCTGTTCGTTCTTCTTAACCACTCATCACCTATCATTTTACCCCTATTATATTCTTCTGGGAATGCGTCTCTCCCATATCTCCTCTCCAACGTATCTCGCTTGCTTTTGTTTAGGGTCCATGTTTCAGATGCATATACGACTGCGTCGGACGTACCACTTCTTGTAAATACCTATTTTTGTCTTCCGTGATATGTTCTTGGACGTCAGGATTGACATCAACGCACCTGCACTTCTATTTCCCTTTACGATCCTTGCGCTTATTTCTACGTTACAGTCACTCTCTTCTGATACAATTATGCCAAGGTAGGTAAATGTATTAACTCTTTCAAATTCGAGTTTCGTCCCTTCCTCCATTTTCACAACCAATGGTTTGCCATCATTTGCTCCTCCACAACTTTTTAAATATTTCGTCTTTTCCATGTTGAGTTTGAGGCCGATCTTCCTTGCTGCTTGCACTAATCTCGAAACCTACTATTCTTATCATTTCTTCCTTTAGCTGCGTTATTAATATTATTTATATGTATATGTATAACTCGTGGGCGTATGATTTTAACTTCCTCAATTTTTTCGGCGTGTTTCTTATACAAGAAATCCAATTCCTCTTACTTAGGTCTCCTCACGCACATAATCACAGAAACTTTCCAGAGTTCAGCATTATTTGGTTTTCGCCTAATTCGCGTTCTTCACTTAAGTCTAGGCATGGCCCATTTGATGTTATTAAGTTATTCTTTCAATTCTAATAATTTATCTTCAGTTGATAGCGTTTTTGCAGTATATATTGTATATAGAACGATTAGCATCTGTTAGGACCTAGTTTCTGTATAGGAGCTGCTTGCGAATTTTTACCTCGCCCAGCATCTTTAAAGCATCTAAGAATCTACCCACCTTGGTTGGGTATATGTATATCTTTTAATATCTTTGTTTTTAAATTCCATATAATCTTCCACGCTGGCCAAGACAGATTAGAAGATGGTTAGAGAAAGGATAGGGATTTCATGAGTTGATGAGATACAAAGGTTTGGACATGGGAGAAAGGCAGGAGCTTGCGAGGGCAGGTTTGCTAAATCCTGAAGTAGGTCTGTCTTCCACTAGGATCGGAGAAGAAGAAGTTGCCACTGCGCATTCTACTTCCGAGTCTGAAATGAAATTTGTTGAGAAGTGCCAACGCCTTCGCAAGGTTGCGAAAGCAACAGAAGTAGCTTTCCTTGTACATGTAGAGTCATCAAATGATATTGGAATGAATCATCTCAAGAATCAAAAAGAATTTTCCGGTGTGCGCAAGAAAAAATTCTCCATTAATTAAGAAAAATTGTCATTCAAACGTCTTCCTCTTGTACAAGTGGTCATTACTTTACGATTTCTTCAGATTACAGTATATTAAAACAAGATCGCAAAGCTATTATCCGTTCAGTTTAACAAGTCACCTTATCAGAATATTAAAGCGTGTAATATCCATTGTCGATTGTCTATATTTTTTACATTCGACGCTCATAGGGAACACCCATGTGTCATCTGTTTCTGACCGAATAGGAGATGCACTTATTCAGTCCCTGCAATGTAACCTAGATTGAGTACTGCATAATATGTCAAGTGAGAAAGAAATAGTTCACGGTACGTAAGGTACGGTGCGAGTTTTGAGATAAGCAAGACGCCGAAGGAGTGACTTGTAAGATGAAGCTTACGATCACATTAGCATTGAATGCGGTGACGTCAGAAGGGCGAGCCAGGTCACTATTGTCCGAGAGGAGGTATCCTTTGCAGTGCGTTTAACTTAACGATATTCGTGCTATGTACCGATAACTACACTACAGATTTTACCTAAATGCAAGCAAATCTTCATTCTCCTAAGGAAGCTGACGTTGTCAGCGAAACACGTGTCACTAATTTTGGCGTAAGGCGTTAGCTTATAAAGAATTCATAGTGAATTTACGCCAAAACTCCAGATGCAACCACTGATGTGTTTAACACAAAACAACAAAAACAAACATCATGTTTAATTTGAAAGCTATCAGTGTTGATATTGACAAGACGCAATACCAACAATCGAAACATGCGATTACGAATCACAACAAAAGATTTTCAGAAAAGGTCGAAAAAGTCGTCCTAGAAACTATAAAATTTCTACTGTCCAAACATCCTAAATCGTGAATGTAAACATAAAACCTAAACCCTTCTCAAGAGGCCACCGTTTCATGTACAAAAACAAATTTTGATGTCTATTTTAATAAAATACGACATAAACCGATGGTCTGTTTATATCCACTTTTTGTAGAACTCTAAAAATTATAGCTGGTCACATACTTAGAATAAATATAGCTAGCACATGTTTATATTCGGTGTAGAGGATAATATCCCTTATTCACGTGTGAAAAAGGACGTAGAGGAATCGATATGCTAGGGGCCCAAAGTGCCGGAGATACTGACGCAGACACATGTGGACGTGTGTGAAGAACATCTTCAAGACGTTTGTAGCCTGTGCATGTGTGCTGGACATACAGGGTCTAGACTAGATGAGACGCTAGGGTTGTCGGTTATTTTTAACTCTATCACACAGTTTTAGTTCCCAATGAACGCTTTTAAAAGCGCTTAGTACGCTGCTTTTTTTTTTTTTTAAGTCTTTCTCCAATTCGAAATCAGATATTAAGTTAAGAAATTGTATGCTAAATTACAGATTAAGATCAACCAGTTTATAAACAGAAATTTATTTTAAAAATTACATACAAGCATTTGCTAATATGACATCTCTGCAGGAGATGTCCGCAACTTTTAGGAAGAATTAAACTCCAAATTATGATGAAAAGAATTCTTCACTATCACATATATATAAATATGAAGAATATAAAGAACGAAGGAAAAAAGCCAAAAAACCAGAAGTGCTGGTGGCAAAAGAGAAAACTTGGGAAGAGTTTGGTGAAAAGATGGAATAAGACTACCGTACAAGTCAAAATTTGTTTTACAGAATGGTGAAAAACTTGCGGTTGGGTAGGAAACAGGAAACAGTAACTGTCAAGCAAATTAAGGACCAGGAAGGGATAATTCTTGCGGGGGAAGATTGAGATCATGGAGAGAATGCTAAAAACTGGGAGAGATGTAGGCCATAATTAAAAGTAGGAAGAGAGTAGGAAGAGATTGGGAAGTCTGGATTCTAGTGCCAATTTTCAAGAAAGGAGATAAGAGAGACAATAATAATTACCTTGGAATTACAATTCTAGGAGTAGCATCGAAAATCTATGAAAAAGTATTGGAAAAGAAGTTGGGAAGAGAAATAGAACCACAACTGGAACAATCGCAAAGCGGATTTAGGAAAGGAAGAAGTATCCAGGATCACATATTTACCTTACAACAAGTCCAAGAAAAAACATGAAATGAAGATTTGCGGCAGGGTGGATCTTGTTCAACATCGTAATAGATGATGTAATGAAAGTGGCATCGAACCACAGAAACCTAGAAACCTAGAACCCGTGTGGCTGACAGTGTTCGCAAGAAACGAGGGAGAACTATTGAAGAACCTTGAAGTATGGAACGAAAAGTTGTTGAAGCGAAAATAAATGAAGAGAAAACAAAAGTTATGGTAAGCTGCAAAACCACAAAAAGTATATATGTATATCAAAACAAACCATAAAAATGTAGAACAGGTAGACACTTTTAAGGACTTGGGAATGCACGTAAATAGTAGAGATTACCAGGCCATTGAAATAAACATAAGAATACTGCAAAAATATGTCATAGCTTTAAGAACTCATTTATAGCGAAGAAGAAAATGAGTATATTCAAAACAGTGTTTGTTGAAAGTGAAAGTTGGATACTTAAGAAGAATATGAAAAGTGTAGTAGAGTTCATAGAGATAAAGTATTTAAGGAGAGCCTTGGGAATCACAAGGATGGATAAAGTCAGGAATGACCATGTTAGGGAACAGTTGCAAGTTGACCCAGTGCTGAAGGAGGTAGAGAAGAATCAACTGAGATGGTTTGAACTAAGTAAGTAATGAGAGACCAGTTAGAAGAATATGGAAAGCGAGAAGGCAAGACAGAAGAACAAGCGGAAGACCTATAAGAACTTGGGATGAGACCATTGAAGAAGAAGAAGAAGTTTGTATATGAAGAGAACAGCAGTTAAGACTAAATGTTATTATATTCCCCGCCGCTTCGGGTGTACAGGGCCACCGATTATAGAGAGTGGCCCGAAATTAGCGTGCAATATTTTACCAGCGTGTTCTGTAGTAAAAATTAAGACAAGAAATTCCTACAAGCGTATACCGAAATATGCTTCCCAAGGGAGCTATAGATTTCTAAAAGATAAGGCCTGAAGTCGTTTTCTTCTAAGTATCTTCGAAACAAGTCCAGTTAAAATTATGAAATTTGATGGAATGTGTAAGTACCAAATGCTGAATCTTTTGGTGTAAACATAATTTTTAAGATTTAACAGGGGCGTCTCAAAGCTGGGTGTGGCGGAGGTAAGATTTACCCCATCTGTTTTCAGAGCATGTCATTTTCAATTTTTCCATAAAAATTTGCAACTTCAGTTTTTTGCAAAAAAAATGTGCTCCTGTTTCGTTTTGATAGGAGGCACCGTTATCGAGCACAATCGGTTCAAAAATTTCGCTGCATGCCCAAAAAATTCCTACAAGAAGTGGATAACTTCGTTTGTAAACTTAAACGAGACAGGAGCATATTTTTCTGCAAAAAAACCTCTAAGTTGCAAATTTTTACCGAAAAATTGAAAACGACATGCTCTAAAAAAGTTGGGATAAATCTTACCTCCGCCACCCCCAGCTTTGAGACGCCCCTGTTAAATTTTAAAAAGTATGTTTACAGCAAAAGATTCAGCATTTGATACTTACACATTCCACTAAATTTCATGATTTTAACTGGACTTGTTTCGAAGATATTTGGAAGAAAACGTCCTCAGGTTTTCGCTTTTAGAAAGCTAATAGCTCCCTTGTGAAGCATATTTCGGTATATGCTTATAGGATCATTTTGTCTTATTTTTGACCACAGAACACGCTGGTAAAATATTGCATGCTAATTTCGGGCCACCCTGTATATATGTATATAAAACCAAATTTACGTCAGGACCAATAATATGTCTAATTGAAATTTTAGTACGTGAACCTCATCTTGAGAGTGTACTTCAAAATTCTATGGAATTTCATAATTGTTTTGATTTTACAATACTTACGAGTGATAGTGGACTATCACAACAAAAGTAAAAATATTTAGATCAAATTCTAGATTGTATAGAGCAAATTTTAGATGAAAAAAAAAAACATAAATAGAGCATACACTTGAGAAAATATTGAGCATCGTCCGGAAAATTTACAACCGTTACGTGTAAAACATCATTAATTTGGTCGATCAGATCGTTTCGAATAGAGAAAGAAATGGTGATAGGGAAGATCATTAATGGTTTCCGGGCTGGTTGCCACGTCGTCGTTGGTAATCTGTAACACTAAAATTACAATTAACATTAACACTTGACGTTTCGACTCGCATATCGGAGTCTTCTTCAGAAGCTACTCTGAAACTGAAAATCTATCGCAGGTGACTCTATTTATACTCGTCGGTAATCACTGAAGCGCGACGTTTTCACGGAACAGTGATTTCCAACTGACCGGTAGATCCATTCCTCCATCTCTGTTGAAGTTGGGTCTCTTGAAGATTTCTATAGCCTCCCTGATCCGTCTGGGCCAGAAATTGGGAATCCTTGCTAGCGCCTTAGCATCCCGGAATCGAATCTGGTGTCCTGGCAAAGAGGAGTGTTCCGCAACTGCTGACTTGTCCGTCCGTTGGTTCCTGACGTCCCTCCTGTGCTCTTGTAGCCTCGTGCTGATGTGTCTCTTCGTTTCTCCGATGTATTCCTTACCGCAGATACGTACATGGGATGCTGTATACTCCTGGTCCTTGATGCTCCTTCTGCTCTCCTATTGTCCTAGGGAAACTTGCAGCAATCTTTCCAGGCGGAGTGTACACTACGTTGATCTTGTGTCTGTTGAGAAGGCGTTCGATTTTGTCCGTGCATCCATCTATGTAAGGAAGGTAGGCCGTCGCAATGTAGGTTTGTGATTCCTCTCGCCGTTGGTCGCTCTTCCTGATAGCACACTCTATGGCTCGTAGAGAATATCCATTCTTCCTTAGGGCTGTCTTCAGATGCGCTAGTTCTTCCTCCAAGTGTTCCGGTTCGCTGATTTGGCGGACTCTGTGCACCGAGGTGTTGATGATTCCCTGCTTATGTGCCGGGTGATGATTGGAAGCGGCATTTAAATAGCGATCCGTGTGCGTCGGCTTCCTGTATACTCTGTGTCCCAGGCTTCCATCAGTCTTGCGGTTGACGAGGACGTCCAGGATTGGGAGGGCGCCGTCTTTCTCCATTTCCATCGTGAACTGTATGTTGGGGTGCAGTCCGTTCAGATGGTCCTTGAAATTTCCCAGGGCGTCCGATCCATGCGGCCATACGATGAAGGTATCATTCACATACCTGAACCAACACTTCGGCTTGAGAGTCACTGTGTCCAGGGCCGTGGTCTCGAAGCTTTCCATGTAGATGTTGGCTAATGCTGGTGATAGAGGTGATCCCATCGCTGCTCCATTGGTTTGTTCATAGAACTCCCCGTCGAAGGCGAAGAACGTAGATTTCGTGCAGAGTCGAGCCAAATCCGCGAGGTCTTCTATTCCTCGTTGCCTCAGTCTGGAACGGGTCTACTCCAAAGCGTCCTCGATGGGTACCTTCGTGAAGAACGAAGTGACATCGAAGCTCACCAAAATGTCTCCTGGGTCTAGTTGTATCCCTCGTATCTTCTCGATGAAATGTCCAGAGTTGTTGATGTGGTGCTCCGTCTCCCCTACTAGACTCCGAAAAACTCCTGCGATGTACTTAGCTAGAGGTTGAGTGGCTGATCCTCTGGCACTCACAATAGGGCGAAGAGGGTTCCCGGCCTTGTGGATCTTCGGCAGTCAGTAAAGTTGAGGCACTCTCGAGTCCGACTGCACTAGATGTTTGTGGATTTCTTCTGGTATTGATGATGTCCTGATGGCGGCGTTCACAGACTGTTCCACTTTCTTCACAGGATTGGATTTGATCTTCCGGTAAATGGGGTCCGCTAAAAGAGCCTTCACTTTATCCTTGTTGATTCCCTGTTTTTTTACTGTTAAATTTCATCCTTTTGGTAAAGTCTTTCCAAGAATTACTTTAAAATTTGCTAGACTTTTAGCATTTTTTTGTCATCGGAAAATTAAAATATACAAAAGTATTTCGAAGCAGACAAAGTAATTCGTCGTCACAACTGAAGATTTCAAAAAAATTGAATAACAATTCAGTAAAACGTAATCACACTTTCCAAATAACGCGTTCGCTAGTACCTACCTATGAGTACATCCGTTTCTGATTATTAGGAGCAGTAAATGTCGTCAAGTACTGCGATCCGTCAGTACTCGAGCAGCTTACGCAGTTTATTAGGTCAGGCAATTATTTATCTTCCTATTCTGTTATATCTGAAATATCATCTGTTACTGACCATTTAATTGTACCTAATAATAATTATCTATCAATTTACGCATTTTCATTACAATGCAGCTTTTGAACTTGAATCACGCTACTTAGGAAGGTCCGAAGTCAACGTGAGTGTCTTTCCTGATTTCCTGATACCGTAGCCTAAAGGAAAGTTTAATTTATCATCTCATTTTTATCTCCATCTAGCTACGTACTTACCTGTACTTTTTTCTGTTTCGATTTGTGTACATGAGTATGCAAAGGTGTTTCGAAATAATGACCGAAGATGCCCCGAGTGTATGACCTCTGCCCCGATTTCTATTGCATATAAGTCCCGTTTAGCCTTTGGCGAATGTTTCGTTTCTGGCTCTAAGCTATCTCTTTCTCGACGCGTACTACATTCGTTCAGTAGAAGAATCATTATTTAGTTCTTTGCACAAACATTTGACGCCTCCGTATGACTTTCCAAATGTTTATTCTGAACGACAATTGGTTTAATTGAAACGAATATGTTTAATTAAGCACTAAAAAGATAAAAAACTGAAGTCAAATATATTTAAAGAACATGAAAAGTGTTACGTGCGTAATTAGCCTCATATGTTTACGCATGATTCACTAATTACATGCATTTTTTGCATGTGCAAAAGTGTAACAGTGAACGAGCTTGGGCAGACTTGCGGTTTTTCCGTTTATAAATTAAAACTGTAAAAAGTTGCGTTGCTATGTTTTCCTGGAATGAAGTATGTTTTGAGTGAAAAAAATGTGTGCGCATGTTCACCGAATATGTATCCCCGCTCTAGCAGTCCAAGAATATTCAACATTATCTTCGTCTTCTTTTTTATTCCCTTCTAGACTTATCTTCATATCACATCCATTAAGCCGTACATCATTTTGTCGTTTGGCGATTTTTATCTTACCACTCTCATCACTATGTCAGTCACCAGTTGATACGATACGATACGATACGATTCGATACGATACGACACGACACGATCCGATACGATATCTCCAACTCTTGTACGTTGTGCACAAATCCTTCTTGTATCATAAAGATATCCAGCCATCCTGTCTATTTTCTATTCTTTATTGTCTTCCGTACCTTTCGTTTTTCTCCAACTCTTTCTAATATATTTATATATTTTTCGATTCGCTTCTCCTATTGTCCAAAGCCGTACTCCTTGTATACGTCTTTAAGAGTCTCTTCCGAATTTCTACAATAACCGTTCCCGAGCATACCAGTTGTTTCTTTTTGTTAGAAACTCGACCCTGCGCTATTCTTTATTTTAATATCTCTTGTGCTTCTACCATTCAACTACCATTAACAATTTGACATTTTTTATAATTAAAAATTGAACATTAAATTTTTGCAATATTTACGAACAACTTATTCTCCCCGAACCATATTATGTTGCAAATCACGATAACTTGATTCGGTCACATTGACTTGTGTCGTCAGCGAACATACTAATGGGAAAACCAACAGCAAAAGACAATTCATTCAGTTAAATTGTAAATAGCAGCGGTCCCATAATTGAGTCCTACGATACACTCATTCTTGACTATCCACCAAACAGTATTAATTTTATTCTCTGAATTAATAATCTTCTCACTGACATATTTCTTTTCGGTGGATTTTATAACTTTATACCTTTTATAATAATAAGCAATCTATGTCACATTGCTAAACAATTTGGTTAGTAAAAACAGCTCTCTTTTCATTTTTCTCGGGGGTTCTCATCGTAACTGTGATTCAGGTTTTATCTTATTCTTCTTCTATTTAGCAGTTCTCAAGGGAAACGTCAAGTTAATTGAGTTATTCAAAATTTCTAGAAATATCTCAATTTTATTATGATCATCATGCAAGAGGACCAATCACCAAAAACTATTGTTCACTAGATTCCTGTAAAGCAGACTAAAAGAAAAATTAAACAAAGTGGAGGACAATTTCATAATTGGGGAATAAATTTAAAGAAAACGAACGTGGAAAGTAGAAGAAAGTAGAAAAGGAAAGTTTTGAATATCTGTTTAAAGTAGGTAATGTTGTGTGTGACCCTTTAACGAGCCGCCTGTTTAATAATAATAATAATAATAATAATACATTTATTAACACCAAAAATACAGAAAATAAAGATACACAAATTGAAAAAATTAATTTTGGTGCTAAAAGGCCAGCATTCAGACATCTGCATCCGCAAAGAGTATGCAAAGTCTGATCTCCCATACAGGCCTAACTAAATTATACTACACTTATTAGCAGGTAGGTAATTTTACAAAATATTTGAAATATATGAATGAGATGAAATGAAAAGACAAGCTGAATAAGTATAACAACAGAAAAAGAAAGGGAAGGAAGAGCAGTAGAAATTGCCAAGAAGACGACGAAGGAGAAAAGAAGAAGAAGAAAGAGAGTGGAGCACAAACCCATAAGTCAAACACATCAATAGCATATATTATGCAGAAACACCATAATGGTCTACTGATGATCAAGCAAGATCCGATGAAAGTTTTTCCTGAAGACATGGCAAGGAAGAGACAAATTCAAGCGGTTCACCTTATTCATGCAGGCAGCTATGTTGTAGGAAAAAGATCTCTTAAATATTTCCTTGCGATGCCTGGGAATTGTGAGCATAAGAGACTTTCGCCGTGTGGCAACACTATGGACTGGTTTAGTCCCATTTCGTGCGTTCCCGTTTCGGCAATCGATTAAATTTGTGCCGTTTCGTGCGTCGTCCCAAACCTCTACCTCGTTTGAGTGCCGTTTCGGGCGCTGACCTGCTGATAATGCAGTAAGCCCCTAATTCCAGTTTATCCTTACAACACGACGCTGTTAATAACAAGACTTCAATACGGAATTGTACGTTGATTTCGCTACTATTGTTTTCAAATAATGTTTTTGTTTGGGGGGGGGAGACTTAAACGCTCAGCTCGCTTCGTGAGCTGAGCTTGCCCACAGACCAGAAATAGTGGGCCGTGGAACCACTTTTATAGCAGTATTCAGTGACGGGCAACTATAAAACAAAGTAGTAAGTTTTGTATGCCTTTATTGCAACAAGTACCTATAACGCACGAACTGGCACTATTTAATTACCCAGTAAATTCTCGACGCTCAAATCGGCACGAAAACAGGTAAAAACCCAAAACCGCCCGAAACGGGAACGCACGAAACGGGAAGATACCGTTTGACTAATCACTAATTTATTAAAGTGATTATTTGTTAATATTATCTTGTGTTTATTACATTATGGACACTGAATTAAAAAGAATACATTTTTAAGTCTGCTTTTTGCTTACTTCCAAAGTGGCAAAAAGGTGTGAGAGGATGAAACCTTTGTCAGCATATCAAAAATGTCCAAATTAATCTATTGAAGATTAACACGGAGGTACCTTATTTGAATCGCAGATTGAACAAAGCTTTTTTAGGTACTTATGCAGATTAAGGAAAGATAATGCAGACTGGACAATGTTTTTTCTGCATACATCACTTATCTGTGTTTGGTCTTATCTGAAACAACTATTGCAAAATGTTGTAACATGTACAGATATTTCAATTTAAGTGCAGTTACTTTTAACTGCGGAAATCCTATTACGCAGTTTACATATTTGGTAAAATTATATTAAGGCTTCTTTTATTCCTTCGTCGTTCTTTTTCTTCGTCTTCATTCTTAGCCCGCTCTTCCATCCACCGTTGGGTTTTGTAATCAACTCTTATGTTCTGAAAATACCTTCGACGATTTGTCTGGTGAAACTTTTTGTTTGTGGTCTGTAATGAGAGCATATTCAAATTATAAATCTCGGTGCAGAAGTGAATAAAATTCACCAGATATGCTGGTTATAGACACACGCTGCCAAAAATTTCGATACGGTTCACGAAATGGAATGGGGGCAAGACGAATGTTACCTATATAAAGATACAAAAGCTGTCACATAAGTAAGTAACCTTTTATGTATTTCTATAATACATAATATAATACAATCAGAGTTGATCTAAAGAATGTTTTCGAAATAAATGTAGGTATAAAGTTACAAACATAAATTTCCTTTTAAACGTAGGAAAAGAATATTCGCGAAAGCCAAAAAATGGTTTGAGTTCAGGAATATAATTTATGCAAAGAACTAAAAAATATAAAAATATATAATCCAGCAGTTGTGCAGTTACACTTTCAAATATTAAATATTAAATCGACTGCAGTGTTGAATATAAAGTGGAGGAGGCCTTATGTAGTTTTCCTTGACTGATATGCCCGATTATTCTCATTATTTTATGTTACACTTTCAGGCACATAAGTGAGAAAAAACGCTAAAAATTTACCTTGGAGTGGCCGAGACAGAAGTAACAGAATGTTAGATTGAAAAGAAGGAAAAGAAGGAAAAGGGGGAAAGAATGTAGCTTTACTGTAACAGAATGTTAGATTAAGAAGGGCAGAAAAAATGTAATTGTATTGCAGAGTTCACCAACTCAAATAAATGAAAAAAATAACTTAAAAAACTCAAGAAAAACTATCCACTGTGTCGTCCGGCAACGTACCAAAGTTCTTGGTGAAAAATACAAAATATTTTTTAATAATTCACTAGACAGCGAATTATATAGGATGAGTTTTTTGATTTTCACTACTACAGGGATCTTGAAAACTAGCAGAGATAGAAGGCAGGTTAAATGGAGGAAAGAAGTGTAGTTTTTTGAGCTTAATAAATAAGCAAATTCAAATTTTTGAAAATTTGCATAGCATTCTAGATACAATAAAAACCCCGAATTCTGTCAGATTAAAAAAAAATCTAGCTCACTTGTCACGCAAAATATGAAAATATGGCAAAGGAAAATATTGGGCAGAATTAGATTTACTACTATCTCAAATGGTCAAAAGTCTTATTATTTATTAATTTTTTTAATGGAAGCCATATGCCACTATGGCACCACTAAATTGGATATTTTTTGCTGATTTCCACTTTCCATGCTTATTTGAAAAATGAAGGAGTTATGTATAAGCATTTTTCAATTTTAAATTAAACAAGAGAAATTGCGAGAAATATGGGCGTATCGCAAAGGACGGCTGTTAGAATATTGAAAAAAAAAGAAATTTCAGCCTTATAAAATATCAGTAGGGCAAACGTTACATCCTGGCGTAGGGAAAAAAGAATAACGTTTTGTCGTTGGTACATGAACATGTGCCAAGAAGATAACAGATTTCCTCAAAGGATTTTATGGACCGACGAAACCCGAAATCAGAAGAAGAGAAAGAAGCCCGCAAGTGAAATTTGGTTTCAATGTGTGGTGCGGTATAATTTGTTCGAAAATTGTTGGACCCTATCTGCTTGATGGACCATTAACAGGAGAGTTATTCGCACTTCCTACAAAATGTGTTTGCAGAAATGTTGGACAATTTGGAGTTGCAAACCCGGGCATTGCTGCAGTGGTACCAACACGACGGTGCTCCACCCCATAAATTACGGCCTAACAAAAAATTATTTGAACCACATTTTCCCAAATTCCTGCATCTGAAGAAATAATGACGGAATTTCTTGGCTACCTAGGCCTTACACCGATGGATTATTTTTGTGGGGTAAGTGAAAGATAAAATGTATGTAAGAAACTACGAGACGGTGGAAGAGCTTCGAGAAGCTGTGATCGTGTGATTTAGAAATGCCGACAGGCCCATAGTCGCGTATATGGTTTCCATTAAAGAAACATTAGTTTACATTATATCTCGAACACGACTGGTATAATATAACTTTTGACTATTTGAGATAGTAGTAAATCTAATTCTGTACAACTTTCTGTTTCGGCATGTTTTCATATTTTGAGTTACACGCAGGCTAGAGAGTATTTTGAAATTTCGCAAAATTTGAACTTTCGAAAATTTGAATTTGCTTATTTATTCAGCTCAAAGAACTACACTTCTTTCCTTCTTTTTTGACCTACCTTCTATTTGTGCTGGTTTCCAAGATCCCTGTAGTGAAAGTAAAAAAAAACTCACCCTGTATATGTTTGGGAGTGCGTACAACTAGGTAGTACTTGTGTTCAATTGTCTTATGCGATCTATATAGGAGTTTGACAAACTATTAACCGCTGATCTGGTTTGGTAATCATATTCGGGAAAGGGAAAAATGTAAAACATTAATAAATTGCTGATGTCTTTTTCTCACTAAATTTTCACAAATTTGAAATTACATGGAGTCTGCATACATTTAAAACTCTGGCGTCTTCATAAGTAGGTATAAGGACATCGTAGGGTACAAGCTTGGTCTATATTTTCAATATAATATTTTGTACCTACCCTCTGAAGTGCTCGATGTTGCTCCCCAAACAATGATACCATAAATTTAAGGTTGATTGAACTAATGCGTATATTCAAACTAGTTACAAATTTTTCTTAGGGAAAAGTTAGTTTTTTGAAAGACTTCTTAAAATTTTTTAAATATACTCGTACATAAAGAGCTGTGTCGTCGATTTCTAAATTTAAAAGATCATTTATGAAAAGCAAAAGGGTTAGGTATTGGGCCCAGCTCGTTCCCAAAAGATTTTAGTTATATTTATAGAAACAGCCCTTTACCGATATACATATACCGTAAACGTATTTTTGATATTGTTGGTGTGAAGGCATTCATTTCGATTTCATAGATATGTCTGCAAAATGGGTTGTCGCTTGATGTTGGTTTGCAAAATTTTTGAATATCATGTTGATGTCTTGAACCGTGTTATTGGGAATGAACAAAACCTGGCCCTGAAATGAAACAGTAATTGTGTAATGGCAGCAGCTTGATTCTCCAAGACCCAAAATGCTGAAAAAATTCTTGTTTCAGTGGGAAGTATTAACTATGATTGTTTCCTTCTGAAATTAAGAGGAAGAATTTGACATGCATACTAAAGTATACATTTTTATGAGGGGTCGCTTTTTAGAGCGGACACGCGTTTTTCTGAGAAGTTTACAAGTGTTGGGCAGTCATAACGCATGCCATGCCTGAAAGGCAACAAAAACATTAAATTTAATGTTTGCAATAATTTTTCAAAACGTATTTCATAAAATAGACTCAAAAATGTCTATAAAAGTAATTTCCTTAAAAAATGCCTGTAGATAATAAAAGTTCTTCCGATTCTCTGTATGTTGATATAATATTTAGGGAACGGTACGAATTTGTGATTCCAAATAAAATAAAAGTTCCCAATCATATTTATATTCAAATGTGGTCCTAGTTCCTTTCGCATCCGTTGAAACTACTGCTTGTAAACTAGGCTTACCACCCACGTCGGGACACAGAACTGTGGCGCCCGCCAGTGGTGGAAAGCGACATTACTAACCACCCCTTCACGAGAATAATACGTGCGTAAAAACTGAGAAAGTCAATTAATTATTTTAAACGGATTTGAATGCAGATCAACACAATTTTCTCATGAATGGTAATGCGAAATTTCTCGAAACTTTTAACTTCATTTTCTCTCTCCTTTTTCAACGAAGATCCTTAACAGATGTTCCTTGATCATTTGCTCGGCATAAACTTTTATTTTCATGTTCAAGAGCACTCTTTCAGTAGGCATTATCTGTTTTTATTGCAGCGCCACACTTCATAAAAGCGAATAGTTATTTCACAATGAAGTTATAATGCTTGTTTGTTGTTTATTTTTGATCATTGATGCTTTTTAAATTTATCTTGACCCGAATCTGTTAATCAGTTTACAAACGGATTTACTTTTTAGATACTAATTCCTGATCTTGAACAGAGGATTTGGGTCTTTTGTCGAAATATTTTGTAGTTAGAAAAGTTTATGCGCCAGTAAATGTAAGTCTTATTAGCGGGCAAGATAATTTCGAGTGATTTACGCTTCGGAGGCCGGAGAGACGATAAAAGCTTGGGGAAAGCTCCTCCGACTCCGGGATCCGGTATCACATCCGCCGGCCAGCGTCCCATATACCCCCACTATGTGAAGTGTGTATGCGCAGCAGCATCCCTTCCTACGGGGTGAGTACGGCCGGTGGCTAGTGAGTGGCCTGCACGAGTCCTGCCGAGCACACGCGATACACACCGACTTAATAGCGGACGCTTGCTCCTGCAAGTTTGGCCGTCTGACACACGCGCTTGGACCATTGGCCACTCAGCATCTCTGGTCCACCAGCCGGACCTTCAGCCATACGACATGCTTGCAATGGTAAACACGGAACTCGCATGAACTCTTCTTTGACACTTAAATTTACAGCAGTGACAACATAAAAGCAACTGATCTACGTTAATAGTGAACATCGAAAATGACTTGAGTGTTAAATTTATAGGAACAAAACAGTGAAGTGATCATAATATACTTAAAAACAAAAAAAGTTGGACCAACACCGGTGACAGTATGAGTTTTAAATTTGGTATTTGAAAGGAACTAAAAAAATCTTCAAAATGAGAATTAAAATGCCAGCAGTGAGGATAGCCCAAGGTGAGTGTAATTTATTACCATCTTTATCTCGGTTTTTCTATGCACGTAAAATTTGGAGGAAAAACTGCGCGCGTACCACGTGATCGATGTCTTAATTAGTGTGCGCGGGGGTGGGTATTGTAAAAAAGGGGAAGGGAATTGTCTACTTGCTAATAAGAAAAAGTTATGATAATGATTTTTGCCTGCGTCGCTCTTGCGCAACTTTTTCTTGGAGCTTTTCTTCAGTCTCCTACAGATATTTGATGCGGAAGCATGCTTACGATCTAATCTTTGAAGTTGTGGTTTTTTAATAAATCTGTTGTCGAATTAGAAGTGTTTTCAGTGAGGGTGTTTCCGTGACAAATTCCCACAAGCATAAATCCTTTGAAGCAAACAATGTTCAATCAAACAAACCGTTAATGTTGTCAGTTTACCTGCTTTATTGTTGCCCAATTGACCACACTGACCACTGAAAGCAAACAAGGCGTGCGAAATTCAAAGGGTTAACTTGACTTTTAAAGGAATAAACCCCTTTAAGCCAGTAGGCCGACAAAAAATCTTGATGAGCAGGTATCGGAGCCAGCGCGTGTCTTCACTAGGGTTATTAAAAGAAGATTCATGTATACGCATTAACATATTCCTAGATGCGCGTGTTCTTTGTGATGTGATGACCCTATCATTAAGAGGCACGCGTCTTTTACCCAAGAGGAATTTTAACTTCAACAAAATTCAGTCTAAAAATAAGCCTTCCTGGGATAAATCCGAGGATAAATCCGTTGTACCTATTCTAATGTTTGAAATAACAGAAAAATGAAGAAGCGATCGCTGACACTCACGTCGCGTCAGGTGATTGATCAAACTTCTCGATTCGCCAAAGGGGTGTTCCGCTGTTGCCGCGGGGCGTTTTTTCGACGTGTCCACCGTCGGTCAAAGGAGGGTGGCCGGTCAACCGTAAAAGTTATTAAGTGAAGTAGTTTACCGGTTGTTAATTTCTGAAATGTGTTTTCCGTTCAAGGAATATGTTTGAGTTCGTTCTGTATAATTTTCACAAGCTGTTATCTCTGGAGATAAGGCGATAAAATGTGGGCTCTTAGGATTACACGTGTAAGTTTGAGTTGTGATTAAAAGTAAAACAGCCGGTATTTTTTGATCGCAAAAGGATTAGTTTATAGGTACTATGTTTCGCAAATTATCATCGGAGTAAAGTAGTAAGGCGTTTATTAAATGCATGAGTCACTATTGTTATTGCCAAACTTAATTTAGTGGTGCTGTATATTCATACCACTTTTACAATACAAATTCAAAAATTCTTTTTATGCTGATAAAAATTATATTGTGAAGTTAGAACAATATTTCCCCATTGCAACATTGCATTTTTATCCACTCTGGGTAAGCTTGTCCTGTTTTTATTAAAAATTGAAAAGTTCTATATTCAGGGACCCGTAAATTTATATTATTTTTGTGGATGCAGTCTGATAGTCCTCCGTTAAAAAAGTTCCTGGGTCAAGAAATTTTCTTTTTACATAGGACAGTCGCTCAAGGTTAACATTTTACTCGTTGAAATTCCATTCAAAGTACCTATTCTCCATATTTATTCCAACTTTATGCTAGAAATATAAAAGGAGTTATCCTGCCCCGCATAGATATGGACATCCAAATTTCACCGAAAGTAGAATATCCTACATCCTCATTTATTAGTATCTAAGCATGCTGTGAAGGATCTTCTGGGTCTACAGAAGGCGTCATATCTTTTTTTCCTAACTCTTTCTAATACCTATTGCTAAACCCGAATTGGTCTTCCATTACTGTTTTTCTACCCTTTTTTCCATCCTTAACACGATTCTGATGGTTAAAACTTTTGACTCGTAGAAAGTTAAACTAATCGTTCATAAAAACTGTCGCACCAATCCACGCCTCTTCTTTTAAGTAGAGGCATCGCATTACGATAGTCTGTTTTTGATCTTCCTGAATTTCACCTGGTGGTTTGACCGCTAAAGAAAAATGTGTACATCAATATTACACTTGCAAAAAATTGCAGATAATTGCGAAATTGAAGAAAATTGCAAACAATTATTATTGATTATTTTGTTATTGTATGCCTATGATTTTTCTAGGAAACTGTTGATTTTAAATTTCTCTCAAATATTCAAAAATAAGTCCAGGAAATGGGAGCCAAGCCTGAGGTCCGATGGAGTGGTGTTCGCCACAGCCATTCATTATGATAGGGCAATGCTATTTTAAGAATGAATTAGATCTATCTTATTTACATTTCCCTTCTCGTTTCTATATTGTATAATACGAAGACGTTTTAAGAAACTAGACCAGACTGAGACTATATAAACTGGAGACGGACAAGTAAGTTGTAACACAACACCAACAGTTTTCTCGTCAAATTGCTAGGCAACAAAATTTCGTTCAAAACAGAAATTTATCCGGCAACATAAAAACCACAGTTGAATATACAATTTTGGTTGTAATGAGTTCTTCTTGAAGTTCCTCTGATTTAAAAATTCCCCAAAATAAAAATGCACCACAAATTGAGCATTAAAATGAAGTTGAAATTTCATATTTACTAACTGTCTTGGCGACTATGTTAGCAGGTTAGTTTCAGCACGATATTTAAATTAAATTTGGAACATTTCACTGGTTCCCAAAAACTGTAATTCCAAAATAATTTTATTTTGGGGCGTTATTTTTCTGAAACGACTTTGAATATTCCACATGAGGAACTGCTTTTCCCATCTCTATAGCATGCGGGTAATCGGATTTCATCCCTACTTGATTTGTAATTTCATTTTTAACAACAAACCCATGGGTGGGTATAGTACCTACGTAATATTTATGGTCCTAGCACACTGCCGAATAAAATGAGCTCATCTCCTTCCATTACTCTAAACGCTGCTGTAGACGATCACACCTTCTTAATATAACTCTAACACTTTCTTTTACCCACTAATGCTCTCAAAATATAAATTGCGTAAAATTTCTCCCGAATTTTTATGTTAAGTTCCGAGGTAAGTTCATTTCGAGTTTCATTTTCACCCACTTTGATTTCAAATTTCTGCTGAACGAAAGAAGGACATTTTCGGTTTTCGCCTTCATTATAGTTCAACTGCAATTTTTGCGGTCCTCGGATCTCGTTGCAGTGCTGCGTGTGTGTATTGTAATTATCTAATGGTGGCGTAAACATGGAAAATTTTAAAATGAGAAATTTTCACGGAATTGGCAAAAAATTGCAAAAATTGCAGATTGCAAGCAATTACAGACATTTGCACCATCTTGTACACCAATCCTTAATTTCTTCTGGTGTTGTTTTCTTTCATGAAAAATTTGGCTATATAATTCGTATTCCATATCCATGCTTGCATGTTTGAACTGCACCTTTCCGATGAAAAGTAAGTATTCCAAAAAGGTACAAGAGTTGATGTTTCAACCCAATTATATTAGAAAATAAAGAGTTAAGTACTTGAACTAATTTCTTTAGAATTATTTAGAATTATTCGATGTCACTTTCTGTGACGGAAAACCTGAAAGTTAACGAAGAAACTGGACGATGAAGTAGTATTAAAGATATACAGTGAGGTCCTAAAGTTTGGAATAAAATTAATAATTTCTTTTTTATCAATATTTCAACGAAATGCTGGGACACGTCAATTTTTATTTTCAATTTAGAATTTTGTGAGGAACATGTAAAATATATAGGGTGTTCCATTTTCATGTACCGCTGTCAGTGTCAATTTTCTTAAATGGAACACCCTATATGCATTCATGTTTCTAAGTAGGCCATTGAAAGACAATTTCATAAATGTGGCATTTGTTACCTTTTACTTCCATGGCTATCGAGATATTAGCACTTGAATTTAGATATTCCTCAAAATTAGAATTAGGATATCTAAACTTCTACAAAAGCTAGAGATTGACGAGATTGGAAATTAGGTTTACAAAAATACCACGAAATAACTAACAATGTTGGATAAAAACGCAAGCAAGTAATTAACATCAAAATTAATCTATATTAAATGTTCCGATGTGAGCTCCAAGAACTTGCCAAGCTATAGCCAAACTGTACTCGAATTCGTCAAGAACATTTCTAATAACTTCAGACGTGATTCTCCGAATTTCATTTCGTACTTTCGTTCATAAATCTTCGATGTCTTATGGTTGTGTGAGGTACACTTTGCTTTTTTTTTCTTCTAATTTTGACGAATTTCTAAATTCAAGTGTTAATATCTCGATAGCCATGGAAGTAAAAGGTAACAAATGCCACATTTATGAAATTGTCTTTCAATGGACTACTCAGAAATATGAAAATGTATAGGGTGTTCCATTTAAGAAAATTGACAGCTGTACATGAAAATGGAACAACTTGTATATTTTACATACCCCTTACAAAATTCTAAATCGTAAATAAAAATTGACGTGTCATAGCATTTCATTGAATTATTGATAAAAAAGAAATTATGAATTTTATTCCAAACTTTAGGACCTCACTGTATATGTAGGGTACCTTTTGTTGCAGAGAAGTAAAAATTAGATTAAATAAAAAATTACTTCGCGTACTACCAATAAGTATAACAAAATTATTTTATTTAACCGGTTTCAAGATCTACAAACGATCCCATCATCAGAAATGTTTAAGAAAAATTGTAAACAAATTATTATGACAGTTGACAAGGAAACTAAAATTGACAAATTATAATGATATCCATGAAATAAGATAACTAGATAACTGAATTTCAGTATTTATCTACGGGGTATAAGAAAAACACAAAGGAAAATCGAATACCTCGTAGCTTGAAGGGAAAAAACAATGAATTTAAAGAAAACCATATAGGAAGAAAACAATAAATTCAATTGAAAAAACCTTCAAGTGAAATATCAGAACAGAAAAAACTAAATAAATAAAATATCCATGGAATCTTGACAACTGCCAACTGCTAATCTTGTAATAAATTGTGGTCAAGTCTATGTGTTCTGTCTTGACAACTGCCAATTGAATTTATTGTTTTCTTCCTATATGGTTTTCTTTAAATTCATTGTTTTTTCCCTTCAAGCTACGAGGTATTCGATTTTCCTTTGTGTTTTTCTTATACCCCGTAGGTAAATACTGAAATTCAGTTATCTAGTTATCTTATTTCATGGATATCATTATAATTTGTCAATTTTAGTTTCCTTGTCAACTGTCATAATAATTTGTTTACAATTTTTCTTAAACATTTCTGATGATGGGATCGTTTGTAGATCTTGAAACCGGTTAAATAAAATAATTTTGTTATACTTATTGGTAGTACGCGAAGTAATTTTTTATTTAATCATGGATTTCTACCAAATAGTGAAAAGTGAAAATATTAACTACATAAAAATTAGAGTTCGCAAATTGGTTAAAATTATATCGGTTGACGAACTAATCAAGCTAAAACGGAATACAAGGCCTTCAAAAATTGTATCCTTCTTCTTCTTTCGTTTTTTGTGCCAGACCAACAAATAAATGTTATAGGTACTTGGCACTGGCCATTTGGCGTTAGGTTCACTCTTTTTTATGTTCTTGTTTTATTTTATTTGTTAGTAGTTCGGTTTAGTCACATAGGTCTTGCGGTAGAACACGTTTTAGCCGCTTGTGTATGTTTTTCTGTCCTAGCTGATGATACACCGCACTGTCACACTTATTTATGTTTTTGAAAAACTTTTTGTTCAGTCAAAAATTGTACCAAAATTTTGTATGGGGCTTTCGAAATAATCCCCCATCTCAGTATCCTCCTCATTTTGTCATTTTCTGAATAGTATCACATCCCAGTCTGATTCGTGTACAATTAAATAAAAAATGTGCAATGAAAAAACTATTACATAGAAATCATAAACGGAAAATTTTTGCTATCTTTGGTAAATCTTGGAATGGAAACGCACGTAGATAAGATTTTAAATAAATTATACGTAATACGTATAATAGTGAGAAAATGGAATCGTCACCTGTTAGGAAATCCTTGCATATCATAGATAAAATAGTGGGTTATCTCGAAATAAGTACATCAAGGCAAAGTTCGTGTAGAACTGAAATCCGATTGCTGCTAATTTTTCACCCTTAGGAATATGAGGTCCACCCCCAATTCTCAATCTATAGTTTTACTACTAACCGCGAGATGACAGGAGCATCTCCGCCCGCATTCGCCGCTCCAGTAAATAGTTCTCACCCTTCCCTGACTTATTCCTTATATCCTCTGTTCGGTGTTCCAACACCTGGTGTTTCACTAAATATTGATATAACATTAAGCCTCATCGACTTTTAAAGTGTTTACTGGACACTGGTTTTTTGTCCAAAGTTAATTGACCAGCAAATTAACTTCACGCATGTAAATATCCCGAGACGTGATGAGTTTGTTTTCTTTTTGTTTCGCACCGCTGATTAAATATTAAATGTTGGGAACTCTGTGCTGGGAAGTTGGAACAAAATAAAGCGAAATTTCTTGCAGTTTGAGTGAAATTTGTGATCGATAGTCTCTAAGCGGTGCAGAGAAATGTAATTACACGACGATAGATTCATTAAAGGCAATTTGTGTCGGAGGCAGTGTTCTAGTGTTGCTTCAAAAATTTTGTTAGTAAAAAGAGACACTGATATAGGAAAACATTAATTAATGTCGCCCTGCTGACATACTGAGTCAGTGGTTGCCCATCTCCAAGTCGTATTCGATTTCTTTGAACAATTATTATTTGTTGCTCTCCCATCGATACTAACGCAGAAATAGACCTTTAGGGCCACCCTTTTGCAATCAGATATTTCAAAGACTATCAGTGAAACTACCTATCATAATATACGCCATACTAATGTAGGGGTTCAAATATTATTTGAAGTGTAATGTCATCAAATAGATAGGTATATCTTAGCCACAGATATTGTTTACTCTTATTGCAAAAAACGGCTAAAAATGCACTAATCTTCAACATTCTGAAAACATAGTTATGCATTCTTTACAAACAGATACAAAATATTCACAGACCTCGCATCTTACGCAAGTATCATAGGCGAATTGAAAATACCGACACAACTGCTCGGTTTCTAAGATGTTCCAACAAAAGTGATCTGTGCCGTTTCAAGTTGGTATATTATTGATACAATAAAATAAATGATTTGTGACAAGCAGAAGGCACGTAGTCAAACTGACGCAATACGTAACAAAATATTAACGCATCCGTTTTGTACAGTTTGGACTTTTATTGCAACGCGATATCCCTCTTAAACGGTACTCGCGCTCGCCGTACCTTAGTTTACATCTGGCGATCTGGCTAGCCGGTAGCCGCCTATTAGCGGCCTCGACTGCGCGCGCCGCCAACAGAATCTGTCGCGTGTCGATGCATTTTTCGTAAGATGAGTCCCATATACACGAGCCCAGAAGTATTTTCAATACTAAAAATCGTGAACCCTCACACAACAATGGTTCTGCGGCCTCTAATACCAATACGCTTTTAAATACCTAGAAGACAGGATCAATTTAACGTTAGAACCATGTGTTTAATTTGTGGCCGTGGATAGTTGTCCGCAAGTTACGGATCACTATCATTTGTCATTACGGTTCCGCAAGTTGTGGGCATGCGAACAGGTGTTAAATATTGTCCTCTCACCATACACACGCATTTTATGCGTAAAAGATAATGTGGAAACGTGAGAAAAAAATAACGTTTACGGGAGCCGATCCTACCCGGCCCGAGAGTAACAAACCACTAGCTCTCTACGATAACCTACCTACCCACAAACGCTGCTGGGTGGGGATTGAACTAACTAAGTACTTATACGAAAGTAACTCATAACTTGCGGAACTGTAGTACACTTGATGGGATTCCGTAACTTGCGGACTACTATCCACTGCCTTAATTTGTGGAGGATCTGGCAAAAGAAAAAGGAAATCACTTACTTCAATTCAAACTGCTATCGTAGTATTAAATGTTTTATTTGGTTAATTATGTATTGTTTGTCCTTGTTACTATAGGCACGGGTGATTCCACTCGCATAAAAATGCTGCAAGATAGAGAAATGACAATCGTATTATCTCTAGACTGATTTTGTATGAAGACTTATTTGCATACGATGCAAAATACCACAAATTGTGCTACGCAGAGTACATATCAACCAGAAATATAAATTCCCACAAAAATAAAACAGAAATACAAAAAGTACCGATCGCTTGTTTTCAACATTTTCTTCTTGGATTCAAGAACACATCTTAGATAATAAAGAAAAGCTGCCATTAAGTACCTGCAGTAACACAAAAATATAATTCTATGTTACGTAATGCAGAAAGATCCCCAATACAATCCGCGAAACTGAAAATGAAATTGTCGAAAAGATTTAAAGGCTCTATTCAATTTATTCGTAGACCAGGTCAGGTCAGGTGATTTGTTGTGTTCTGGCAAAGAACTTTTGACAAAAAAATCAAGCATGTAAATGAGGACGCAAGTCGCAAGCTCAACAGACGAATCGTCTGATTTTAATCTGGAAACAACGGGTGATACATTATCAGATTTGCAAATTCTTCACAGAGCTGCTGCAATTTTAAGAAAATGTATTGAAAATTTTGCAATGCCCAATAAAAATTATCCTTCCCCAGATGATATAAACAGTAAAAGTTTCGCTAAACAAGTACCTACCTCATTTATTAGAATTTATTTCGTGGCCATTACAGAAAGAGAGTTTTGAAAATGCATTGAAAGAAGATTTTAAAGGTGGCATTACAACGCTGTTCTTTTGCAGAGTAACTTGGCCACGTTCTGTCTCCTTCTGGTGCTCGGCTATTCCCCATAGTCTATCCTTTTCACTCGCACGGCTTGTCCCGTGAACCGAAAGTGAATTTTTGACATCGGCGCAATGAAAATGTTATAGCGGACTTATTTTTGAAACGCGACCATACATTATTCGAAATCATAACTTCGTTATACCATAAGGAAGTTTTCTATGTAAGAAAAAAACAAAATCTATATCGTGAAAAAAAAAGTTATCCAGGTTCAAAGTGGAACGTATTGTTACCGATGTGGCGACATATTTTTGATACGGTGCAATAAAATTAGTTTGGTTTCTAATATTTACACAAAATTTACACCGTTAAAAACATCAATATTTCTTCAACAATTAAAAAAAAAACGCAAAGTTCTACGACTTGTAATTTTCGCGTAAGATGCCCGAGAGTCTCCCGGCGCACGGTGGGATAGATTTACTGCTTTTTCACGCCTAATTTTTTTCGCTACCACCCAAAAAAGTCGTAATTGCCATTTTTAGGTGCCAAAAGACTTGTAGAATCATCTGTGAGAGTTTCATCTGGTTATACTTTGGGATCACTCAAAGTTAAAATTTTAGTATTTGCTGAATATCGCTGCACTACGACAGAATCTCAGGCCTATTCTATATATTATCGTTAACTAACAACATCGCTTATGAACTACTGCTTCTTTACGACACTTATAACGATTGTTATAAAAACTGTATTCTGTATCTGTCATCGTTAATTTTGTGCCAATGCGAAATCATAACGACTTTGAAACAGTAGTAACGTGCGTCTGTCGTCAAGCGTTGAAGTGTAGGATGCTGTGGTGAAAAATTGTTGCCGTGTGAAATTGCTCTTCTAACAATTTTGGATTTATTTTGTTGTTAATTAAACCAGTAATTTCTTTTAGTTTTGGCTTTTAAGCGAACAAAAAATAAAACAAATGCTTGTTTATTAACTTTATTTACATACAGTGAGATTCAAAAGCCTCACCCCCATCTTAACTTTCGAATGACGTGACGTAGAAAACCCAACTTTCGGGAACTTTCAGGGCAGGTCCGATAGTAGCTAATGCTTTTTCAAAATATTGGACAGGTGAGTTTCCAAAGATGACGATCGGGCGCCGTCTTAGTCTAAGAATTTAAATGGCAGTAGTGGTTAAGTGGGGATTCAATCAAAAACGCTTTTCATTCTGACTACAACAACCAGGTTTCATAATATTCTATGAGCACAATTCAAAATGGCGGCGGATTCAATATTCCAGTTTTTAATTTTCATTATGAATATTTTAATAGTAACGACGCTAACACGTAAAACCGCTATTGTCGCCGAGTTCAGAATCAAAAGGGCTTTCGAACGAGCCGTCACTTGACGCCTACCGTAATTTAATTATTTATACTAAGATAGCGCCCGACCGCCTTCTTTCGGAAAACACTTGTCAAATATTTTGAAAATGCACTAGCGCAGTTGCCATGATGGTTTCCCGAACTTGCATGCTCTATATCACACTGTTACTGTTAAAATATGAGATTTTCCTGAAATTACTATACACCCTCATCCCTCATTTTGAATTTAGCTGATAGAATATTGCAAAACTTGGTTATCGTATTCAGAATTAAGAGCGCTTTCGATTCAGCCCTCACTTCACCCCTACTGCAATTTAAATTTTTAGACCAAGATGGCGCCCGGTCGCCATCTTTGGCGATTCATCTGTCCAAAGGTCTATCTGAGCTGCCATGAAGGTAACCCAAATTTGGTTTTTCTATGTCTCGCCATTATGAAGATATAGGGGGAGGGGAGACTTTTGGATCGCACTGTATATACTTGTATAAATTTCAAATTTATTTCAAATCATTAATTATGAAATGAAAATGAACACTCACTTTAACGTCAGGAGCGGTAGCAGTTCTTCGCTGGGGTGCATGCATATAGGTACTCGTAATTAACGATCTCCATAAAAAACATATCTGGCTGATTATTTACTGAGTCTATATGTATTGACCTCGAAATATTTCCTCAGGTAGATAAAAGGGTCCCGTAATTGCAGCATTAAATAATTATTCGTCCTTCTACAGTTATAAGAGATACGTTTTTGTAGGCTCCTGACGTAACAAGTACCTATATTTTAATTCTCATAAATGTAATGCATACATGCTTTCTTTCTAGTTCGAATAATAAATCATTTACTACACCAGCCCAATCCATCTCAAACTCTTTTTTTGGTATAGCAGTTCGCAGAATAGATCTATTTCATGCCACAATGCGAAATGTCACAATGGAAACTGTATGTTTGAAGGAGGTGTTTATGAACGATGGTTATTTAACGATTTTGTTGTTACTCAGCAACATATAATTGTTTACAGAATCGACATATCGTCTTCTAACAACTCCCAATATTTCAAATTGTTCACAAACAATTAGTCGTTACGATAACTACTTGCACGAAACAGTTGTCAACTACGGAATCGCTTGACCTGTTTATATAACGATAATCGTCCAATAACGAGTCGTTACAAGTTATAGAATAGGCCTGTCTGTCGCCTGTCGATACATTTTTCGTAAGATGAGTCCCGTATACACGCGCCCAGAAGTATTTTCAATACTAATATATTATATCCAGTAGAGTAAAAACCACATTTTCAATACCTCATAAAGCAGTAAACTGTCATAAGAAACGCATAAGAAATAAAATTAAGAAACTTCCATATGATAACTTGATGACCATGTAATATGCAAATCAAACAAAACCAGTGACTTGCAGCAGATGAAGCAATGGGCAGCGAACAAAGCGATTATAATCATAATTAATCATAATCTTTAATATCCCAGCAAGTACATACAAATAAACGATTTATCTAATGTAACTAATGGTCAACAATCGACAGTCTCACATAATAAACATTGTGTAAAAGACGAGAAGATCCCCTACTGCTTTTTGATTAGCATTACTATATTTTATGAGGCACGCAAAGACTTTTTTTACTGTAGGAGATAGTTGCACAGTTGTACTCAAAATCTTCAAGTTGGCATCCTTAAACTGTATGTTTTGTGTCGTTTAAGTTACAAAAATCCCTAGAAGAATTTTACCTATTAATATGTTAATAAGTATCATATCTTCCTTGATAACAAATAACGGCTGTTTAACTGCAGTGTTAAATCTGCAATAAGTATGCGAGTAATTGACCTTCTATAAAAGCTAGCAAAATTAATTAAACTTTGCTGAATTACAAGAATATAAATAATATTCGCAAATGCGGTTGTCTCTTTTAATGATAGTCAACGGAGAAACAGGACAAGCTTGGTAATATTGCACCATAAAAACAGAGAATGTACTTGTCATCTTACAGCAATCTCAGAAATTACGTTTTATTGTCACTTGATATTGCACAAAAAAATAATTAGAATAAACAAAATTTTCATGTCCAGTATGATTCACATCTTCACTGAAAAACGTGATAATTTTATTTCATTCAAAATACACTTATACTTGGGCCGCCCAACAGACGGAGTGATCACCCCGCAAGAACGTGCTCTAGCGGGGCCAATAGTAATTTATGACGACCGAATTGGAGTGATGCGACTTCGTTGGGTCTAAAGAAAGCGCATCACTGCGGTTCGGTTGTCCTAAATTGATAGTGGTCCCGCCTAGAGCACGTTCTTGATCACTCCGTCTGTTCGGCGGCCCAAGTATAGGTGCATAAATTTTGAACCAATTGGATGTTTCCGATTTAATTATGAATGTTCTTAATTATCATTTTTTGAGTTGTATTAGACGGAAAATGAGACATTTTGAGCAAGAAAAGAATCGTTTACAGATACATGGAGACATTTTATTGATTTAGAAATAGAACATTTGAAATTACATATATAAAAATTAAAATTGTCCCATAACGAGAAAGTTAAATTCTAATCAGTCATAAATTCACCCTGATGTGATTTATAAACGTTGCATTTAAATGATCGCCAAATTCTGCAAAAGGGCTGAATTTAAACCTATCCGCTCTCTCTTCAAATTAGCAAAATCCCAATAATGATGGCCCCCGAAATTTATTTAACCTGTATAATACGGAATATAAATATTATTCACATTAGAATCCAAGAGTTTAACGCTGTCTCTGGTACTTGCTCCTTACCTAAGACATAAGACTAGTTTTCAGCAAGTACACGAGAGGTCAGCACTATGCTGCGTCAAAGCGTTTGCAAAGATCTGACTGCTAGCAAAGGATGCATTTATTTGCTATTTGGGCAAATTTTTCAATTCTTATATTGCTGTTCGCAGTAAAAGTAAGCAGTAAAAACACCAAATGTCTACCTACATAGTGTTCAAGTTTCAAATCAAAATGTTTATAAATGGCCTCATAATTTGCGGACAGCCCAGCGCGAGGGGGAAACCTCAGGAGCAATTTGGTGTACAATCTTGAGTAATAGAGAGTAATATTGAGTAATACTCAGTAAAGTGAGTAATACATTTTTGAGTAATTGTGGGTAATTCTGAGTAATAACCAAGTAATAGCGAGTAATACATGGGTAATGCTTCCGAATATGACGAGTATTGTGCGTAATTATGACTACGTGCGCATGTGAAAATCAACCCCCTAGCACCACAGTTGCTAAGAGAAATATTTTTTCCCCGGAACCTTGCAAAATTGTAGTGCTAAAAACATCTAAAATGAAGTAACTCGTCCTTGGGGGAGGCAGTGGGAAAATCGCGCGGGGTGCGGTATGAAAGAGGAAAATCCAAAGAGTGTTGCTGGAAATTTGGGTAAGTCGACGTTTAAGGGCAGAAAAGTGCATTTCAAAATGAACAACAAAAGCTCCGAGCGATCGCGAAATTTTTCAAGTTCAGGGACCCATCTGTCACAATTTCACCGAAATTGGGCATTTTCTTACGCTCGTAGTGACTTTCCCTGATCGCCCCGACGCCCGCTCTTTCTTGATAAAGTTCACGAACCCTTTCCTGATCACATTTCGACATGCAGTTCATCGCTACCTCGCGCATTCACCCCGCGACGAGCGAAAATGTCGGGGTAGATTTCGCGATTTTACGGAAATTTTTCAAATTTCGCACTTTTCAATTAAAGTTTCAGGGGATCGAATGTGAGTATGGGGTGGATTTTTTTTTACCAGTAGACTTTAAACCCGTCTATTTAGATTTGTCAGGAACGGTTACGCGGGGGTTGCAGAACGTCCCTAAAAAGTACCCACGTGTTTTCCAAAATCTTCAATTTTCTTACGGCCTTCTTCCTAACCTGCGGAAAACTCCGCGTGTCTCGTGGTAAGAATAAGGTTCTCCGAAGCTCGCTCTTGCGATATCCGCCGAAAAAATCGGTCAGAATTTGAGAAAGTTATTATTCATCTCGGAAACAGCTGCAGGAAAATTCCATTTTCAAGTGTAAACTAGAAATTATAGTTTTCATTTTAAGTTTTTATAAAGGTTTAGTTTTACTTTTATTTTAGTTTTCTACTTTATTTTTAACACGTTTGTCGATTTTGCATAAATTATATAATTTTTTCTGTTATTTACAGTTCAGTGTTCTGCTAATTATACATATACCTTTCAATGTCACTGTTTATGATCACGTCTTCCTTACCGTATTTTCGATTATACATCAAGATATATGTACTCGATAAAATTATAAAGTGACAAAGTATACAAAAGCTGATTTAAAAAAAGATCAAATAAACAGTAGAAATTAGCAATAGAAAATGATCTCAGTAATAAAAAAAAATCTGGTTTGAGCATCAAATTGCAAGTATTAGCGGCATAACGAAACAGGGACGAGATCGGTCTTTTTAT
The DNA here is from genome assembly GCA_963966045.1 of Xestobium rufovillosum. NCBI lineage: Eukaryota > Metazoa > Arthropoda > Insecta > Coleoptera > Ptinidae > Xestobium > Xestobium rufovillosum. Next base: position 36,908,600 of record OZ014492.1, read on the forward strand.
GGGTGATCCTTAAATAATTTGATAGTACTTGTGTAATTATGTGAGTAATTGAGTAATACTTTGTAATACTTGAGTAATTGAGTAATACTCAAGTAATAGTCGAGTAATAGTGAGAAATATTCGTGAAATGAGTATGTATTTTGGTGTACAAGTTTTACTCAGCGGTTTCCCCCTCGGTGCAGCGTCTGAAGTGTACCCTTTCGGCGGTGGCGGATAAGAACCTCAAAAGAATCTGATGGGTACTACTTACGATATAAATACGCTGAAATAAACAATTTTCAATGGACCAAGTGCTCGTGCTCGTTATAACTATTCCCCGCAAGTTTTAATTCATTCGCATTTTTGAACGGTTGATCTAATACCCGTTAGGCTGAAAAATTGTCAAATTGTCAACATATCGGTATTCGCACTAGAATAAACTACAATTTCTATGAACGTCCCCGTAAAATACTTCTCGGTTTTAATAAGGCTTGCGTCGCTATTTAACAAGTAATTCTTCATCAACAGTTTTGGCTAATTAGTTTGCAGTTCATTAAAATCAATTTCTCTCTGCTATTTTAATGAGTATACTTGAGTACTTGGCTAGTACTGTTACTATTAATGTAATAACACTCTAAAACGAGAAGTCATTGAGATTATGATAAACTGTCTTTGAATTTTGCTTCCCACAATTTTTATTTGATGAACATTGTGCAAATTTGAACAAATTGTTTGCTTTTACCTAACGAATCGGCAGCTAGAATAGAAATTGGCCAGCGTCACTTCCTCAAAGCGTCACTTTGGAATCCTCAGCCGTACCTGCCTCCGGATCGGCTTCTAATTATACGGTCTAAGACGCAATACCCACCTTTACATGCTCTGCTAAGTCCGATCGAGGTATGATGTGACTCAAATCATGGGCACGACGGCCCTTGCAATCCCATATACATATTAATTCTCTTACATTCTGCCTTATTTAAAAAATAATTTTATTGCTGTATTACTAGGAGATGCCAAAGAGCAATAGTTGGAATATAACTCAGTAAGACTGTTTTATCAGATAGAATTTTAATACAAGCCATTTCTTCTCTTATGCCTTCTCGAGTATCGTGTTGGTGTCATTTAAAGGCAGTTATGTAAATAACAACTTATACATAACTGCGTGTGTAGCCTCACACATTGGAGAGATGGGTAAATGTTTCATAATCGAGTAATTAAATTACACTTCGGTAAAACAAACTTGCTAGGTACAAACAGGCATTTTGCCATGGATGATACTGATCAGCGATTAAAATAAAAATAATCCTCGTGAAGACTGGGTGGAACACCTATTTGCAGGTTTGGCCTTAAACCAATTAATATTTGTCTATTATCGTAAATTGTTTTTATTTTCTTAAAATTTCGTATCTGTGTTTGGAATCTGGCCAATTAAATCGTCAACTGCATCGCCGTGTTTTCATCAAGGACTTCCTCTGGGCCGGCAATAAACCAAATCTAATCTGTGAATAGCTCATTTGTTCGACAAATTATACTAGGGAAATCTGCTTAGGCAAAAACGACGAGATTGTACTTCGAAATTAAGAACTTGCTGGTTAATAAGAGGTGAGCTTAATTTACCATCAAAACTAGTGTTAAATATTGTCGATCATAAAAAAAACTGTTAGGATGAGGTAGGCGCTTAAATAGCAATTGAGACCTTTTACTAAGGAGGCCTCTCTTTTGTCGTCTGGGAGGAATCTTATTCAATAAATTATCTCTTAGGTTATATTTTTACATGTCCAGACCGTATAAACTGGATTTATATGTCTTTCCCAACAGCAGACCATTTCTGCGGCAAATAGCCATTGCTTCCTTCACTGAATTGAAGATGTCCGAATGTCAATTTTAATATAATCACACTTTAACTATTGTAAACCCCCCTTATATTCAACGAAGTGTTTCAAAAAATCTACATTTTCCCTGGCAAGAGTTCAAGAACATTTTGCATTGTAACTGTAAATATATCAGGATTTTTTCACTCCTCATATACTAAAGGTGCTCGCACACTGAGGCGCAGCGAAGCGAAGTGAAGCAAAGCGAATAGAATAGGGCACTACACACTGGCGCAAAGTGCGGAGAAACAAACAAAGAGTTGTCGCGAGAGAACTCTCCCGAGCAATCTGACGACGTCGCCTCGCGCCGCTTCGCATCGCGCCGCGCCAGTGTACGGTAGGTAGAAGAAGCGAAGAACGAAATATTGTGTTGTCACTTTTCAGACACTTTCGGGTAAAACCGGCAGATTCGTATTTCAAAGTAGAAAAAATTCATGAAATATTTCTCGGAACAGTTAGATAAAAACCTCGGTAAAAACTAATATAAGCAACGGAAGTTTAAGAACAAGCAATTACGAGTCGTAATTTTTTCTGAGAAATTAAAAATATTTTTCTTTATTTGTAACTAGGGTTTCCAATCCCGGAATCCCGGGATGCCGAATCTCGGGATCCCGGTAAAATGTCGATCCCAAAATTCCGGGATTTCGGGATAAACATTTTACCAGGATCCCGAAAAATACCGAAATATTCATTTACGCAAAAGGAATTTTTATGCATTGCGAAATTGTTTCTGTATCCCACAGGACGTTACGTCCATGTCCTTACAAGTTTCTATCAGCGCCGTGGGTCGGTTTCGGCGCCGCACTGTCGCGTGCGTAAATGATTCGGTAAATCACCGTCTCACTCCCTGGTCGCCGATTGTATTTGTGTAAATACGGAAATTCGTTCGGGGTGTTTATTAGTTATAAATAATCAGTGATGTTAAATTACCGTAATTTATATTTTTGGTAATTTACGGCGGTAATTTACGATTTTAATTACCGATATTAATTACCGTGGTAATAAATTTGTTTTGTAAGTTACCGTGGTAATTTACCGTAATAAATATTGCGCAAATTACGGTAAATTACCGTAGTTTACCATTAAATTACCGAAATTTACCTGTAAATTACCGTAATTTACCAATAAATTACCGTAATTACCAGTAAATTACCGTAATTTACCAATAACACAGTAATTTAGAATTAGATGTTAGATGAAAGATGATGTCACTAAAATATAAATTTTATTTATAAAAAATATAAACAAAATTACTATAAAATATGGTAATTTACTTCGTAATTTACTGTGTACTTTACGGTAATTTTCCCCGTAAATTACGGTAACTAATTTTTGGTATTTTACGGTAAATTACGGTAAATAACCGCGGTTATTTACTGGTAAATTACCAGCTCACATCACTGTAAATAATGGTAGGGATGCAACGTTTAGCGATTTTTCGTAAACGTTTGAACGTGCTTATTAAACGTTTAAACGGCGTATAAATGCACACCCTATGCATAACTTATCAATATTGCAATATTGTTTTGAAACTTGAATAATTAGAAAAAATCAAACGTCGTTTGAAAGTTGGGTTATAAATCATAAAATAATACCTATACCGTTGAATGATGACCGCGGCGATGGTGGTGAAAGTTCTCAAAGGGATGCAAACAATAGATTTTAAAAGTGTATGACGGTTTTGCAATGTTTAAGTGGCCGCCTCGCTTTTGCTCTTACGCAGTGCTCGCCTAGCACTATACTTGGGCCGTCCAACAGACAGAGTGATCACCCTGCAAAAACGTGCTCTAGCGGGACCAATAGTAATTTATGACGACCGAATTGGAGTGATGCGACTTCGTTGGGTCTAAAGAAAGCGCATCACTGCGGTTCGGTTGTCCTAAATTGATAGTGGTCCCGCCTAGAGCACGTTCTTGCAGGGTGATCACTCCGTCTGTTCGGCGGCCCAAGTATAGCTGGCTTTGTTTATCTGAAATTTAAGGATACCTATATCTAAATTTTATTTGCATTTCGTTTACACGTTCCCCTAAACGGGTAGTGTCCAGTGTCCACACGTGCGGTTAAACGTTTAAACGTTACATCCCTAAATAGTAGTGTTTCCTATTTCAACTTCTGAATTTCGGGTTCGGGATTCAATCCCGGGATTCCGGAATTCTAAATTTCGATCTCGAAATCCCGAAATCCCGAAATTGAATCCCGATCCCGAATTCTGGGAACCCTATTTGTAACCTCATCCGGGGACATACTGTATATACATACATATAAGGAAATATTTTTATTTTTATAGTATTTTTATAATAACTATTTATATGCAAAATCGAGCTTAAAATTCTTACTTGAGACGAACAGCAAGCCTCTCCTCATTGGACATAGCTCTCCGGAAAGTAATATTTTGATGTTCTATAGAATGCTTCAATAATTATAGAAGTTTATAACACTTTTCTTCTGGCATGCGAAAGTATTGTTAAAAGATGTCTCTCTGTCTTTGCCTAAATCCGGAAATAAATGATGGAATTCACCAAAAGTGTATCTCTTTTGATTAATTTCATGCACCCAGACTCTTGTAATTGTTATCTCCTCTTCTTCCGTACTGGCAATTAGGCCAAGAACAAATAGATCTTCGACAAATGAGGAACTACTCTTTTTGTTTACTATTCAGATTGAACGAGTCAATAAAAAACTAAAATATTAGCATAACGTAATTTCCTTTCCTCGTTTACGAAAGAAAAGTAGTTCCCCTAATAAAACAATCGTCCTGTTCAATAACCACTCATTTTTTCACTCCTCAAATACTAAAGGTGCCCGCACACCGAGGCACGGCGAAGTGAAGCGAAACGAAACGAGGCGAAGCGAATAGAAGAAAAGCGAAGAGCTATCACGAGAGAACTCTCCTCAGGAGAGAACTCTCCTGAGGAACCAGGCGACGTCACCTCGCGCCGCGCCAGTGAGCGGTAGGCAGAAAAAGCGAAGAACCAAATATTCTGTTGTCGCTGCTTACAGGTGAAGCCGGCAGACTCATATTTCATTTGAATACTGTACTGAATTAAATACATTTTTACTGTAGTGTCAACATTAATGAATTTAAAACGCAAAAAATTCATAAAATGTTTCCTGAAACAGTTAGATAAAAACTAATATATGCTAGGGAAGTTTAATAACAAGCACGGTTTTTTACGGGTCGTATTTTTTTCTAAGAAATTAAAAATATTTTTTCCCTATTTGTAACCTCATCCGGAGGCATACTGTATATAAATACAAGGAAACTTATTTTTATAGTTTTTTATAATAAATATGTATTTACATACAAAATCGAGCTTAACATTCTTACTTAAGACAAAACAGCAAGCCTCTCATTGAACAATGAACACAGCTCTCCGGAAAGTAGTATTTTGATGTTCTGTTGAATCCTTCAGTAATTCAAGAAGTTTATAACACTTTTCTTCTGGCATGCGAAAGTATTTAAAAAAATGTCTTCTCTTCTTCTATACTGGCAATTAGGCCGAGAACAAATAGGTCTTCATCAGATGAGAAACTGCTCATTTTGTTTACTATTCAGGGTGAACGACAGTTCCGAAAAACAAACAAAACCAAGGTTAGTACTGCTGCTGCGAGGTTTGTTCAAGCGCAGGCGTATAAACTTTCGCGACTATTTCTCTTCGCTCCACTTCGCCCTAATGTGCGGACTTTGCTAAAATGACGCTTCGCTTCTCCGCGCTTCGATCCGCCGCGCCTCAGTGTGCAGGTACCTTCAAACTCAGTCCTTCCACCTGCCAAACATTATTTACTTTTAGGTGCATACAGTCGTCGTTTTCGACTAGAACACTTCACGTTAGTTGCTACTGTGTGTCAACATTCTAATATCTATGTCTGATTATGTAATTTTTGCACTTCTTGACAAAGTGTCTTTGGACTGTTAAGGTCAGTGTATTTCAGTTCCCTGTAATAAAATATCACCGGTTTTGTAATTAATACTGTCATAATGTACTAAACTTTATATAAAGTTGCAAAACGTTCGCACTTTTTTATTCTCACTGCACATCTCCTAATTTATGCGCAATAAGAATTTATCTCCGGACTTTACGATTTCTATAAAACCATCAAGTGGCGATAATTAACCGCTACGAATTTGTTTTCAAGCAAAAAGAGCCTAGTAGTATACAGATGAGTGAAGCGGTGTTATAAAAGGCTTAAAAAGCCATGAAATTATGTTGACAAATTTTATGGGTTCGACCACCCATACACATACACTGAAAATAGAGCCAATATTATCTGCATAAGTTGAATATTTCCTTCGGTTTTACTACGTGAACAACTGTATCTTGTTGATTACTTGAGTGGGGTATTTAGCTCTTGTTTATTCTTTTCTTGGTTAACCTTCATCGTGCAGCATGCCTGACCGACACTTGTTAATAAAGGTGCATTATGCAGATGAATTACCTGCCCGTGTAACTTTCTTCAAATTACATAATACATCTTTAACGATTGCACTTCTTACTGCAATTTTTAACCCATTTCAAATTGAAGATGATTGTCAAATGGATTTTCAAAAAATTCCCATTGCAGCATATCCAGGTTACTGTGACGTGGAAAATGCCAAATTTATAGCAATGTTCTGTTAAGGGCTACTTCTTGTATGCACTTCTAAAGGCTAAGAAGTTTAATCTAGCCTTAAAAGCGCAACTTCATACGACTTTTTGGCAAATAAAGTACAGTATTCCACTCTCGTAGACTAGGTATTAATTTTGAAATTATTGTTATTTCTATAGTAGATTAAGAACATATCAGTACGCCCTTCTATTCCTTAAACTAATTTTTGCATAATACGATTGTACCATTGCTGTTTCGTACCAGTCTTACCAACTTTTGTCTGCATCTTTATTTTATACTATTGTTTTTTCTCTTTAATGTATCTTTAATAATTTTCTATTATCGATGCATTTGTTTGTTCTGTGGGCGCGAGAACGACTAGAAAACTCTAAGAATTACTACCTGCGGTGTGCACGACGATAAAGAGAGTTATGACAGAGGAAAACGACAAGATACAGTTTATTTATTTACATGTTTAACTCCAGCGTTCGTGTGTTTGTTCGCACGTAATTGATTTAATGTTTATGGTCATTACTTTACATATAAAAGTACAAAACTATACGTTACAACTGACAGGATTTAATATCCGTTGGAATCTGCTGTTTGAAACGGCAGCCTGTTTCACTCACGATAGTCACATTATATGTAAAAATGTCTAACTTATGAAACGAGTATGAATTCTTTGTAAGTTTACCTCACGCCCCAAGACAGTGACACAGTAATTAAATTCGACATGTATTTCGCTGGCAACATCAGCATCATCAAGAGTATCATCCAAACCACTGCAAGACGCCCGTTGAAAATTATAGTCCAGGGATCAGGTATAGTTTCTGATGAAATAAAGTTAGGAAATTGTGGACTTCGGTGTCCTGAATATAAGATACCTACTACATTTTGCAAAATCAAACCTTTGCCGCTGTCGCCTCAATGTCCTAGAGTGAGGAAGAATTCTGTTTATTGACTAATAGCGTGCTCATTGATGATTAGTAAAAAACATAATACAAGGAAACGTCGTGGCACTGGATAACGTAAAGATGGACTTCAGAAAGGACAATGGGTCTAGCACATTATTCTCCTAGAAGAACTAAGATTTGAACCTGATGAATGCCTGAATTGTTTAGGATGGTTGAAAACGTATAAGTATTTAGAACTTCTGGATGGTTGCGCTTTGATGTTCTAAGCTAAGGCATGAACGCCCGTGTATGGCCGTTTTAAAAATCAAAATAATATTTCAAACTTCTCTTTGCTTTTGATTTACTATAGTACCTACCTAGTCTACAATTGATAATTTGCTATAATTGCTGATTGCTAATTTGACGACTGATTAAAGTAAAAAACGTAATAAACCTTAAAATATTTCCATTCTGCTAACTCCATGCGCATTGTGCACGATTTTTAAAAGCTAGACTGCGATGGTCAGTGAATTGGCTGTGGCCCAACTCCCGCCGTTTTGTTTTTCCGCGTCGCCTTTTTGCTGAAAATTTAATATCCTTTCTGAAGCCAAAACAATCTGAAGTTTAAGTGCCTTTCTAAATACGCGTATTTCCTTGTTGCAAAGTCCAGTGCTGACCAATTCAATTACAGATCAAAATTTCTGATCATCTCCAAAAGTGTTTACACGTTTTTAATCTAAGTATTAACGATTGTTTCAATCAGCGGCGAACTAAAAGAATACCTACAATGTGATAAGAACAAATAAAATTAAGGAGATTTCATTACGTATTGGTAATTTCAAATGACATTTTAAACTCAAAGAGGTCATTAAACTACCTACTTCGTGCAGGTTACGTGTACATTTGCATTTTTTTTCTTCTGGATATATTAAGTACAAACTTTTTAATCAATTTAAAAGCCGTAAAAATTCTTCAACTTTACTGTCAATAAAATCTTAACGTACATAACGTACCGAATAAATGCTTGCGAAACGAGTACCGAGCCATGCTGACCACGACACTCTTCTGACATTTAAAACGGCCACGACAAAAATTATTCATTTCACATAAGGTTACACGAATGGGCCTGACTCACCTTTGACACAGAATTACTTATAGGAATAGCCAGGAGGAAGACACCTGCAAGCAGTGCCGTACTAGGCCCAGATGTGCAGAATATTTTCACTGGAGGAAAGACAAGAGCAGGGCACGTCCAATTGTAGAGGAAATTGAGAGGTTTTTTCAGCAAATAATATAGTATTGTCGTCGGAATTGCAAAATATAAATTTCCGATTGACAGAAACATTGCGTTTTTTTTAAGGGTAATTTACAATATTTGGCGCCGAAGTTGCCTTAACCATTGGTCTATATCGACTTATTTCATAGATTAGGGAGATGTCAACATGGAACAAAAAAATGCGATAAATAGGTACCTACCTACACAAACAAAAAGAGCTATAAAGGTATAGTTGTCCTGTTTTACGGTATGTTACTCTTTAATCTCAAAAATTAATATTTTATTACGGTGTAAATTTCAGTTTTCAAAAACATCTAACACGTCTTTATCAAACTGACTTAGTATCTACGCTCCCATATAGGTACATACACGGTGTCCCAACGAAAACTTGTACCCCCGTCAAACTCGGCAAAATAAACGTTTTGACAAAAATCCAAAAACACGTCGATTTTTATATCAAAGGGGACCAATTTTTATGCAATAATCATTCTTGCAACTCTAGCCCTGTGCAGGTGGTAGCAACCCCCCAAAATTTTTAAATGCGACTGGGTTAAATGATCCCTAATTTGGAAGGATTTTTCATTACTTACACAACCGTATTTGTTTTATTCAATTCGATCAATTTGTTACCGAGAAATTGCTTCTTGAAGTTTCCAAGTTAAAAAATTAATAAAAGCACAAAAAGGTTTAAACTATCGAATGTATTAGAATGGAAAAGTAATAAAATCAAGTAAACTAATAAAAATAAAAAGTAAGAACAAAAGAACATCAGAACAAATGTCAAAATAAACTTATTCGCCACAGTATAAAATCGTGTTTATTTACTAAATCAAAATGGTTTATTCCAAAGAAGAATGCCGGCTAATAACTCCTGAGGTCTTAAGAAATGTAAGATCTGGATTTGAATCCAGAATGTATTATTGTTGACAATTGGTGGAGGTCATTTCGAGCAATACATTCGATAGTTTAAACCTTTTTGTGCTTTTATTAATTTTTTACCTTGGAAACTTCAAGAAGCAATTTCTCGGTAACAAATTGATCGAATTGAATAAAACAAATACGATTGTGTAAGTAATGAAAAACCCTTCCAAAGTAGGGCGGCGTCCCTCTACCTGGTTTGAGTGCCGTTTCGTGCGCTGACCTGCTGATAATACAATAAGCCACTAATTCGAGTTTATCTTTACAACACAACGCTATTAATAACTAGACTTCGACGTGGAAGTGTATGTTGATTTCTCTCCTATTGTTTTCAAATGTTAATGTTTTTGTTTTTGGGGGGTAGACTTAAACGCTCCGCTCGCTAAGCTTGTCCACAGACTGGAAATAGTGGGCCGTGGAACCACTTTTTTGGCCGTATTCAGTGACGGGCAACTATAAAACAAAGCGGTACGTCTTGTATGCCTTTATTGCAACAGGTACAACATGTTCAAAGTAAAGGATATCGTTGTGCAACGCACGAACTGTGGCACTATTTAATTACCCAGTAAATTCTTGACGCTCAAATCGGCACGAAAATAGGTAAAAACCTAAAAATGCACGAAACGGGAAGATACCACTTGGTACTGCCCTTTGTAATCGTACTATTAATAATTGAACCAAAAATACTCGTGATGACGTAGAGTAGTATCTAGAATGGATATTATTTTTAGCAAAAGTGTGTAATGTCTTTGTTTTTGTAGGCAATCCAGATTTCATGCATTTTTTGCATTTCACATGAAGGTCTTAAGTCTTTTGTCTTTGTAAAGGAATAGCAACTACTATTGATTTTGCTGGAGTAGTGGCAAAGTTCTATCGACGAAAAATGCATGAATCCGCCGCTGATTCGAATGCAATCGATAGGATTAAGCATTGAAGGTCACGAACCAAATGAGTATTTTCAATATTAGTCTTAATACCAGAACTCCGGTGACCTTTCGGATCACGGGGTCGAGTAATTCCTGTGGTCCAAGCTTTAAGAAATCGTTGTTCCGGACTGTTACGCTTCGACGATTTTCCTAGACTCAGCATAGCTCCGGTGGCACATTGTCCAGTTACGCTGAACTGAAATTACTATGCTGTGCAACAAAATGTCATACAAAATTTAATTACGGTTCTTTCGGCGGATACACCCAACTTTTCTTGTCACGTAGTAATTAAAAGTAATTCAGCATAGAAAACTTTAAACAATGTTTGAAACTAGGTCAAGCTTTAGGTCTTATCAGACACTTACAACTCGACACATTTGAATGATATAATTGACCTAATTGCCATGTACAAAATCGTTAAAATCGGATTACCAAAAAGATACCTTCGAGTATTGACAGACCGTATTCAGTAATTTATTATAATAAAGTCTTCGTAAGATTTACGAGGAAGTAAAATACCGTTAGAAGAATCATCTGTTGAGTGGTTCTACAACACAAAATGACACAAATTGCAATTTTTCTGCTTGGGCAGTTCCCCAAGATATTAAAGTTTTATGGCCCTCAATTCTAATATAGTAACAAATAAAAGGTAAGTCTTACTGGTGTCTTTATGCAGCGATTATTATTCAAGAGTCCATAAACGCACAGTACGTACGACACATTATTAGCAACCGTCATATAAAATAAAAGTTTATTTCCTTTACGAGCACATTCTGGTCGAGTATGTGCTACAGCGAGGGCCACAGAAGTTTCAGAATCAGATATTATTAGAATTTTCTTTGGAAAATAGATCAAAAATGTTTCTACGCACAATCTGTCTGTAATCTGCAGTTTAGCGATTTGAAAAACGGGCGTAAATTTTACCGCCCTAAGGAGGTGCTACCGGTTATCTTTTAATAATGCGTATTTCTTCTGGTATGCTGTACTTCGCTTATGCTACTATTCTCCATATATTTCATACGGAGATCTGGTCTCCCAAATAATATGTTATGTTAGAGAACGACAATGGAACTTCGAACGAAGGAGGTACGGCAGAGCTTTTCTTATCTTTTCTATAATATAATATAGTAATTGGTCGCGCGCTGAATATTCGTCTCGGGCTCTTACGCTTTACATAGTTAAAAATAATCACAGATATTACTTATATTTTATTAACTTATTTAGATAAAAATTGAAAGGATCAAAATTCGGTGGGTGATTTTGTTTAATTTTCTTTTAGAAATTTTTGGAACGGCGGCGCCCAAGAGCCCTTCATTACGAGCCGCCACTAAGCTAAGATTTTAATTTAAACCTCGTTTAGGATATGAAATTCTACTTACTTACATATATTTTGAATGAAATTTACTGTTATTACTACTATGTAATGAACGAAAATAGACATTCAATTGTACCATATAATTTTTTACAAGCAAATTAACTCTTGTGTGTGCAATAAAATGACAAAGCGTATATTAGATACAGCTTACAACATAAAAGTGTTCGTAGTCCGTAGAAATGCCCCAAGAACTACCGCATGGCAAGTAAATAAAGACTGGTCGCATCAAAAATTGCCTCCAAACCAGCTTAATTAATGCGAATCGAAAAAAATTGACCAATCACGTTTTAGACTGGACAGACTGGAAATAATAAATTGATTTCCATTGGATTCCACTGTTTGCTTCATGTGGCGTAATTGTTCAACACTTCCAATCGCAAAGTCGTACCCTAATTGTGACGCATTCCTACACGACCTTCCTGCTTGTAAGCCATCTTGTTTTCGCTTGTGAAGTGCAAAATTAAATGGATGTAAACATTATCATTAAGTAAATAAATACTTTTCATGTTTGTTGATAAAATATTCCGCGTCTTTTCTTTACTATTCAAAAGAAATAAATTTGCAAACGCTCTGGTTGAAAAAGGAATAAATTGTAAGTGGATACGCTTCCCTAGTTTCACGTGACTAAGTGCATCTTTTACTTCCAACTTCCTAAGTTTATGTAAATAACTAAAGGGTGTATAATGTTTCGAAATATAAAAAATGCCCGATCCTTGAGAATATGATTGAATTTCGAGGATAATAAACACCTTGGCAGGATATTGGTCATACGTAAGTCACTCTAATAAGTTTTAGACCCACCGATTGATTTGTAAATAAAATATACCTACAAACACCTGTTATAAATCAGTAATAAGAGTTTAAAGTATCGTTGTAGGACTAACTGCCCTTAAATTTGAATACATAAATAACCTTAGTTTTATCAAAGTTTAAACAATGGTTGAAAATTGTGTACTTGGTTTTAATGTTAATTTATCAAACTCCATGAAACGCCTTGCCTTATTTAATGTTTTGAGGACAGTTTACCGTGTACATTATTAAATATTCGCCATTCTCTATATGTGACAAATTTGTCCACTTGCAGGTAATGGTTAATACAGTTATCTGAATCCCCAAAATTCAAACGCAACAAAGTTTTCCGATGGAATGTTACACAAGAGACACAAAAAATTCAAGCGCCACGAAAATGTGAAATTTTTCCGACGAAAAATTTCTAAAAAAAATGTGTATTTTTTAACTAATTATTTTTATTCTTAAAGTACTGTTGCCAGTTAGCCAATCATAAAAATGTAATCCACAATATTTTCTTTTCTCATCTTATACACAAACACAATAGAAATATACATTTATAGTTTGACAACTAATTTTTTTCAAAATGGCCGACGTCATTTCTCCTTCCTTTTTATATAAAAAATGGCCGCTATTCTCATAAATCCATTAGGGCAAAACGATGACACAATAAAATCAAAGAATACAAGCAAGAGAACAAAACTATTATTTTAGCCACTGGTGAAAATAATTGTTTCTTAAATTGTGATCCCCATCTCGACCGTGCACCTGGCAGTCTTTAGAGCTTTTAAGATATTCCACGTAGGAACGCCACTTTAGGAGGCTTCAAAAAATGTTGCCAGAAATTAATTTTGAATATTTTAAATCTGTTTATTGGTTGAGTAAGTACATCTAGCGGTGCGCTTACTTACTACGGATATTATAGGATTTACCTAATAAGATTTGAAGGCCTGTTATACACATACATCCGCGCCTCCTACAGGAAAAAGTAAGTCTTATCGTACGGCAGTCTTAAGAAGAAAATGCGCTCCACTGATTTATACTAAAAATCCATTTTAAAAGTTCATTGAGGAGCATGGTACGTTCCATAAGAATATGTAGTTAATTTTGCAATAAACATTTTTCCCGAATATCCGCTTGTTTTTGAGTACCCACTTATTTCAATTTACCTACGTGTTACTGCAGGGCTCGGCTTATCAATATTTTTCCCGGAATGGAAAGTGGGTAACAACCAACGGAAACGCAGTAATTTTATCACAATACCTGTTACACCCGTGTAGTTTAAAATATTAGACGAGTTTTCTAGCCGGATATGTAATAATGTTAGTCGTATCCAGGTGAGCCTTGTTTGCTTTTGATAAGACCGAGCCCGGTTAGGTCATACGGTTGATAAGATAAGGCTTTAGACCGGTGCGATGTCCACGTATTTCATTTTATATTGTATTAAGGCTAAAACGTATATTACTGAGTTATTCTAGAAATTCCATTACCCAGTAAATTATAAATTGTAAGCTCTTGAGAGATAAAAATTAGCAGAATGACTTAATTTTCCTCGACAAAAAAAAAATCCTCTGGCGCTAAACATGCGTACATTGGAAGAGTGCAACAAGATACACCACTAGCTCCTTTATACATTATTAAAATAGTTGACACAGGTGCTGACACATTTGGGTGGTTTCGCATAACAAAAACAAATCTTGGGATAACCGTGTGAAACTTCTTATTATGGTCACCGAAACCGATATAAACCTAATTAATATTTGAAAACTTTAGTTCTGCTAACACGTTAACTCACTTAAATGTTTTCTCTAACTTGCTTCAAATTGTGGAACCACTTTATTCATATCTATTATTTAACGCCGCAGGGTTTCTAATTGAAATTCTAGTTCAGTTTGTGATTAAAAAGCTGTAAAACACTTGCATGATAAAGGTTTTAATTTGTGTGATGTAGCTGTCCACAAAGAACGTCCTGTGCCATTGAATAATATTATTAGACACTAAAAGTACTAAGTAAGTGAAATCTCAACATGAAAATTTTAATTTTAAAAAAATTGGCCCTAAAATTGAACCTCAATGTGAACAAACTTCAGTATCTATTACTTAGCATTTTTGTAGTGCTTTTCATCACAGAATAAATTACACAGTAGTTGGATCCGGAACTTTGGCCTAATCTCACTCTGAATCCTTTATAGTTAACCCTGAGTAACTGTTTTGGATATGAAGTTAATCTTTATGCTGACGTTGTCAGCGAAAAACATGTCGAGTTTAATTAGTGTGTCACTGTTTCAGCGTGTAGGGTTAACTCACAAAAGAATTCATCGTAACAGAATAAATTGTTTCATTTTTCTTACTGAAACCAATTTTCCGTTTCATCACCCAGCCCTACCGTCCATTGCAACCTTATAAGCGTTTATAATAATTGTAGAAACCGTATTCGATTATTGCTTTGGCATTTTTCTGGATCCCACACCTTCTCGACCTTCCTTTCTTCTTGTTCATAAGCCTATTTACAAATTTTCTGTCGAACTATGTTGTTGCTCCTTCTTCTTATTCGTGGTGTTTATTTTTAATCTTATTTCTATTTAACCATCTTATCCACAGCCAAGGTTTCTATAACCATGATTCATTTAATGTTTTCATTTCTAACTTGATTCAATGGCTTTATTTTACATTAAACGATGGTTACTTCAGCTGGTTCAGCATTGGGCGACCACAGATTGAACAGCAATAATTAAAACAACTGCTGGTTTTGTGTTATGCGAATAAGAGACTTACGACTTCATCTCCTATCCTCAATCTTTACACCTGGCAGTTATTTCCACTTTCAAGAAAGCTTTGTTGACATAATGATAAACAACATAAAGTAGCTCCATTTTGTCTTTCCTAAGGAGACATTGCAGATTGTATTCAGAATATAATATACATTAAGGATCATTTCTTGGATTATTTTTTCCTCGATTTTTTCCTTTTTGATTTTATGATTCCTATCTTCTTCTTCTTCATAATGTATTCCTTTAATAAGCAGCGTCTTTCTTCCGTGCCTTCAGACATTCGCCAGCTACTCTTCTGTTCAATCGTGTTCATTACATATTCTTCATTCTTCTGTTAACCTGCTTATGTTCTGGTCCTTCATTGCTGGATCTAACACTAATTGACATTTTCTATTTACTTTCTCTTCCTCTTCTCAGATACCCAACTTTACAGGCAATAATGGTCAATGCCTGGCGAGGTTTGCTCGAGGAGGAGTTGTTTTAACGGTCCAGTACCACTCATCTTTTCCGCATAATTCGGTATTAATTATTATAACATGCAATATTGAAACTTTCAACAATAAATCTAAATTTTGCTCTTTTGTTATATATTTTGAGTTCAATATATGATTTTTGGCCGATTAAGAATTAGACCATTCTTCTTCACTTTGGTACGCTTTCTTTGTTATGGTTCAGCTGTAGTTCATCCAGCATCCACACTTTGCTTCTGATTGTATTAATCTAGGATACAAATTCAGTTTTTGCATATTCGCCTATTTTATACAACTTTTCAACTTTTCGTCAAGTTTAAAATCTTTGAATCTTCGCCTATACGAGTGTAGTCTGAAAAAAGTTGCACTTTTTTCAGTGATGATCTAACCTCTTTAACCCTTCCTTGGCGTCTTGTTCCGCAAAATAGGCTTCTACAGATCGGATGACCTCGTTCGATGAGGTCTCTCTCCTACGAGCCAAACTTTGAGCTTAGGAAATAAGAAGAAGTTGCTAGGGGGCCAAATGTGGTAAATACGGTGGATTGTCAACCAATTCGAACTGCAATTCGCGAACGTTGTATTGTTGGAACAGCAGTTTCTTCTTCTTCAAATGCAGCAATTTTGACGCAATTTCTTCTTTCATCTTGTCAAGTAATGCTGCGTAGCACACCCCCGATAATGTTTTAACTTTTTCATGATAGTCGATGAGCACAATTCTATGACTATCCCCAAAACCAGCCGCCACCACCTGGCCGACCAATGAAACTGTATTCACCTTCTTCGAAGCAGGTGCACACTACGAATTATATCCACAAAATATTCGACTCGTTTCACTTAAACCACTTCCACCAGGACCTTAGTTCATAGGAATGCGTTTTTGGTCCAAAGTGGGCAATCGCTGCACCCAATGCGCGTATAGCTTACGCACGCCGAAGTCTTCAGTCAGTTTATGACAAAAATGCATTCTTTGGCAATGCCTTCTGATATCTCTCTAATTTCGTTACGGCGGTCGTCCAGTACCATTTTGTGAACTTTTTCGATATTATCGGTGGTGGTCACAGTTATTGGCAGTCATTTCATTAGACAAGCTGCTCATCTTTTCATGGTGGAAAATGATGGAGCAGAGTCCCCATATATACCTAACGTCCATCTCGGCTTTAATTTGCGTAGGTGTATTACCTTTCAAATGGAAGAATTTAATCACTACACCATATTCAATTTTGTCCATTTCCCAAAAAACACTGACATCGACTGACACAAACTGCTGTCAAATAATAACTGAGCGTCTTCATGTAAAGTTCAACATTTTTCCGACTCCCTTCGTACACTCAAAAACTTCCATACAATCTCTAATAAATTACTAATAAACAGCAGTACGTTATTTCTATATAAAGATATCGTTCTACAATTTTCATATTGACTTCATCGACTCGCTCGAGTAACCACAAATGTACCATAACTTATGTGCAGACTATACTTGAGCAACAATGATTTTAAGCGATGTAAACTGGGTAGATATTTAATTCCCTGTTGAGTTTTCAATGCATATTCAAATGCAGATATGGAAGCGTAGGTATCTATTTTTCTGTCGATAGATATACGCGTATTTGTTCTAAATAAAGGCAGGAAAGCCATCATACAATTTGCGTATAAATTTGTTCTTTTGATAAAGCAGTTATCGCATTCTCTTCGTCTTCGGTAAAAGCGTTACTCTTCCGCACATAGTTGGATGTAAAGGGAATTTCATCGACTAAACAGGGTATTATTTCAAGTAATATCGAGAAGTCGACGATTTATTTGCGGTTGCAGCTATAGGCCATCAATTAGATCAAAATCTAAAATCAGAGATCACTATCTGGCTGCTTCAGGTTTCTTCTGTTTGTTAACATCACGTCTACACGAGGAATGTAATTTTGATCCTGTTTAACACGCACACTACTTTCCATTGTGGATGTCTGAATGCATGCACAGAGGAGATTTTTATACTCATTACGGTTATTATCTGAGAAGGATTTATAATGGCCTATTTGCATAAGCTCTGGAGAACAATACGTAACCATTTTAATCCAGAAATAAACATCACGAGTTGTTTTTATTCAACACCATAGATGTTGTTACGTCAGGACACTCAAAATAAACTACCACAAAGAAAATATAGCCATCGGTGGAAAAAGTGTATAATTTTGTATAATTTATTCTTTGGGTACAAGAAAATCTTGGAAAATTGAGTGAAATATGGAAAACCCTGTGAAAACACATATTCCTTATTTGTTGTTGCGAACACCATTTTAGATAATGTGGTCATTCCATTCTCTTCCTCATTTTTGTAAGCTTCGTTTTTACCAGTAGGTTTTCATTTGGTCCTCCGACAAAATCACGTACGTAAATGTAAACCATTTGCGTAAGTAGGTATTTGTTTTGGGCGGTCAGTTTTGTATATTGGTTGGTTGTAGTTGGTTTGATTCTACGAAGAATATCAAACAAAAGTAACGAGCAACAACTGCGCAGTAACCAATTTTTGATGGGCAAAACTGCAGCGAATATTGTCCACATGCTACGCAATGAAATGCTGCAAGTCTACGTTGCATACGCTGCCTATAAGCCGTCTATTGCATTGGCTTTTGTCTGAAAACAATATTTGACAGCAGTGATATAAACAAATCAAAAATTAGTTTTAGGTGCACTTAAATTTGCCAAACTCTCAATTTTTATCTGAATAACTCACGCTTGATAATTGTGTACTTATACATGCAGTGGAATTCCTTTTAATTGAAGAATCACTTCAATTTCTCGGAAATCATGCGAAAATACAAGAAATATTCCTGGAACTCTTCAAAATTTATCGGACTACATACAGATTTTTACTTGGAATACCGACGGGGCTCTCATAATCGCACTGAGCACCTCTTGAGATCGTGAGTACGCCATTTATCAAGTCACAATTCAAGCCAGTCTAGCACATAGTGATTATTTCACTAGGATAGTAGATGAACGTTAGTCATAAGGTTATGGTTCAAATCCTGTGTGCGACCAGAGACTTTTTATCTCTGCGCTGAAGTTAGGGCTACTTCTGACCATAATAAACACATATGGTTGACAAGAGACAAAATATGATAATGATAAGCAAAAGAGAACAACTAATTCTTCACACTATATGAGTCTTCTCGAGTGCGTGGTATGTTGTATTGTCACTGTGGATGTCTCTCATCTACAAGTCTACAATTTTCTGGAGCACATAGTTTGGGTCAAAATAACACTTAAAGTGTCTATAATTTTTTTCCAAGGACGCCTCCCCTTAAAGGTCAAGTCCGGAAGAAGGTTTTTTGATGGTAACTTTCAAACTACTGTATCGAATGTTACAAAATTTGGACTGTTGACATAGTAAGTGATTTAGTGACATGACATCTTCGAATAGCTTCGAAGGGAGGTGTTCTAGAAAAAAATTATAGATATTTTAAGTGTTATTTTGACCCAAACAATATGCTCCAGAAATATTGCCCCGTTGTTCTGGGACACATGTATAATATCTTAACAGTAAGTATTTCGTTTTTTTTATTTATTTTATAAAAAACAAATTTTCTTAATATTATTTACCTTTAAGTCTTACAAAACTACTTCATCATACAAAAAATGATGATATCGAAAAATTTTACAATAAACACAAAACAATTTTGACATATGTAATGTTCACCAAACTGATGAACCTATTCATCCTATTACTTGATACCTTTCTATGTGCCCATTTCGGAGTAAAAACTTATAATTCCAACCCGATCCCTAGCTGAAAAGAATAAATATGACCTGGATCGAGGACAAGAGTAAAGTGTAGCGTGATGAATAGAATACTGGTCAGATCTTTCTCAAAGATTTGACAACTGGACCATTCATACAGGTCAGACTCTGCAAGGTGGCCGATGCTATCTGCACTGTTCCCACGTTTAATTGTATTATACTCGTAAAATATAGCACATGTGTGAGGA
This sequence comes from Xestobium rufovillosum, assembly GCA_963966045.1. NCBI lineage: Eukaryota > Metazoa > Arthropoda > Insecta > Coleoptera > Ptinidae > Xestobium > Xestobium rufovillosum. The sequence goes on from OZ014492.1 coordinate 36,928,435, forward strand.
GGTTTATAAATAAATCATTGTCTTCTGTTATTTTAAAATTACGGAACGAAACGCGAAGTCTACCAGTTAGAAAACGCCTTGTAATTATCTTTGTTATCATTTACTTGCATCAGACATTTTTATCGTTTACAGCAAGTATTCAAGAGTACTTAATATTTGCTAAGTACTCGCAGATAAAAAATGTATGAATGAGGTTTCATAGGTACGTGAATGAGAATCAAATTTATTTTTAGTACTCAGTAGTGAACAAATTTATAAGGTAGAACAGCAATAAATTTATGTATATATGTTTATTTTTCAAGCAGTAGCTTTGAGAAAAAATTAAGACCGTAGTAATCTACATCATGACATAGCATGATTCTCTATATTTCTGTAGACATAAAACTAAAATTATAGCTATTGTTCAGACCGTCGTAAATTTTAAATGCAACCGTGCTAAATTTGAAATTTGTGTATACGAATTTCACAGTTTAATATTGAGAACTAGACTTTAACAAAATTTGCAATCACCAAAAACAAATATTTAAAACAATCTGTGATGTTTTCAATAATTCATCATCATAAGGTTCTCAGTCCGAAGACTGGTTGGACGCGTACCTCCATTCTTTTCTATCCTGAGCTAACCTACGCATTTCCCTAAAAGTAGAACATCCTACATCCCTAACTATTTGAGAGCAGTAGTCTAATCTAGGCCTACCCCTACCTCTTTTTATTCCTATCTCTGACTCTAGTATGTCACGAACTATTCCTTCGTGTCTTAGAAGGTGTCCTACCATCCTATCTCTCCTACTCTTTATTGTTTTCCATACCTTTCGCCTTTCCCCAACTCTTTCTAATACTTCCCTATTGCTAACCTTATCTATCCACGGTATCTTCATCATGCGTCTGTAACACCACAGTTCAAACGCTTCTACTCTTTTTCTATCCGCTTCTCCTATTGTCCAAGTTTCGCACCCGTATAATGCCGTACTCCATACATACGACGTTAAGAGTCTCTTCCTAGTCTCTATATTAACCGTTCTCGAGCATAACAGTTGTTTCTTTTTGTTAAACGCAACTCGGCCCTGCGCCATTCTTTGTTTTATATCTTTAGTGCTCCTACCGTCTTGAGTTATTTTACTTCCTAAGTAGCATGTATGTGATAAATTCCAGATTTCTATGCAACATGGCAGTTGTTCTTAGCAATTTCAGTTTTCAAATCCGTCTGCAGTCTGACTTAAATATTTGAATGAAATACTGGATGTCCTCTCCCTTTTTCTGTAATCAGCTGCTTATGTCTGATTCGTTTCCCCAGCGTGCTCCATGCATGCTCTGATATTTACGTTAGAAGTACATGCTGGCCACTGTCATCGAGGTAGTTTCTGGCAATATTCTGGTTACGTTCAGCCAAGCATTATCGTGCATAAAAAGAAATTACGCTTTGATAAACCTCCCGACAACTACCACGTTTTTCCAGAATTTCGTCAATGTTCCACTTAGCCGTTAAAGCACTTCTACTTACAAACAGAGGTATGGAACTTTAAAATGAAATAAAACACACAAGATCATGGTAACTGCCATGGTATTGGCTTTATTGAAACGATAATTTTATGCCATTAGTGCTTAAATATGATCTCGGTTATGTGGGCGCCGCGGCTGGCTAGAATGAAGCGTAATCTGGAAGTTCAATTGTCGACCACTTTTTCGAGCAGCTGGGGCCGTATATCGGCAATAACGCGGCGAATGTTGGCTTCCAAATGGTCCAACTTCGGTGGTTTATCGGCGTAGACCAGCGACTTCACATATCCCCACAGAAAAGAATCCATAGGTGTGAAATCACACGACCGTGGAGGCCAATTCACAGGTCCATTACGCGAAATTATGCGGTCATCGATAATGTTTCCTGCAATAAATTGATTGTGTCGCGCGCTGTGTGGCATGTGGCGCCGTCTTGTTGGAACCAAAGCGCTTCCACGTTTACGCCATTCAATTGAGGAACGAAAAAGTCAGTAATCATGGCTCTATAGCACTCTCCATTGAGTCTAACGGTCTGGCCGGCATCATCTCTGAAGAAATATGGGCCAATGATTCCACCAGCCCATAAAGCACACCAAACAGTGACTTTTTGTGGATGTTACGGCGTCTCAATAAAGGCTTTTGGATTTTCTTGTTTCTTCACTCCATATCCGGCAATTTTGCGTGTTCACGTAGCCATTTAGCCAAAAATGAGCCTCATCGCTGAACAAAATTTTTTGGTGAAAATGAGGATCAAGAGCAATCTTGGTTACGGCCCATTCATCGAACGTACGACGCACATGATGGTCACGCGGCTTCAGTTCTTACACGAGCTGGATCTTATAAGGTCGTAAACCAAGATCTTTCCGCAAAATCTTCCATAAGGTGGATGGCCACAGCTCCAATTGCTGTGCATGTTGCCGAATCGGCTCATTCGGGTCCTCCTCAACACTACGCTCCACAGCAGCACCAACTTCTTCGGTGCGCACTGTACGACGTCTCTGCGGATGCACATTATCACTTAGGGTATTCGTGGTGCGAAAACGATTCATGGTTATTCGAATAAATTGCTCGGATGGACGATTACGTCGACCGTAAAATGGACGTAGCGCACGGTAAGTTTCGCGAACTGAACCACGATTTTCGAAATAAATTTGCACAATTTGCAAGCGTCGCGTTGGTCTGGCGTAAGTCTATTCATGGTGAAATGGCAAAACATACTGAGCACAAATCAGCTGTCAGCTGTCAAATTGACTGTCACTACAAACACTGTCACCAATTCGAAAAGCAAACCTCTAAAAAAACACCCGTTAATTTCCTGAGGTTAGGCATTAAAAATGTTTTTGAAAATTTCTAAAACACTCTGATTTCTATTATATCTTGAGCACCATCCGCAGCAGGGTGTATCAGATGCTTCTGAATAAAAGAGCGAAACTCTAGGGACTATATTTTCCTCTGCTTCATTTTTTATCTTACTGCCAGCTTTCATTTTATCTACTGTAGTTCGAATAATCGAAATTGTGGAAGAAGTGATTACTCAAGTTTTCTTAGTCTCTGTAGTCATCAGAATAAAAACCCACTGCATAATGGAGAATACCGTGACGACGTAATGAATCCGATCTTACGCCTTCTCTGTCTAAAATTAGCCCAAGTTTAATGTGGTCCTACCTAAGATGTTTTGGCTTAACTTTTCTTACAGTCGCCCATTTAATTCATTTAGTTGTCTGAATCGGGATGCCTCATCTGACTGTCTAATTGCTCCGGAGGGTGGCTGGCCATTTTTAGAAGTCGATATGTAAATGCGTCGGGTCTTTCAACTCGTTAAAAAACAGATGCAGTTTCTAAAAATGTAACACGTATTTCGGATACCACCAACTACAGATCTTATTCTGTTTTTTAATTTGAGATATTTATTTTATCCGTATGCGAACAGCCTGCTATTTGCATACCTCCTTTCTTTATAACAAGCTAATGATGTCCGGTGTAATTGATGTCATGTTTTCTATTCTTCTTGAATTTAAATTGCAATGTGTGCGGTCTCTTATTTTTTCCCTTTTTCAAACCGTCAGTTAGCAGTCGAACGTAGGCAGGGCACATCTTAATGCCCGACTCCGATTTTACGGCTGTAACTAAGATAGTTACAAACCGGATCCTGATAAATATGCACTGACAAATGCTACTAAGAGTTGATAATTTCGAAATTTTACTGCGAAACATACCGTAAAACCTTCCTAACCATAATTACTCGATTGCGTGTGCTCCTACAGACTGTCCCTTCATTGCTCCAAACAAAAATGATGGTGACGATACCTGATAAACTTCATCTGTCATTGTGAAGATTTCCTATCACGCATAAACCACATTCTTCCTCTGGAAGCTGAACAAATTAATTAAAAAATTTGATAGTTAGCAAGTTTCGTGCTTTCCGAGTCCCAATAATATTATTGGAATCACGTTAGCAAAAATTTTGTCCTACTTAACATGCAAAACATCAGAGGGCACTGCTTCTGGTAATTAATGAAGACGAACTGGAGACGCTCATGTGCTGAATAAACATAACAGCATAAGCATAAATGAAAAGAAGTCAAAATGCACGTTCACGAGAAAGCAGGCCATTATCCATCCTAGAATAGAAACAGATGGTGAATAACTCAAAAGACTCCGAACAGTACAAATACCTGGATAATTCTATGGTCACATACCACTAATAAATCCTGTTATCATTAGTAAAACGCCTTGCTGACAACATACAATCAAATGTGGGAGAAGCTAAGATATTCTGCAGCATGAAATTTGAACCGTCTCATATTGTCAGCGCCTTACATCAACAATTTCGATGTGTTTTTACATACAGAACTGTCATGAAGCACTTAAAAGTTCATGGGTGGATGGAATTGCAAACACCGTGTTCAAATACAGTAGAAATCTTAACCTCAAATTATGACGGGTCATTTTCAGAGAAGTTAGCCGCTGTTTAATAAACATATTACCAACGCTGTAGGACAAGCATGTAGGTACAAAACTGCATGAAACAGAATATACCGTAATAGTAACACTTCAGCTCAATAATTGATGAAACATTTACAATTACTGATTAGTGGTTCTCGATCTAAGTAATTCATGCCGAAGTCGTCTAAACTTCCAACTTCTACAATAGCCAATCTCAATTTTAATGAACTTTGTGCGTTACGCATTTATCAATCATCTTGATTTCTGCAATAACCATCTACAGCTGTGTTTTCTACACAGATTTTTTTTCAGATGCGAGTCACATTCGATTGTTAGAGTTACGGGGTATAACTTCAGCCCTCAGCGGACTCAGGAAAGATTGAGCGGTTAAGAAAATTATAATAACTAGATGAACCCGTGGGCTACGCTCCACGACTTTTACGTAGTGGTGAATCGGTGTAATAATTATACTTAAAACGTAGGTGCATCCCAGGTGCACCGCAAAACATTCCCATAGAATATTCTTAAATAATTAATTGCGTTTAATTTAATACGGCAAAAAAAACATTCTACCTACGGGTGCGACGTTGAACCCCAGGTTGAACTACGACTGCGAATAGCGCTGAGCAGATCCAAGCGTCCATCGAAATGATGCCGATGCAATTTTCTTATTTGCGTTAAAGAAACACCTGATCAAGTGCACGACCTCACCCATACGATCGCCGCCGGTTGAAAAGAGACCGAGCGACCGATGTCCCCACCCGCATTTCAAGTGTTGTGCCAGTTCGCTTTTAATATACTTAAAACGTAGGTGCATCCCAGGTGCACCGCAAAACATTCCCATAGAATATTCTTAAATAATTAATTGCGTTTAATTTAATACGGCAAAAAAAACATTCTACCTACGGGTGCGACGTTGAACCCCAGGTTGAACTACGACTGCGAATAGCGCTGAGCAGATCCAAGCGTCCATCGAAATGATGCCGATGCAATTTTCTTATTTGCGTTAAAGAAACACCTGATCAAGTGCACGACCTCACCCATACGATCGCCGCCGGTTGAAAAGAGACCGAGCGACCGATGTCCCCACCCGCATTTCAAGTGTTGTACCAGTTCGCTTTTAATATTATGATACCGCTTTTATACCGTCTGGTGGCAGTGTGCGGCTAAACTGTATAGGTGCTTAATTTAGCTTTGGCGTATTGCAATACACATCTTATATTTCAGAGGGCAATGTGGCCCGCTACGCCTTAAGCCGCCTACTATTACCCAAGGTAGGGCTAGCTCGAGCCAGTGGGAAAAAAATTGTCTGATATAGTGACTGCGGACACTAGAAATTTAGACCGCGTCCCCTGTAATTTCTAGCCTATCTCTCCACCGCTAAACCATCACCTCTGCCGAATAAAAAAAAATTATTTATATTTATACTTGTTTATTAATTTTTGTGGGAAATACAAAGCAATTTCTAATAAGTGGATTTGACACTTGCTGCATCTTACTTTTGGATTGGCAGTACTCCCAAGATTCTTTTCTGCTTTTCTGAACAATGTCCTTCCTGATCCGTTCGTGACTCATGCTTGGGCATAACTTTAGGTTTTCCTCATTTCTTTTTGTGCTCTATTTCGTTTTGAATGCTACTGGAACTAGGATCTTTTTCTTGTTTTCTACCCCAGTAGAATTGCAAAGTGTTAAGGCAGGTTTATTTTGAAATTTAATAGGCTCATTGTTTCTTTTTACTTATCCAACATTTTTGGCAATACATATCTCTTGTATAAGCCTGTATAAGATCCATCAGATGGAAGTATATTTGCAAACACCACTTTTTCCTTCTGATGCATGTTCTGAGGTCCACACTACCCATAAATTGATTATATAAGCGAATAGTTGCTGGACATCTTACTCTTTGAGTTGGAATCCCATCTTTTTTCTTTAATCAAAGGATGAAAGAACGGCTTATCGCGATTAGTTTCGTATCACCAGTAGCAGTGATCTGGGGGTGGGGGGGTGATCTGTTCGTCTACACACACATTTTCTTGTTGAAGTTTGCGTCGAGTTTTTTCTTTATTGTCCTTTCATTCAACAATTCTTTTTTCTCTTTGATTTCTTCTCTTGTGGCGTTAATTTTTTCTTTTGTGTCGTTCTTCCTTTTGGTTTTGAAGTTAAATGAGAAAGAGGAATATCATCTTCGACTTCATCGCTCTTCTCTTTTGAACTTTCTTGATCGTTTTCAACTTCACCTCCAACGATTTCATCGTCATATTCATCTAATTATGTTTCTGGGATAACCAGTAGTCACATCACTTTAATTATCTTCTTCGACTGAATTTTCATCAAAACTGTTTCATAATCGCCAAAATTCTATTTTCATCATCACTTTCCGCAAAAACTACGAATAAATTTTGTCACTGACAAAAGACGCTATTTCCAACTTGGGAACAATTTTAAGTAACATTAGAAAATCAATTTTTTCAGTAGGTGGCGTAAATATTAGTTTTACTGAGTAGCCATAATGTGACGGGTTAAGAATGTTAAAAATCTTTACTTTTCAGTTGGTGTAATCTATGAATATATTTATTTTTATGATTATTTAAATTGAATTATTACCAGTATTAATGGCTGTTACTCATACAAACATGTTTCAGAATTTTGCTCTTCTGCTGTCATCTGACTTCCCTCATTTCTGGCTCCCACACAACAATATCACATTGTATGTGACAAACAATAATCAATACACAAAACTATTTACAAACATAATAGGTACGGGGTATATCTGGTCGGATCTTTGACAGTACAGCAGGTTAGCTGACCATTGTGCAGTGGACAAGTGTTGAATGAATGAATTGCTTGACCCTTTCGGATACACCTCAACGCCCGATCTAGAGCGTGGGAGACTTGGCTTATGAACACCTTGCTACATCTTCTCTAGCGACCCAAGAAAAGGGTTATTCACGAAGTAAACAACCGTTGAAGGCACATTATTATACCCATCATTAATCTCGGTAAATTCGTAAACTGTATTCGTAACGCAGGAAAATGTGGGAATACTTTTATTACAAATTGAAGAATGTGAAATATCGGATGGTACGCAGGTCATATTAAAAGTTTATATAAATCAATACATAAACGAATAACGAGAGGGAAATATATTGTTATTGTTTTTTTCAAAATTCTCTTTATTATGTAGGTATTCGATGGAATTTACTCCAATCCTCTTGTGACACTTCAGAAATCAACTTTTTGTACATTTTAACTGCTTCATTTGCCCATGAAAAGTGATTGTTCTTAATTTTTGGAAACAAGAAAAATCGCGAGGTGCTGAGTCGGGACTATATTCATTGTTGTTACTCCTGAAGTCTCCAGCAGGACAATTTTTCCTTTTGAGCATTCTTCGGTCATTTTATAAGTTTTGAGAAGAGAACGAACAAATGTTGGTTGTGATGAAAGCAGTTACTTTCCTCTGGAACCTCTAATAGCTAATATATATATATATATATACATATATATATATATAAGAATTTATTTTCGACTGTTTAGTTTATGTAAATAATAAAATTTCTTTTGGGGAATTCAGTCTGGTATTAAAAGAATACTCTTTTTTAGGTTCAAGCTTTCAACACTTTATTGTGTCTTCGTCAGGAACACTGTAAATGAGAGACAATAATTATACATTATGGAAAATTAAAAGATTTTTTAACACTTACAAAAGTTGAGTTTTAAAAAGTACGCTGAACTGAACATCATTTAAAATCAAAGAAACTCTAAGAAAAAACTGGTAATAAGGTTACATTATTCCACACACAGATTGCATTAGTAATTTAAACGTTTTTTATAATCTAAAAATTATTGTTTGACAGTAGTCAACACAATTTGGAAATTTAAAAATCTTGGAGTAAGTTTTTACTATGGTAATATTGCCTGGGTATAGTTATTATTGTATCTACTTTTAATTTGTTTCCTTAGTGAGTTTTAACAGATAGGAATATATGATGTTCAAACCTTCTATGTCTGATCTTTTATTCATAGAATTAGGGTTTTGTAAAATTCGAGCCATTTCAAGAAACATTCTCTTATTTCGATTTTGTTCTATGTCCAATATTCTGGCATTATCATAATTGGCGTGATGTCCCTCTTCATTTACATGTACTGATAGCATACACGCTTGTCTTTTACTAATAAGTCTGGAATCACTTTTGTGCCCAGTGATCCTGTCTTTTAGTCTTTGGCAAGTCTGACCTATGTAAATTGAATCGCAGTTGTTGCATGGAATGGAATATACTACATTCGACATTAATAGAGGATTTATCTTATCTTTAATTTTAGAAAATATCGTAGATACAGGAGTGTGATTTCTAAAGGCAATGTTGATATTTCCAATATGTAATAGAGATTTCCTTAAGGCTAAAGTGAGTCTTGGTGATTCCAGACTTATTAGTAAAAGACAAGCGTGTATGCTATCAGTACATGTAAATGAAGAGGGACATCACGCCAATTATGATAATGCCAGAATATTGGACATAGAACAAAATCGAAATAAGAGAATGTTTCTTGAAATGGCTCGAATTTTACAAAACCCTAATTCTATGAATAAAAGATCAGACATAGAAGGTTTGAACATCATATATTCCTATCTGTTAAAACTCACTAAGGAAACAAATTAAAAGTAGATACAATAATAACTATACCCAGGCAATATTACCATAGTAAAAACTTACTCCAAGATTTTTAAATTTCCAAATTGTGTTGACTTCTGTCAAACAATAATTTTTAGATTATAAAAAACGTTTAAATTACTAATGTAATCTGTGTGTGGAATAATGTAACCTTATTACCAGTTTTTTCTTAGAGTATCTTTGATTTTAAATGATGTTCAGTTCAGCGTACTTTTTAAAACTCAACTTTTGTAAGCGTTAAAAAATCTTTTAATTTTCCATAATGTATACTTATTGTCTCTCATTTACAGTGTTCCTGACGAAGACACAATAAAGTGTTGAAAGCTTGAACCTAAAAAAGAGTATTCTTTTAATACCAGACTGAATTCCCCAAAAGAAATTTTATTATTTATATATATATATATATATTTGTATTTTTCGAAATGATATATTAACTTGGCGATAATAAATAAATTCAGTTCCATGAATTTCGCATGAGCAATATTGTTCAGTTGACAAATCTATAGATAAGATTATTGGTCATCACATTACTAGCAAATCCTCTTGCCTGGAAAAGAAACGTGCAATGCCGGGCAAAATGCTCTGTAGTTCTCTGGCGAAATTTCTAATCCTATAACACTCCACCAGGAGCCGAGGCAAAAGTAGGCCGAAGAGTTCAAGAAAACCGTAATTTGAGCGAGAAATTCAAAATCCAAATCTGCGAAACTGAGGCTTGTACGTCACATGTTAAGCATGTCTTATCCGTACGTAAAAAGCATGTTTATTTGTTCGTGTATATTCAAAGAAACCGTAAGTTCCTGATCATACATAATCAGTTCCGCCTTAGCATCATGAATATGGATGATCGATTGTACGAATACCTTATACCAGTTGTTATAACTAAAATATTTATTATTAATATTATCCGCAAAATTTATTCAGATAATCTCTTCGAGAGGACTCGTAAAAAACTCCGTATCAACTGTATTGTCCTCCGAGATCGTATCAAATATTCTGAAAGAAACTAGAATGCCCTGGACAGATGTGGGCGATGTGTGGGAATGCGCTCTCAACCCTTTACAGCACAAAGACGAGTGTTTGCTCTAGTACACCCAAATTTATTCTGCCCGTGACATGAAAAATGATAAAATCCTGGCGATTTTGTCCTCCATGTAGGCGAATATTGTTCCCATAATCTCATTAGAGACTAAGAATATATTATAAAAGCAAACAAAATTATTTGTCTTTAAGGTGTTACTTTTAAATGATCTATAATGTAACTACTTACTTTATTATGTTGAATTGCTTGTTGTTCTTACCCTTTAATCCACATTTAAATAAGTCCATTCTTAGTCGATATTTCCTCGGAAATATCCAGCCGTTTTCAATATTGGCAATAATACCAATTTTGCTGTATTGCTAAAAATTCTTTTGTCATTGTCCCCTATAAATTTTAGGTCCGTTTCGAGGGTTGCAAGTAATAGTTAGTCTGATCAACCCCCCACCCTAATAAGCATCATTCTGTATCACCCTTGAATTCGGTGTATACCTGTGGGTTTTTATTCGGCATCAGTTTAACTTCAGACTCCGACTGTAACATTTCAGTTCCTAACGTGTTGCATATTTTTAATTTTAATTTTGCTTCATTATGTTTGTAGGTTTAAAATTTTTGTTTCGTATTTTATTTTTGTGTAGTTTGTTTTTGTGATAGCAATGAAATTTGTTTTGCGAAATTTCTTGGGTAAGTATGAAGCTATTTCATTTCTGTTATATCTGGAATTAAAAATTAGTTTTATGAAGTACTCGTGGGCTTGGATACTAATAATCTAATACCTTAATTGGTTATAATGCGGTTTGCTCATATTACCTGTATAGTTTACGACTGCAGCGTTTAATATTACTATGTTTGATGAGCGTTATTTCTTTGCCTTAGAGTACTGGAATGAATAGTCGCAAAGTTATGTAGCCCACCACAACTTACAAAATGTTTTATAGTTTGGAGAAAATTATGCTTTTAAGTTTGGCACACTTACCTACTAATAAGCGCATTATTTTTAGATTATACTAATTATTGCTTAGTGTTTAATAACGTGACTAATTTTTATTGCCTCTTGATTAATTTTATTTATTTAATTTATAGAATAATGTGGGTGCGGGTTGTAGTTATAAAATTTTAAGAAAGCATTAATTATTTTTTGTCTGTTTTGCAAATTTCTTGCGTTATTGCGACACTTTTCTCTAAAATGCGTTATAAAGACGTAAAAGTTCAGGTAATCCTCCTAATATTGTGGCGATCCTGTCAGGCATGTAAACATAAGAAAGCAAATCACAATTTTTCTGTTCTACCCTCTCATCGAGATTGTCAATTTTTTCCAGAAGATATTTAGCGTAAAACTTCTTATGCCTTTGGAAATCATAGTGCTACCCTTCAGGTTTCCTTTGTGGGTCATAGAGATGAACCCAAGAGTCATCCATATAATACCAGTACGGTTCAATAAATCACCATCGTTTTCAAAATTGAAATGAGCTGTTTGATGAACTCTTTCCTATAAAACCTTCATAGTCTCAAGCCAGATAAAGACTCTTAAGTCTCATAGAGCCTCCACCATTTTTGATTTGACCGCCCGAAAAGACTAATTTTGCCTTTCATTTTATAGAGGATTCAGAACTTGCTTCTGGTTTCAGCATTGATACATTGTCTTGGCTGACTCTCAGGTTCCCAGAATGTCTTGATTTTGGCAATCTGACATGGATACCTACTCCCATATCGACTACATTTTTCCATTCCTCCAATATTCAATGTATCCACAAGTGGAAGTTTTAGATTTGATATCTCTGAAATATTTTTGAAACTTCACCGCGTGAGCATAGCTGTTTAGCAAAAAAATGCAATTTAAAATCTGATGTGTTGAAAAGAAGATTTAGGCCATCATAAAGCCTCCAATCTGAAGACTGGTCAGACCCGTACCTCCATCCTTTTCTATCCTGAGCTAACCTACGCATTTCTCCAAAAGCAGAAAATCCTGCGTCCCCAACTACACTCAGGTGCAAAAAGTTCGATCCATTACTATTTTTTGTCTTCATTTTTTCCATATTCAACATAACAGATAACTTTTTACTCCAATAGAAGTAGAGCTGGACTAGCATTCACCGAGATCATGAACACTGGAATCTCGCAAACTAGAGCAATGTCCTATTCTAAGACGAATCAAAATTTTGTTTGAGATCTCCAGATGTGAAAGAGATATGAGAAGGCAGAAACAGTGATTTGCTCAGTGCAATAACGTTGAAAGAACCAGCTACCTTGGTTTTATGGTGTGGGCTAGTATAAGCAGTGATGTCCGTGGTGGTTAATGGAGGTTGCAAGAAGGTATATAAACGTCATTATGGAAAATCGTGTGATCCAGTTTGCACCATTTCATTTTTATCGATGATAACGCCCTCCAGAATCACCGATAAGTGCCTGAATGAAGATGGCATGGTGCGTATGAACTGGCCAGCCTGGAGTCCTGGGCTGAATCCTATAGATCATCTATGGGATAAACTAGATTTACGGATTCGTGGGCGTGTTCCTAGTCCAAGCAGTTTGGTAGAGCATGCTGCAGCGCTTGAAGAAAAATGGGACCATGGCTAGGCGTACGCAGGCTGTCATAGGAGCCCGGGGAGCAAACACTCTGTTAATTTTGTCAAATAACGTATTTCTCGAGTATTATTTAATTTTTTCGTTATGGAACAATGGATTTTCTTTTTATTAATCTTCATACCGTATAGCTCTCTGTCAAAACTGCTTCCCTTTTGTTCAGAGCCATTCCTAATTCTTCTTTGCTGATGCTAACCATTACCGTTACCTACCTTCCTTCCTTCCTTCCTTCCTTCCTTCCTTCCTTCCTTCCTTCCTTCCTTCCTTCCTTCCTTCCTTCCTTCCTTCCTTCCTTCCTTCCTTCCTTCCTTCTTTCCTTCCTTCCTTCCTTCCTTCCTTCCTTCCTTCCTTCCTTCCTTCCTTCCTTCCTTCCGTCCGCCTTTCCCTCCCTCCCACCTCCCCTTCCTCCATGCATCCATCCCTCCGTCCTTCCATCGTTCCTTCCTTCCTTTCTTTCTTCTTCTTTCTTTCGCTCTTTCTTTCTATCTATCTATCTTTATTTTTTCTTTCTTTCTTTCTACCTTTCTCACATTGCAACCTCGTGTGTTAAAAAATCGTGAAGTTCGGTACAAAAATTGTGGGAGCATTATATTACATTGAAAATCATGAGACGGCACCACTGGCATGACTTGTTACGTTTCGTTGCGATTGAACCCATATTCTCTGGCACGCCAGCCACACCGTGAACGTCGCATCATCGACGTTTTTGTAAATGATCAATTCTTTATTGGGAGTAATGTTTTTCTAAATCAAACAATACCTAAAGATCTACGAGTAATAGGTACCACTCGATCTTCTTATTTCAATCTAGCTATACCCACATCGAGACGGAAACAGAGCGTCAATATCAATTGAAACATTGTAAGTGCATAATGTCGGTGTCCTGAGTCTCTCCGAGCATGCGAATTCTTGTTGTAAATTTGAGAAGGAAGTAATCGTAAATCCCGCTATCATAAAACTTACAAATCTGACATTAAATGCAAGCGTCCCTTAATTGGTATAGCCTTCCCTGATTAAGTTTAGGACGCCATAAATACTGTCGCATAAGGTCCAGACTGCGGCTAAAACTACAGAAGTGGCGATACTTAGAATTATTTTATTGGCTCTTAGGGGTGACAAATGCACATCGGGTCATGACACAAACTATTCGATCTCGCAATAAAGTGTCCTCGTTCTTCCAGCGACTTCTTTAAGCTCTAGGGTTAATAAAAATAATTGAATTGTATTAGATGGTAAAAAGTATATTTTTTTAGGTCGGAAACGGTTTTGACTTGATGCAGTCAACGGCGTACATGATATCACAATGAATAGGGCGTGACTGATAGGGATTTTGAGGGGAGAATACGTGAACATGTGATAAACAGACTTGTTTGCGAACCTAAACCTTTATTACCCACAAATTTTAACGGCATATTTTCTATATCGGCGGAAAGGGGATTTCCCTCAGCATTCGCCTCTGTCGAAATCGATTAACTGGCTGGGATAGCTCATGTATATCATTAAGAGATGACATTTTGCGACAGTTGTAAACAGAATGTTACGTAATTTCTTTTGCGGGAAGTTTTGCATTAATTCTAAGAACAATATTAATTAGATAAATATGTTTATTATAGGTTTCCTTGCGTCATTAATTCAAATTCGGAAATAGACGCCGCAACTTTCGCCTCGGACCCCGCCTCGGACTTATATGCAGGGTGACCCAGTGAAATCTTCCACCTCAAGAAAGTAGATACCTTATTTTAATGTTAATTTGTAAATTTCGAAACAAAATATGAAAAACCATTCTTGGGCTTTCTGATAGAGACCATTACAAAGTTGTACATATTTCCTTTTGAGTTACCGAAGCAAAATAGCAGGTACAAGTAAGTAACCACCTGACAGTCCCTTGGGCACCACAAAAACGATTGTTCTTTGAATATCTCGAGTCGAGTGGAATATTTTCTCTGGACACCCTGTATCTATAAACGTTTAACGCATTCCGAATGTTGTTCGAGGCGCAAATTGATTATCAAAAAGATAAAAGTATATAGGGCCTTTTTTCCTGTTGTTGTAACTTGAAGAACTCCAGCTACTGATTTAGATGGTATATATGTATATATATATATATAATCGTAACCCTTCTACCCGTAGGTGTAGGGTGAAATACTCCTAGTTGTACCCGTATACAAAGTTCCTCCATTCTTTCTTATTAGTTGCTAGCTCCTTTGCTCGATCCCATGTCGTTCCCCTTCTCACCAGTATTCTGCTAATTGTATCATCCCATGTTTGTGGCCGTCTTCCTCTTCCTCTCCTTGTCTGAACCCTTGCTTTCCAAATGCGTTTTGCTGGTCTTCCGTCATCCATGCGGGTTAGGTGTCTGAACCATCTCAATTGTTGTTCCTCCATTCTCAACGTTATTGACTTTATGTCTAGTTCTTCTCTAACAGCTTCATTTCTAACTCTATCCCTTCTTGTTATTCCCTTGACTCTTCGTAGGTATTTTATTTCCATTGCCTGGATTTTACTTTCTTGTTTCCTTATCAGATTCCAGCTTTCACTTCCAAACGTCAGTACAGGTTGATAGACTGTCTTAAAAATAGTCATGTTCGTTCCTCTCGAAATATGTTTGTTCCCCAAAATAACGTTACTTATGGAGTAATACAATTTAGAGGCTGCTTCTATTCTGGCATTTATCTCTATCTCGTCCTTCCCGCTCCGTTCTATTATCACCCCCAGATATTTAAATGTGTTCACCTGTTCCAGTTTAGTCCCATTTAGTTTTACGCTCACTACCTTGTTATCCCTACCTATTTGCATTACTTTGGTCTTGTCAGTGTTTATCTTCATGTTCCATTTCCTTACAGTGTCATTCCAGTGATTTAGGTTTTCTTGTAAGTCGCTCTCCTTTTTGGCACAGATCATCAAATCATCGGCAAAAGTGCATTCTGAAATTTCAACCGGACGCAAATTTATGTGTCCTATTTGCAGTTTCTTTCATTTAGGTTTTATTTCTTTCATCATGTCATCCATGATCAATAAAAATAACGTTGGGCTTAGTACTCCTCCTTGTTTCAAACCATTGCTTGTTATAAATTCCTCGGATTCCATATTAGTTGTTCTTACGTAATTTCTGCAGCTCCTGTACAGACTCATGATGACCATTCTCAGCTTTTGTGTTACCCCTTTCTTTTCCATACTTTCCCACACCTTATACCTAGGCACTCTGTCAAAAGCCTTCTCCAGATCGATAAATGCGAAATATGCTTCTTTGTTCTGACTGTATGTTTTGGCTATTACTTGTTTTAGTATGAATATGAGGTCTTGTATGCTTCTTCCCGCCTGAAACCAGATTGCGACTCCTCGAATTGGTGTTCTATGTGCTTTCGTAATCTATTGTCCAAGATCCTTTCATACGTTTTGGATACGACACTCAGTAGAGTTATTCCTCGATAATTTCCGCACACTGTATTGTCACCTTTTTTATGTAGCGGTAGAACAACTCCTACTTCCCAATCCTGAGGGACACTTCCTACTTTCCACGCCATATTGCAAATTTCTAGAAGCATTTCCAATCCTTTCTCTCCTAGTTGCTTCAACATCTCTGGTGTAATTTTATCGTGCTCAGCGGCTTTACCATTCTTGATTTTCTTTATTGCCTCTTTTACTTCATCCATCCTTATGTGATCTTCTGCACCTATTTCGCTCTCTTTTTCCTGTTCATTTATGTCTTCCTTGCATTCTTCTATAACTGTGCTGTCTATTTCTTCTGGTCTAAGTAGTTCACTGAAATGTTCCTTCCATCTGTTCATAATTTCTGGAGCTTCGTATAGTAGATTACCGTTTTTATCTTTAACTTGTTTTAACTTAACCTGTTTTTTATTTCTTAAGTTTTTCACGACTCTATAAAACAGTTTCTGGTTTCCTCTGCTGTCGTTTTCTACCCGTTCTCCGAACTCCACCCAGGACCCCTCCTTAGCTTCTTTTACTAAATTCTTTACTATTATCCGTTGTGTCTTGTATTTTTCGTAATCTTCGCTTGTCTGCGAGCTTAGGTACCTACTTTCTCCATGCCATTTTCTTCTCCTTTATCTGCCTTTTTATATCTTCATTCCACCATGGTGTTTGTCGCTTATTTTTGCTGATACGTATTATTCCACATGATTCCTTTGCTGCCTGGAGTGTGATATTTTTAAACACTATCCATTTTTGTTCTATGATTCCACTTACGCCTCTTCTGTATTGCTCTTCTATTTGTTTTTCAATATTTTCTGTAAAGGCTTCTGCTATGCTGGGATTTGTTAGTTTATAAGAACGTATAACTTCTTTTTGTATTGTGTTAACTTTACTTTTTCCTTTGCTCTTTATTACAATTTTTGTTCTTTCATCCTTATTGCGGATTTTGGCCACTACCAGATAATGGTCGCTGTATATTTCTGGCCCTCTCCTGACTCTGACATCTTTTATGGAGTGTCTGTATGCCCTATTTACCAATACATAATCTATAATTGACTTTTCCTGTCTACTTTTAACTTCTCTCGTATATGTATGAATCATTATGTTTCCATTTTTGTTCCTAATTTCTTCTCCATATCTGCCTATCACATTCGCTGTTTCTTCTTTCCTTCTCCCAACTCTAGCATTTAGAAAGTAATAAATAAAAAACTTGTGATTTTTTTAGTAACCAAAGTTATCTTCAATCTCTGGGAGCCTCAGAAAAACTCAGTTACATTATTTTATCTGATCATATCTTGAAAACTCTACCTATAAATAAAAAAATCTAAGTAGCTATAAGATACTTATCAGTCAGTTACTGCGCTTAAAAAGTTACAATATGATGCAATGCTATTGGGAATTACAGTTCTAGAATGCAGTGACGGTTTTTTCATAAGTACACTACTTTAAAAAATTCCATTATACCATAAATTTAAAACTTATTATCTATCACCGATATTAAATTTCGCGGCAACCTTTCTATTATAAACATCGTTTTTCGCATTCCTTACCTTCAGTAGCTCCTACAAGAAAGCGCAGACGGGGAACAATGTTCCTACCTTAGCGATAGCAATATGTGATGGCGTGACCTTGGTATGCTGCGACCGTGCTCTGAAAATGGGAGCATCACATACCGTCTAACTTCAAACGAGTATCGGCCCTTGGATCCTTTCTTTCGGAAAGTTCCATTTGTTTTGTGATTGGGGACGTACTGTTCAAAATGAATTCAGTGCAATATGTTTCAAACCATAATCCCTTCGAAGCCGAGAACAGACAACATCTCGAAATATCTTCGTCAACGGGACAAATTTCATCGACACCCGAAACGGGAACGCACGAAATGGGACTAAACCATCAGTTCCACCGTTGATTGAGAACTTGAGGACTTCTCAATCAACGGTTCCACCTAACATTCTTCTGACACTTGATTTTGAACTGTCAAAGTCTGCTTAAATGAAACCCCAAAGTCTGCTCTCTAATTACTTCACACATTTTTTACTTTTGTACCAAAGTTTTAAAATGGTACAAGGCGTCTAATTGAATGTATATACATAAGTACTCGAGTTGATTGCTTTGGTCTGTAAAGCAGAAAGGCATCAGAAGCCAAAAACAGAGCGCCGGGGATCCGTTCATCTATAGGATATTGGTAAAAGTATTGGGACGAAACGTGCGAGAGAATGTAGCAACTGCTGCCACCCATTGCGTATCAGAGATAATTGAATTTTCATATTATATCGTGTTAGTAGAACCGGTCATTAGATTATCTGTTTTGCGGATGTGACAAGACAGCCCTAGAGACCACCAACACAATTACTGACCACCTTTAGCTTCTGGCACACAAAAAGCAGAATCTTATTACGAAACTCAAATGTAATCAGAGGTGTAGGCATGCCGAAGGCATCTCGACGTTGCTATGAGTGACACAAGAACGGCTCCGATATCACTGTTTATTGTCTTTGACGAAAAAAATGAGTTATCGCGCTTTTGTTCTGTGTTAATCAATATTTTCTTTAAAGCGCAAAGAACAAAACAGCCCTTCTGGTCGACAATGCGCCATCTCAGACGGCCGTTGTTTGGTCCATTGTGACGCATGCTGCGATTGTATACAGTCCGCACCTGGACATGGTTTGTAAATGAAATGGTTCGTGAAAGGGTTTGTGTAATTTACTGGACATTATTTGGAACTCACGCAGATTTAAGGTTATGCATGCTTTATGCGGCCTTCCGCTCACAAAAACAAAGTTACGCAACAGCAAAACTCGGGAAAAGTAAAGTTTGCGGATGAATCAATAACGCATCCGCATTATAATATAGAGTGGTCTGTAATAGACCGGGATGTAGCCAATTTCTTTATCTATATCTCTGATTTCCCCCCCAAACATATATCAGTTGCCTCAATATGGCTTTTTCCCGATAACATCAATACCAGGCCTGCGAGAAATCCCCAGAAATATTTCAGTCAGGCACTGACCACTGTCCACCCGTTCACCAATAGAACGAACTAACGCTCATTCTTTTCCCCTCGGCGAAGCGGGATTGGTCACTCTGGGGTGTGGTCAGCTAAGGGTAGCTCGGACAGTTCACCGGTTGGTTTACGAAAGGTGTTATGTATCTTCTATATCATACAACACATTATTTTCAACTCTCAGTATTTTTGAAGTATATTATATATGTAATGTATATCAGTATATAGGTACTTGTAATCATATATTCTTGGATGTGGATCCTAACTAAAAACAATTCAAAATATGGATTAGTTTTATAAGTGATTCGTAAGCATTGTTGGAACCCAGTTGTAGGGTGAAGGGGTAGTACACAGCCTTGTCGAGTGTCATTACGACACTCTGGCACATCAGGGGGTGGGTTAGATTCGCAGCTGTTTTCACAAATCGATATTTGTCCACGTACAGACTACGTAAAAATATTAGATATATTACCTTCTAAATAGAAGAAGCCATGTTTAAACTTTAAATGTTCACTGCATTTGTGATATTTTAGTAACCTACAGCGTGCTCATTTTGTTATAAATTACAAACATTTTATATTTTATGTTATATTAAGTACATGTGAGATAATTTGATATACAGGGTTAAATTCCCGTGATCACGTCTAAAAATTAATTTCCGGTTTCTCGGTAATTCCAGTGGAAGTTACTTGGATGTAGTACCTCGGTGGTTGCCCATGCTCAGTACCTTCTGTGGGCGAACGGAAACTTTTTGAATTTCTTTTTTTGATACACACAACATCAACATAATCTATTATTATCAATCTTTGTTTCATTTATCATTTTTATTATCTTGGTTTTAATTTTTTCCTTTAATAAATTGAGTGAATTTCGTTTTCTAAATTTTCTTTATTTTCTGTAAATATCGAACTCAATCCGTGCGCCTATAACAATTTACATTATACTTGGTTACTCCACATACAACAAATGTTTTTGTGTCACACTTCTGATTTCATATTTTGTTATAGCAGACGCAGACGGGACGGATCAAGACGGGCATCAGGATATTCTGACATGCGGCGTTTGTCAAAAACCCTTCGCCCTTTCGGACATAGTAAGATTCATCCAACACAAGGTAGCAGCATGCAACAAGGAAAACTTCGCCGGGGGCCATTGTTTTACCGGAACGGACCGAGAGCGAGACAACGACGACGGTGCTTTACCACTCTCCACTATAAACACAAGAAGGCCTAGTATATCAGCCCCTATATCCGGTAAAAAAGCTTCCGGGAGTAGCACGCGAGTGCATACACCACCACCTGCGTCGCCCAGACTGCCCGCCCCCGGCGATTTGTGTGTAGACGGAGCTGCTTCTTCGACACCTAAAAGAAGAGCGTCCTCGTCGCCGCTTACGTCTTCTAGTTTGGAAGATGGGGAAGACATGAAGCCCAATATCAAACAAGAAAGGATGGACACGAGTTCTTCGCATGAAGAAACGAGCCAATGCAAGAAATCCAGGACTGAAGTTGCCGATGCTGAATCAAATACAACTCATAGTGGTAAGTTTCCAATATTATCCACATTCATATTGTATTTCATTGTTTTGGACTCGCTTGTTACATTTTAAGTATTAATGATGTTAGTGCAACATCGGGCGTAATACACCCCTTTGAACTGAACTTTCCACTTATGCCTCTTTGTCCCTGAACTCCCTCAAGATACATATGTCACGATTACGTCACTCGCTGGACATCAACCCTAACATATATGAATACCTCGCGAAAGAATAGAAATTTTTTAATTGATTGTTGGCACGCTTTGGTGAACGATATAGATGAAAAGGACACAGATACACATGTGGCAAGGGTTGCATCCAGCGGTGGTGGACAATGGGTTATTGTTTGGCGAATGATTTTACAGTGCGCTGCACCCACAATAGTATGCAAATTTATATCCGCGAATCTGTTGAATTTATTATCAAAATGAGCCTAATTATGATATCTACCAATAATTATAAAGTTGTACCTACATTCAATTTAAGAAATAGTGGGTTGATCTAAAACAATTTTGACAGCGATTTTTAAGTATGTCTTGCATATTCCTACAGTAATATCTACAATAAATCTGCTTCAACAATAACAATAATGGAGAAGCATGGAAAATAGGTAATTCCGAAAACTTTTCATTTTGGCCACAAAAGATTTTCAAGAAATTAAGACCGGAAAAACTGTCCAAGAGCATGAAAAACGGAATAAGAAAGGCTACCAGAGTTGCCCAGAATATAGTTTGTAAACCTCTTTGATTGGGAATCAAAAGTAATGTTCAAGGGTACGTTAAGAACTTTAAAATGCAGGAAGGTTTCTCGACAATATCTACAGTGAATCTTCTTATGAATAATAACAAGGATAGAAACGTAGAAACGCTTAATTTGTCTATCTTGAGAAGACTTATAACAGTATACCAAGATGTTTAATATAACAAGCAGCGAGAAGAACGGAAATGGAAGAAAAATTGATCTATTCGCATTTCCCGCACGTTACTTAATACGCATGTAGTACTAGAAACTTGGTACAAAGAAATAAGGGTATGGTATTCTTATGGTGACAAAACATTACTCTCGAATAGTTGCTGATCACCAACTTTTGTCTGCTGTGAATGACGAAGGAATGATTTAAGTATTGCGCAGACTTGAAGGAGAAAGGGGGATGTGGGAGGTGGTGTTTGAATATAAATTTTGAAAATAAATTCCTTTTTAGGGGAATGTACAAATAATTTAACTCAACTCTTCAAATAATACAAGCACGCCCCTCGCATTTCTACTCCAACTCATAGACCTTGAATTTGACTGGAGGACGTCTTACTCTCTTGTATTCCTTAGCCACTTCTTCCACTTCTTCTTCTTCTTCCATATTCTTCTCACTTTCTTCTCGGTTGCCCTTTGGTTCTTCTTCTAATTTTTCCTTCTGGAGATTGAGCAGTAATTTCGCGTCCATGTTTTTCCAACACCTTCGCACTTTTCCAACCAATCTCTGTCTCTTACTTCTTCATCATTTTAACCTTACTCCTGCTGCCTTCATCCTCTTCAATCTCGAAGCAAGGTAATCTGTATCTAATATTTCTCCCAAACATAATTTCTCTTGGCGTTTTACCTGTGACTATTTGAGCTGTAGATCTATAATGCATCAGTAAATAAGTTATTAACTAACTCTCTTCCAGTTTCCTTTGAATAATAAGTCAACGATAACGAGTACATAGTCTCCTGATGGTAACGGTCCTAAATAATCAGCTGCTCTTCCCTGGTTGATCTGGCAGTTTTGTTCTAATCATGTGCCCGATTGACATCTTCACACTTTCACACATAGTTTTCGACTTCCTTCTCGTATTCCAGGCCACCACACCTTTGAACGCAGTTGTTTCATTTGTACAATACCTGGATGTCTCTCATGAGCGAGATCCATAACATGCCGCCTTAATGCCCCTGGCATAACAATCATATGCAATATAACAATCGTATGCCCACCACGTTTCCTGACTTATAATTTGGAACTGGTTTAATTCTGGCTTCCAAATTTCCACACCTTGTATTTCTAAATCTGTTTCGCTTACTTCTTTTATATATCATTATCTTCTTCGGGTTCACTTGATTCTCTGATACCACTTTTGACTTGTCGTACTTTCTGTGCTCTTCTGTCTTTAGTTTTACGATTATCTCTTTCTCTTTTACGGTGGTTCGCAAAATGGCCCATAATTCCACATTTAATGCATTCTTCATTCCTAGCTGGGCAATTTTGACCATATGCTTTACGAGATGGATATCCGGGTCTATACATTTTACAGAAACTTGCTTTTCCTTGTTTTTCTTTCTTCTGAAACGATGCTCTTCATAACCACTTTTTGTGATTTTATTCGCTGCACCTCCTTTTCTTTCTTCTACTTGAATTTTACTTATTTCATAAGCTCTGCACTTATCTAAATCCTTTTTTGTGATAATTAAGCCTCCCTTAGTTCACGTTCTTGCAAGTTTTTGACAGTAATTTTTGCCTCATCACGAAATTTACATGAATGGTGCTAGTTTCTTCACCGCTGTCACTCAAGTATCGATTTTCCTCCATCTGTGATATTGAGAAAAACTTAAATCGGTCATAAACAATGTTTTGTTTGGGTCAAATATCCTGATCGCATCATCCAAAAATTGAAATGTGTCATAAATAGACCATTGCTTGATCTCCCATAAAATGAAGCAAAGGGCCGTTCTTAATTTGTCAGTATTTCCCATCTTCTCACTTGCCTCCAAATAGAACAAAGCCAGCTAGTTCATACACTACAGAAATGGAGGTTGAGAATCAATTATGAAAAGGAAAATAAAGCACTGCAATGGTACAAGCACGCGTGAAGGATTGAACAGAGAATATAGCAACGGACCAGGAGAAGAGTTGGGACAACAGCCGTCAAAAATTAACAATACGTATAGGCACCAGTCAATGAGTAAAAGGATTTGTAAAAAGGCGATTGGAAAAATATAGAATATTAACTTCTGACATTCACCAACTTGCAAAATGGGGCAAGAGGTCGTTGAAGATGTTGGTTTACTTAAAGAATGAAGACTCAGAATAGCAATCAACGACTGTCTTAACGAAATCGTCACATAGTACTCTTCTTCGTTACATCCTTATTCCACCACGTGCCGTTCAGGTGTTTCGTCCCCGCCTAATTGCTTCAATACTCATGTGAAGTTCATAAGACCTTAAAATTGCACCAATTTTAGCATAATGCTATGATTTATATTCCCAGTAATCCTTTGTGTCAAATTTCCTTATTATTTTTTTAGAATTACAGTAATCTTTTATATAATCCCAGGGAACTAAATCTACAGATAAAATTGTTGTACAAGACTTACTTTGATCTTTTAATGAAACGGCGCATACGTGCGGAATGCGATGATACATGAACAAGTTAAGTAACTGGAATCAGGGAATAGTGAGCATAACCCTACGCCCCACCTGTCAAAGTTGACATGTCGACATTTGGCTTTAACTCTCGTCGACGACAATAACATAGAGTTGTTAGCAGGAATACCTCCACTCTTTTCTTGCTTATTAAATATTCCCGTTGACGGCTGTTTGGGGGACGGGTTGCAAAAGAATGACAGTTCGTTAATTTCGACTCCGCCGCGGGCTGCTAGAGACGTTGACACAAATACTAGCCGGACTGTCGCAAAAATATATTTAAAACTTTCGGAAAGAGAGAGAAATGTTCACGGGTATTTTTCATTTAAGAACACTCTAAGCTTAGCTGCTCACCCTCGCGCTGTAGCTGTTTTATATAGTTTTCAGTTCCATTATACAAGCTGCCAACTCCCCGATATTAAAATTTGAAAAGGGAAACACAATACAAGATTATGAATTTCGCCGCAGCGCGAATGTTATCGATAGGTTCTAAATCAATCAAAATTGAGATTTAGACTTTAATAAACAAGTCGTGGCTACGATTATATCCCCCGGCGACGTTTGTAATTTATTTTCAAGTAAATGATAGCAAGTTGTAGTCGGAAATGGATTTGGCTTAAATGTGTATTCTTTCTGTTTAGGGTGCTCTTGTAGAATAACTATGGCATCCTTGATTTCAATTAAATTTTATACTGACGTTACTCGATTATGGGTTATGATACTAATATCTAATAAAATTTGTTTAATTATAATTTCTTAGTGGTATACGTTACTGAGTGGTACTGGACCGTTCGAACAACTACTCCTCGGGCAAATACCCCGCCAGGCATTGAATTATAGAACTAAATCCAGATTTTGTGTACTACGAGATCTTATACGGGATGCTACCAAAAACATATCGTTGGGCTTGGAACATCCTTAGATCTCTACGTACTTTCCTGCTCTACCAGCATAAGTATAAGATCTCGTAATACACAAAATCTGGATTTAGTTCTATAATTGCCTGGCGGGGTATTTGCCCGAAGAGTAGTTGTTCGAACGGTCCAGTACCACTCATAACCGACGCATAATTCGGCTAATAATTAGCTCTTGCTAATACTTGTTCCAAGCGTGTAAGTATATATACAGCAAGCAATATTGCATAGTTCGAGTGTGTAGGGCAAAGCACCGTACTGATGAGTCCCAAAAGGACGAAACCAGTGGTCTACGGTTTTCCATGCACATTCGAAACATGCAGTATTGAAAAACACACACAAACACAACACACGTATACGTTAGATACTATTATGATAATATATGAATATACGTAAGTTATACAAAGCAGGAAACAAACGTTCAAAAAATAACTCGAGAACGTGTTATCTGTTTTTCTAATTACCCCAATAAGACACCCTATGCCCCCTTGGTTAAGCGAAGGTCCGTAAGCGCACGTGGTAGAACAAAAAATGATGGAACTAGTTTGGTTATTATGTTAAGATGAGCAGATGATAGGAGCGGGTTGAGCGCGTGCTAAACATAATGGTTAATACCTGGTTGGTTCTCCTGTCTTATTAATCAACCTAGAGCTACCGATGCTTCAGTGTTCACTCGCCCGCTTTTATTTTTTGTTCGAGTTTTATTACGTCTGGTCGTGTGTCGTTCATACAGCTTTTAAGAAGTGTGCACCGGATCATAAAAAGTTACTAGCCTTCATAGAGGAGGAGCAATAATTCATATCGCCATCCGTCAAAAGCTTCTATATAGATTATTTTCTTAATACCGCGATAAGACCGAAATGACCGCGATATTCAAATTTTTAAGCCCCGCTTCTTTGTGCGGTGTCCAAAGCCATATCACGTATTCAGCGGGGCTACTTTGGTCCGCACCCCCATTCTTGAAAGTCAACTTATATATTATGCATTCGTGAAATGTGAGGGTGTCGTAAAACCCTTTGCCGCTCGACACCACTATGATTCAAAGATTTTACAAGATGTTTCCACCCCCTCTAGACGCAATAAATAATCGCGAGTTCGTGAAGTTCTTTGTGCTCCCTGCTCGGGTCCGCGGTTCTTAAATATATGCAAATTTTTCCAAGCCGTCTGCGATGACCGTGACTCGAAATTTTTAAAGGAAGTTGCTCGTGCGCCAAATGGATCAGCTCGCGCTCAAATCCCACCGAAGACCTTCGTGAAAGAATGGATCTTAATTACCGAATTAGAAGAATTTCTCGTAATTAAAAAGAAGTTAAGCATTTGATTATGTTAAAACGCAGAACGAGACTCGCACACATTAGATCATTTTACTGTTACCTGCTATAAAAAAGCTCTGTTTACTGTCACGATACTACCGACCCAATTTGCCGTGACTATCAGAATAGTTTGTAATGAAGAGGCTGCAAAATGTATCTAGAGATCCGAAAATAGGGGAAAAGATTACGGAAATTGATAATAAATATCTCCTTTCCGTGACTTTATAAAACCTAAATTTTTCCTCATATAGAACCCGATACAGACTCCTACACAATAGCCAGATCTGTTAATCCTGCAGTGTATACTTCAAACTTCCAGTGACGCACTCGTAGAACGTTATTACAAATTCTCGGTAAACCATGTGCACAGTTTATACTTTGGACAATGAATTTGCAACATGCAAACCGCAGACTCGGACCATGCACTGACCTGTGGTTAGTTTTTTTATAGCTTTCTAGAGTATCGACTGCGGTTTCGTACAGTACAAAGCACTGGTCTGTTTAGAATAGGTACGTCATACAGCTTGTAAATTTAGATCACTTTGCGCAAATAATTCACTACTGAAGAAGAGGCATTACACGATGATATTCAAGTGTATCATACTCTCTATTTGGTGCATCATGCAGAAGGTCACACCTTTGTCACTCTCATTATAATAAGACATTGTATGGTTATTCTTGCACGCGCCTATTCATTTACTATCATTGGACGCGGCTGCATCTCATTATCTGTGTCAGCTCATCTTATTACAACTTTAATTACAAAATGTATCCACACCTATTCAGTGGATTGCAAATACTTGCATTCCTGGTGGCTCTAAGGGGTACCATTAGAGAGATATCTGCTGCTTTTGAATGGAATAGCGTAGGGCTCGATGCATATATAAAAATTCAGTTTTATTTATTGTTTGTTTAATGACGGAGGTGGTAACACGTATATGTAATCAAATTTGAGCAAATCCTCCCGTTGAAATGTTGAAAGACAATTGATATGGCTATTTTTTCCTGATCGTTTAACTTCAAGTGTATCTTGATTTTTTTGAGTAATACCTCATCATCCAAGTTTAGAAGACGTGCCCCCTTCACAGGTTGCTTCAAATTCTTCACACCATCACAGGTCAAGGCAGACCAACATGCAAAGTGTTCTTGCTCTTGCTCAAACATAAAATTTCTCGCAAAAGCAAGAAAAGATTTGGTTTTCCAAGAGCAAGACAAGACAATTAAAATTGCAAGACGAAAGGCAAGATCCTGCAAATTTTTACAAGAATCTTACATTTTTAATGTACTTATCATGTATTCTTAAAATTTTAAATTAGTTTTCATGCTTTATAGTATAAAGTTTATACCTATGTATTTATATGAACGACCCAAAACTTTGGTAGGTACAATTTCACAATTTATTAATTTAACTGTTTCTAAATTTTCATCCCGAACCAATACGGCGATTATTATGATAGGTACATAACTGTTTCGCTGACAAGGTCAGATCTTCAGGAGCAGATGAGATATAATAATAATTACAGTTTTATATTTACCAAGCTTTGTAAGGGAAGAGATAACAAGCATAATTTAATAAAAAAATTCTGTATTAATATTGATATTTGTACAGTGAAAACACCCCGATATGTCCTTTATTTTCATAGGAATATATTTCATTATTTTACCAGCTATACATCACCATAAGTTACACTTTTACAAATTTACAAATTCTGAACTGTTGTAAACACTGCCATCTATACGATCAAAAGAAAATGGCAAAATTCAGAAATTTATATTTGTCATTTCTTTAGCAAAAATTTTATGAAGAAAAATTGTTCAGAGTATAAAGCTACAATACCAAATTTCGTTGAAAAATTTGAATTCTTTTGTTCTTAGTAATCACAACATGCAGTATCACTTTAACAACCGGTCATTTTGATAAGCGGTAAGACTGCCATGAAGTATATTACATCACTGTATTATGTACTCATTACTAAGAATTTAAAAATTAGAATTTTTCAAGGAAATTTGGTATTCGGACTTTTTATAACTCCGAAAAAATTTTCTCAATAAAATAAAACTATAAATAACCGCTTTAGCCAAGTTCATTTTCAATGTCTTAACTTCTGCAAATTTTGAAAAAAAAATCGCTAATATAAATTATTGAATTTTGCCATTCTCTTTGATTTAGACCCATTTCGTGCGTTCCCGTTTCGGGCGTCGATGAAAATTTTCTCGTTTCGTGCGTCGTCCGAAACCTCTACCTGGTTTGAGTGCCGTTTCGTGCGCTGACCTGCTGATAATGCAGTAAGCCACTAATTCGGGTTTATCTTTACAACACAACGCTGTTAATAACTAGACTTCACTGCGGAAGTGTATGTTGATTTCTCTCCTATTGTTTTCAAATGTTAATGTTTTTGTTTTGGGGGGGAGACTTAAACGCTCAACTCGCTTCGCTCTCTAAGCTTGCCCACAGACCAGAAATAATGGGCCGTGGAACCACTTTTTTGGCCGTATTCAGTGACGGGCAACTATAAAACAAAGCCGTACGTTTTGTATGCCTTTATTGCAACAGGTACCTATAACATGTTCAAAGTAAAGGATATCGTTGTGCAACGCACGAACTGGCACTATTTAATTACCCAGTAAATTCTTGACGCTCGAATCGGCACGAAAACGGGTAGAAACCCAAAAACGCACGAAACGGGAACGCACGAAACGGCACGATACCTTCTCTTTTGATCGTAGAAAGCGAAGTATTTACGACAATTCAAAACTTGTGATTTGGAAAAATGCATTTTATGGAGATATATATCTTGAAAAGAAATTCACAGCCTTCGCAAAGATGTAATCGGGGGAGACATTGAAAATGACGAAGCAGACTGTAACCCTTGTGTATTTGAGACAAGAGAACAGAGAAGAATGAGCGGTCCGCGCTGCCAGCCGCTTGGCTTTGAACCGCTGCGCTGGCGCTCGGAGTCTCAACGCGTCACGTGGTGTCTGGTGTGGCAAATGAAGCATTCACGCTTTTCGTGTTTTTATCCCTATATTAGGATACTAATAACATTTTCAATGTTAAAATCAAGTCTATTCCTTTAAAAACAAAGACGATATCGACTTCAACTAAAGTGGTACACACTGCATCCACTTAACAAACATGTTTTTTGATATAGGAATGATGTAAAGAACAATAAAAGCCCTGATAAATAAAACGCAAAATAAACGCATTCTAAAAAATGGCCTAAAACGCCATCTCACACGCAACTTCGAGCGTAACTAAACTTAAATTTCAGCATGTAACTCTTCATTATTTGTCCAAGAATTTAAACACATGAGACTTCTTACCGGCTCAGCGTTGGGTCTGTTTCTTTGTTTTCGTGTGACTAGAGAAGCACTGGAAAAAGGGCGTTCAGAGGGAACCGATGTTACTGGAATACTAAAAATTACTCTTGCCATCTTGGCTAGGCAAGGAAATGTTTTGTCATGTTTTCTCCACCATTTCAAAATGTCGGTTTTCTCATCTGCTCTTCATTACATGTGCGTTTTCTGACGAATGATGTGGTTCATTATTCCATACTGTTTATTAATGAACCATTATTCAATAGCTTATGGGCCTCGGTTGTGGCCAATCAAAAAATTTCTATGTAGCATATGGAGATTGCTCTGACGCGAAAAACGTCAAAATTATATTTATATGTTGGGTAATACTAACTTTTACTGAAGGAAACAACCGTCTATGAAGACCCAATTACTTCCAACACGCCTAGGTATCGGCCATCCAAGAATAACCGATGGCTATCTCATGGAAAAGACCAGTGTGGTGTCGATTTCCTCTTAACATCTGATTGGGTGCCCATCAGAAACAAACCATTGATTTGCCATGTGGTTCTTCTAAGTTCCTAAAGTGAAGCAGGGAATAGTGGAAATCAATTACCTGAATGTTGGGTAGCAATAAAAAAAAGTTAAATAAGAAATTAACACTTCTAGTTCTGATTTTGCAACTCGTTTCTAAGTACTTATCGTCAGTATTTTACAACAAAAGTTTCATTCATTGCCAAAAGCTATAAATGTGTTTTGCAAGAAATGCGTTCCTTCTTTTAGTAAAAATTAAAATATTCTCAGCGATTATTGCAATTATTAACCGACGGGTACTGCATATTATAAAGTGTTTAAATTAACCAGTACCTACACAACTATTAGGTATATGCGATTAGTGAAGTAGTACTGAAGAGGGAATAGTTGCTTGAAGTTTTACAGCGTGACATTATTTTGCGGTACACAAAGCAGCCCTTGCCAATATGCCACGGTGCGCTGACAGTTAGTATGAAAATATCTTTGTGTCGCCTCAAGTCGTGTTGCAAACCGGAAGTCGCTACCATTTCCGCTTCTACGGCGTCCGCAGCAAGCAGTGTAACGTTTAACCGAATCGATTTTTGCTAAATTGCTAGTAAAGAACAATGGCCATCGCAATCAGCTGCAGAAAGAAGCGATTTAAACTGGAAAGCCTGAATTGATCACCGAGCCCGTCATTATAATATAACTTCCGCCGCCTTAAGTTTGACCTCGCGAGATGCTCAGTTATCCGTGTTTCCTTACTATTGTCATCGTTCTTAGAGGTATCGAGAGTCAGAGCAGATTCCAAGTCACCGCACGTCCGACACACCCTCGCCCACTAACCCGCGTGGAATACGAAACATAAATGTCCGAGTAATTTTTCATTCCCGATTTTCACTTTATTATTGTTTTGTCCCGGCGGGGGCGGTAATGGCCCTCCAACATGTGGCCGCATGCAGATCGCCACCGCTGCGATATGGTGACTCAAATTGCTTTTCGCGCTGTAGCTGCGCAGTTTTTATTCACCCCAAAACCACTTTACAGCAACAACTATTCAATTTTACTTCTTCTGTTACAGAACCCAGCAACTACGTTTGTTCCACGTGCAAGGCGCGAATGCATTCCGCCTGGCGGCTTGTTCAACATGTCCAACATTCCCATGGAGTTAAAATCTACGTAGAAAGTTCGCCCGGCAGTAAAATCAGCAGTAACAACCACAGTTCAAGTAGTGCAAGTAGCACGTCGTCGGGCTGTTCATCAGGGGGAGCTCCACCGCCTCCGAATATGAGACATCACTTAATACCCCATCCCGATCTACACAACCCCTTCAGTGTCGGCGGTTTGCTTCGGTTGCCTTTACCTCCTCTCAATCACGGTCCAGTTCCTCCAGCCCCTTTATTTTCACGCCCAGAACACCATTTTCGCATGGAACAATTAGTCAACGAACAATTTCGACATCACGGCCTAAACTTGGCTGCAGCGGCGGCTGCAGTCGCTGCCAGCGGTATCCCGCCACCTCACCCAAGTTTTCCATCGCCAGCGGAAAGACCACCTCCTGTGTCTAGCGTATCTTCTTCGAGAGATAGAGGGACACCAAACCAACCACTTTCTTTGGAACCCCAGTTGGATTTTTACTCGCAGCGGTTGAGGCAACTCGCTGGTACAACCAGCCCGGGAGCGGCCCAGGCAAGCTCGCCTTCTCCTCGGAAGCACTCACCGCCGTTTACAAGTCCCTCGCCATCGCAGCTTCCTCCAAGTATAATATCAACGAACAATATCAACATCGGCATGAATAATAACAACAACAATAACAATAATAATAATAACAACAATAATAGCAGCAATAACAGCAGCCGTCCACAAAGTCTATCACCACCAGTCAAGGACGAAATACCTCAGCCACTTACTACCACTCCAAGGTCTACAGCAACACCACCTAGCAAACCTTTATCTCCCAGAAATACGAATTCTGGTGAATCTGTACACGCTTGTGATTATTGTGGGAAAAAGTTCAGGTTTCAACATAACCTAGAAGTACATCGAAAAACGCACACTGGAGAGCTACCTTATAAATGTACAGTATGCGATCATGCTTGCGCACAAAGTTCAAAACTTAAACGTCATATGAAAATTCATCGAACTCCTGAAGATAGAACTAGCAATGCTGGATCTGTAGAAACACTCGATGGCGAAGAAAGCGATGAAGATGAAGAATTAGATGAAGAGGAAGATGAGGAAGAGGAATTAGAGGAAGAAGAAGCTGAAGATTTAAGTGTTCCTAGTCAAGGGGCTCCAAAAAACTCGAGTCAGTCAGCTTCCCTAGTAGGGGAGCTGATGGATAAATTTGGACTCAGTAATATAGCTCAGTACAGCGAGGCGTATAAACAGGCGCTACAAGAATCTGGATCTGCTCTCAAGTTACAGTTGGCGAATAAGGATCGTGATAATAACAATAGCACGTTGTCAACTCAGCTTAAAATCCGAGAGGAATTTTCAAAGGGATTATTGCCCGGTCCGCCACCTCAAAATCTACCTCTTTTTCCGCCGTTCAACGACACGTACGAAGCTTCTAAGAGGATAAAATTAGAGCTCGAAAGGGGGGATTGGTGGTTACCAGGTTTACCGCGGGAAAACAAAGGAATTCCAGGACCGAGCTTATTACCAGGACCGCTACTTAAAAAAGAAAATTCACGTAGAAACGACACTTGTGAATTCTGTGGTAAAGTGTTCAAGAACTGTTCAAATCTCACGGTGCACAGGCGATCTCACACTGGCGAAAAACCCTATAAATGTGAACTATGTTCGTACGCATGCGCGCAAAGTTCGAAACTAACGCGCCACATGAAGACGCACGGAAGGATCGGAAAAGACGTATACAGATGCCGGTTCTGCGAAATGCCATTCTCAGTTCCTTCTACGTTAGAAAAACACATGCGTAAGTGTGTAGTGAACCAAGGAAAGGGCCATCTACTACCCAACATACCGATGCTTTCCGGGGACGAAGATTCTTCCGCCAGCATCGCCTCCAAGGAGGCCACATGACTCTTCCCCTGGGGCGGCATGCACTTGCCACCGCCTCCACCCAGTCTAACGTACTAGTCGCCAAGAACTTGTAGCCAATTGTGAACAGTGCGGAACATGAATTAATGCAGTGTTTCACTTTACTTTTGTAAGTTAAACTTATTAAACGGTTCGTTCTGTGTCAGGCCAATGGAACTTTGCAAACGTATCCGACCTTTACCATGACGCTCTTAAGTTTATTTTCACGAGAATTCTCTAAAAGGTTCTTTTATGTGGGCTGATGTAAATTAAAAATATCTCGATATAGATTTCTTTATTGTAAGTAATGTTCCAATGTTTGAAACTCCAAGACGAATTGGTTATTGTTTAGGTATACCCAAACTAGAAACTCGCATGATATATTTTGGGCCTCGTTTATACAGGGCGATCCGAAGTTTACCAAATGAATTTAAAGAAATTATAGATGTTAAAGTATTGGGAGTTTACCTTCGTTATAATTTTTGCTCCAACACAGCGGAAAGGACTCGAATCTTTCAAAATAAACTAGAAGTAATTCTTCAGAAAAAATATGCAATTTTAAATAATTTTTTATTTAGGAGGCAACAATTATAATGCTTGTACAGAGAGCAAAACATTTATTTTTGGGAAATATATTTATCCACTAGTTTTTTGTTTTAAAATAACGCCTCCAACATAAGTTTAAATAGCAAAGTTTCGCTATCGGTATCTCACCGGGTCATCCTGTAGAAACATTGATTTATTAACGCTGAAGCGTAAGGGATTTTAATAAATTAAAAAAATATGAACGTTTCACATAATATTTGATCGTGATAACTTCAGAGCACCATGATTAACCGTTTTAGGCGAGAATTTCCTTCTTCAGTTTGTTTACCCGAAATAGCTGGTGCTTGTTTTTCCGTCGGATGCGTTTGCGAGGTGTTTTGTTATGATGATCGTAGTTATTTAGTTGTTTTTCGCATCGATTGAACTGGCACAGAACGGTGTGCCCTAAATAATATTGTTCGATGTAACCGATACCAAAGCAATGTTTAACTTTCGTAACTATTATAGTTTATGAGTTTATTATTATTATCATTGATCCATGTAAATTTGTAATTAGTATATAGGTTGTTGTTTGAGACTGAGGAGCCTAGAAAGCTCGCCGAGTGGTAGTTCGTCTTTCCGGTTAAAATCCGGTGAGACGGGATGCCCCGCCGCCGTCTGGGTCCCACTGTACATTCCCGGATCATATCATTTCTGGCCAGTAGCCTGACTGTACATACCAGTAGCAGTATTTATTGCCGTCTTTACTACATTGTAGAGCCTCTGTATTGTACAAATAATGTCTCGGTAAGATACTTAAATTATTTCCTAATGAATGTTTAGTTTTACGTATAGATCCATGTTTTTCGAGGTTAAATTTAAATGTTGGAAGTTAAGGGGTGAACGCGTAGAACTTTCTCTTCAGGGTCAGAATTGTACGAGGGAGCATATCCAGAGATTGCGAAATTATTTCTCAATACATTTTGTAATGCAATATTAGTATTTAAACAGTGGACCAGGGTCTTTATACTTTGCCTCTGATGTGCCGGACCGTTTGTTGGTGCGTGCCCGTTTTTTCGTCAAACGCTTTTTCGTCGATTGGAACAAGATTGTATTTGTAATTATAAATGTTAAAACTATGTTATTTCGAATATTTTTTATTTATTTGAGCGATGGCTGTAGCACTACGGTGTTCGTATGGGCTGCACACGCGTGTTTCTATAACTGTGTTCCTATACTGAACTCCACATTCAGTGTGTAATAAAATAAATCTATTACCAAACAATTTGCGTTTCATTTCTTCATACAGGAACAACATATATATAGGTATTTAAATGAGCTTGTTGTCGAAAATATGTACTAAATAAGTAGGTACGCTTTCTAAGTAACTATTTCACCTTCACACATGCCGGCTGTATTATAGATTTTCTATCGGAAGTTGTATTCATCAACTTAATATTTTTAAATTAGAACTCATAATTTTAGAAATAACTGGTCCCTCTAGGTACGTATTTTGAAATAAGTTGTGGAACTTTCATCGATAGAACTGGTCTGGAAGGTCATCTCAACAGCAACTAAAACTTTTCCAAATTTTTTAATACCTACCATGCATATTCTAATTTAGCATCAGATGATCAAATTACACAACTTTACTCTCATGTAACCGACCTTTATCCCTTACCATTTTATACAAATACTAGAACAAATATTTTATACAGGGTGTTTCAGGAGGAATGGTACATACTTTAATATATTATAATATTGTTCATTTCGAACAAAAAAGTTCATAAGAACATTTGTCCTATTCTCAATGGTAACTTAGATACAGCGATTTTAATGTGGAGCGCTACAAGAATAAAGGAGCGCCAAGAAGTACTGCAAAGCACAATACGCAACTTTTTCACTAGAACAGCGAAGTGTATTGAATTTGGCGGTGGGTTTTTTGAACCATTTCTATAAAATCGATACTTTACTTTGTATAATAAATTAATGATAGTTGCCAGAATTAATAAAGTATTAAATTTGTTTATGCAGTAATTCAGCTGGCTGTGACTCAATAATTATTGAGAATTGGACACATGTTCATATGAACTTTTTTGTTCATAATTAATGATACTTTAACATACATACTAAAGTATGCACCATTCCTCCTGAAACATTAATAAAGTATTAAATTTGATTATGCAGAAATCAGCTCAATAATTATTGAGAATTGGACACATGTTCATAAGAACTTTTTTGTTCAAAATGAATGATACTATAACATACTGAAGTATGTACCATTCCTCCTGTAACACGCTGTATAGGTACATATTTTAAGTGTGGCCCATTCTTTACTGGACACCTGTATAGGTAATAGACCGTCCGTCGCAAGAATAAATCAAGCACTTTTTCTCGACATACTGACATTACTTTTTAACCCCACTGAACAAACTTAAAAACCAACCCCCGCGATCCATTTGAGGGTTAACCACAAACGCAGTCAGTCGCCGAGGTTCAAGTTCTGTGCATATTATGTGTATCACGTTTATTTATGTTCCAAAAAATTTTGTAAATTGCAATAAACTTTAGGAGTAAAAAAGAATCAATGAAAAACGTATTGTCCATTTTCATACTGAACTTGCGTTGGTTCCTTGGTTACGTGCATGGAAGGAGTTTTAACATTTTAACATCGCGTGAAATCAAGAGCGGCCTACTTGGCAAAATCTAGTAGGGACATGAATAAACCCAAGTGCCAGCTCGGCGAGGCCAGTGGCGCCAAGCTCTATGCAACCACATTTACGTACAGGCAGCTTCGATTTCTACCCTGCGACAGATGGCGCTCGATGAAAACTAGGGGGAGTTGAACAGCAAATACACACAAGATTTAGATCTCAAACACTAACGCACTAACGGTGAAATTTGGAATTTTGTTTTTTTAATTTCTGTATACCTGGGTACCTGCCTAAATTTAAACAAAGATAAAATACACTAAATTTAAATTAGCATTATGTAGTAGCTTCATTACAGGGAATGGCATTAAGTATATGATAATTTATTAGACTATAATAAATTAAGTAGATAAGTAAAAGTAAAATCGCTTTTTGAAAATAAATTGTAAAAAACTGTGAACATTTTTGGAATCCACTGATATACTTTGGAATTTCTCAAGAAATCCCAGGAATCCTGAAAGGAATCGCTAGAAACTGTGGAAAAATCTGAGTAAATCCCCAAGGTTCCCAAAAAATTTTGGAAATTCTTTCTAGATTTGGAAAAACCTTTTTAAATACCTTTACAACAGGCACAGATACAATATAGGGAGGTGACTAAATTAAAAAAGTTAGTAAAATTCCAATGCACATTTTTAACAATAGTTAATTATAATTCAAAGAATATAAAATATCAAGATGATGAAAACATAAAAAAAATATGGATGGTATTATTCCTTCATAGAAACAATTAAATCATCCTTAGGTATAATGGTATAAAAAATAGTAGGTATGTAATATATAATTAACTCAAATTCAAAAAAGCAACATAACTTTATTACAGAATAAAAAAACAACAATAAGAAAAGCTGTTTCTTTATAAAAACGAGTTTATTTTAAAAATAGTAAACAATAATCTAACCCAAATTCGAGAAACAGCTTTCAATAGATAGGTAACAAAAAAAACTATTTGAATTTTTTAAAAACTATTTAAAACCGCAGAATTTGAAGTAATAATAACCTAATATAATTTATATACTTATACCACGCAACACAGAATAATGTGCAGAAGAAGGATGAATAAAAGGTCGGAAGAAATATTAGAAGATGAATACGGGTTTAGTCGAAGTAGAGGAACATGCAAGATCATTCCACTTTACCAGTAATTATAGAAAAAACGATAGAAAAGGGAAAGAGCGCCTATATAGGATTTGTGGGTTTAGAAAAACCCTTTTTAAACACGTACAAGTATGTATGGATTGAGTAGGTACGACTTTGGGCGGTTGCGAAACTTGGACAATAGGAGAAGCGGATCGAGAAAGAATTGAAGTGTTTGAAATGTGGAGCTACAGACAAGTGATGAAGATACCGTGGACAGATAAGGTTAGCAATAGGGGGGTATTAATTAGAAAGAGTAGAGGAAAAACGAAAAGTATGAGAAACAATAAAGAATAGGAGAGATGGGATGGTAGGATGGTAGGATGGTAGGACACCTGAGTCACGACGGAATAATTCGCAACATAGTAGAGTCGGAGATAGGAATAAAAAGAGGTAGGGGTAGGCCTAGATTAGACTAGTGCTCTCATATAGTTAGGGATGTAGGATGTTCTAGTTTTAGGGAAATGCGTAGGTTAGCTCAGGATGGAAAATGATGGAGGTGCGCGTCCAACCAGTCTTCGAACTGAGAACCTTATGATGATGAAGGAAGACAATAAAGAATAGGAAAAATAGGAACCTTCCTCAATACGAAGGATTAATTCGCGACATAGGCTTATTAAAGCCGAAGATAGGAATAAAACTAATTAGGGGTAGGCTCACATTAGACTACTGCTCTCAAATAGTTGGGGATATAGCATGTTCTACATCCCCAGGAGAGAAAAGGACGGAAGTACGCGTTCAACTAGTCTTCAGACTGAAAACTGTATGAGAAAATCTTTAGAAAATATGGAAATATAATTTTTTCAAAAGGTTTATTTCAGTACGCAACTAACTTAGTCAGGCAACCAAATATACCGCCAGGTAATGTATGCAGAGAGAACAGACTACTTGCATGTTCACATCAAGGATTTTATAAAATCCTTGGTTCACATAGGAGGTAGGGGCTAGGTGCAAATATTTAGGGTCGTGGATAAAACGTATGTCTGAGCTAGCGCGGTGACTGCAGCGGCAGGACACACGTGAAATCAAAGCATAAACTTATTATTTATTTCCAGTGTGCTTGAAATTACCTGATTTTAAACTGCATTACCTTTAGTAATATACTCAAATCTCTGATAATTATAATGGAATTGCGGTTCATGGAGTATTTTACGATACTTACCTGCCATTATATGTTAGGTAGATGCTAATACTCGTAATTATCTCACCTGGTATGTTTGGTTGCCTACATTCTAATAAAAGCAACTGGGTTAGGTATTAAAAATGTCAAAGCATGTGACGATAAATAATGGAAATAGTAATAACTTTAAGTTGAGCTTTACTTATAATAAATATCAACCTAACTGTGATAATCTCATATTAATTAAAATTGCAAAAATAAGTTGTTACTTATAACTTACACTAATACAACATAGAAGCCATGTAGCTCATCAGGGCCAGTGCAAGAACAACCATATAGAATACTAGGTAAACTTTATAAACAGGGTTGCCACCACATTTCTCATTTGGTATTCCCTGGCCAAATTTGTAAAATTCCATGACTTATTCTAAATTATTTGAGGAGGCACATGAAAAATATAATGATTAATAAATGCTCTAGCATTAAAAAAACAAAATAAACATTTATTCAAGTAACAAAAGTGTTGGCGCAATATAGGACAGAGCCGAACTGTGATTCAACGGATCAGGCAACAGGACCGTATTCATTACATTATATTATATTATATTTATTAAAAATACAAATGATTAATTTTGATGCTCCATTAGTAGGCGCGACTTTTAAAACACAGAAAAATATGATTATTAAATTCCATGACTTTAAGTAGAATATTGCAAATTTCCATGACTCTACAGAATTCCCTGACGTTTCTCTGACATTTTTAAAATTTCTAAATTCCCTGACATTTCCAGGTTTTCCAGAAAAGTGGCAACCCTGATCAAATTGAATTTTCTTTTCACTTTTCCAAATAAATTCAAATGAAGATGCTTAAGAACTCTGCAAAAAATATGTTTGATGAAACTTTTACTTTAATGTCTAATGCTTTAATGATTAATATTGATATATTTTCCGGTTTGCTGCAAGTACTTGCCTGCAGCAAGTTGAAATGTAAAAGTCTGTACATGTTATAGGTTCAATTATGATCTCTCTATTTCAAATGTTTGTGACTTGTCTCTTATTTTAAACGGAAGGACTAAGACATTTTAAAATGCTTTGGAATCCTCAATAAGGCACTCAAAATTTTAAATTCATTTTAACAGAATTAAAACTGACAAACCCATTTCTGTGAAATTGGAACACTGTATAACTAAATTAAATAATTAGTGCTCCAAATATCCACAGGAATTGCAGACAACAGATAACGATTTAAAATTTTTAT
Organism: Xestobium rufovillosum; assembly: GCA_963966045.1. Lineage (NCBI taxonomy): Eukaryota > Metazoa > Arthropoda > Insecta > Coleoptera > Ptinidae > Xestobium > Xestobium rufovillosum. The sequence goes on from OZ014492.1 coordinate 36,968,355, forward strand.
TAATAACTATTGGTCGCTTTTGACATAAACATTAGAATTCTTCACTTCTTTCAATAGACTTTCTACTGTAGGTATACTTCGTGAAACAGGGATACTGATAATGCGATAGTCTTCAATTTATACATATATCCAAGAGTCCATTAGCATCATTAATATACAAAATTGCACTACTAATAGGCTCAGATTCGCTAATGACAGCGCGACGACATTGGTATCCAATAAAGAAAAATATTAGAAATGGCTTTCGATGACATGGAAGCAGTTTTGACAGAAGTTTTGTCAAAGAGTATCAGTCAGCAAGGAAAGAAATTCAACTACATTTGTTGGGGAAGCGACGAGTTAGCTGTAACGATATTGAAAGGCCGAGCTAAATATATCCATCTCTGCATTGTAAGAATGAGTGAGCTTATTCTTGGAACGCTTGTAAAAACTGAAAACGATGGCAATAATTGTCTCATTACTAGGACATAAAACACTTACTAAATCGCACTAGTCGCGGCCAAAAAAACATTTTTTTCTTGTCTATCAATTCCAATTATTTTCCCTTAAACAGCGTGTTCACTGTGTTCTGCCCGAGATCCAAAGATAGGAATACAAATAAGTAGAAGGAGGTTCAGGATAGGAAACTGAAAACTTTATGATATGGAATTTGTGAAATTAGAAACGCCGAAATTTCCAAAACGAAATTAATCAAGTTACAAGTATCAATTTGAAAATATTCGTTCCGTTAAATCCCGGAATTTCATTCGAGTACAATTTCTTGTCAAAAACACGCAGGTAATCAGTATTTTACGCAATTTATTCATATCAGCCGCACATAGAGTACAGCGCCAACTGAATAACGGGAGAAAACAGATGAACGCGTTAAGCGAAGTGGAACAAGGGGTGAAGAAATACGTATACTATACGAGAAATGGGGGTGCTACTCAATCTGAACCTGTCCTGGACAGCCATGTAAAAACACCTCGCTATTATGTCGACTACTAGATGGATTTGCAGCTCTTGTCTGATTGTTCCTGCTTTGTTTACCAATCAAGCTGCTTGCTCGCTTTTGATAGACTGTGAACGCAGGCATGTGTGGGGAACCTTAGATGAAAATTAATACTGGAACGGCATTCGACATGCTTATTGTTGTTATGTGTTATGTTGCAATGGAAATGCACCTGAAAGATTTCGAAAACTAATGCATACTGACTTGCATGCAGATGTTTCATCAATCAAAAGATACTTTGGGTTTATATCAGGTACTGAAAACCCTTACACTTTTATAAGGGTTTCATATTGGGTTTTTCGAAAACTGTTGAATAGGTCGGGGTTTTGAAAAGGTGTCAGCGATCTGAAGACGGTTTAGGTTTTTGGAGTTTACTCGTTAAGAATCGATTTTCAGTTATAGCCCGCCAGTACGGAAATTTTATGAGTAGTAAAATCAAGCGTTACATTTCGCGTTAACTAAAAGTAAGGAGTTACGTTACCTGTAACATTGAAATTATATACGTATCTATGGATACGGCTGTTTATGTCTGACTGCATAGAGCATGGAAATAGTGAAAATAGAGTGGCATAGAGTAGATATTATGACAGTTGGCGTTGTAAAGTCAGCATTTGCAGTGTTTGTTCGTTCCTAAATTTGTTGAATCTCTTGATTTAATAATATGGAAAAACCTAATATTAAATACTCCAAATATTGCTTAGTGCCGAAATGTGAATCAACGCCTATTCGAACACCCAGGAAACGTATTTATTTCATTGCCAGTGGGATCGACGTTTAGCAGATTATCACTTAATTACTGAATTTATAAACAATTTATATTTTGATGTAGTTGGACATTTTCGAACAGAAACCATCTGATAAATACACATTTGGGTATAAAACTGGCATTCGCGTGTACCCTATTATCAAGTGATTGAAGTTAAAATAATCGTTGGTAAGGAGTAAACTGGTAAACTCCAGTCGTGCGTCGGAGCTGACACACACAAGTTTTTTGGTTTTGGTTTTACAAGCATGGCCGGAAACGGTTTGGATTAATACGGGTTCCTATACAGGGTGATTCAGCTAACCCGTTGGTTAAAACTTTTGGAGTTCCCATTTGATATCTATTTTTTTCCTAAATTTGGAACAAGGAATTTTCGAGGGCGATCTTTTGATTTAAAATATTTTTGACTTTCTGGAATTTCCGATTATAGGTAGGTACCGGAAATGGTTATCAACTTCCTTATTTTAAATAGAACAACCTGTATTTGATTACATATTTGAAATCTGTGCTAAATTCTAATAGAATTTCATCCGATACAACCTGTAGCTAAAATTAATAGTTTTTGAGATATTGAATTTGGTTAGAAAAATTCCGGCATTGTATACGATTTTGAAAAAAATGTTTGTCACTTATTTAAAAGGAAAGCTGCGGTATCAATTTTTGGGTTATAGCAAGGTAGACTGTCAAGCTTTAACATTAATTGTGTACATGGTGACTAAAAATGCGCGCCAATTTCAGCTTTTCAGAATATATTTGTTTTAAATTTTTTACATGATCTGAGGGATAAATGAATATTCTTTCAATTTCTTACAAATGAAGTTTTTTTGTACATTCACACAAAATTTTTCCATTTTCTTACATTACTTCTGGATAGCAGAATCTGAAATTAAAGTTATTGTCTTGTTTTTGATTGTATCTTTCATTTAAGTGTTAAAGTTAAAGCATATTGCCCAAAATATTGTAGCATTCTGTGAAAACATTTTTATTAAAATACAGGAAGACCAAAATTTTGTGCTGAAAATTATTTGGACTGACAAGGCAAAATTTAGCAGAAGGGGAATAATAAACAAGAGAAATTCGCATTTTTGGCACAACAAAATTCATGAATGGTGCGTGAAGCTAAATTTCATGATGAATTTAGCTTCAACGTCTTATTTTTGTTTGATTATGGACAATCGCGTTTGCTTTGAAGTGCACAATGAAAATTTGACTGAGGAACACTGTCGAATTTTTCTAGCCATGAAATTTGCTGCGAACTGTTTAGGACGCTACAGTCCAGTTCCATGGCCTCCCAGATCACCCAATCTGACACCTCTTAATTTCTTTTTGTGGGGCTATAGTGTATATGCAGCCCCTATCATCACCAGAGACGAATTAATAAATTAGATAAGGACTGCCTTCGCCGAGTTAGATGTTCAGATGATCAGGAAATCGACTATTGAGAAGTGCATAAAAGAGTTTTGTTGTGCTTAGAAAATTTCGGACTTCACACAGAACATTTATTATGATGACTTTCAGGGCCGTACCCAGGGGGGGGGTTAGAGGAGTCAACCCCCCCCCCCCCCCCCCCCCCGAAATACTAAAACGAGAACGCCATAACAGCAGCTGGCTACGGAAAATTCGAAAATTTTTCGGAAATTAAAAGATTTCGAAAATTGGCGGGTGCATTATTTTTCCAATAATTTGGAAGATGAGGTGAATGGTCGGGGAATGTTCTCCTGGGCTGCTGCGCTCTCCATTAATACTTAACTAGATGAACCCGTGGGCTACGCTCCACGACTTTTACGTAGTGATGAATCGGTGTAATAATTATACTTAAAACATAGGTGCATTCCAGGTGCACCACAAAATTGTCCCATAGAATATTCTTAAATAATTAATTGCGTTTAATTTAATACGGCAAAAACCCATTCTGCGAACAGCGTTGGGCAGATCTAAGCGTCCATCGGAATGATGCCGATGCAATTTGCGATAAAGAAACACCTGATCGAGTGCACGACCTCACCCATACGATCTCCGCCAGTTGAAAAGAGACCGAGCGACCGATATCCATCCCCGAAAACGAATTTTAGGTACGGCCCTGGGATGTAGGATGTTCTACTTTTAGGGAAATGCGAAGGTTAGCTCAGGATGGGTAACCCCCCCCCCCCGAAAAAAAATTCTGGGTACGGCCCTGATGACTTTTTCACGTAGGTATACTTAATTTTCAGTTTAATAAGTCAGTTTTAATTTCCTAAGACCCTGTTCATAAGAAGTAAGTACATAATTCAAGAAAATGGAGAAATAATATGTGAAGCCCAGAAAAGGTTGGAAAGTAAGACAATTGTAAGATATAGGTATAAGGGAATACTGATACAGATTGAAACAGTATTATTTTCTTTATTAGATAATGTGAAAAAATATAGGGTGTCCCATTTAAAAAAATGACTTTTGAACAACGAAAATTGATTCGAATTGGACGTATTTTTTAGACACTTTAAACATTAAACAATGGATAATCTGATAGCCTATCTTGCTATTGCCCAAAAATTGATACCATAACTTTCCTTTTAAATCAACGGCAAACATTTTTACACGATCGTACAAAACCGGAATTGTTATTGATTTTAGCTACAGGTTGTACCGGATGAAATGGTACTAGAATTTAACGTAGATTTAAAATATGTAATGAAATACACGATATTCAAACTAACATCCTCGAAAACCCCTAATTCCAAATTTTGCAAATGGGAATTCCACAACTAAATATATAGGGTTATGAAACGGTTTCAGTTGAAGGATATGTATGTAAAATTTGTACAAATAAACCAGTAAATAAATTGGGTACACCTGAATTTAAATTTTTTAATAGATTTAAAACGTAAACTAACTTTGAGATGACAATATAGCAGCTCGGTAAAAATAAAGTAGGAAATTGATACATTTTTACGAAACTTTTACTTTTTTATTTTTTATTAAACATTCATTTGCTTTCGTCCTGCTGCTGTTCCATAATGTTATTTATTTGCATTCTTTCATAGCCTCTAAATGATGAAAATAAAAAAAAAGTAAAAAAGTACTATTAGAATCAAAATCGGAAAAAACCGCTATACTTAATGGCCAATTTTGGTTTTGGTTTCACTATCAGGAAACGGTTTGGGTTTGAATTTAATATTCATATATTTAAATGGGTTCCAGTTATTGTTTTGGTTTTTTAACACCAAAATGAAACGGTATTAGTTTGGGTTTCGGTTAATTCTGTATTGGTTTCAGTCACTGGGTTTATACCTACATGCCTGATTTAAAGGTTGAAAAATCTTTTAAAATAAAATTCTTCCCGAGTTCTTAATTTATAGGCAAACTGCTTGCACTTAACATAATATAGTAGGTATGTTATGTTTTTTGGAAAGAACTTTTTTTATTCTTAAGTTAATTTTTGTTTATTGTTTATGGAAATTATTTTAAAAATTGCTCTAAGTTTGAAAGCAAGGAAAAATGTTTGACATTGAAAACAACTGCAGCATAAAAATGATAAAATTTTCCTTCAAAAAACTTAAAGTCAAGTTTTGCATTTTGGTCATGTAATTTCTTAATATATCCTTTATAATATTTTAAATTTTCTAATGCGCAGCGTTTTTAATTCTAATAGGTACCTAGATTTTGCTTATTTCAAGAATAAAGTTTACTCCATCCGATCGGATAGTACTTAGATATATTCATCAAGTTGAGCATAAAGAAAACTGTAGGTGCAATAGAAAATAAAATAAAACTATAAATACATCTGAAATCAAAATAGAATTTTCAGTTTATTGCTTCATTGTGAGTATGGGTACACAGAACTTAAATAATTATTTGAGAAAATCTATAAGCGGCATTCATTTGTTTCGTGTTAATGGCTGTCTGAGGCTGGGTCACATTCTAAGTAGCGTTAAAATCTGATCTAGCGCCTCCTTGATGGATTAATCCTGCCCTAATGAGTGTAAGAGCGATAAGTCTTGCATGTGAATGCTCTAAAGTCAGCAGCAATCGCTAATTAGATGAATAGTTCACAGTGCCTAGCCTACTTGACTGGCATATCGTGCGGTTTGTATACCCACTCGCACTTATTACGGATAAACCTGCTCAAGACTGCTGGGAAATGAAGATTAATGAGAGAAATAAGTTAAAATTTTGCAATACAACTATAGGTGGATTCCATTGTTCCATTCAGCGGCGTGCACCTGCGTTTTCCAGCTTTTCAGTCTATTCAACGTAAACCTATTACTTGTCCTTATTGAATTAGGTACCTCACATAATGTAGTATATTCTCTAAATTTCATTTGCATTAATCAGTTTTCACTATTTACAAAAATAACCATGGATAGTCAATGAAAGACATTTATCGACCGATGCAGGAACGCTACTTTGGATTAGCGTTGGACAGGGGTCAGGCACCCAATTTATATCCCTCTCCTAGTAAAAGGGGTGGGACTGGTTTCAATTCCCCTCTGCTATTGGCCCACTGGTCATCGGTCACTAGTTAGTGATCTTGACAAGAATAATCTATCGTGTAGTCAAGAGTTATTGCAACAAAATATAAACCAAATAAAAAATAAAAATAGAAATAGAAATTAGTGGTTGGAGAAAAGTTTATTTTTGATTCTCTATGTAAATTATTTTCTCTTAGGTATGTTAATTGTCCTATTTTTTCTATACAGGATCTAAAATTATTTTTAAAATGTTTTTTCCTAAATGGCATAATAAAGAGATAATCAGGTAACAGTAATAGATAACAGATAATAAAACAACAAAATATAAAGACAATATATTTTATATTTATGTTACACAAAAAAATGAGAGTCTTCACTTTTCAAAAGCCGACCCCGCCAACCAAAAATCTTTAGAAAAATAAATAATTTGTTGCCATCTCTTCTTATGCTCCCAGAAATTAGATATGCCATGCAAAATACAAAGTACAATCAGGATCAGGTTGCAATCGATTAAGTCGGCGGTTTTATGTCATTCTCTGACGCAGACATTTACGTAACTCTCAATTAATAGTAAGAATTCTGCAAATTCCGTGATGTTTGACAATGTTATACTGGCTTACAGCAGGTTGCAGTCGTTACCTGGGTGACGTCACAAAGGAACTGTTGCCGGGATACCAATCCCTCATCCTTTGCATCTACATATCAAACCAATCGTACAGTAAAGTCGCCCGTAACTTACAATTAATTTTTAGTCTTTGCATTTTCAAAGTAGAAGCGACCATCTGTACCTTAAACGTCGCATCGGGGGACGGAATATTAAAATACAGAAAATATACACATTCTTGTTACACGCTTATTAAATTATTGGAATTTTTGTAGCATGTTTGAAAAATACATTTTTATATGCTTCTTGCGTTCATGCGAAAATATCGAGTGACGTCATTCTTCCTTTGCCGTATGCTCCACATTCGTGATGTCTAGTTAAGAAATTCCTCTTAAATTTACATAGAATAAAATCCGAAATAAATAGGTAATAATATAGTAGATTCAGTTTCCAATATTTCCTTTGTCGGCCTTCCTATTTCTTAACTACCTACTATTATTTTTATATACTGGATAATAAGAAGTTTGCAGACTTCAGTTTTTCCCTAAAATACATAGGTACCTAATACAGACGCAACAAGCCTGCGACCATTTTGCTTATTATGCACCTATACCCACATTTAAAATGTTAACCAAGCTTTATGTACATACATAAAAATGTAGACTTCTTCATATAGCATTAAGATCTAATGCACTTTGAGAACAATGATTCTTTCTAAGGCTGACCGCACACGGTCGATTATGTTTGCGCAAACACGTATTCGCAAGCGGGTTTTTGAATGAAAAATCGTTCTGATCACATACCTTACATCTTACCAGAAAATTTTGGCTGCTGTATCTTAAATGATTTAAAAGTCATTGTAGAAAAACCTTCTGCGACTCTTTTCAATAGATAGGGAATTGAGTGTATGGTCATACGAACTCTTCTTCATATTTTTAATCAAGGAATTAGTCTTTGAATTTCCGTTAACGAATTGCTGGACATCTCGTATATCGCTCCGGCACCTCCACCATTTTAGACATATAGAACCTATTTTGATCGGTTGCTGCAGAAAGATTAGTGATGTAACGTATGTCAAAAAGTGTTGTATTTGCACGTTAATACAAAGTTTCATGTTGCCTTGGTTAATTGGAAGACCTCTCAGTAAGTTCGCGCTTATTTCATCAGATTCTGTTTTATCACTGGATTTAACAGTTCCAGATTTTTTCTTTCGCTTGTAGTAGACATCTTATGGATGCTGTATTTGTACAACAGTAGTTTTGTAACAAATTTTTCCAAGATATATTTTCAGTCTCATTGAAAATTAGTTCAAATACATTGTTTGTGCCTTTATCAACATTAGTTCAATTCTGTTGACAGAGCTGAATTTTCAAGTAAACTAGCATGAACTTATTTTTTCGTAGAATACTTAGTTTAATGTTTGTAGTGTACAACATTCGATGTACAACATTGCGGCCTCAAAGGTAGTGTAAATTTGGTAAATAAATTTTTTTAGTGTTTAGATAAAATACGTAATTAAGTAACAAGAAATTAATTCATTTTGGATCTTTTGTTTATTTTCTACTACTGATTCCATTCATGTCAAGCATTTGACTGAATGCGATAAGGACATCAATTCGTTTTGCATCACAACTTAAAACGGTACGAGCAAAACTGTGGATAAGCTGGAGGGTCTGTGGTGACCTTAATTGCCTTAATTTTTCAAATGCTTTTAATCAACAAATTTCATAGTTTCATAGTTTTTCTGTAAAATGTCTTTGTTACTAAATGTCACTCAATTTGAGGCACACCCAGACAGAACAAAAATATGGTGAGTACTAGATACTATACACGGTGATCTATAATGAGTGAAATAAACTTCGAGAGTAGATATAATACTTAAAAATAATGCGAAAAGTCCTATCCAACGTATGTCCGAAAATATCGACTAAGCGAGATACAGGTTGTTGAAATTTCTTTAAAAAATGTGTTATTTTTTAATATCTGGAAAACTGCCAAACCTATTCATTTGAAATTTGGAGTATACTAATTTATTAAAGTTTTATATCAACTTCTAAATTTTGAATTTCTTACTTTCACCATTGGCGTCACTACAAAGTGGAGAGGTCACATTTATAGAAAATGTTACGCTAACTGCTTACACAGATATGTTGCCAAATATTTGAATCTTTGTTTTATTTACAAGAAAAAATCTCTCTTTGATTATTTCCGTACGAAGCATAGTTTCAGAGAGAAATAATTTTGTGTGACATGGTGCGTAGTTCGCGTTTTCAAAAACGAAATTAGCAGCCATCTTTGTAACAGCAAAGAATAGAACAAAACAGTTGAAAATAGTAAGTGACGACAGAAGCAGATATATTTTTTGAGAAATTTCAAGACCCTGTATTTCATTTAGTTGCCATTTTTGGACATATGTATGTTCATTAGGGATTTTCTCAATATTTTTAAGTTTTCTATCAACCCTCGAATTTTGTTACACTCGTTATAGATCACCCTGTATACAGGGTGTAACAAGAATTCTGGACTGGCTATACATAGGCGGTTTCTATGACTAAAAATAAAAAAGAAGTTTACATAAACTTATGTTCTGAAATCATTCGGGTACAAGTCACGTCGCACGAATGGTAGGTAAATGTTAGTTAAAATTACAGTAGATGTTCGGAGAGGTACGACAACTTGCTGATCACCAATGTTCAAATTGAAAAAGAGCGCTCGATAGTTACGTAAGAAATTCTTCAAAGTTTTTATTAAAACTGTGTAAACAAAACCAACAGGTTAATGTTCAGAATAACTTAACAGTTTTGAAGGCTCTGCTTCTATCTTTTATCTACCAAAATGGCAGGACCAAAAAAATATAAGCTCATAATAATAGGTATAGAACGATTAAATTAATAATTATAAATTTCAAACTACCTACTTTTTCGTTAAATACCTATGTTTTTAAAGCAATTTCAGTTCATGTTAATTGCTTATTAAAATTTTTCAAACTTAAATTTTATTCATATGCAGTTGCTGTATCTCAAAAACTTGCTATCGGTGAATTGCCTGCCCACACATCGGAATTCATACCAACTATACAAAGGATCATAAAAAACAACTTCTGTAAAGAGATTAATTATTTCAAAGGGATGCTGAGGTCAAAGTTTAATAGCAGGCTCGTGCCACACAGTCCACACCTTTATTTAGAAAAAACTTGTTATGATCTCATTTTACAAGGGTCAAAGTTTAAATTCAAGCGTATAGGGATGCTCTGGACCATAACAATGTTACCAAACCAGATTTAAATTGCTTACAATACCTGTGAATTTCAGTGGATAAAAGATACCTACTTGTCCTGAAATTCAGTATGCAGTGTGCACTATGTAGGTACTAAAAAGTTTTCTCAATAAACTCATATTATTTTAATGGGCTCAATTTTAAAATTATTTTGTCTTATGCGGGGTCAAAAAATTAAATTTTCTTGCTTAGCAGTGTAAAATTAGTTTTGGTAGGTGGACATAATCGCCTTCTTCCATAGGGTATTTACTAATAAATTAGGAAATTTAAGTTATGATCACTTATAAAATTTCTGCATTTTATAGCAGTACTTGTACAGGGTGCAGAGAAACTTTCGAAATTGTTTTTCATTTCCAAGCTGTGGACGAAAATTGAGTTTTTTGACATTTCGAGGAATGCTTGTATCTCGCTTATTGTAAGAGATGGTGGGATGCAATGTAGACATTCTTAATGCACTTTTTTGAGTAAAATTCAGTGGCGTAGTCAGATTTTTAATATCATGAAGGGTTTATGAACTGCCTGCCAAACTTGTGTAATTTTAAATGGAGGCCATATTTGATTTTCACACAGTTGAATGGAGGATTTTTTTCTGATTTCAGAAATATATAGTTTGATATATCTAACTTCAATATTAACGCAGCTATATCGAATTTTCTGTTTCATTATTTATGCGGATAATTACTATGTCTGTCGAAAACATAAGGTGGCTATGATGAAACAAACTAACACAGCATTTGACTTTCATGTATGATTTTACATTTCAACAATTATTGTTAGTGCTATTGTTGTGGATCATTAACACAAAATTGAATTTTCTAATTTGGAGAAATATAATATGATGAGTGTTATATTCTAAGCAATAAACATGCCGCTGCTGCTGATTTATATTTTGCATGCTATTCCGAGCGTCATCAACCTCATCCGTTCATATTCAGAATACTCTGCTGCTTGAAGGTCCAAAATTAGTGAAAATGTTCTCAAATCTTCTTAATATTTGTGGATGAGATAGGCGACGCTCAAGATACCATTCAAAATATAAATCGTCAGCTGAATTGGCATGTTTATTGCTTAGAAGATAATGATATTATCATTCTGTATGTCTATTTGTGATAAAAATTTGATATTTAGGTATTCATTCATTCATAATTTAATTCAAATGTTAAAAATAAATATTTATACCAATTCAAAAAATAGTGACGATATGGATAATTATTATATCTGTCGAAAACATAAGATGGCTATGACTGTGAAACAAGCCTAGTAATACATAATAAATATGTTTTATGTTTAAAATAGAAAATTCGTCATAACTCCGTAATTATTGAAGTCAGATATGTCAAACTATATACTGTTGAAAACAGAAAAAAATCCTCTATTTAACGAAATGAAAATCAAATATGGCCGCCATTTGAAATTACAAAGCTTGGGCCGCAGTTCCGAAACCCTTCAAAATATAAAAATGTTGACTACGCCACTGTAATTTACTCAAAAAAGTGCATTAAGAATGTCTACATTGCATCCCTCCATCTCTTACAATAAGCGAGATACAAGCATTCCTCTAAATGTCAAAAAACTCAATTTTCGTCCATAGCTCGGAAATGAAAAATAATTTCGAAAGTTTCTCTGCGTCATCGACTTGAACGTAAAAAAAGAGATCGCGAGTGCTTTATCAGTTTTTTTCTATCACTAATATTTACCAAGATACACCATACTTGCACCCAATTTGGGTCACCCTGTACAAGATGTTAGTGAAACTCGTGATCATTCCCAACTTTAGTAAATTTAAGCAAAAAATTATATCTGGAAATTTCGGTCACTTACCTCAAAATTCATTAACATATAAAAGTGTAAAAGTAAACGAACACAATAAGGTATACACTGAAATAAAATGTGGCTTTACGCAAGTACCTAGAAATTTATTACATTTTAAAGAACATTAGCACCATCATTCAACTGCGCTTACATCTACTAAACAAACTGGAAGTTGAGCTTATGTGATGTCCAAGCTTGATGGTATTATGTCGACAAATTACCATAGCTTGCGCCTTACCGGTTACACCAGTATGCACCGGGTGGTCACTATGTTCACCTGGGAGCAAAGGTCATGAGGTTACTGAAATACAAGGGAGTGAGCACGCCGCAAAACCCTAATAGTAGCAAACTGTCAACACATTACTGATATTAATCATAAAATGCTTGTACACTGTCAAAAATCGAGGAAAAACAAACAAAAATTGAAGAATTCGTTAATTTCTCCTGCAAAATTTTAAGTTTTTAATGAAATCTGGATTGGCGATGGAGACAATGGAAGGAAATGTGCATAACGACCTTTCTGCAGGGTCTGTTTCGTCCCTTCGAAGGATCGGCTACCTGAAAAGGGACAAAATGAATTGATTATATACAGTTATCAAAAACCGTTACCTGCAATTTGCGGCGACCAACGTTTTTAGCTGACCTGTCCTTACCCTCTTTACTTGCATATTTTTGTATTACTTACAACACTTACAGGCGAACACCATGTGTTAACTGACGGTTCAGTAATTTACTGCTTTTACTGCGTTTTTTGAGAGTGTGGAAGTATATGCTACGAAAATGTACAAGTAATGGACATAGTTGACAGTTCCTTGCTTAAAATAAGATTTACGCTGCGAACTCACGCCATATTTAAATAGTTTCTTATCAGCAAAGTAACTTAAGTAACTGCTTATTTGTTTGCTAACCAATACCTAATAATCATTGTTTGCTTGTCCATTACTAGAACACGACATTTTCCATGTCCATGACTAACAATACGATTAAAATTTAATAATTAAATTGAAAAATAGTTATTTCCATTACAGGTGTCCTTATCGCCAGCACCAATCGCGAAATATTCACAATCGTTGGTAGATTATGTTGTTTTAAAATCCCAAGCGAATCCAATACACAATTTAGCAGCCTCCAGCGTCATTATTTCTTCGCTAAAATAAACCCTGAAAGCAATTCCAAGTGCCAGAGTCAACTATACATACACGAACACGAAAGTTGAGTCTGTGTTTGTCATCGACGTCGCGGGGGCAGCGAGACAAGGGGAAACTCTCTGGAACTCGGAGCAACTTAGCCTGTCCAAGTGTCATTACGAACAGCGGCCATTGCTTGGACCCCCTCCTCCGCACAACAAGGGTGAAACAAAAGACGGCATAATCCGTTAGGGTGTTGACCAATGGCGTACGGTTAGTTTCAGTTGAGCTCTTGGATTCTGAACCCTGAAGTCTGCTCCGGTTTCAATCTGAGGTAATAAGGTTGCTAGACATAGGATCATTATTAATAACTCATATTGCAATATAATTTTAAATGATGTTATAACGTTACCAGGTGAAGTTCAAGACAGTTAGGTAGTTAGGTATGTACGTTTTAGGTATTATAGACACAGTCTTAGAGATTGTATTTTTTATGAGCAAGTGCTGGAGTAAGTACTGATGAAGAAGTTGCAAAAAAATTAAGTTAGTAAATCAAGTTCTGAAGATTGGCGATCAGTTTCCGAAACTGTTTTCCCGATTTTGGGTTACAGACGTCTTTCATGTTCCCAGAGTCCATGAGGAAATAAATTTTAACTTTTCGTTTGCCATCGGGTAAAATTCGTGCTCCAAAGTTTAATATGGTGATCCAGATTTAGTAACTAACACTCTCAAGAAGAGATGACCCAAACATACTTTTCCTCAAATCTCAAATATTTTAAACGTTCATGTTATCCTATCCTAGAAATGCTGAAGCACATTGTCCACAAATAATACCATCATTCAGATCCCCGACGAAGTGGAAAGTGGCGTGTAACACATTTTAAGTCTATAAAACGTATTCCTTTTCTATACGGTCAGCAAATCTGCCATATGGAAGGAACGCCCTAGAAATGGAAATTTAGAGCTACCTAATGAAGTAAAAACTATTTAGTCTATTCTCTATTCCACAGCGGAATTGTTTGCAAGTATGGTAATATGCATGGAAAACACCCTATACTAGTACCAATTTTTGCCAAAAGAAAACATTAATGGAAGATATACACATACGTGAGCAATTCAAATATTATTATCCCTGACATAGAAGGCGTTGACTTAAATATTTGTCACTAATGTCACTTAACAGTCAATTATGTGTCATAACCCGCATCTGCACTTTCGTATCAGATGGTGAGTAACTGGTCAAGGGATTTTAAACTTGGCAGAGAGACCTGTGAACAAGATCCAGGTGCTAGACCTCCGAAAACTGTTGTTTCCGAAGAAAACATTGATTTGGTCCATGGCATGGTCCTGCAAGATAGACCAATCACTGTGAAAATCATAGTTCAGACTTGTAGATTTTCAATAGACAGCGTTGAAACCATTTTACACACTATGAATTAGGTCACAAAATGTTGGCTGCACTATGGGTACCGAAAGCGTTCACGGCAGAACAAAAGCGCATTCGACAGGTCGCTTCAAAGATGAACTTGGCTATCATAAACAGAGATCCTGAAAGCTTCCTGGTAGGATTTGTTACTGTGGATGAAACCTGGGTTCACCAAAATGGTCCTGAGTCAAAACGGCAGAGCATGGAATGAAGCCACAAAGGTTCATCAACCCCTCGAAGGTTTCGTGTAACGACATCTGCGGGGAAGATCATGGTCACAGTTTTCTGGGATGCCGAAGGAGTCATCCACTTACCCTTGTAGACTTTTAACCACGTGATTACACTATAACTGGGCAATATGAACCTGATTTAATGGCAAAATTGTGTGATTCCATCAATGAAAAAAGAGAGGAAATCTCACACGTGGTATGTTGGTTCATCAAGACAACGCTCCTGTGCACATCAAGGGCTGTATTTCGATGGCCGCAATTCATAATGCACCCTTTTAAATTCTCGAACAGATTTAGTCCTTAGTTACTACCATTTTTCTGCGGATGTTAAAACTATATTGAAAAATAAAATAAAAATCCACCCTTCCAAGTCGTTTGCTTCTATGTCAGGGACGATAATATTTGAATCATCCACGTATATATGTATTTAGTCTACCTATTGTACAATAATTATTGTACTGTATATACAAGCGGATGCAAGAACTTACCGAGTAGGTGCTTCGAGATGCCTGAAATGGTTAAATTCCTCATCAGTGTGGTCGGTGAAGCTTTTTGAGGAAGTCCTGTATGAGCTGGATGACATCGTTGTGAAGGTGTGTTTATTAACAATCGTTAAGTTGTTTGTTTAAGCCTCTACTGGACTGCGGACTAATAATAATAATGATAATGATAATACAAATAATAGCATTAATAATAATAATAATAATCCGAATTTAAAAAATGCATACTCTAACTACAGAAAATAAGGGCAGTACTTTAAGAATTTGAACAATTCAATTACGTATAGTGAGTGACATTCCCTATTAAAATAACTTTAATTAATATACAAGTCAAGGAATATTGCGCTTACTTATCAAATTGTATGATACAAAAACTTCTGAAGCAAATAACATCTATAAAGATCATTTTTGAATACTGCAGGCGTTTGCCGCTTTGGTGGGATAAGATGTCGCAGTTGAAATGCTGTCCGCAGATGTAAATTAGTGCTCAAGCCGGCCGAATTAATTGCAATCGGAGATCAAGCTAGCCGTGGGTTGACGGTGGTATAGCGGCACCTCCTCCTTCACATAGACCCGTGCTTTAGCATAACTTAACATGCTACACTTCCTACACTCATGTTGCATAACACCTCTTTCACGGACCTGCATTTGTGAAATATTTACACAGATAATTTTCCATTCCTAAGGGATGCACTTATCCCGGAATCTAGGTACTGCGTTATTTAAATTGGCTCGTCGATTTCGATTATCACCAAGCCATAATTAGGCATAATCAGTTTAAATAACAGAAATTTTGTTATAATTAATTTTCTATAAAATTAGGTATTTGATAACGGGGAAGAATGAAAATTAAAATCTGACAAAATGCTTTATATTGTCTTTCGACAATGCGCTTGATGGTACATCAACATTTCTGAAATGATGTTAAACATTCTTTAAAAATGTTTTCCTCGGGGTCTACAAAACAATCTTTTCTGCAAACTGCTTATTCTCACTCAATTTGAAGAAGAAATTATCCGGGGTCAAATTAAGAGAATGAAACATCAGATCGTAATCCAGCTCATAATTTTGAATGATGATGGACGCAGGAGTTTGATAGCCCAAGTGAAAAAGAACTTACTTCTTGGTCAAGCGACATCATTTCTTTCGATATTCGGCATCGAACACCCCTGCAACAAAGCCAACGTAGTATTCACCATTTATTGCCCTTCCCTTTTTTAAAAAAAATTGTTCCGCGGTGCATCCCGTAAAGTGCTGATCATGACTCTAGCGGCTAAAGATATCACTTTGGTCTTCTTCGGATATGGTTCGCCTCGTTCTATCCACTATTTTGACACCTCTTTGACCCCGTTGTGTAGTGGTGAATCCACGTTTCGTCGGCATGAATAAAAAGATGCCACTTTTATGATGAGAAAATTCGTGGAGAAGTGCACCAAATGGGGCGTAAGTATCACGGTTAGAACATAAACGGGAGTTGAAGAGACAATAGTCCACAGAATAGAAAATGGCTACTGATGTAATACGGTCACATAAGAAGAATGGGGAAAGGAAAGATTGCCAGGGAGAAGAAGATGAGGTAGGCCAAGAGGAATCTAGTTACCAAATATACGGGAAGCGATGAAGGCCAGAGGATTAGAAGATGATGAGTGTCATAAGATGCGAGATGCGGCAATAGATGTATGTGACCCTCGTTATATACCTAATATACAGTGACCGGCAAAAAGCCCTCACCATAAGGGAAAATTTTTTATCACGCATGTCCTTAAACGAAAATACCACCCATCGTACTGGGTAAAACTTTTGTAATATACGACGGCGGGGTGAAAATTTCAAATCGCCCCAAAAGAGTAAAGTACCCTTATTTCTCATTTTAAAAAATAATTATATTAGGAAAAGTTGTTTCTATCTAAAAGTTACTTACGAAATGCCAATTCCTTTTAACAAGTTTAACGAAATTATCCATTGCCTAAGCACGTTTTCTGTGGGCTTCTTTACAGAAAAAACTTATGTGTAGCTTAAATTAAGTTACTTCCGCAAATGATAGAGCCTGTCCAAAAATAAAGTCAAATATAAGATTTTTTGGTGCACACCTTATTTTATTTTATGGGATACTGTAAAAACTGAATACAGTTGTAGCCCTGGTATACACAATACCCTTATCTATCCTCTAAAGTACAAATTTTTCAAGTTATCTTTACAAGAAAATAGAGTTAGGTTTAATTTATGGTGAAAATTATCTAAACTCATCACCGTGAAACAACGAATATTTTTAATCAGACATGCTATTAAAAAAAAAACTTGTGTGTGTCAGCTCCGACGCAGGACGGGAGTTTACTCCTTACGAACGATTATTTTAACTTCAATCACTTGATATTAAGGTACACGCGAATGTCAGTTTTATATCCAAATGTATATTTATCAGATGGTTTATGTTCGAAAATGTCCAACTACATCAAAATATAAATTGTTTATAAATTCAGTAATTAAGTGACAATCTGCTAAACGTCGATCCCACTGGCAATTAAATAAATACTTTTCCTGGTGTTCGAATAGGCGTTAATTCACATTTCGGCACTAAGCAATATTTGGAGTATTTAATATTTGGTTTTTCCATATTAAATTAAAAGATTCAACAAATTTAGGAAAGAACAAACACTGCAAATGCTGACTTTACAACGCCAACTGTCATAATATCTACTCTATGCCACTCTATTTTCACTATTTCCATGCTCTATGCAGTCAGACATAAACAACGGTATCCATAGATACGTACATAATTTCATTGTGTCAGGTAACGTACCTAACGCTTGATTTTACTCCTCATAATTTTTTTCCGTACCGCGGGCTATAACTGAAAATCGATTCTTAAGGAGTAACTAATCTCCAAAAATCGTTTGGTGTGGGATACTACGTACATTTTTTTCCGGGAAAATTTAAATGCCGCCCGTTATTCAGACTTAATAAACGATCTCCCTTTAAATTTCCGACAAAATTTAGATTTCCAACAGGACGGTGCACCAATTCACAGTACCCTTGAAGTAAGGCAGTGGTTGAATGATCACTTCCCTAATTGGTGGATAGGCCGATTTTCTGAAAATCTTTGGCCTCCAAGATCGTCAGACGTAGACATTACACCGATATTTTTTTTCTTCTGGGGCTACCTACAAACAAAAGTTTTTAAACATCGGCCGTTCATAAATTTGGATCATTTAGAAGATGTTATCACGGATTGCGTTCGGTAAATCCATCTGCCCATCTGACAAACGTAACAAGGGAACCTAACGCTAGAATAATAAGTTGCATAGAAAATGATGGAGGGACCGTGGAACGATAAGAATGGTGTTGATAAATTATTGCGTATAAGTATTGTAGGTTTGTAGGTTCCAGGTATTTTGGAAAATTGTACATTGTGGAGGTATAATGTAGGTATACCAGGGTTACAATCGTATCTAGTTTCTCACTATCTCAGAAAATAAAGCAATAAAAATTATTTTTGATTTTGTTTTTGTAAAGGCCTTATCATTTTCTTACATGATGAATGTAATGAAGCAATGAATATGTGGTACGTGGTATGGTTATTCAATAATTTCGCTCGACTTGTTAGACCCGATAGAACGATAAAACAGTTTTTCTGTATTAAAAAATGAAACTTGATATTCTGATTAGAAATAAATTTCCGTATAAATATTTTTTCTAAAATGGGAAACGCAGGTACTTTACTCTTGCAACAATTTGAAACTTTCGCCGCTCCCTCGTATACTACAAAAGTTTTAAAGAGTACGATGGATGATATTTTGATTTAAGGGCATGCAGGACCTTTTCACATTAAAACAAATTTATCAAATTTAAGGATAAAAATGTTTCCTATATGGTGCGGACTTGCCACTTTATACAGGGTGATTCAGAACGGGCGTGCCAAATTAAAATGGGTGCTAGAGGAACTCCAAATAAGACGAAAAGTTTATATGAACATATGTTCTAAAGTGACTACTAACAAAGATACAGGGTGTAAAAGTTTTAATATTTTTTTATTATCTTAGTAACTAGGAAAGTTATTTAGTTGAAATTTAAGGTGTCGTTTTCATTTGCCAAGTTCTAATTTTCCCAAAAAATTTGCTCTGCTAGCCCCATCAGTAGCGTTGCTACGGGGTAGGCCGTTTATTTATTTCCCCAATCCAATGTTACGCCACTGGCGAATGCAGGCGATATTAATGTATTTGAAATCTACGTTCAATTTGGGAAGAAATTGGTATCTTCAAAATTTTTCGTAAAATGCTTAGTTTTTGAATGAAATAGCTTTTTGTGAAATCGTGCACATGCACTGAAATTTTCCATAATGCAATAATGGCTTCACCGATATGCAAGGAAAGTGAAAATTGAAAAAAATAGTTTATTAAGAATAACATTAACAAAACTAACAAGAAGAACGAGAAAATACATGAATTATTACATTACGATATTAAAAAAATTATTAAAACTTTTACACCCTATATCTTCGTTAGTAGTCATTTTAGAACATATGTTCGTATAAACTTTTCGTCTTATTTGGAGTTCCTCTAGCACCCATTTCAATTTGGCACGCCCGTTCTGAATCACCCTGTATACGATATGAGCTTCAAAACCTGTAGGAAAATACTAGGAACTTTAAAAACCAAACAGAGAATAAAATTAATGCTCTTTTATATTGAATAAGTACAAAAATAAGTACTTATTTTGAAATAACAATCTGTGGACTGAACAAAATGTAAATAAACCAAGCAAAAAGCAAACTGAAATGTTTTTCTTTGAATTCGTTCCACTCCTTATAATACTACAGTATTACATGATAAACCACGTACTTATGAAACAGAAAGAATGGATTTCAGAATAGGTACATATCATTTTTGCATCTCTGATAGAGGATTAACTTACGTAGAAGAAAGCAATCGATAATAAATTTTAACCTCTTGAAAGTTAACATTTATACTGAGAACTTTATAAGTGAGTTACTAAATTGAATGTCGCGAGCAAATGCCGTTACTTACTTGTGGTCAGTGCAATCAGGAGTGACTTTCCTAATGACTTGCCCGTTTCCGAGGGTCTGCCATCTCAGCCACCAGAGTACGTGGTCCTCAACTAAAGTGGAAAGTAAAGGGTTACTGCTAGGCTGCTATGGCTTCCAGTCAATAGTTCGATTCACAATTTCAAACGTGCGAAATTTTAAACAAATTGTGTCTTGCTGATCAGACAAAACATTTTGTTAACAGAACGCTTTTAACAATGCGCTCAAGGAGTTTAAACTCGAATCCTAATTGGGTCGGTTAACATCAGCCTACAAAGTAATCGAAAATTCTTTGTAGGCTAAGGCTAAGGTAAATTCAAATTTATAATTGCGGAGTAATCCTGCCGCGAGGATACTAGGTATTGTTCTTCAACTTAATGAAACAATGTATTTATTATACCTAGTCCAAAAGCAAAATACCACATACCCTGCTCGCATAGAATATTACGAAGTTCTCCAGGCAAATAGAGACAGAAGAATTTCTATTCATGTTGAACAAAGTTAGATACAATGCTGAATCTGAATCGTTAATCAAAACCCGGAATTTACCCGCAGGCTTACTTCAGAGCCTGTGTCCGCACCGCTGGTCCAGTATGGCTGCCAACCCTTCTGAAACAAGTAGTCGCCCTCACCACCGGACTAAAGCCTCCGGACCCCGGACCCATAATTTATTATTCACAACTTTCCGTAATGGAATTCTATTATATCGCAGAACTGCGATCAAATTTGCTCTCTCTAACTAACGCTCTCGTGGTGTGCGATGGAAATTTTGCTACACAGTTTAAATACCTACTTCAAAACGTGCTTTTAGACGATTTTGCAAATTTCTTGACCTTAATACGAATAGAAATAAAAATACAAACATTCAGACGATAAGACAATAAAATAAATATTTCCAGCATTATTTGCCGATTTTCTTTCAGTTGACAGACAACAGCGACATTCTTTTCAATTTGTGGTCGACTGTACTTTCGTCAACCATTTTCAACCACTTTTACAGCAAATATGAGTCACGCTGTTTGTCAGCAAGCCGCAGTTGTTTATTATGGTGTTGGCCTTGTTGTCTGTTTATGAGACCCGAAAATTCGAATTCTGGTACAATATTCTAGTTCCCGAATGTTCTATCAAGTGTATTTATTGGGAGCAAGAGGCCGGGACGACAGTATGAAGTTTTGGTTTTAATATTAGAAGAATGCGATAATTTATAGACTCCGACAGCGATAGTTCCGTGCATGGGTGTCGCCAAGGGGGGCCTCTTGGTACATAATGAAATATGGTAGGTACTATATTACTATAATGAAAACCAATCAATTATATGCTAAGAAAATTTTGCTTCGCCCCCCCCTGGAAATTTTGGAGGCGACGCCCATGGTTCCATGCCTTACAGTACTTACATGCGTTTCGTTTAGTGTCTGGTGTCGGTACGTGCGTGGCTTGCTTTCGCGTTCTTAAGTGTACCGGGGCGTTTTCGGTCGTGATTAACCGTTGTCTGTAAGGGTGTTTTAGAGAAGTTCGAACTGTTGATTTGTATACTGTGGACTGTTTAGGTTACATAATTAACTGTTTAATCGTTTGCCGGATGCTGGTAGTTATTTAATTGTTATTGCTTGTTGTTGTTTGTTTGCTGCTTGTATATTTCGCTGCTATTGGTAATTCTAAAATTTCATGTTCTCAAATCATTTTTAATTGTAAATATTTGTACATTAGTCACTGTAAATAAATTGTGTAAATACGAAATACGTTACAATATTAGGTATCATATGTTAATAACGAAATAAATGTGTGTGTGCAGCGACTTTTGTGACTTAGCTGCATACACACGCGCGAATCCGTGTTCTCTTTAAAATTGCTGTGTTTGTGTGCGATCTGTCGAGGCTTGTATTAGATCTGAAATAGAAAACTAGTGCGCTCATAGAAATTTCTGGTATACAATGAAATATTTAACATTTAAGGATACAAACGAATTTCAGAAAATCGGTAACAATTAGGGTTTCGCAAGACCAAGACAAGACGAGACTTACACCAGTCTTGGTATTGGTCTTGCATCATCGTGTTGGGCTTGGTCTCGGTCTTGGTCTTGACACCCAAGACCAAGACGAGAACCACATAAGTCTTGGTCTTGGTATTGTTTTTTCTTGGTCTTGTTTGGTTTTTATGAGAGTACGAGAAATTTATGAATTTCAATGTTTCCACACCCACTTAAGGGAAGATAGTTCAAAAATAAGAATTCTATTATTTCATATTTGCATAATTTCATAATTTTTTGTTCACTTGACTCACTACAAATTTTTTGTATTTAGTTCATGGCTGTACTAAAATTGATATTTTGTGTTAAGATGTAATATAATAAACTTAATTCAAAAACCAAAATGAAAGCTCTAAAAAATTATCCGACATCTGAAATGTACTTACTTCCCATAAAACTTATCTCATTTATTCTAGTACAGATTATAGTATAAGGATATTGTATAGTATGCTCGGTAGGCAGCCCAATTTTGTCACCTCTCGCGCATGACGTACAGTGCGAAACAGAGATTCGCGGGAAACACTTATCCGTGCTGTGCGACCGCAATGATGCCATGGTGTTAGTGTTTTGCTTTTATTTATATTTTAGTTTTTGAACAATAAATATTATAATATCTTTGTAGTTTCCTAATTATTATATTTACTTATTGCCTAGAAAATTGTATTCCTTAAATTTAATTGCAGTTGTTCTAATTAATTTTTTAATAAATTAAAAAATAACAAATTTTAAAATATCAAGACCAAGACTTTTCCAAGACTCTTGCTCCAAGACTCTTGGTCTTGGAGGTTAAGTCTTGGTATTGGTCTTGGATCATTTATGTTAGTCTTGGTCTTGGTATTGGTCTCGAATTCAAGACCAAGACAAGACAAGACCAAGACTTTTCTTGGTCTTGTGCGAAACCCTAGTAACAATAATTTCACGACTTCTAGTGATGGACGATATTTCACGAACTGTGATTTAATCACTGATATCAAAAAATCACTGGTAGCGACTGTTACTAAAGGTCCTACAAAACTGTGACGTGATCACGACATTCCGTTGTTCCTTATCCTCGCTCGATAGCACAGAGGTGCTCGATAGCGAGATTAGCGAGGCAGTGAAATGTTGTGATCACGTATACGCTCGTAGGTACAATACTACTAAAGCCGGCTCCAAACGATGTGGTCACTCGACAGATATTCGCCATGTGTAAGCAAATGCAGCATCGCGTGGACGATACGACGGATGCCAATGTGGTCATGTGCGTAGATTTGTGCAAACGCCAAATGTTTGACAAGCGCAAACAAATGCCGCATCGTGTGGATGATGCATGCATGTGCATTCGAGAGGATGTGAGCACTCGTCAAATATTCGCCAAAGCAATACACACGACACATCGTTTGGACCATGGACGAATGTATTTTACTTGATGTGTTAAAGGTTCGCTCCGAGGGCGGTAAATAAGCACACATCAAAGTAGACGAATCTCCGCGCATTGAACCCGAGCACGTGCATGCATTCACAGTTTGCCTTTTCGTAGGACGTATTTTAATTTATAAGTTTTGATTTTTGAACTGCCTACCTATACGATCTAGTGTTTTCGAAAATTATGGAATGGTCTAACAAGTTGTCTACTTTTATTTAAAGATATCATCCACCATCTCCTTTTTCGAGATTTCCTTTTCTGTTTGATTAGATTTGCACCCGCAAAAACGATTACGCGGCATTTACTACAGCAACTGCTTCGTTCACTTTCATTTTTACATTTTACCAGATTGATGACCTGATGAAATTGATTATCTTCTCATATTCGCTGCAAATTTAGCGAACTTAAACAAGCGGGTAGACAAGCCAAAAATTGCCAAGTGAGCATATAGTGTGGATAACGTAACGAATACTTCGAAGCATATTTGTCATGTGCTCACATTGCCACGTTAACACATCGTGTGTATGAACGACTTGGCGCTATAAATTTTCGACAAACAGTCTACAAATATTTGACGCATTTTTACTTGACTAACATATGACGAATGACCATATCGTTTAGAGCCGGCTTAAGTCGTGATCACATCACGTTTTAAAATCACTGATATAGAAAAATCACATTAACAATTCACAATGTGATTGAAAAATCACGATATCGCCCATCACTAACGACGGCACCAAATCAACCGATACCAAACAGTAAGAATTTGGCTTTATTTCTATATTCAAAATGGCTTCTATAGATTACCTGGGCATCCATTATTTTTATCAAAATTTTCGAGAACTTTCTCTTCCATTAAAGTTCGAGGCTCCAGAAATAGTTCCTAACTGCTTCAGAATCCATCTAAAAAATTGAAATCGATTCATTTTGAGAAAGTCATAAAGAAAGAAAAATAACTGCAACTATTATTTTGGGTATGGAGTAGCATCATTCCGAACGAAGACGTTCTGAGACAACTTGACCTACAACAAAGTTTTTACTCCCGTATTTTCCATTTTCGAATATAGGCGACTATTGTGAATGATTATTGTGACTGGTACGATAATGATAACCAATAACGAACAAAATAAAATGACACGTCTCACACATCACGGAGAATAGTGAGGGTTATGTTCTATTGAATAGCTGAATGATATTTTCAGGTCAAACACCTTGAAATCTCGAACTCTAGACCAATATGTGTAGCCAGTGTCGACATACTTCTAAGAGAATCATAAGAATTAAACATTGTAAGGTGAACAAAAGAGTAATCGAAAGGAGGATTCTACAAATGAGATCCGCCGAAGATTAAAATCAAGGGATGAAATTAATTGTTTATGTAAGATGAGATTGACCAAGGTGGGACATCAAGTGATAATTCTTGGACATGCCGAATAGACAAACCATCGACAAAACTGCGTCGACACGAAGACTCTCGGACACGGAGTGGCCCATGAAGAGTGGAAGAATTAATGTAGATTTGCTTTCGTTGTTGCTAACAGAAAGATGCCTTTCTTGAAGATTGTAACGATGCAAAAGAAAATGCAACAAGTATTCAAATAAATGAATAGTCATTTTTCCCGTTCGTATTAATCGAGATTCGAGATTCCAGGTGCAAGATTTTTGCGAAGATATGTTCGCGGCGCACGCAGCAGTCTCCCTTCCATATCCCTACCACTGGCTTCTCGATAACACCAAGCGCGCCTGGAGCTGACAAGAGGCTGCGTCGTACACTGTCACAGATATTCCCGCGACGCGCGCATTATAGTGATGCGGTGTAAAGCGCCAAGCCCTTATTTATTCAAATGCATCCAAATTACATATTTAAAAATAAAATAATAAAACAAGCGTAATTTCTTGTTTGTGGATTTGATGAACTTTTTATAGTATATTTAGACTTCATGTTAATTTCCATATCAGTCCTTCAGGCATCAAAATCTTGTTCTGAATTAAAACTTAGTTGTTCACACTTTAAAACAATGTCATGATTGTTTTCAAAATGTCTTATCAAATTTGTTTTTTCTACAAACACTATTAAAAATACATTTTTTAAGGTATATTGTCAGTGTCAAAAATGTAAATTTAAGGCACCAGTTTTAAAAGTAATCACATTTAACACTAGTGTTAAATGTGATTACTTTTAACATTGGTTGCTATTATGTAGGTAAGTAACTAACAACAAAGAATTGAACACAAATCACTAGATTTCAAATGGTTTTGGTTTAAATTTTGAATTTAATAAAATATTTGATCACTTCAGTGCCTTGTTTTAGTGTTTGTAGAAAAAAATATTGTATGATGTACGTGTTAAAAGTGTTTTTATTTCTCTTCTCGCAAATTAAAATGACACTTTTAGCACTAACATCATAAATAACTATTACAAGTGTCGTTATAAATGCACATTGGACATTTCTTGGATGCTGTGATACAAGAAGGTGAAGTGTAGAATCTGTAGCTTTATTACACAAAACAGCGAACTTACAACTGTATCTTCATGTTCATTAAATGGAATTTGAAATGTCGTTTTCAATTGAAATTTTTTCCACAGTAATCACAACAAAATTGAAAGTTGCCTTTGGGTTTATATTGAGCCAGTTCCAATAATTTTTCAGAATGGTATTTTTTGACGCGTTTCCTTAGATTATATGATGTACCTGCTGAAAAGCTTCTTGCAGTCGGCATATTTATTTGAAGAATTATGATTTTACAAACAGATATTCAAGGTGGGTTAAATTTACGGAAAAATGAAGAATAAAAAAAAACACTAATTTACGTCAAAGTTCTTGATCCATCTACTGTGTGTACTAATTAAAGATAATGATAAAACATACAGAATGAAAACCAGGAAATAATAAAAGCCAGAAACCGTAGACGCAGAAACCCAAACACAAAGTATGGCAATTAAATTTGGGAACACAGATCAGCTAGGAACGGATAAAGGGATGCGCGCGCCACGGGAATATGTGTGACGGTGTACGACGTAGCCTCTTGTCTGGAGCTGGACTGCTGGACAGAACTTTCCTCGCAATGCTCAAGCATAGCAGAACATTTCGTGGTGACTCCGAAGACGATCACGTTATAATTGTTAAATACTTGGTATTTACCAACCGAAACCGCCGCTAGTGTGTCATGGTCATACCTAATGTTTTACAGAAACGAGTACTAAATTGGAGGTGGACCTAAACATACGTTAGGGGACATTTTCCAATAATTCGTAAAAGCAGGCAATGGATTAGAGCTAGTCGAAAGACAAGCTCCTAAGTTGACAGGCAGTGAAAAATACCGCCGCTCTTCTGGTTAATTTCTATGCAGAGTTCTTTAGAACATAAATTAATTGCCTACACACAAAGAAACCTCCAGCACCTACACTGAAGGAAATTGTGACAATCGCAAGACAGAATAATTCTCTTCTCCGCTCACTCATTAGAGAAAGTTCACGTCCGTCGGAAGGATGCGTGAGTCCCTCGCCGTTACATTACACCAAAACAACATTTACTCCCATAGCACGTGTTTACATGCGTTCGTAGATTTTGGTTGGTGATTTTCCGAACTTGTGCCCGATCGGTAACTTACATCACCAAGCGCGAAATACGTTATCTGTAAGTCACATGCTCCGTACAGAAAGAAATATAAAATTTAGTCGCCAAATACCGCTGGCTGTTACTGTTTTGATTTAAAATTGTCTTTCTGCTGTACATACGTTTTTATTTTAACACCGATTTTATGTATACATATAGTTAAATCGAGAGTTAAATTAATAGAGTTTGTTTATTTGCACCGTGAGTATTATTTTAGTTGTTTTGCAATAGTTCCAGAGAACCCCATCTCCGATTAAAGTTTAAGGTATTTATCGACGACCAGAAATCGCACCGACCGACCAACCGAAGCAACACCCTGTAGAGTCGCAAAAGATGATGCAACAGGATAGGTCGTTGTAAGATGATGTAGTGACGCCCGTCATTCTTATAGTTGCTACTGCGCATGCGAATGTGTAGGTTGCCCAGCAGAAAATATTCAAGTACAAATTTATACACAGTAAACTAATCAAAACAGGTAATACCTATATCTATCTATCAAATCATGAAAATTACTGCACCAATTTTTTAAGGATCAACCGGGAACCGCTGTCATTGAAGAATTTCACACACATTCTCTAATACTTTCAACAAAATACACTTAATTTAAATTTTATTTCTTAAATGGTAAATATCTTGCATGTGTCAAAGTCGACAAACATGTTGCAGTGCAGTGTTCTGTTATATCACCTGACTTGTATCGATATTCCGAACACAATAATTGTCAAAGTACAATCTTCTTCTCCCAGATGACAGCACATTCTAGATATTTTTAATTCGACAAAATGCCACTGCTACATTTTGTGCACTATACTTTAAATTCCACCCTTAAACTTAAACAATAACTGAATAGAATGGATCCAAAAATTCGGAGTACCTATACATAGGATGTTTGATATTTCCAAGTATCGCAGCTTCAAAATTCCCAATTAAAGCATATCTGTTATCTGTTATCTAAAATTTAAAATTTTTGTGTTTTTTGTCGTAATAATATATGCAATGTCTTGGGATGTGGACGGTGGAACAATAGCTTTAAGTTTCCTCTCTGGGTAATGTAAGGGAGCTTGTTTAATTGCATTATGGTGTAAATTTATTTCTAAAGAACACGGAGGACAGGAAGGAAAGGAAAGACAATTTACTGGGGAGAATATCTGGAAGGTTTAGTAAAATTATCACATTGTGAAAATTCACCGTGGGTTTTCATTTTTAAAACAACTGATATTATATAGACATGATTTAGCATAATTTTGTTACATCTTTAAAACGTATTTGGAAACATAATTGCCTGTCTTCATGTTGTACATTCTAGATAGGTTTCAATCATTTCAATACTGCTTGATTAATCTAAGCCTCAGGACGAGACAAGAGACCGATAAAACTGAACAGTCCAAGAGGAATTTAGATTTGATTTTCTTGGTATTTCAGTCGACGTGTTTTATACCAGATTTACTTTTTACTGCTTATTGTTAAACACCATAACCAATTTTGTGACACATAGGCAGTTTTCCAAGCACAAAAATCTGAACATGAGGGAACATGTCGACCGATATTGAGAAAATCGGTAAACAGGAGTAACAAACAACATTAACTACTTACCCCTGTTTCTATAGTTTTCGAAAAGCAAATTTGCGAATAAGAAGGAAAGAAGTTTATAGACCTTGTAGGGTTGCTTTAATAATCGTACTGCCTTAATGTTATTCACTTATGAAATATTTTTATTTGAAATTTGTCTATTTCTATATTAGTAGATTAGAAATATATTAATTCACCCTCGCATATTGTTTAACGTTTTCCTTTATTTTCTTTGAAGTCTTTTAACAATTGCTTTTTTTGGGTACGGTTGAAAGGAAAAACAACATCCGAATACTTTAATGCATTTGATTCTTAACTTCAGTTCTCCAATGTTTTCTGTCCAATATTGAATGAGAGCTATTTGAGTAGAGATTATATTTGCTCTTCACTGGTGCGTTTACGTACGTTACCCCTCGCATTTTACAGCCAGCTTTTTATATCTACCCGGGGTATTTCAAATCTGTTACCTACGACATTTAGAAATGTGGTCATCTGCATAAATAGAACACCTCGGAAGGACAACTTTCCCTCAACCTCTACGGTGAAACAAGCATTGGGATGATGACTACCGGAATGGCCAAGGAACTGATCGACATGTGACCAAATTATGAAATTGTCATCGACGTACCTGGATCAACACTGCAGTAGATGAGTCTTGTCACCTTGCCAGGCCAAACCGAGGGCCAAACTGTCATCTTTGCACATTTTCAAAAAGCGAAATATCACGGATATCGAAATATTATAATTTTAGGCTTATACTCGCCGTCAGTGAGTATGTTTAATTAGGTTGTATACGTCACACTTTTCGTGTCTTTGAACTCTACGCGCGCGAGTAATTTTTGGGCATTTTCCATGTTTCGGCATGTATTGCTCTGACACCCAGATTTTATGTGACTACAGTATTGAAGCTACTTCTGGGTGGGCGTTTGAAACAATAACAAACAGGAAAATTCCGCCGGCGTTAATGCGAAAATACCAGGGAGTAATTTGAAATAGTTGTCTTGATGAAGTGTCCAGTTTTTGGCCCTTATTCAGCAAAGTATTTCGACCGAAATTCAAACACCGCGCTGTCCTAAGTGCTGTAAGGGTTTCCTAATGTACAGTTTCCCAAGTACGTACTTATTGAGGGTGTGTTCATTGTAAGTTGCTATTTGTTTGGAGAAGTTGGCAGCAGGACAAGCAAGTTATAGTAACTCAACGCCTCCGGGTTTCTCTCTGTAAGTTACATTCTCCTTGGCTAAACACAGTTACTGTACGGCACCTACAGTCACACTAAAAGCACTACAGTTTGGTTTGAACCTGAAGTTTGTTATAATATTGAGTTGGGTTTGCTTAGCCTCTGTAATAATATTTTGCTGGAGAAGCTCTCAAAAATAGATAGGTACCTACACAGGCAAGGATAGAAATTATATACAGATATTTGTACCAGGATAAAGTTTTTATTAGCATCAGATAGGAAAAGGTTCAAAAAACCAACCAGGTAGTTCAGTTTTAGATGATGAAATAGGCTGAAAAGATCATATATGTCTTCATAGTTTGTCTACATAAAAATACTACTGTAAATAGGAGAGGAAAAAACGTTTTGAGACTTTTTAAATCCCTCAAGCGAAGAAAATGGTGCTTAATTTAATAAACTGTTTTGAATAGGAGCAAAGAAAATCTGCAGAAAGCGGTGATCGAAAAAATCCAGAGCATCTTTATAAAAAAAGTATCAGAAATGCGAGCATTAGAAGAGTACAAAGGATTGTTAAAGAAAAATGCAACAATTATAGCGGTGCGAAGGTTTTTGGGAAATATTTCGCGTCTCATTTGAGGGTCTCCATTCTCTTTCCAAGGCCAAGAGTTAATCCGGAATAAGGAAGCGGCAGCATAAGAGAGTCTCTTAAAAGTCAGTCTGCAGTCTTCTTCAATTATATTCGCCACCAGTTGCACAGATTCTGCTGTCACTGTTGAAAGTGGTCTGCCAGTCCTTAATTCGAGTTGGCCAAATTGCAAACCATTGTTCTGTCAATAGCCCAGTCCAATGGTGGTTTTCCCGTAACAAAATTGGGGAAGTTTTTTTCTCAACGGCTCTATATGTTTTTTTGGGATGCTGAATCCGAATTTCAAGTTTGCTGCCTTGTAGGAGGTCGGTTTCACAACGAAAAACGCAAGAAACCTCAAAATTTTCGCACTTTTTTCAGTTTTTCGCTTATATCTCGAAGACTATGCGTTTTTCGAAGATGACCATTCTATACAAAATTAAAATAGACAAAATTTCCTACAAAATGCCCTGGTCAACTTTGATTTTCTGACGAAATGTATCGGCTTTAGAGCGCCCTGAAAAACAGCGATTTTTTGGCCCTTCCGCGAAAACGTCAAAAACGCCCACTCCCACCCCCCTACAACTCGGAAATAAACATGTTATCAACAAAAACCCTCATACCACGTGAAAGTACATTAAATTTCCTACAAGAGACGTGTCTAGCATTCAATTTTCTCATAAGGGAGCAGGGGGAGGGAGCAAAGCGAAAATTACGAAAAATGCCTTCTGTGCCCTACAACCAAAACGGTCCCTTCCACCAGTCTATGTCTCATCGGCACTATACTTTCGATGTATTACGCTCAAAAGAGGTTGTTGAATGAATTGGTGGCAAAGCATGTTTGATGAAAACATCAACAAATTATATTTACATGTTAGGTACACGACATCACTTCGAGTAGGTTCTTCATCTGGAAAATAAAGAAGGCATTTAGTGTTAGAACATGGTTACAAAAACAGATAAGTTGTATAGTGAACTGTTGATGTACGAAGAAATACCTGATGCCATGTGCGCAGTTATTTTAGTCGTCCTCGTTTGGTTGTTGGTGGCCCAGACAATGTCTTTTGGGCGCTAGAAGGTCCAGGTGAAGGGTCTTGGGCAATGGAAGGTCCAGGCAAAGGGTCAGGGGCTGTGGAAAGTCCACGCTGAACAGTGAGTTGTTGCTGTTCTTCGACTGAAAAAATTGTAATTGAATTATTAATGATATCATAGAGAAAAATTGATTAGTAAAGATGCATAATGCTGCAAAATATTACATGCCTCTGCTGCTTCAGACAGTGGTACTGCAAGGGGCTCGTCCAGGTCGTCTCCCTCTTCTGAATTTTGCAGCATTATGCATCTTTACTGTTCAGCCTGGACCTTCCACAGCCCCTGACCCTTTGCCTGGACCTTCCATTGCCCAAGACCCTTCACCTGGACCTTCTAGTGTCCAAAAAACATTTCCTGGGCCACCAACAACCAAACGGAGATGACTAAAATAACTGCGCACATGACATCAGTTATTTATTCATACCTACATCGATAGTTCACTATACAACTTATCTGTTTTTGCTTTTTGTAACCATGTTCTAAAATTAAATGCCTTCTTTCTTTTAAAGATGGAGAACCTACTCAAAGTGATGACCAAATCCTGTTTTCGACTTTCCCTCAGTTCATGACACATGTACATTAATACATTCAGATTTCATATTCAGCTTTATACTCAGTGTCATACCTAATATGTTGTAAATATAGGTAATTTGTTAATGTTTTCATCAAACATGCTTTGCTATTAATTCATTCAAAACAACCGCTTTTAAGCGTAATACATCGAAAGATAGACAGGTGGGAGGTGGGAGGGACCGTTTTGGTTGTAGGGCGCAGAAGGCATTTTTCGTAATTTTCGCTTTGCTCCCTCCCCCCTTATGAGAAAATTGAATGTTAGAGACGTCTCTTGTAGTAAATTTAATGTTCTTTCACGTGGTATAAGAGTATTTTTTGATAGCGTGTTTATTTCAGAGTTGTAGGGGGTGGGAGTGGGCGTTTTTGACGTTTTCGCAGAAGGGCCAAAAAATCAGTTTTTCAGCGCGCTCTAAAGCCGATACCTCTCGTCAGAAAATCAAAGTTGACCAGTGTATTTTGTAGGAAATTTTGTCTATTTTAATTTTGTATAGAATGGTCATCTTCGAAAAACGCATAGTCTTCAAGATATAAACGAAAAACTAAAAAAAGTGCAAACATTTTGAGTTTTTTGCGTATTTCGTTGTGAAGCCGACCTCCTACAAACTTGAATTTCGAATTCAGCACCCCAAAAAACATATAGAACCGTTGAGAAAAAAAACTTCCCCAATTTTGTTACGAAAACGGCAGTTTTGAACACCGATTGACTGGACTACAATAACATTATCCAGGCAAACTTCCACTGGAGCACTATAACTGTGTCGAGTTGTGTTACACAAACTAAAAATTTATATCTGGAGAACTACAAAAGCCGACTTGAAATGAACTACACAAAGCCTCAAATAAATAGTCACTTATCATCAATACAGACAGTTGGTGCAGAATTTATAGAATGACCCTTGTATTTTCGTTTATAGGATTGCCCTTTTTGTATTAAGAACTAATAATTTCCACGAACTATTCCAATCAGGAGAAAAGTAATTTCTATATTCAGAGAATGAAACAGTAATTAAACTCGACACACGTTTCGCTGACAACGTCTAAATCTAAATCTAAATATAATCTTACACTACATTGCTATAAATACCCACCCCCACTGGTGAAGTAAAATGGATCAATAAACCTATAGGGTTTCTTAAAACTATTTCGAACATAGGAGCAATAACTGGTTGACCAAGGCCAACTCTTTATGAAAATAACCTCGTATATTAAAAGTTTATTCAATTTGGCTTGTTAGGACCCGGTATGACTTTAAAATAAAATATTTCTACGTACATGTGTATCAGACATTTTCTTTCATAATCACGTCGTTAACAATCCCTATCAAATGTATCTAAAGGGTTATATCGTAATATTACCCTTTAGCTTAACGCCAATGGCACATTGGAACGATTTGACGCCCTCTCACTATGTTATCTTACACTCACCCCGGGGATGGTTTCCATCATGAATTTAACCCTTCCGTGAAGTATATCTGAATATTCGCACTATAATTACGTATAATTGATAAAACTTTATACCGGCAGAGGACAAAGTTGTATCTCAATTAATGCAAGGGGAAATTTTTGAATGTTTCGCAATGTAGAAATTCGAATTTCGCACAGGATATGATCCTTTGCGTATTTCTATTTCCCGCCGACAAAATGGTGGCCTAAGAAATTACGTGGAAATTGATTAACCCTCCCAAACTATATATTAGATCAATCGAGTTGTATATTAAATTAGTGTTACTGCTAGAAATAAATATGACTCGAGGCGATGATCTTTTGGCTCTGCGTCACGCGCGGCTTTAAATTCTAGTCGAGGCTGCAGTACATAATTCTCTAGTTAAGACAGGAATATTTTGCAACCCTTTTCAAACCTCCACCTTCTAATTTCGCCCGGACAAACCCTTTCTGAATAATTGCGAAGCAGCGTGACCTCCAGAGACCAGTGAGGGATGATGTAACACGAACGGTCTACTAATATTACATAATCATTTAGAGCCCGGGAAACTTCTTCCAGAATCTAGCAAACTGAAGTTGGAGTTACTTTTGTCAAATGAGATAATATAATTTCACGAATGCACTCACACTTCCTTCTGTTACACAAGAAGTTTGTCAATTGTCCTTGCGTTTTTACAATGTCCCCAAAAATGTATCTTTGAAGCTAATAAGAATTATTACCTAATTACAATTCCACGTTCTATCTATAACAAAGTGTATGTTAGAATTCGACCAAGAAATTAAATTTTAATGACATATTTCTTTTCTGAAATTTTAAATTTTTGAGTTAGTTTACATGTTAGTGTGGGATAACCTTATAAAAAATAATTTCTCGAATAAGGATTTTCTTTTATTACTTAAAAAGAAATGTTTGCCTCAATCTGCAAATAAACCTTAAATGTAGGAGAATCAGTCCGATAATTAGCATGATAAAGAAAATCGTGCTGATTTGTGGGAAACATCGTGCTAATTATAGCAAGAATAAATCTTTGGTGGTTTAAAACGATTATGTTATTGGTTTCTTCCGTAGTTCCCCCAAATTGAGTTGCTAACATACTCAGTTTTTCTTTAAACACGAATGTTCTGAAATTGTTTTTATTTTTACCAACTTAATAGTATATTATAATAGTATATTATACTATACTTTGTCCACGACTATCAAAACAGATTCCCAGAAAGAATTTACCTGCATTTCCCTTCTCCAGTGTAAGAAAGATTCATACATATGCTCTCAGGTATAATTTTCTTGGTTTTTTGGGCAATGAATCTAATGATGCAAGTTCTGCAGCTTCTTTTATTGCTGGTGCTGTTAAAGAAATCTCGTTTTCACTCTCACTACTCATTATATCTTCTTTTTTAGAATATGCATTTCAAATTAAAAGCAAACCATGCTGATTTGACGTTTCAATTTGAACTGACACATCGCGATCGCGGCCTACTAAATAAATGTAAAAAAGGGTCAAAGCGATGTTCCTATTGGTTTAGTGAATAATATTCATTAATCACTGCAGTGAATAATGTATCTAATTATGATTGAAGAAACACAAGTATAAAGAGTATGTCGTAAGATAGTCGTGGACAAAGTCTTTTAATATTGCAAATCTTTCACTTTCCTTTTAAAACTTCTTATCTGATTAGAGGAGGTAAAGTTTATTAGAGCAAAATCTCTTTTGCTCAAATTCAGTGCTTGCCTAAAGCTACAGTTTCCTAAGAAATCGGTACCTTCTTATAGCGACCATCATATAGCGAACGTAATATAGCGGTAGGAGACGTTATAAAAGCGTTTCCATATGCAATAATCGCCATAGTTTCTTAGAAAGACGTACTGAACGCCGTAACGTAATAATACGGTGTAAGAAGTTTTCAATATTGCATGTTACGAATGTGCATGGAAAACTGTAGACCACTGGTTTCGTCCTTTTGGGACTCGTCAGTACGGTGCTTTTCCCTACACACTCAAACCATGCAATATTGCATGCTGTATATATACTTACACGCTCGGTGCAAGTATTAGCTAATTATTTGCCGAATTATGCAGCGAACATGAGTGGTACCTACTGGACAGTTCCAAAACTATTGACAGTGGAGTTTGGTCTAACGGTGATTTTTATTTCAGTTTTAATTTCTCCTGGGGGTTGCAGTAGCATTGATCACATTATATTTCTTAGCTGACGTGTATTTGAGTACCACGCAGTAAAATAATTTATTTCAGTTATTTATAATTTATTACGAGAAGATATGTTCTGGTAGCAATAAACAACTTGATGTGAGTTGGTTTACAGAAGATGACGAAATATTAATCGATTTTTACAAAAACAAATTTAAACGCATCAACCTACTTACTTCTTAGAAACAAAGGTCTAAACTTAACAGCGCCGCTAAATTTTCTAACTTTACATCTGAAGCCACCGCTATGACGTGTGTATTATTCAGTCCGCTCTACGACGGTATATTGCGGTCACCATATAATGACGGCACTGATTTTCTAGGAAACCGTAGCTTTACCGATGCAAACCGCTAATAATTTAATTGCTACGTGCGACCACGCCGTTTTTTCAGATGATGACGTTAGCGGTTGTGGTCTATGATATTCCAGAATCTTCATATAAATAAGGCGCTCAAAACGATTTTCACAAGTAGCGTGTGACCATGAATAAATTTTAAAATTTTGATTACGTTTTTGTCACTACCTTTGTATTTTGTATTTACGTTTTTTAAGTACATTGTTTTGTAGTAAATTCATTAATTAATTAAAACTAACATTACACAAACAACAGTGTGGTAAAGAAAGATGTCATTATGGCATCCTTACCGCACTAGTGGGATTTTCTGTCAAGTTAATAGAATCAAACAATTAATTCAATCAGTGCGGTAAAGTAGACTATGTCAGAGTATATCATTATAGCATTCAAATGAACTATGTATTTAAAAACGATTATCTATAAATTAATCAGCAATCGCTCGAAAACATAATATTAGTTATCAAATTAATAATAAAAATTGATGTAAGTTAACTTAACACCCCCCCCCCCCCCCCGAGAATAATGTTTGGAAATAACAACATTATAAACGCCAAGACTGAGAGTTACAACTCTCCGCTCGATCCGCTTGACCTTAACCTGACAGATTTTTGTGTAAAAAATGTAAATCGGGACTACGCCATTTTGGGCTTTTTCATTAATTTTTAAACGAAAACTATTAAATTATTGACAAATCCTATTATTTTAATAGCTAAACTAATTAATTGTTGCTACTATGTTGGCGACAACAACAGAATAAAACATACACCATAATAAGGTTCTGATGCAATTTATTTGGTGACAGATCTGCTATTTTGAGATAAAAATGAATTTCTGGGATTGAATTTAATAATCAGAGGATTTTGTTTGATACCTAGTATGGCGTGAGAGATATCTTTTGTGCAACCATCTCCCTAAATATTCTTGGTGGAAGGCAAGAAACTGGAAAACTGAATTTCAAGCCTTTATTTAGCAAGTTTACTTCTGTTTTACCAAAGGTTTGAAAAGATAGATTTTCTACAATGTCGGTCATTGATAAAACTGTAATTATTATACACGTATTGTCATGAATAATTATTATAAAACTGACATTTAAGAAATCTGATAAAGCTGTGTTACAAAATTTCATATAGCATGCCTGTTATTTGTAGAGGGGGTTGTAATTGAGTTTTAATAAAATAAATTTTACTTCAATTTGAAGAAAATTTGCATTTAGTGTCAAGATACCAAGCGAATTTAATTTACAAGCGAATTTAACTTTCGCCATGGGCCTAATTGTTCGAATTAAGTTCTCGTCCTGAGCATACATCCTATTAAGACAAATCAAAACTAATAATATCGTTACAGATATGCATGTATAAGTTCAGAAATGAGAACAAAATGGATCCGAAAGGGACAACTATGACGTAATTAAGTTAGGAGTTGAAGGAACAGCTAGCGGTTGCAGATGCACATTCGCGTATTCCAATTGCCAATATGCATGGTATTATTGTTATAATTTGTAGAAGCGTTCTAAGCCATCTTTCAGCGACAAAACTTTATATTTACTGATATGTAGTTCATTTATGATTAAATCATAAATGCTTCCTATGTTTTGCCAAAGTAAATTTTTTTCTTTGGCAAACATAGGAAGCATTCTATTTTATTTATTTATTTGAGATTAGCTATCGATTGATTGGAAGGTATTAGAACAGAAAGAGTTTGAGGAAACAGAGGATTAGTTTTCGACTCATTATATTAGACTAGGTACTGTTCCCAAATAGTTTGGACTGTACGAAATTCTGCCTTAAGGAACTGCTCTTAAGGGGGCTCGTCGAACTTTCTCCTGTCTTGCTCGGACTCGTTGATTGTCCCTGAGAACCAGGTGTTCGTTTTTCAAAG
This sequence comes from Xestobium rufovillosum, assembly GCA_963966045.1. Taxonomy (NCBI): domain Eukaryota; kingdom Metazoa; phylum Arthropoda; class Insecta; order Coleoptera; family Ptinidae; genus Xestobium; species Xestobium rufovillosum. The sequence goes on from OZ014492.1 coordinate 37,006,535, forward strand.
ACTCCACAGCCAACTTTCAGAGTATCTACCTGAAATTTTGCACAATAAACCTTTTTGTTGTGTAGAAATGCGCTATGATCCCAGTTTTCTTTAAAATTTTAGAAAAGGATGCCTTATTTCACATACAAAATTTGAGAAAAATGCTAGCTTTTAAGTAAACAAAATGATCATTTTTTTGAAATTACAAAAAACTGGGATCATAGCGCATTTCTAGACAACAAAAAGCTTTAGTGTGCAAAATTTCAGGTAGATACTCTGAAATTTGGCTGTGGAGTCTTTGAAAAACGAACACCTGGTTCTCAGGGAAAATCAACGAGTCCGAGCGAGACAGGAGAAGACGGTCGCAAGCCCCCTTAAAAATAATGACATTCTAACAAAGCACAATTATTGAAACTATTGAAAGTACTTGAGTAAACATATCTCTCGTTGCATAGTGTGATTGACTGTTGTACGAAAATACCGACGGTGGACTACCAGAAGTAAGTGCCGGTGGTTAATTATTGTTGCTGTGAGGCTACCAATAATTAAACACACGTTAGTTAATCCATTACAACAGGCTAATTAAGGCGTGTTCTGAAACCCGATTAGTGCAGTGGATATTCAATCCATGAGTTAGCAAAGCTGAATGCATTCCTTGCAGTGAAAATTCGCACGTCTCCATGCAGCTGCTACAGTGAGCGATTGAACGATAGCTATCACGGTTGGGTTGAATTAAGGTTATACAACTACGTACGTGCTGAATAATGGCCATCCTATTACGGGATTGCACATAGTGGCTGGAGTGCACATTTTTGCTGCAACTCCAAATCCAGACATCTCGTACAAAATTTAAATCATCCAACGAGGCGACCGTCGGTTGCCCAGGGTACCGTCACTGGGAGAATTGCTTGCGCAACCTGGTTCAAGATCCAGTGCTCGTTTGCTATTCGCTCTAGTGAATAAACTGAAATACAAATAGGGAATGATAAGACAGAGGAAGTCGCGGATTTCTGCTATTTAGGAAGTCAAATAACTCGCGATGGTAGGAGCACCTAAGATATAGAACAAAGAATAGCACCGGGCCGAGTAGCATTTAAGAAAAAGAAACCGCTGTTATGCTCGGGGACGGTTAATGTAGAAACTTGAAAGAGCCTCTTCAAGAGGCGGCATTGAACGGGTGCAAAACTTGGACAATAGGAGAAGTGTATTGAAAAGGAATAGAAGAGTTTAAAATATAGTGATACAGACGCATGATGAAGATACCGTGGGTAGATACGGTTAGTAATAGGAAAGTATTAGAGAGATTCGGAGAAAGCGAAAGGAAGACATATTAGACATATTAGAGTCGGAGATAGGAATAAGAAGAGGTAGGGGAGGCCCAGATCACTCATATCAGACTACTGCTCTCATATAGTTGGGATGTAGGATGTTCTACTTTTTGGGAAATGGGTAGGTTAGCTCAGGATACGATGGAGGAACGCGTCCAACCAGTCGTGGGACTGAAAACTTTATGATGATGGTTCACGCATATCGGATCTTTCTTTCAATAAAATGCTTGAACGATGTTTCTACTCGTAGTTCATTTTGAATGACACTATTGGTATTTTACTTTTCTAATTTCTTATTAATTTTGTGTCGTGTCCCTTGGTCATTATACTACCAACTGTATTTACTTACGTTTTTCAAGTCAGTTCTGAAGATCAGAAGAAATTTTCTATATAGCAAATAAGTATCTAATTCAAAAAAAACTAGTTGTCAATGCATTGACAGAACAGCTTCCTAGCTACAGCCACAACTGAACTGGACGACGCGTTTGTTCTCAATTTTTTCCTTATATAACCTATTACGATTTTCGCACATCGTGTGGAGAAAAATACCCTCTATCCGATGCAATACAAAAATATATACGGTCTCATTGAAAAAAATGTTCGATGACGCCATATCTCGGCTCAAAAGTGCTTTAAAAAAAAACGCCCCGTCAGTTTCCTACGGACCATCTCTAATATACGTATGCAAAATTTCAGCAAAATCTGTCGAGCCGTTTTCCCGTAAAAGTGCCAACAGACATACACACGCGCACAGGCACACGCACCCATACGGACGGAAATGTGCCACCTTGCCAAAAAGTCTTAGAATGACCTGAAACGTCCACATTTGATGAAAAAAACACCATGGTCAAAAAGCGACTATCACAATAGCTACCTAGCTCAGCTAGGCAGCTAATTATTTGTACCTTTCAAGAACTAAATCTTGAGACTACTTATTACAGCAGATTATAGTTTGACGTAATCTAAAATGGAATTTAATAACGTGAAACTATTGCTAAGAAATAGTTGCCAAGTTCATAAAGAAAACTTAGTTTAACCTCATATTTACCATGACAAAAGCCTTTGACTAAATTCCAGGCAGGTACAGTCACTCTGAACTTATATTCGACATCCCTATTTAACAGTATTACCATACAATTAAGTTCGCATTGAAGTTAAGCTCTCGGTAGTGGTCAGGTGATGTATTCAGAGATGGTCCATCCATTTTCAACTGCGCATATTCACCACCCTCTTCCTCTGCTTTGCATGTGACAAGCCTTGCGAAACCGGAGACTGTGGCCGCTTCTAGATGACCATCAGAAGAGCTCTCACATTCTAAGCAGAATTTCCAACAAAGGGTTTAAAGAAGAGATGCCAAATTGCAAAGTTCGTTTGCAGACTCTCTCGCTCCCTCGCATCCTTTGCGGTATCCTGTTGCCCGGACTCTGTGTCGTCCGAACCGTTCGCAATTACGGCACCCTGCAATTTATTTAATTAAAACAAAAATTAGAGGAACATTCGGTTAAACACATGAAATAAACAGACAAAGATTTTACTGTAAAGATTATGTAACTACCAACTTAACATTTTTGAAAGAAGAAATAGATGACTAATTATTTATGAATCTGGAAAACGATGACACAAAATTATAAAATATTATTGGGCACCTAACCTGTAAAATAAGATACTAATTCGTCCTCAAATGAAAAGAAGATTGAAGGGTTGTAAATTTTCTTCTAGCCAAGAGGTTTGGCAGAAACGTTAGATGAATGGGTTGCAAAGCAGGAAGAGACATTTTCTTAAGATATATTTTCAGTCGTTTCAGGATCTCTGTAATGAATGTGATAAGTGCATCAAGAGAATAAAACATTAAATAATAATATAAAATGCTTCTATATGCAAAAAAACTGCAAAAACAACTGCTATGCTTGGGAACAGTTAATGTAGAAACTCGGAAGAGACTCTTACGGGTGCGAAACTTGGACAATAGAAGAAGCGGATCGAAAAAGATTAGAAGCGTTTGAAATGTGATACTACAGACGTATGATAAGATACCGTGGATAGAAGATAAGGAATAGTTCGCAACATACTAGAGTCAGGGATTTGAATAAAAAGAGGCAGAGGTAGGCTCAGGTTAGACTACTGATCTCAAATAGTTGGGGATGTAGGATGTTCTACTTTTAGGGAAATGCGTAGGTTAGCTAACGATAGGAAAGGATGGAGGTACGCGTACAACCAGTCTTCGGACTGAGAACTTTATGATGATGATGAAAGTAGGGTAAGAATATATCACTACCCCTGGTACATTAAACATTGTAAGCTTTGGATAAGTTTCGACACAGAAATGAACGACCGCGTGAGTATTTCCGCTGAAATACATAATTGCATAGGTTTTCTATTTTCACTTTATTTTATACGGACATTATAGATAATTTTTCATTAGCTCTAGCTATTTTGTCCTACTTCTTTATAAAATTTTGTTCTGCACTATCCCAGCTCTCTTAAAAGAACAAAGTTCCATTTCCATAGTGTAATTCGTCCTTTTCAGCAGTACGACGAACCTACATTCTTAACCAGAACCTAGGGGTAGTTCAACTACTTTAATACAGGGGTAGACACATGAGCGATTATCATGTGGAAAGGGGTTTGTTACGAGGGTAAACGAATTCTACAGCAATTACAGTGCTGGAACCCAAGTTCAGGTAGACTTGGTAGAACAGACGGACGTCATACTTCCATCATAATCGGTTAAATAAAAATTTAAAACATAAGTAAGTAACTTATTTTCAACTTATATAAATGGTGTATAACCAAGTTAAAAAATAAAAGGATTACTTTAGACGTATGAATTATACAGGGTGGTCACTTTTACAATGTACACCATTGGAGTCTTCTAAACCAGAAGAGATTCAGAGTTGGTGAAATTACAGAAAACGTGCACTTTTTCCATGCCCTTTAAGGATCTGAAAAGAAATTCTGGATAGCTCTCGTTGTTCCTGAAATATCCTGAAAAGAATTGAGGTATTGCATTTTCTTATTTCTTCCATATATTATTTATTACTTGAGCAAATGCTATGCCCTTCGGCAGGTTTACATAAGTAGGTATAAGCTATCCACTGGATGTTTCAAAATTTGTCTAAGCCTACTACATCTTTGAATTTTCATAATCATGGCAACTAGATTTTGTAGATAAGGAGTGAAATTAGTGTTCCAGAAAGTTAGATGACCCTTCTGCAATACATCGTTGAAATTGTATTTTTTTTCTCTATCCAACCTTATGAAAATCCAATATGGCGCCCATAAGAAATTCAAAAGTTGACCATGAAAACTTGAAGATGTAGTAGGCTTAGACAAATTTTGAAACATCCAGTGGAAAGCCCATACCCACTTATGTAAACCTGCCAAAGGTCATCACATTCGCTTGAGTAATAAATAATAAATGGAAGAAATAAGAAAACGCAATATTTCAATTTTTTCAGGATATTTCAGGAACAACGAGAGCTATCCAGAATTTCTTTTCAGATCCTTAAAGAGCATGAAAATGTGCAACTTTCTTACCATTTGACCAACTCTGAATCTCTTCGGGTTTATAAGATTCCAATGGTGTACATTGTAAAAGTGACCACCCTGTATACATCAGAAAAAATAATAAAAATTTAATGAACAAAAAAAAATTATGTACAAATTGAAATTGTGCTCCTTATGTATACAGGAAGTCTATACAAGAATTATACAGAGTGCAGATACAAATTCAGACAAAAAATATATATTTTCATATTGTTGAACCACCTAAAGATGGTAATGTTTAGAGGCAGTTAGATATTTGTGTATTTTTCACCTATAATTTTTTCCGCGTAGGTAATTTATTGTTCTTGTGCCATTTTGAAAACATGCGCTCACAATAAAAAATATGAATTCTTTTGCTTACGAATTACAGGCGATTAAAGATTTAGGGGTGAATTATCTTTAAAACTATTAATTTCATATTATTATTTATCTACACACAACCGGCGAATAAAAGTCCGACAAAGAGTACAAACTGTGACTAAAACTATACGATTCACTTTGAAAAAACAACCTTACGGCTTTCCGAATTTGTCTAACTTTTGTCTAATATTTTCTGGCTTTTAGTGAAATATGAAATGAATTGGGTTATCCCATGTAACTTTTTATCCTTTTATTTCATTTTTATTAAATTTCAAATATTATTTTTAATAGACACTACCTACAAATTATGCAAAAGGTGGGGTTAAGCACGTCCATTTTGTACTATCCCAGGTAACAAAGTTTGCTCATAAAAGGGTAGATAGAATGTGAAATGTCCAGTTGTCCGAGTGGGGGAACCAATAGGCACCCTCTAAACCGACGCTTTTTATCAACCGACTAGAGGGTGAGAAATGGAAAACAGTAGGGTCCGAACAACTGCTGATATAACAGCAGTAACGTGCAACTTATCAAAACACTCCAAATTACTTACAGCAGCAAAAACTAAAAGGAAAGCCTTAACCTAATAGACACTCGATTTTCTCCCCTATATTTCAGATTGCGACATTTGTAAACGTCAAATTTCACCCCCGATGCGGCTTATCTTGGTCCTCCGACAACCGGACAATGGCCGTCAGGTTTTTGCTCCACATCACGTCCTATAAAAACTAATCTTCGCCAAAATAACTCAGCCGAAACCGGAATATAAATCACACGGACCCTCGGACACTAACGCCTCCAGATAGTCCCTAAGATTGCCATAATTTATAAAGGGTTTCCAACCTAAGACATGTCTTTTCCAGGACGGGTTTTAAATTGTGCCTTATTTAATCTTCAACTGCTTTCGTGTTATAGGGCATTTATTGAATAGCTACAGTTAGTTCATTATTTTGGTTAGGTGCTCTACATCAGTATTTTTCCAAGTAGAACACCTTCTTAGTAGCTTATAATACCAGTAACATCGAAGTACTTTGCCCAATTCACCCGAGTTTCGATAAATTTTCTGTCATCTTCAGAATATTCGGAATATAACCACTTACCTACCTATATCGTAGTAAAACAATTTCTAATTCGTTAACTCCCAAATAAATAGGTTATGGCTGCAGGGTTCTTGGTTACATTTATGGGAGTTTAAACTTTCCAAGAATAACTTAGAATAAGAATAATTAACAATTATATCAGGTAGGTATCAGGTATTAGCTTCTAAAATTCGACCAAAATAAGAATTTTGCTTTCCATTGTATTGTACACAATGCACCAACTTAAATAATTAAATTACCATCACAATAATTTTGTGATTAATATTAGGTAAAAATTTTGCTTTAGCGGCTTAGGAAGGGTTCCAGGGAATATTTGTATAATTCGTGTTAAGCTGAACACGCGGACACTTGTGTTTAAGTTACGGAACTCGCCATATCCCTTAATTAAACAGCTCTGTTTGAACAGGCAGATTAAATGTGACATAGAACTGTAATCGCGCTTATTGTGGTCTACTCCAATGTTCTGGGGTCAGGTCGGACTAGGTGGATGTAGCATTTTGGGTGCTTTGCTAGTATTGCAAGATGATAAATCTTACTGAAGACTTGAATTACCTACTCTGCCACACACATTGCCGATATTCGACTATATACCTTCAAGCAAACAACAATAAGTTTGCTTCAAATTAATTTCTCATTAGAACGCGCTGATAATAATTACATGCGTATCGGTAAGGGCCGCACAAGACCCCCACAGAATGCTGTAAACTACTTACAATTGAAATATCTTGTACCTATCGAATTTCGCAAATAAATAGTAGGTATGGCATGTACAAATATTTTTGGACTTTCAAGAAATGTTTGGTTCAAAATGTGCCAAATATTCACTTATATTCGGAGTTTACAAAATGTGGTTCTTCTTGATTAAGTAATTTGCATTTCAGTTTTTCAGTTAAAATAATTTCTTAGGGTGATTTCTGCTAAAATTTTCTTAGCTGTAATAATTATTCATATATTGGCAACTGTACCTGGTTAACATGTACAGAAAGCTTCGATACAGATCTGTAACTTATTTAAATGCTTAAGCTATCTATTTAAGATTTCTGACTTGAATAGCGGCAAACTATAGCTTGCATTCCATGATTTTGCGATTTTTCTTGTGGAAAACTATAGACCGAAATTAAAACAAAATAAGGAAATAAGTTATGATATTGCATATACAGGATGGCCCATTAGTGCGGGGACGGTCTATATCGCTTGAACCATTCAAAACATCATACATCAGAATGAAATTTTGCAAGTGCTTAGGAAACCCTATGCCGCATATTGTAAAATTATTTTGGTGTATACAGGGTCTTTACATTTTGAGTAACAAACCAAAGTTATATTTTTTAAATGGAAACCCCCAATTTTGTTTACATATTCACTTTCCCCACAAAATTTCATGGAAAACGATATACATTATGGGGTTTCCAGCAGGGGATGTTAAGTTATTGCCATTTTAGTGTCAATCTAAACCCATCTTTGTGGCACTACTGACGCCTACTTACCGAAGCTGTCTACGATTTCTTTATGGAAGTAGATTCACAGACTATTCTATTTGCAAATTCTGTTAATACCTTTGCTACAGTAGGTATTTTTTATTATACAGGGTGGTCAACATACGCACAATTGAATTTTTCTCAAGAATATCAAATGGAACACCCTGAATATTAATTGCACATTTAATAGCCAGTTTACTAAGCTCTTAATTGATGCAGGCATTGCCAGGTCTGCGCTGACAGTTTCTACGGAAATTAAAATTGAATTTTCAATTTCACTGTTATTTTTTACAATTTTATTCGGATTTCCCCATTTAACTTAAATTCGGACCTGTCCCGTTTTAAACCGATTTAGTTAGGTAACTTTGTTGCGTATTTTGAATTCCTTGTTTTGAAATTTCGAGTTGCTTCAGGACAGATAAATGGTTAAAAGTAGATACAAATTATTAATGAGCTAAATATGACTTTGTAGAAGAAATGTAATTTAAACGAAAACCTGGACGGAGAACAAATTTATAATGTAAATAATGTTTATTAAGAGTTCCATTTTTATGGAAAGTAATTCGAAAACATTGCTCTCCCGATAACTGTTTTTATTCTCACTTTTTATAGAAGAATCATATTAATTTTGTAGTCCAAATGCGAATCGCATTGAAATCATGTTACCTGTGATAAACAAAACAGCTCCAACTCACATCTGTCATAGTTTGAAGGATTTTCTGCATTTTCTTAAATTTTTTATTTAATTTTAATTTATTTATTTAATTTCAATAAACTTGTTCTAGCTATAGTTTTTTGTTTAAATTACAACATTTCCCACTAATGATAAAAGCCAAATTTATCTCATTCATAATTTCTACTGACTTTAAAATATTTATCGGTTCTGATATCCGCAACAACTCCAAATTTGAGAAGAAGAAATTGAAAACACACAACAAAAGTACATAACTATTTAGAGAGATTTAGAAAGTGAGTGGCTCAAATTCAAGTTTTCTTGGTTCTGGTAGACATTGCGATTTCGAGCTATTTTTATTCTTTTTGTGATATTTTTTCACAATAATACTAATTCTCGGTAAGAATATCTTGAAAACTACCCGTTTTAGGCATACGCGGGTAGACTTAATAAAAATTAAATCGATTTTACCTTCAAGAAGTAATTTTGCAATGGAACTTTTTGTGTCAGTGTAAATTCTATTGGCTTAATTTTGCGCAGAAACCAAATTGAAACATGTTTTTTTGTTTTGGGTGAAAAAATAGGTGAAATCCGAATAAAATTGTAAAAAATATCAGTGAAATTGGAAATTTGTAAGTTTCAATCGTAATTTCTGTAGAAACTGTCAGTCGCAGACCTGGCAACGCCTGTGTCAATCAGAAGCTTAGTAAACTGGCTATTGAATGTGCAATTAATATACAGGGTATTCCATTTGAAATTCTTGAGAAAAATTCAATTATGGTTATGTTTACCACCCTGAATAATGTAAAGCACTGTGACAAAAGTATTATCAGAATTTGCAAATAGAATAGTCTGGGAATCTAGTTCGATAAAGAAATCTTTGACAGCTTCTGTAAGTAGGCGTCAGTAGTGCCACAAAGTTGGGTCCAGATCGACACTAAAATGACAGTATCTTAACATCCCCTGCTCGAAACCCATTAATGTGGTATATCGTTTTCCATGAAATTTTATGGGGAATGTGAATATTAAAAAAAATGGGGGTTTCCATTTAAAAAAATGTAACTTTGGTTTGTTACGCAAAATGTGAAGACCCTGTATACACCAAAATAATTTTATACGATGCAGCATGGGATTTCCTAAGCACTTGCAAAATTTCATTTTGATGCCTTGAATGGTTCAAGAGATATAGACCGTCCCCGCACTAATGGGCCACCCTGTATAGGTACACTTATCTTGACTTACAAAAAAGCTCAAAATTTTGTCTCGAGCCATACGCCCATAGGTACTATAAAAGTTGCAATATTTTGGTCGAATTAAAAAAAAGCAAAAATCCCCGTAAAATATAAAAGATGACAAATATTAACTTTTAGCAAATGAAATTTTTGACACTATCAAATTTTACTCACGAAATTAACAAAGTCACAAAGCACCCATTAAATTGATATTCAATGTATCTCTATTTAAATTGTAGCTACTTTCTCAAATTCCTTATTCTCTGCCCCTACTAAACCATTTCAGATAAAATTTTATAAAAGAAAATTTTAGCAATTACATATCCTTAAAAAATTAAGGAAAGTAGCAAATAATTATTTGATATAGTAATGTGTACTTATATGAAATATCATGAAAAATGGAGCATATAAAATTATAAAACCTCTATCATTCAAAGGTTACACGATGAAAAGGATTTTTCCCAGGATGAAGTCTTCAAGCCTTTTTCAAGAGCTCTTCGGATCAGCTAAACAGAAAGAAAATGTAATGAAGAAGTTGGTATTAGAACAAGTAAATGACAAAACTGATAAACATAGCCACCACAAACAATCCAGAAAAATCTTTGCATATCAGCAACTCCCAATATCCATCTAAGCCAAATACTCCACAGTCGCCATCTAGTGAACAATTTCTAAAACCATATCGTTAAAGTAGTTTACTGTTGGTAACCAACCGTGATCTGCTCATACAGGTTGTCTCTATTGTAGTTGTTTACGAATACCAGGTCTCGCTCTGACGTAAGCGCTATGACGATCGAAGAGACCTTACGAATTAATAACCTCTGTGTAAACGCAAACACAATTGGTTACAGGAATCTGATTTATCGATATGACTTCAGGAAATGTCCACAAGATGCTGACCAAAGAATATTTGGATAAGAAGGGTCTCTGCGTTGTAAGAAAGAGTGGGCCTATTCTTGGAATGCGTATACTGCAAATCTGAAAACAATAGGAGTTATTATCTCATTAGGACATAAAACACTTGCAAAATCGCCCTAGTTGCAACTAGGCGCGGACTCCTTGTAACGTAAGTGACTGCATGTCGCCAATGGCCGTCTACCAACAAGTAGGTACCGCGAAATATTATTCATTGTTTACAAGCTTTTATTAAGTTTTACATGTTTTCCTGTCTGTTAGGGTAAAACGTTGCAATATATGTTTAACACACTTCCCAATTATTAAGGAAAATTGAAATTTGCCAAAAACGTACCTCAAATTGAAGATCACAAAAACCGACAAATACAATATGCACTGGTTCAACTTTTTTTAACTAGCCCAAAGTCAAATATGGATGGATGGATGAAAAAGAAAAAACTACGACTACAGAACTGACGATATATTAATTATTAGAATCCACCTCTTCTTTTTGGTCAGACTATATTGCTATAAATTTCGTTTAATTCTAAATAAGACATGGAAAAATGGGAGGATCGAAGCGATAGTTTGCCTAGGAAACTGTACACTTATGAATTCTTTATAAGTTAACCTAACACTACAAAAACAGTGGTACAATAATTAAACTCGACACGTGTTTCGCTGACATCTATAGGTAGTTCCACGAAACAGTAGCAAAATTTGTTGAAATTCAGTAACCGTTTAAGATTTCATGCCAAGTAGTTTTTAAATGTTTCTAAGAAGTTTTTATCGAAACATTTTCAATCCAAACGTACTGGAATAATGTAAGAGAAGAACGTCAAGTTATCGTACATTCAATCTAATATTAGAAGACCTTAAAACAGATTAATTTTAATTTTACTAGGTCATCTCGCGAGCTACGCGCGCTCACTGCCCTAGTCGAATCATGACTTCAAAGAAACACATTATTGCCTGATTACAGAATAATTTACGTCTGGTATTAATTCCCTGAAAACGTAGTTTTGAACTATACGGCTATTTCTTTGATTTCCTAAATAAATTATCAAACCTTCCCAAGAACGAACTCTTGAAAAAGCCACGCATAATTGTCCGTGAGTAAATATTTATTTTCGGAGATCAATTCCTATTTGTGTAGTTAATATTTTCTGATTTTACTATTTGGTAGAAATTCATGATGAATTGAAAAATTACTATGCGTACTACCAATATAACGATTTATTATTATAACTTGACCGGTTTCAGAATTCAGAATGATTCCATCATCAGAAATGTATAAATAAAATTATTGTAAACAAATTATTATGACAGTTGACAAGGAAACTAAAATTGACAGAACAATACAAATAATAATGATATCCATGAAATAAGACAACTAGATAACTGAATTTCAGTATTTACCTACGGGGTATATTACTTTTATCATTGTTATTATTATGATTGATTCTTGAATTAATTATTCAGCCACAGTCTCTTACATCTTAATCCTTGACTTATTTCCTTTTTTGCCATTATGACATTTATTGACTTATTTCTCTTTTTTAGTTTATTACAATTAATAATAGCAGTTGGCAGTTGTCAAGATAGAACACATAGACTTGACCACACAGTTCTTTACAAGATTAGCAGTTGGCAGTTGTCAAGATTCCATGGATATTTTGTTTATTTAGTTCTGATATTTCACTTGAAGGTTTTTTCAATTGAATTTATTGTTTTTTTCCTATTTGGTTTTCTTTAAATTCAATGTTTTTTCCCTTCGATTTTCCTTTGTGTTTTTCTTATACCCCGTAGGTAAATACTGAAATTCAGTTATCTAGTTGTCTTATTTCATGGATATCATTATTATTTGTATTGTTCTGTCAATTTTAGTTTCCTTGTCAACTGTCATAATAATTTGTTTACAATAATTTTATTTATACATTTCTGATGATGGAATCATTCTGAATTCTGAAACCGGTCAAGTTATAATAATAAATCGTTATATTGGTAGTACGCATAGTAATTTTTCAATTCATAATTCCTATTTGATCAAATGTTTGGCCTTGTGATTTGTTAATAAGTCATTGCAAACGCTAGTTTAATGGGAAATTATTGTCGTCTTTTAAAAGTAAAAGGATAAACATTTTCACAGTACAACGCTATACGGTTAACGAAAACTATATCTCCATGTTTATCGCCTGTTAAAATTTTGCACTGTAAGATATTGTCTCCCAATTGTGAAATTAACAATCTCGTACCATTACATAAGCCTTCATTAATGCTGAGATTTCTAACCAACATCACAATACAATATACTCTCAACTTCAATTCATGCGGAGGAAAATTTGGAAGGTTTAAAGTATTTAAATATTCTAGAAGAATAGCATCGTTTAAATCTCCATTATCACAATTTTCAACACTATCCAAGTTTGTATATATTTTTTCTGTTTTTATATCTAACAATTCTACCACTTTTTTGTTAATGTCTTCAACATCAGAATAGCTGATTAGGTCACATCTATGAATCGCTTTTCTCTAATTGATTCCTCCATATATACGTTCAACGATATCCGAATTATAAATACATCTCTGTGGCAATTCTAAATTGCTATTCATATCGTTCAAAACTCCATCTCCAATATCCAATAAAAACTTGGTGAATTCTTGTTCCTGTGGTAGAACCCGCATATTTTGTGTTTAAGAAAATTTACGGAAATAACTCCAAAGAGAACTAAATTTTATACTTAAATTCACTGTTTCACAGCGGGTAGCATTTATTTTAACTGGTAACAATTGTCAAAAATCTCCTCGCAACACCATAATTTTTCCACCAAACCGAACATCACAATTCATAGTCTCGTAAGGTTCTGTCTATAATGTCTAAAGCATACCTTGGCGCCACAGGAGCTTCATCCCAAATAAAACCATCTACACTCCTTAAATAATCTGCTTCTTTTGAATTTTTGTTAAAGTTGGAAGATGAATCTAAAAACAGAGGAACAGGTAACCCAAACGTTTTATAAACTGTTCTGTCATGAGGAAGTAGTGTTGCTGCTATGCCCGTAAAGGCCATGGTACAAACAATTTTATTCTTACTCTTCAGTAAGCTGTAAACTGTAAAGGGTTGTATAAACATAAGTCTTACAGAAGCCTCCTGGACCGTCTTTATAAAAACATGAAGATTCAGAAATTGATTCATTTATGTTAGCATCACATTTACCAAAATTAATATCTACAATTATTTCTTTCTGCTTTTCATTTAGGTGTTTATGTTGTCGTAATCCTATTTCTATTGCTTGTTCTTAATTTGCACATTCAATGTCGTGGCATGGTAGGAAACATTGAAAGATTGTAACCTTCCGCAGAAAGCATGGAACTAATTTGAATCTAGGCTTTTTTGTCCTTCAGTATTTCTGTAACGTCTTTCACAATCTTGTGACATTGCTTCTTTAAATTCTTCCCACAATTCTTCCTAATAAATTGGTCGGCAAGGCATTAAAATACCAATGAATAAATATCTCAGCTGTCTGGGCATCATCCAAATTTCAGCTTCATTCATGGCTCTTTTCCACTCGTGATGATCTTAAATAAGACCTAATTTTAAACACGCTGCTACATAAGATTCCTGTATTTCTCCGTTTAGTGTTTTCAGATCTTCAAATCTGTTTGCTCCTTTAACATGAAGTAATAATAATCGAAAATGAAATAGTTCAATTTGGCTGGGGCTTACGGAGTACATGCGTCCAATAACTTTGAATTGTTTCTGACGGCGTATACTTTTACAACGACAACAAACATGATACCTACCTGTGATAGTTCAGACGTACGCACTTTTGGCGATAGGCGATAGGCGATAGGCGATAGGCGATAGGCGATAGGTACGTATTAAAAAGGGACGGAAACGAAAAATCTGACCTCGCTAGATCGAAACGGTACGTGTCTATTGCGCATTCTCCACGACTAACATCACTTTTATTAGATAGGATTCTTATAAAAAAATAAATCCATGTTTTTTAGTTGCGTGTACGAAGTTTGATTTTCGTACATTAAATAATAAGTTAAAGCAGGGCTATGTCATAACGTCATAAGCCGCGTTTTACACGTTCCTCCAATTTATAGCTAAATATTTAAACTAAAAACTGTCGAAAGTCACTATGGAAAGGAAATTGATTTGACTAAGTTTTCTGTTGTTGTTTAAATTTCAATAAATTATTTTCAATACAGATGCAGTAATTAGGGAGACTAGAAAAATGGTACGTATTTAGTTTGATAATTCTGAATCATAAATTGGTCTTTTCTTTATCCGCATCGCTGTTTGGTCCTAACGATGTGCTAGTTATTGCTGCAGTTATACGGATGTTGGGAACATTATGCAATAACAGTTTAGCGATAGTGGACGCAGTAATGTCACTGCTGATGTGGGTCCAGGCGGTCGCTCGACCGTTATCAGCCGCTAACCGGGTTGACCCGTCCGCAGTCCGCTATGTTACAGTTGTTAGATTGAATGGGAAATGCGAATTTCCCAGACACTACCCACCCCGCAATGCAGATATGTTTCAGGCACTTTAAAATAAATAAAAAAGATATAGCAGTTGTGTCCTTATCAACTTACAACTCGTTTACATTTTTGTTTGCCAATTTCCTGCTTGGGGAGAATTGAGTGTAATATTTCATATGCAGCAATAAAAAGGGAAAAGTCCAAAAATTAATAGAAAGCAGAATAATACAAATATTCTCGATACGTTCACATACGTTCACCAGATACCAGATTACCGAAAAATCGTTAAATTGATCAAAGAACTTTTAATGGATCAGCCCGGCGAACAAACAGCACAAGCAATCTGTATGGGCACTCGCAGATAGTTTTTGGAATCAAAATTATTGATATGGTTTCAGGAAATGCATAATAGATGGCGACAATAAACGAAACCTGAAAGCTTAATAAAATATAAGTAATTCTGAGCCAGAACGAAGATAGCTTATCTACTAGTTTCGATGAGTTATTAGTACAAAATGTGTATTACTTACAAATATAATTTTATTTTGCACATAATGTAGTATTTAATTATTTTTAATTACAATTAGAAGAGAACATTTATTGAAAGAAACATTTTTAGCAACGCTTGTACAAGGTTCGAACAAAATCCATACGAATGGACGAAAATTCGAATTTATCTATCAGTTCAATCCCCAACATTCGCACCCTTAGATCCTTCTGGGTGAGATAAATTTTTAAACGCAATTTATGTAGTTCAAAAGGAAGTTAAGGGAGTAAGAGACTATCACATTTCTGAAGATGACCACGTTCCGTACTTTAGTATGTGTCAAAAATTTAAAATAACCCCGGGGGAGGCATTGAAATTTGGAAAGTGTCCGAGGGACGCGTCCCTGGATGCTCGTGACGGAACGCTGTTAGCTTTCGCAGGCGTCGCAGGCTAGCGGATGTAACCTTAAAAATACCATAACCTCCTGCATGTACGCGAGAGGAATGAAAATTTATTTGATTATATATCTCAGACGAAATTTATTAGAGCACACATGAGATCAAAGAATATTTCAGAATGAGAAAGAGATCTCTTGATACAATATTTGTATCAATAAGTATCAATTATTGTATTAATAAGTCTTATGGTCACTTCTGTGAAGAAAGTCGTATACTAACGATGTTATAGGCTTATCTGAGTCCATTGTTGTGATGCTTAAAAGGCAGCAGCGGTGATGGCTGGAAGCCGACGTTTCGTCCACTATCCCAAGGTACATCTTCAGCACATCTGGATTATGTAGAACTGAATTGCTGATCTTATAGGACTAGGACCAGAAAGAGACTAATTTATCCGTCCATTTGTTTTGAGGGTAGAAGCCGTAGCCCCCATTCACATTGAAGGGATGTTTGATAATAATTAATTTGACAGCCGCTGATCAGCAAGTGCTCTGCCAGTGCTGAAGAAAAATCGGCAATAGACTTTATTCGTGCATCTTTTTTTGTCGATGACTTTAGGTTATATTTATTTACTTATTTACTATAGGTATTTCATTATACGAACATCTATATTTTGTAGCCACTAAAAGTTAGTACTTTTCCAACTGTCAATAAGAGTCACTGACTGCATATCGCTACTGTATAAAAAAGAGACAGGGGCAGTAATCGCCCGTAAGTCGTAACTGAACTCTTCATAGGGACTGCCAGACGCACGGCCATGTTATAAATAAGGATTAGGCCAGTAATTTCGACCCCACGGCCCATAGATTCCTTTTAAAGTTATTTATTTTAAAATATTGGCAGCAGCTAAAAGCATATCCTGACCATTTCTAGGGTTGCGTCCGCTCGTTCGATACACCCGCGTGATATCCGATACGGTCCACTTATTTTAATTTTATACTATTTTTATTTCAGGGTTCAAATTCTCCCGTCTGTTGTTAAGTGCGTTTTGTACAGTATTGATTCACCATACTTTAATATAATTAGAAGAATCACTTTCGCTTATGTATACTTCATTCCTCCCTGTTTTAAGCATATTGTAAGTATAAATTCAATATTTTTAAATTATGTTTGCAAGAGGAATACTCGCTTTTCACAACTTTGGTATGTCATAATGCGAGGGGGGACAAAATTTTGAATTTTAAGTTTATTACTGGGGTTGAGGGGAATATTATTTTCATCACTTTATTTAGAAATAAAATTATAGTTTTATAATTTTCTTCAACTTTGTGAATTTTCTGGCAAATTTCAAATAATAATATCTGTTTAAAAGTATATAATTCGACGTTTCGCCCCCGTTTGGGGGCTTTGTCAAGAATATTTATTTAAACTTGTAAAGATATAAAAATATAAACGTAAATTATTTGACAAAATTTTTTAAAACGGGGGCGAAACGTCGAATTATATACTTTTAAACAGATATTATTATTTCAAATTTGCCAGAAAATTCACAAAGTTGAAGAAAATTTTAAAAACAGACTGGCACCAATCAAGCAAGAATTTTTATAGTTTTATAGTTCATAATTACCGTTTTATCCACGGAGTGTTAATTGAATCGTTGGTTTCATGTTTCCATGTTAAATTTTGTTAATTTGCTTTGCTGTTTTCTTTCATGTTGATACATTTTGTGTGAAATTTTGTGTGAATTGTAGAAAAAATAATTGTAAATTTGTGTGGGAATTTTGTTAATTTTAAATTCTAGATTTTTAGGCGCATCTTTTATTCTACAATACACCTAATATTACTAATATTACAGTCAGAAGTAAAAATGTTGATTCATTAATTTTAGCATTTCAAAAAACATGTTATTCATTTTATATTTATAATGTGAATTTTCAAATTAATGTATTTTCGGTAGGTAATATAATTTAAGAAATTTGAATATCGCGCTCTCTGCACTTTAACAAAAAAATCGGTTATTTTCTAAATGTCCAAATTGAATATTAAATTTAGAAAATTGTGGATATGAAAAATTGCTTATTTTTTATAGAAATAAGCAATTCATGTCATTTTTTGAATATTTTTCCTTACAAATAAATTTTTGCAAAAGCCCCAGTCGAGGCTGATATTAGAGAAAATTCTTTTACCTGCATAATATATACAGGGTGGCCCATTAGTGCGGGGACGGTCTATATCTCTTGAACCATTCAAGGCATCAAAATGAAATTTTGCAAGTGCTTAGGAAATCCCATGTTGCATCTTATAAAATTATTTTGGTGTATACACGGTCTTCACATTTTGCGTAACAAACCAAAGTTAAATTTTTTTAAATGGAGACCCCAAATTTTGTTTACATATTCACGTTCCCCACAAAATTTCATGGAAAACGATATACCACATTATGGGGTTTCGAGCAGGGGATGTTAAGATATTGCCATTTTAGTGTCGATCTGGACCCATCTTTGTGGCGCTACTGACGCCTACTTACAGAAGCTGTCAAAGATTTCTTTATCGAACTAGATTCACAGACTATTCTATTAGCAAATTCTGATAATACCTTTGTCACAGTGCTTTACAGTACACAGGGTGGTAAACATACGCATAATTGAATTTTTCTCAAGAATTTCAAATGGAATATCCTGTATATTAATTGCACATTTAATAGCCAGTTTACTAAGCTTCTGATTGATACAGGCATTGCCAGGTCTGCGACTGGCAGTTTCTACAGATATTAAGATTGAAACTTACAAATTTCCAATTTCACTCTTATTTTTTATAATTTTATTCGGATTTCGCCTATTTTTTCACCCAAAACCAAAACAAAATGTTTAAATTTGGTTTCTGCGCAAAACTAAGCCAATAGAATTTACACTGACACAAAAAATCCCATTGCAAAATTACTTCTTGAAGGTAAAATCGATTTAATTTTTATTAAGTCTACCCGCGTATGCCTAAAACTAGGTAGTAGGTAGTTTTCAAGATATTCTTACCGAGAACTAGTATTATTGTGAACAAATATAGCAAAAAAAAATAAAAATAGGTCGAAATCGCAATGTCTACCAGAACCAAGAAAACTTAAATTCGAGCCACTCACTCTCTAAATCAATTTACTTACGTACTTTTGTTGTGTGTTTTCAATTTCTTCTTCTCAAATTTGGAGTTGTTGCGGAAGTCAGAGCAGATACCTAAATATTTTAAGGTCAGTAGAAATTATTAATGAGATAAATTTGGCGTTTATCATTAGTGGGAAATGTTGTAATTTAAACAAAAAACTACAGCGAGAACAAGTTTATTAAAATTAAATACTTAAATTAAAATTAAATAAAAAAATTAAGAAAATGCAAAAAATCCTTCAAACTATGACAGATGCGAGTTGGAGCTGTGTTGTTTATCACAGGTAACATGATTTCAACGCGATTTGCATTTTGACTACAAAATATGATTCTTCTATAAAAAGTGAGAATAAAACAGTTACCTATCTCGGGAAAGCAATGTTTTCGAATTACTTTCCATAAAAATGGCACTGCTAATAAACATTATTTACATTATAAATTTGTTCTCCGTCCAGCTTTTCGTTTAAATTACATTTCCTCTACAAAGTCATATCTAGCTTATTAATAATTTGTATCTACTTTTAACCATTTATCTGTCCTGAAGCAACTCGAAATTTCAAAACAAGAAATTCAAAGTACGCAACAAAGTTACCTAACTAAATCGATTTAAAACGGGACAGGTCCGAATTTAAGTTAAATGGGGAAATCCGAATAAAATTGTAAAAAATAACAGTGAAATTGAAAATTTGTAAGTTTCAATTTTAATTTCCGTATAAACTGTCAGCCGGAGACCTGGCAATACCTCCATCAATTAAGAGCTTAGTAAACTGGCTATTAAATGTGCAATTAATATACTGGATGTTCCATTTGAAATTCTTGAGAAAAGTTCAATTATGCGTATGTTGATCATCCTGTATAATACAAAGTACTATAGCAAAGGTATTAACAGAATTTGCAAATAGAATAGTCTGTGAATCTAGTTCGATAAAGAAATCGTAGACAGCTTCGGTAAGTAGGTGCCAGTAGTGCCACAAAGATGGGTCCAGTTTGGCACTAAAATGGCAATATCTTAACATCCTCTGCTGGAAACCCCATAATGTGGTATATCGTTTTCCATGAAATTTTGTGAGGAACGTGAATATACAAACAAAATTGGGAGTTTCCGCATTTAAAAAAATATAACTTTGGTTTGTTACGCAAAATGTGAAGACCCTGTATACACCAAAATAATTTTACAATATGCGGTATAGGGTTTCCTAAGCACATGCAAAATTTCATTCTGAAGCTTTGAATGGTTCAAGAGATATAGACCGTCCCCGCACTAATGGGCCATCCTGTATATGTACCAAATTTCACACACTTTAAAAGTAGAATAGATTCTTAATAAAAAGTTGATATTCATAAGTATTTAAAATAGCACAACGTGTGTTAAATTTTTACTGGCCCCTTGTCGTAATATTCGAATTGTTTTAAACATTCTTAATTAATTTCTCTTGAAAAATGAAATCATGTACATGTACTTGGACGTAAAATAATTTGTCATATTTTAATATTATCACGACTGTCGTAAAAGAAATAAAGCGAGTCATTCAGAAACATAGGGATAGTGTCTTTAGTACCTTGTACAAAATATGAACGACCTTTCACTTCGCAAACATTTGGAAGAAGTGAATAGGTCGATCAAAAAGAAATTGTTATCATGAGAAAACGTTATCAGGTTATAATTAATGCAAGCGAAAGCTATACTTTTAGGTTGGTTATTTATACCTATATACTTTTGGGTTGGTTATTTTGTATACGCTAACAAAATTTTCGAATCCGTATTTTCATGTGCTAATTGCTAGGGAAATGCGTAGGTTAGCTCAGGATAGAAAAGAATGGAGGTACGCGTCCAACCAGTCTTCGGACTGAGAACCTTATGATGATGAATTGCTAGAAATTATGCATTAATTTTGGAATGTGGTGTAGAATCTACCGTTACAATCACAATTTTACACAATATTCCATTACACCCTTTAACATTTTGGGAACTGCTCATGATCTACCCCCTATAATACGAAGTTCGCTTAATATCCTCGTGCAACGTGCGACGTCTGTAAAAATTTAAAAAGTTACATAACTAGTTTGCATTATTCTGGCCCGTGCGGGGCATCAGTTCTTTCGAAAAACTGGTTTCATCCTTATTTCTCGCTTGGCTTTGGTCAATTGCATTAAAACTTGCCACGGCAATGACGCTTTTAATTTATTAAGTACTTCTCCAGCAATGAGCAGCGCATCGAAAACTCATTCGTTAGAATTGATTTATTCCATATATTTATTTACTTACATATGTTATTAATAAATTATACAATGTAACGATTCGACGGAGCCTTCGGTTTATTATCACAGATTAATATACCAATTCTGAAGTAAAGTACAAAATGTCGAATGATAAAATATCTAGCACTTCAATGTATTTGAATGTCAGGAGAAATTTTTAAAAACAAATTTGCGGAAAATTTCACCGCGATGGTTTTGTGATACCTATATCTTCCCAATTTCAAAATAATTATGAAATATGGTATCTAAGCTTTCTTAAATTGCAGAGAATGCGCAGAGCAGATACGAGTTTCCGAGACTGACCTATGATTCTTGGGATGATACTAATTTGAAGAAGATAATGTTGAGATAAATGACAAGAAATAGGAAGTAACATACAGGATGAGTTTTTTTTAATTTTTACTATGGGGATCTTGGAAACCAGCAGAGATAGAAGGTAGGTTAAATGAGGAAATAAGTGCAGTTCTTTGAGCTTAATAAATAAGCAAATTCAAATTGTCGAAAATTTGCATAGCCTGCTAGATAAAATGGAAAAATCAAATTTTGCGAGATTTAAAAATATTTTCTAGCCGGCTTGTAAGCTGTAACACAAAATATGAAAAAATGCCAAGGGAAAAAGTTGGACAGAATTAGACTTAGTACTATCTCAAATAATCAAAAGTTGTATTATACCAGACGTGTTCCAGAAATAATGCAAACTTATGTTTTTTTAACGCGCTAAGAAAAAGAAAAGTACATATGAGGAAAATAATAAAAAGTAAGAGGCCGCACTGTCATTCTGCTAGAAAATAAATAAAAAAATACTAAGGGACTGCGTGAGAAACATCACCAACAAGTTAAATAAAGCTCTACTCGAAACACTTGTGCATCGGCCGATTTGTTCAATAACTATTGTATTTGTATTGGCATAGCAAAAAAATCAGAGCATTACGTTTTTTCCCGTGAACCCTTTGCAGACCTTTTTTTACCTGAACCAGACGACCCTAAAAAGACCGTCGCAACATACGTGTTTTGTAGTTTAATCCTAAAAACTGTATTGTAAGTCAATGACGACTTGAATGGTAAATAGAAAAAATGTCCCCTATATTTTAAAAGTTATAGCTTGACTTACAAATGTAATCCTGGTATGTTTTGATTTTTAACCGCATTATGCTACTAAAATAAAATGAAATGAATTCTATTATACTTTATTTTATAAACTATTAATCATTTCGTTACAATTGAAAAACTTAACGGTTGCTTTTAAAAAAATGTGGGTCGGTTTATTGATGTAGGTCATATGTTGAGTTTAAAATGTAACGAATCACGAATTTAATAAATTTTAGTCTCAATAAATCTCAATAATCCATGTGATTGCATTACTTAGAAAATTGGTCTCCATTGGAAAAAATCGTAACTCGGTGTGAAGAGGCGCATGCCCCTCGTTGAGGGGTGGCTATCTTGACCGCTAAGGGTGGTCAGTGAAGCAGACCGCACCCCACTGAAATTACTAGGGTTCGTGCGACTTCCAGCACGCGCCCTTTAAGATAAGAAAGTGAATTCAAAAACTTTAGAGAATTTAAAAATACAGTTGATCCAAACTGTCATTTAAAAATTTATGATTCCCATAAAACCTTTTTTCCGCTACATAAAACAAATTTATAAAATCAATAAATGATTTAGAAAAGAAAGTAAGTGTAGTGGAAGCGTATGTTATGCATGGGTACCGTTAATTTTTTTCGAATCTTCACACGGTAACCCTTTTTGCGAAACCCTTTTTACGGATGTATCCTATTGCATATATTCAGTTTACCTGGCCCAGGTATATGTTACGTACGTGACGCATATGTTCCTATTGCCTATTCCTAAAAGGGTTGTAAAAAATTCTCATGGTCACAATGTGTCTGTGAACGGATCCTAACGTTAAAATAACTCATAGAACGGGGTTCTATAACGGCTGTGCGATATTATGTAAGTAGAATAATGTATAGTTGTCAAGGGATGACCCAAATTGATTGTCGATCCTTTTCACCTGAATAACATTTAATTGGAATTTTTGCATTTTTCTCAAATCTTTCGAATAGTGCCTACCATGGAGTTAGAGGAGGACGGCACACTACCATTTCTGGATGTACTGGTTCGTCGAAAGGGAGATGGAACTTTGGGGCATCAAGTGTACAGGAAACCTACACATAAAGATCGTTACCTAAACGCGAAATCGCACCATCACCCGGCGCAGAAGCAAGGCACCATCGACACCTGGGTTAGACGAGCTAACCAGATCAGCGAAGCAGAGCAACTGAGGGAGGAGCTGAACCATCTACGCCTGACGTTAAGGAAGAACAGCCATACTAGGACAAACATAGTCAAAGCCATTAGGAGAAAGGCAATGATGAAGGAATCAGAGATATTCGAGGCATCTGCCTATCTTCCTTATATCAGGGGAGTATGTTTTAGTGTATCTATTAGACGACATGGTAGCCAGTCCGGAACATATGTATAGATAATAATATTTATGTTTCAGACATCGGCCACGGAAGCCTACAAACCAAAAAAGTGCCTACCATGTCAGGCACTAAGTACTCTATACTTGGGCCGCCCAACAGACGGAGTGATCACCCTGCAATCACGAGCTCTAGCGGGGCCAATAGTAATTTATGACGACCGAATTGGAGTGATGCGACTTCGTTGGGTCTAAAGAAAGCGCATCACTGCGGTTCAGTTGTCCCAAATTGATAGTGGTCCCGCCTAGAGCACGTTCTTGCAGGGTGATCACTCCGTCTGTTCGGCGACCCAAGTATAAAAGATTTTTTTTATAGAGAGCCGCCTACAAATAATATCACTACTTTTTCTTCCTTCGGTTCGGTTTTCTCTCAGTTACATTGACTGTCGGGATTCTTAAAGAAATTGCCAAACTCGTTGCGTATTCGTATTTTCAACCAGCACCCTAGGTCCACAAGCTCTAGAAGGTTTTGTAACCTTTTATTGTCAAAATACAAAATTAACTTCTAAATGTTGAAGATGTCATAGTGTATAGGGGCAAAGCACCGTACTGATGAGTCCCAAAAGGACGAAACCAGTGGTCTACGTTTTCCATGTACATACGAAACATGCAATATTGAAAAACTTCTAACATACATAAGACTACTGCAGCTGGTAGAGCAGGAAAATACGTAGAGATCTAAGGATGTTCCAAGCCCAACGGTATGTTTGGGATAGCATACCGTATAAGATCTCGTAGTACACAAAATCTGGATTTAGTTCTATAATTCAATGCCTGGCGGGGTATTTGCCCGAGGAGTAGTTGTTCGAACGGTCCAGTACCACTCATTACCTCCGCATAATTCGGCTAATAATTAGCTCTTGCTAATACTTGCACCAAGCGTGTAAGTATATACAACAGCAAGCAATATTGCATAGTTCGTCCCAAAAGGACGAAACCGGTGGTCTGCGGTTTTCAATGCACATTCGAAACATGCAATATTGAAAAACTTCTAACATATTAACCGATGCGAAACTTAAATTCTGGTGTATTGAAACGAGTATAGATAATTCATTACAGGGAACCTAAAAGTTTTCTTTGCTGTTTGTCAGCTAGATGAAACCAATTAGTATCCACGATTCATTTTTTCCTTTTTATTAAAATTAGATGTGCTAAAACAGTAATTCTGCAAATTCTGATTATTTGTCGGCCAAGAACTTTGAGAACTGTTTGTGTACAGTATCCATTTTGAAATTGCTTCAGCCTCTCGTGTTCCAGGACTTTTTTGTATGGAGTCATGTCATTGTTTGGCTTTAACAAATGAGGACGCCCTTACAAAGAAGAAAAGCTCTCATTAATGCAAAGTAGAATAAATTGATTTGAGCATCTACCTTAGGCTACCATTTCCCTTCGTCGTAAAAGCTTGGACTATGCGCGCGCATTTGACCGCTGGACACTGATCAATAATAAGAAGATTGCAAAGTAAGCAAAAGTTTCGTCCGTCCCTGTTATGGCCTGGCCGGCAGCGCATTATCGTTTTCTACTGTGGAACGAGAAGCGTAATGTTTGTCTACCGGGTGGCGTCTTTACACGCCTTCAGACATACGTCACCGTACCGTTCTACTAATTATACTACACCCCTGTACAATACCTATACTACTCACACAACATTTCCCAAACTACTGGCAAGCAGCTCGAATAATAGCATGGTTAGTGTCTCGGCCTGATAAACGCATAGTCCCTAAATCAATAATCAAACCTCTTCATCACACTAGTTTTTATTCTGATCCCGTTTTACACCTTTTTTTTCTCTCGAAATCTCATATTTAAATTTGATAAAAGCACGACCAAGTTTTAAAAACCACCAAATATAGCAAAAGTATGTATTGTACTGATATGCAGTATGTTCAGTAATATGCTCCGATATCGAATATACTTGAACTATTTACATTATTAAGTATTAAATGGGCGTAGCTTGTGCTGGTGTTAAGACAGAATCAGTGAACAACGAAATTACATAAATGGTGGAGGCGCAGGTGGTCAGCTCCCGTGACCACGTCGACTAAGTTAGTTTAAATCCATAGTTAAGAATGCAAATACGCTGTCTGACAAGGGGTTGTTCGGAAAGGTATATGCGTCCATAAACTGGCAGCTTTTGAAGTTTCAGCGCGTTGAAGGACCAGGATGAAGCCGCTGTCCATTGTGCATTGTCTGTCTCTATTTTCTGCTCCAGTCCGACTTCGGCTGTTTGTCTAAAGTTAGGGGGTAGCTTCCCAAGTTTGAAGGGAAGATGTATAATGCCGAATGAGATGATTAGTTTAATGTATAGACCTGACTGTTCGGGACTAATATTGATTTAGATTTTACTTATTGTTTTAGGCCTTTGAACTTGGGGTTTGTTTACCTGGAGGATTGCAAACTATAAACACTAGGATTTCGAAATTAATTCAGTTGAGCAGAGTACGCTAAATTTGACACGAATAGTCCATTACGCGACATACAAACACAAGCAGCCGAATTACCTAAAATATTTTCGTTTATCCTCGTTATCTCTTGCTAATCTGTCTTTAGTTTTATTTCACAGTAGTAGATATTATTTTATGAAACTCCATTTGATTTATTACTGAATTTAACACAATAATCAAACCTCGCTACCAAAATGTTTTATTTAATTGTTCTGCGTTGAATAACAGGGCACAGTTCATTTGTATGTACATTAATTAGGACCCTCGGCCTAAGTGTACCCGCTTCTAATGAAGAATGACGGTCATTGGATAAATGAACTTACGTCTCCTTATACTGGAATTGAGAGAATTAGAGGACTATTTGGTATCGAGGTTGTCAATTTTGCCGAAAATCTGAGCTACATGACGTGCCGAATTTAATTAATTTTTTAAATAAGTGCTCGATTCAAAATTTTTAAAGCATAAAACCCCAAAATCCAACAGTTGTATAAGAAAACAAACTAAAGAAATTATGATTTGTGCAAGTCCACATGTATTCAAGAATAGCCCTACGAAATTAATATTAATGAACAAATTTTGTTCATCCCCTTTTCATATTGTATAGAGAGAATAAAAAAGTGTACGATTTATTCCATGCAAATACATACTGCACGGCAAAATGTATGTGCGCTATACCTTTGCGTTCGTAAGACAATATTTATGCATGTGTTGAGGACAGGGCAGGGCAGTGTACAGGGCAAGATATGTGGCGTAAAAAATAGGGGTGGGGTTGCATGTGCTGAGTCAGGCGGTTTAGGTTCGGCAAAAACTAGGAATGACTGGTATATTTTTCTTTGGCGTCTCGTAGATTGATGAAACTTTTTTAGAACTTAGAAGAAATTGTAAAAATAAACCTCCCATTTGGGAGCGCACGAACAAAAGATGTCAATGGATTATAAATGAGACTCTCGGTGAACGCAACGTGTACATAAAAAAGACTGGTTATACCTTTCGATTGCGCAAAATTAAAGGGTCATATTAGAACATGGAGTACCAGCAATGTATTAGAAGTATTAGTCGTTTAATTCCTGAGCTTTTGGGTATTTCCTTTTTCTTTTTTCCCTTTTTTCGCAGGAATATTCTGTCATTTTTAACAATCCTTTGTACGGTTCTTATGCTCACATTTAGGACTTCTAATACTTTTTTATAAACAGACTCTAGATATCTTATTAAATTAAGCTCCATTTTCTTCGCTTGGGGATTCAAAAAGCCCACAAAACGTTAACATGCCCCCCTCTAGCAGTGATCCAGAGCCCGGCGGAGTTCTATTCCGATACAGTAGGTATTTATTCAATCACTGAAGCGCTGGAGATCAGGCTTGGCCAGCCGATATTTATTAAACATACGTTTCCTGTCGAAGTTATACAGTAGGCATTATATCTCAGGCATTAGTAGAGCTATCTATATTACCTATATTTTTAGTTCTTAGGCTTTACATATCCAGGTGATTTTGGTCAAATACCTTCTTTTCATCATCCAACTACTCTGAAATCAGCAAATTAAGATCAACAAAATTGTCCCTTCCAAAAATGCAGCCTGAGAACATAATGATTAAAAATTGAACCTCAAAATTTCACTATCTCAGGTCTTCGTGAATGGGTACATTCAGAAGAAATTCCTGGCATGCGTTACTCTTACAATCACTGATGCATGCGTACCTACTTACATGATATTCAAATTCAACAAACGTTGGATCGATTCCACCAACTTGAAATTAAGGAAACTGATTTAAAATGATGGGCAACTATGATTGATATTGTTCAGCATTCGACGTGTGTGTATATTACATTTTTCATAACGATGAATAAGCAGTCAGACGCTGGGTTGTTTCTCATACCAAGAATACGAGTTATCCTTAACATAATAGGAGCGAGCATTTTTTAAAGAATATACGACTGGCATGGTCCCAAGAACAAATTTCTGAAAGGAGAAGATCCTTCATAATCTGTTTAGAAATTTTCCTCTCTGAGCATTTCGCGGACGTTCGACGTTATATATAGCACACATCCGCAAATAATACAAATTTATATATTATGCATCTCACAGATTTTGACAGACGCTTTCGTGGCCATCAATATCAGGCTGATGTATACGTAGTTGCTTTGCGGAAAGCTGAGTGGGTATATTTTTCTCAAAGAAAGTATGTATGCAAATAAACATACGTGGGGAGTCTTTAGAGTAGACCAGTGAAATATTGGCGGGAACTGCCGGCTAGGACATTGAAATATGAAGGATTTTACAATGACATATCATCGCCAACATTTGTATGAGAGATTTCTGATGGATTGTTTCGTTTTCCCTCTCTTTAGGCGGAGGTTACCTACTTTAAATCTCTGTTTATAAGGTATAAGATTATAAGTAAATAGCATACCTAATTTCATTTATACAGAGTGATTCAAGAATATACTGCATCATTTATTAAGTATTTATTATTATTTATCAATTAGCTTTTCGTAATTTGTGGCTTATGTGATCGTACTTCCTAATGCCATACTTTATAAGACGAAAACAAGATTTGTGAATTCTCGCCCTAGCTCCAGAGCAAAGACAGGAACCGTAAACCGCATCGCAAAAACTAAAATATGATAAGACTAAAGACTCGCATAACATTATCCGAAGATTGGTGGTAATTCAGTTGTCATAATATATGTCAGTTTAAATTTTCCGCGTATCTAGGCAGTGAATATTATTGACGTTAAATTAAATCAAACCGTAAAAAATATAAATTTCAACAAAAAATACAACTCAATACCACCAGAACTTTAAATGGTGGTGCTGGCTGAAAATTCGCTCACTTCATATTGTCCAAATTTGTAAGGGTATTATTTTCAAGATTCAAAAGTGCGGTAAACATCCGAATCCAGCTCTAAAATCAAAGTCGGTTTGAGGCAAAATATTGTTACTTTATATTGTGATCTTGAATTTAAAGGGTCAAAATTAATTTAGAAAATGCAAATCCTTCAAATTTGTATGTAGACTGACTTTAGGAATGGGTAGTATATTGGCATGATTTAGTCCCAATTCGTGCGTTCCCGTTTCGTGCGTCGATGAAAATTTTCCCGTTTCGTGCGTCATCCCAAACCTCTACCTGGTTTGAGTGCCGTTTCGTGCGCTGACCTGATGATAAAGCGAGGAACTTGTAAACAAGGGAGACTTTTATATCAATAATAAAAATCAAATGAGTGAAAATGTATCTGGCGTTGACGGCGATGACCTTTCTGACCTTTTGGACCTGACCGATTTTTGTTCATAAGAAAAAAGCCAAATCACTAGAACAAAACACACCCACCGCGGCGAGACACGAACCCCTTGACTTGCACTTTCTAATGCTTATAAGCATCTAAAATTCTAAGGACGTGTGGGGGTACAATTTTATTGTAAGGGCAACGCACGAACTGGCACTACCCAGTAAATTCTTGACGCTCGAATCGGCAAGAAAACTGGTAGAGACCCAAAAACGAATGAAACGGGAACACACGAAACGGGAAGATACCTATTGGCATATTTCCACAATATCGGAAGAACAATTTTCTCAAGAAAACAATTAATTACATGAGTATGTACAGACAAAAAATATAAGAACAACAGTATTTAATCCAAAGACATTGTATACTAATATACACCAAGATCCCATGTATTCGGCATTTATGTACTTTATTTCTAATATAAAAGACGTGCATTTTCTCTCCCTCTTTTTCTACCTAATTTTGTCGTGTTAACGTCATCTCTCTTTTGACAAAATTCAAAATGACTTTTTTGGCGTAGCGCGCTAATTAAATTGCATGAAATTTAAACGTCAAATCACCTTGTCATTTGAATTTGTATTTTGCGTACACGAGTAAACTTATCAATTGTCGCTATTCAAGTTTTGCCTAGGAATTTCTGTTACTTAATAATAATTTACTTTAACAGCTACTTGACTAAAGAAACTACACGTACGTATTTTAAAATATTTCTAAGAATATTTTAACTTGCCTACTCGATACTCACTCTCCTAAAAGGTTTAATTTACTCGTAACTCGTATCTAATTTGACAACTACCACTGACAACTCGGAAACTTGTGAAATCAAGGTTACCTAGTGAATGACAGATTTCACTTTTTATCTTAAAATAGATGCAAAATCCTTTTTTGAGTGCTTCAAACTAAGAGGGCAAATATTTTCTTGTCGCACGCATGTTTTCAGCGATATTAAAGTGTATCTTGGTATCTATATAAATAGAACGTCTTTGATTTAATCAAATTTATGTCAATTCCCTCACAACCTACCGCAGATGATTTCAATCCAAAAACGGTTTCACTAACTAAATCTTCCATCATAAGAGTGAAACCGGAATTATCACCCACACCAACCGTCAGATTATCGTTGTATCTTATTGCAACAGAACAGGATAAATTTGAAAGTTTACTTCTGCAGATCGCACAAAGAATTCATTTATGTCACCTTGGGTAAATATTGATTTTTTTCCATAAAACTTTTGTACCACCCCATTTACATATTTCATTCACATAAATGCTGCCATGAAATAGGTAGACGATGCTCGATAAACAACAAATGATCAAAATTTACAAAGTCAAATAATATTCTAGAGCATTTAAAATATTCTTGCTGAAATATTCTAGAGCATTTAAAATGTTCTTACTGGAATATTCCA
Organism: Xestobium rufovillosum; assembly: GCA_963966045.1. Lineage (NCBI taxonomy): Eukaryota > Metazoa > Arthropoda > Insecta > Coleoptera > Ptinidae > Xestobium > Xestobium rufovillosum. Next base: position 37,037,529 of record OZ014492.1, read on the forward strand.
GAGCATTTAAAATTTTCTTGCTGGAAATCGGAAAAACATATTTTTGGCGTCATTTGTGCGTGGTACCAACTTACTTATTTGGTATAACCCAAATTTTCCTGCAGACATTTCAACACATTTCTTTGGTCAGCCAAGTGAGATCCGAACTTCGCCGGATGTTTTTGTGTAGCAGTGTAATTAATAAGTCTTCTTCTCTAGCAGGTACTTATACAATTTCGAAAATACTACTTCTAAGTTCTGATGAAAGAATCTCCCCGGACAAAAGACCGCAGTAATTTATCATGATATACCGTCTATATCGTAAAAAGGACGAAAGGACGAGTAAGTCTTTCCATTGACTTGCAGCGCCGCTATAAATTACCAGAACGAACTAGCCATTAGTCTATTTGCATCGGTTTCGCGTTTGTCGCATTGTGCGGATTTCATTGTGACGCCCGTCGTCAATCCTTAAAAGAAATTTTAACAAAGCTGGCCGTATTAGCTGCAAGATGGCCGACCGTTCAGACCGACCCACCCCCTATGACTAATTATTGTCCGAGGGACAGCCACCCCAACCTGAGGCGTAAGCCATGCAATTTTTATTTTACGAGGACTATTCATGAATGTTTGTTATTGAGCCAATCGCCATTTTATGGCTTTGGTGTTTAGATCTTTGTTTTGTACCCAAACTTTGAAATGCAGAAACACGAGTAAAATTCTAACATTCATTAGTTATTCCTGATCATGAGCTACAACACTATAAAATATTGAAAAGTATGCTTGTATAGGCACAATAAGATTAAAAATATTTGTTACAAAGCGAAATCCAAACAAGATTATTCATAACTACAAGATTTATTAAAACTGAACTACAACTTACCACTTACGTTCCAAAAACACAATAAAACAAAATTTCCAAACTATTTTATGTCCTATAAGACCCGATCAAGATATGAATGTGTGAATGTCTAAACATCAACTAAAGAAAATATTCAACAGAGGCAGTAGGTCAGAAAACTACCTGTGTGTACCCTTTCTTGCTTCCGGTACCTACCTACCGTAACCCTAAGGACAGGAATCAAAAAGGGTTCCTCTTTTTAATAAAGTAATTTAACCCTTGCAGACGAATTTACCTGTTGACATATGGCATATATTAGGAAAGAAGTTTTGAGCTCCTTCTAATAAATTATTAACAGTAACATAACGGTAAGCTCCTGATGTAGCTTTCAATAAACCGGAGGGAGTTGGCATTGTCTTTGAGCCAGAATTAATAATATAGCCAATAGAAAAAGATCAATCATTCTCATAAGTATCGAGCATCTGTACTAATAAAACCCTACCCCAAATGGAATATTATAATGCATTAAAATTATGCCATATCTACCTCTGTGTCTGTCTACCTGAAAAAGGTTACGTAAATTGTATGCTGAAAAGGATTAAGTATCCGAATTTCCTATCAAGCATTCGCCCAAATTAATTTTCGAGTTCTTTCAATAGGGCCATCGTGGTAACATATGTTGGTAATTGTAAATGTGACATTTGAATATGCAGAATTGAGGTTGGCTATTATTGAACAGCAGACGCTGTTCTGTCGGGCCCACATTGGAACAACTGCAGCTGAACATTTTAGTATTTAATCGGGCTCGTATGGTAAATGTATATGTAGATGTGTATTCAACTTGGTTTAAAATCAATACCATTATTGCTAAATTTTAGATCTCATTCGTTATGCTACGTGAAGCTATTATGAAACTTATACCCAGCCATCCAAATTTTTAAAGAATAATTCTATATGTTACCATTTTCGGCATGAAGACTGATTGGATGCGAACGTCCATCCTCTGTCCTAAACTGACCTATGCATTTCCCCAACCATTTCCCATCAGTATTCTAGTTTGAGATTACCTCTACTTCTTTTTATTCCTAGTTTGTCGCGAACTAATCCTTCGTGTCTCAGAAGGTGCCCCACCACCCTATCATCTTATCTGTTCAATTCTGTATTGTCTTCCATAATATTTACCTCTTTCAGAGCTATTTATAATACCTCCTATTGCTTTTGAACACCTACATTTCTAACGCTTCTACTTTTTCCTATCCGCTTCTCCTATCATCCACGTCTCACACCGAGAACAAGAAAATTCCAAATACAAGTTCCTATTTGTATTTATGGATAAAAACTTATTATGTTCTATTTAGTTTAGTCACTTCCATTCATAAATTGTATATTTTTACTTTATGTATTGTAACTTCATTCCCATTTTATTTACTGAACTGTGCTTTTAGGAATAGTTCTTAATTGTAAAGACGTGGACATCCTAGAACTAACTTATGTGAGATAGCAACTCAAAAGACAATAAACTTAAAATTGAAGACCTGCGATCTCCATTGGTGATGTGGTTTCAACAAAATCGTCTTCACATATATGAGGCAACGTTTACTCGACGTAAAGTTTTCAACTACCGAAACAATCATTTGTGGGATTCTGAAAACCCCCATGCAGTTAAAGAAAGACACTTCCAACATGAATTTAAGATCAATGTTTGGTGCGGTGTAATTTAAAATTTCTTTATTGGGCCTCTTCAACTTCCACCCAATCTGAACGGTCCACTTTATTTAAATTTTCTTCAGCAAAATATGTACGAACTGCTTGAAGAAGTACCACTTAATTTAAGGGAAAATATGTGGTTCATGCAGGACGGGGCGCCCGCGCATTTTTCCCGGCCGGTGCGGGAGTACTTCGACAACGTCTTTCCACATCGGTGGATTGGCCGTGGAAGTGAATTTGCTTGGCCGCCTAGAAGCCCCGATTTAAATCCTCTGGATTTTTCGATGTGATCTAGAATGAAAGATATAGTTTATAAAGAAGCTGTTGATTCACCCGATGAGCTGTGGCGAAGAATACAAGCGGCTGCCAATGAAATCAAAGGCTATCCAGGGGGTCTCTCAGGAAACGCATTGAAAAATGTATCCAATTGAATGGTGGACACTTCGAACAACTGCTTTAAAATTTCATGTTTCCTAATTTTATTTTTCTTGTACCTAAGCGTCTGCAGTGAATTGAAATTTATTTTGTTAGCAGTACCTACTTAATAAGCGTTTCATTTCTAAGATTTAAACGCTATCTGCATTTTTTCTTGGAAATGGGCTGGAATATCAAAATGAGACAAGAATATATTTGTTATTTAAAAAAGGTTGGTCTTTCAAATGTCGGAGCCGATTTAACGTTAGATGTACATGGTAAAAAGTTATGGGTCAATTTATCAAAGCAATAGGTTGTAAGAGGCGCACTCTATGGGCAACGTCAAAAATGTTATTGGAATCTTTTTTCGTAGTTTTGACAAAAAATGGAAATAAAATTGTAACTTTCAACACTATTTCCTAAACCATCACATTCGGATAGGGCATGTTCGGGTCAATGGTCATTATTTGACCTTTAGAATCTCCAGTTTCGGATTTCCTATTGTAAATGAAACACCCTGTACAAGTTGAAAACTAGAGGTGACAACGCACATCCCTGTCTCACTCTCTTCCGCCAGATATCTACTTCTCTTCGTTACTGTTCAAATTCTATAACTGCCGTTTGCTCTTTGTAGAGATTATGTATTATTCTTCAGTCCCCATATTTCATCCCTCCCTTTCTAAGCACTTCTAACATCTTCGTCCATTTTACGTTGTCAAAGGCTTTTTCAAAGTCTACAAATCCTATATAGTCGGTCTTTCCCTTGTCTATTGATTTTTCTATAATTACTCGTAAAGTTCGTAAAGTTTGTAATCTTCTGGAATTTCACCTGTCCGGTATACAGGGTGTTAAAAATAATGATTTTAATGACCAAGAATGAACTAGCTTATAGAATTTAGCTTGAAAAGCTAAGAGAATGCCAAAAATTTTGCCTGTTTATCTTTCACTTTACTTCATCTAATAGAAAGAACTCAATTTCATCTTATATAATGCGTCCTAATCACTTTAAGAGATTGTGACTCCATAGGTATAAGTTTTAGGCCAAATGTTTATACAAATTTTTCGACTTATTTTGATGAGTACTTACGCTGCAGAAACTTTCGACAGTATTTTTTAAACCTGGTGCTTTATTGTTTTTTAAACTTTCTAATGCTAACTCAAACTTTTCCCTCATTCCCTCTTTGCATTTATTATCTATCCACTGTTCTTTCGCTTTCCTATTTCCTATTTCCACTTAACCGTGTTATATCTTTGTTTCCCTATTTTTAAATTTCGCCTCTCTTCTATTAGAGCCACAATATAAAGACCGTATTTTTACATTCATTATAGGTACTATATCTTCTAAGGAAACTGCATCAAACTGACTTATAGCCTCTTATTCGTACCTCAGCTTAAAGTACGTAAATAAAATACAAAACATGTATTTTTCTATTGTTAAAAAATATTAATTATTTCAAGCCGATATTTCTAAAATTACAAGAAATTCCAAACTAGTAATAAACTGAATACGTAAAGATCAGGTTTTATTGGAAGGTAACTTACGTTACACCGTATGCGAGGCATTTTCAGCGAAGGAAAATATATAATATCGGGCATGGGATTAGGTGTAGCCAATCTGTCGCGAGCTCTGATGCGACGAGTCCTAAGCTCACGTAATGTAAGGACACTAGTCCTTTCTTCCTCCTGGCCCTGAGTCCTTACTTCATATCTATCCCCAACTTTATGTGTAATATCATCATGCATGGTTTATTTTTTCGTTGAATTTTTAATATGTACTTTATACGGAAGCATCATGCGCAAATATAGATTTTTATTCATGTCGCTGAAACTTCTATGGCTTTCGCACTCACTCCAAACACGAGCGCCGATTCAACACACTGATATACGGATAGGTTCATCTCACGTTTACAATTATGTGTTTAAAGAATAAATTATAGGCGTAATTGGTAAAATATTAAGTTCAGTTAAATTTCCTGTTGAACTGGTGGGATAAAACGTATTCTTTCAATATTCATGATTTTCGACCTCACTCTTATCCCCGTCCGACGTCTATTATGAGACGAATTTAGAGAAAATCCGTGGTGCGTTCCTAACAATGAAGTTAGTAAAAGAGGCGATAAATTCTTATTTTAAAAGCATATTTTTCGAGCTCTACTATAGAACTGAACATCGATATGATGGTTTCCGGCTGGAACCAGAAATGTAAACAAGACATTTTCCCGGCTGTCAGGTTTGATTTGTGAATACTTTTCTTGCTTAAGTGGCTGTCTTCGTCCCAAATTGAGTGTCGTAATACTTTTTGCAAATGGGAAACCGATACACTCTTTAATGATACTCCTTTTTGCCGGGCGGCATGTCACCAATCTTTCAAATTTTACAGTCCTGATTAAGTTTGTGATTTTATTAAAATGTGTCATAATTGTGTGGATGCATGTTTAGACACTAGTACTTATTGCACTGTTATACAGAGTGATTCTAAACATATGCGAAACATTTCTGAACGCGGTACCTGTTGGGTTGAAAATAATTTTTTGTTTCTTTCTACAAATTTGGAAAGAAGAGTATACGTGAAAGTTTGGGAACATAATTTACTTACATATTAAGTTCTTACTGCTATTTTTTCAATTTTCCTTTCGTTTTAAAAGAGGGTGAAATTTACAACCCCCTTTAGATTGTTTAATAGAACGAATATCTATTTAGAAGTAATTTAATGGTGGACTACTATTTTTCAAGTAAAAACCACCCTCAAATATCTAAATTAATATTAAAATACTAATAATTTCTGGGTAATAGATAGTTGATTATCACAAAAACTATTAAATTTGGGGGTATTGAAGTTCATACAAAACAGAGAATTTATACCAGAAAACAAATGTTATATAAAAACTATGGTTCAATTTATAAAAATAAAGTTATGGGGTATTGAAATATTTTAATTTGGTCATGTAGCTGCTCATACCCTGTATAATATTTTTGACCTTTTGTTACCAGAACAGTTACTCCGAGATGTTACTTTTAATTTATGCATTTTGTTTGAATATTCATAGGAACATGCAGGCCATGACTTTTCGATTTTGTTTTTGTAAATTACAAAATTTTAGACAATATTGTGGCAATGATATTTTGGCAGAATGAAGACTATATCTAGGGGTAATTCGTAACTTTCTCTAATTCTTAGGGGATGTGGTGCAAATGTGGAAACATGAGGTTAATGTGGAAACAGCAAGAATTTCGACTGCAGAGAGCTTCACTCTAGGGGCGATTGCCGTAAACAGTCACTCTCGTTCCTATTCGTCACGGTGCAACGCTATGAATCAGTCGGGCATTGTAGTTAATGGTGGTGCGTCGATTTCTGTTTTGTGAATTTCGTGAAGTTTTTGGAGGTAAGTTTGTGGTATTATTTAGTCTAACTTATCCTAGAGGTAGCGTAATGCGTATCAGAGTATTGGGAAATCCAGTTTGGCCCACATTACCCGCACTTTTTCAAAAATCGAAAAATGTAGTAAATTAGCCAAATATTTTTTAATTTTTTAAGTACCTGGTTTTTGCACTTGTGACTTATGGTCCACTATTTCTGACATTATAAGGCATTTTAAGGCAATTTTCCAGGTTAAAATAACGATTCACTGATTTTTTACAGATTAAAAGCAAACTGGGTTTCCACATTTGCACCACCTCCTCTATCAAAAGAAACTAATCTTTTCACATTTTGAGTCTACATTGTCAAAACGGCACAAGATCATTTAACTAAAAGTAATTTAAAGGCGAGAAAGAATATTTTTAAAATAAATTCATTTATTTCTGTTTATGGAATGCCATTAAAAATATGCAGTGTTTTCCATTCAAAGAATTATACGTTTAGTTTGCTTATTTGCAGAAAAAAATGTGCGGTAATTTTTACTCGCCCCGTAGAATATTTATTGGTCCTGTGTATTAAAATATAATATCTTATCAAATGTGTTATTGGTAGGTATAGTTATTTTTTCACCAATACTTAATAATCACACGCACACGTAATGTCATACCCGTTCATGTGCAGCTATTCACTTGTCCATCCACTTCACACTCAGTACAAGGGTTGTTAGTGATGTAATCTAAACCCCTATTATGAGCTTTTACCCCAAAACACATATTTTCAGCTTTCCTGGCCTTCCTATTGTTATGTTTACTTTTGACGTAAAAAAACCTTTTTTTATAGCAAATTCACCAGGCGGAGTGTTTGCCTGGGATATAAAAAGAAGGATTCGGCGAATTAAGGGGAAATTGACTTTAGGGAAGTAGTTATCTAATAGTTATGAATCGGAGCGTTTTTTTAAGCGAGGGCCCGTTTTGTGATATTTGCTCTCTCGCTTACATCAGGAGTGGAAAAGTGGTACCTTTTACAACTTGTTTTGATGGAAGATAAAGCATTTAGGTATCTAATTATTAAAACCACTGTAGGTTTGCTAAGAGACCGGTTAATACGTCAATTACATACTACTTGTAAAGTAAGCGAACTGAAATATCTTCAAGTGATCTATGATGGCCATCCAGATTCGTACGATTACATACTAACTGAGAGAGAAAAAGGTTACCTACCTGCTGAATTAAAAGGATTGTTAAAAGGGTTTAGCAACTATCCACAGATGGTATAATACTTACAATGTCCGTCCAGAAGTTAGCAACTGCTGTTTTCCTGTTGCCAATGTCTTCAAAGTGTTAAGGAAGAATAAATCAGTCGCCCTGATGAACTTTTCTCTTAGTATAAGTAAATCCCTTGATCGTAGTCCTATTAGTTCAGTGCCAGACAAGACCCTGATATTTTGTTCTCTATGAACTTGAAGTTGCATTTTTTATTTAAGAACTTCGGAATATAAAAAATCTCCTATTCGATGCACTCAAGAACAATGCATTATCCTTAAAGACAAGCAGAAATCCACTTCGTCCGTTTACGAAGTGGAAATTATTGCAAGAGACTACATTAACTTTAATGCTGATTAAAAATAACTATAAATTACACTTACAATGACAGTTTGTAAATCCAATGGGACCACCCTTCCATTTTACAACGTTTCAAAAGTTATTATTCCGCTTGATCTAAACGAAATATCATAAAACTAGCGACCGACCGCCGATATCTAAATTGGTGGAAAATACTGTTACGTTCGTTATTTGGGACGAGAGTCTTGGTATAATAAATGTCTTGTAGTGGAAGTTGCAGAAAATTACATCGATCTCCAGAATAAAATACGTGAGTTATTGTGAAGGGTTATTTTGTACTTCAAAAGGGGAAAGTACAGGTAAAAAATATGTGCCGTGAGAATCGCATTTATTGAGGTAGGTAGGTATCATAACTCAGGTCAGATGGTTCTAAATTTTGCAATGTTGATTCCGTAAAAAAAGTATATTTTATTACCAAATTTGTAGCAAACAACATTATTATTATTAGTGTCGAACTCGGGCACGTAAACAAACAAAACCAAAACAGCAAAATAAAACAAAAATAAAAAATAGGCATTCGATAAGAATCATCTTACCTGATGTAGATTACCTTCATTGTTCACTTAGAACAGATCTTATTCAAGAGGAAGAAGATATTTGTAACAATTTTATAAAAGTTATATAGATATTTTTCTGGAACTCGGCGAATAGGTAGATATACTTTTACCAAGTCTTTTTCGTTTGCTTCTAACAGGGTAATATTACCCTGGCTTCTAATATCAAAATTCACCTCCGATTTAAACAAGTGTGTAATCTCCGATACATTTGCACAAAGTACGTCTGACAAGGTAAAAATAACAAGGCGTTCCTTCTGACGAAATTCAGGGAAGAAGAAAATGCCCAACACCTTTCAAATAGTCGCTTTTCCTACACATATAATTAAAGTAATACGCTTGGTCGGCTTTTTCTAGACACAGCATAATAAAGAACCGGGGGTATTGCACCGTCATCCCGGCTATTCCCGGGTCGGTATGATAATACCTCGTGAGGCTGGACGGTCGCTGATAACAGAGGGTCGCTAGTCCTTTCGCCCTCTAACCCCCGACCGCCCCATCTCTTATAAGAACTTATATCTCCCCTAAAAACCCGGAGCAACTGGCTACCTTGCCCGGAACTAGAATATTTGATTATTTCTCCGTCCTGGATCAATGCCAAATTTGACGATTTCAAATAACAAACAAATAAAACAGTTCATAGTTATTGATCACCGGTCATTACATTTAATGTGTAAAGTTCTTTCATTTCCAGTTATATACCGAAAATAAAACTGATAAAGATAAAAAGGTTGTAGCTAAGTTCCTAAACTAAAAATAATATCTATCCAGTGAATTTTCGTTCAAACTGTTTCAGTACAAAGTACCTAGGTACGTACTTACGAATCAACCTTAATATCTTTAGCATTCAGAGATACGTGAGTAATTCAAATATTATTGTCCCTGACATAAAAGGCCTTGATTTAAATATTTGTCACTATAATGTCACTTAATTGTCAACTATTTGTTATAAGCCACATAAACTTTCGTTGGTGTACAGTAAACCGTTCGAGTGATAGCGAACGGTGGGGATGCGCACTTGACGAAGTTGCACTCTGCACAATCGCCTACAAATTACGTCACAATTTCACGGGACTTTGCCTGCGCGCACTGATCCCCACCGCTCGCCATCGCTAGAACGGTTTACTGTATATTATTGTGTTGCTAAGTTAGAGAGCCGATTGTTACAAGGTGTTGTCCATTTTAACGAAATAGACAAATTTGAGAACCAATCGGTTATCAAATATCTCTGGATATCGTACAAGTATTGAGTGAATCTGCACCTTCATATCAGATGGTGCGAAGAACAGAACCAGGAATTTTAAACTTGGCAGAGAGACCTGTAAACAAGCTCCAGGTGCTGGACGTCCGAAAACTGCTGTTTCCGAAGAAAACATTGATTTGGTCCATGACATTGTTCCGCAACAAAGACGAATCACTGCGAAATTCATATATCATATGGCTTTTCAATAGCCAGCGTTGAAACCATTTTACACGACGAATTATATCTCAAGAAGGTGGCTATACGATTAGTACTAAAAATGTTGACGCAAGAACAAATCAAGCGCATTTTACAAGTCACTTCGGAGACGATCTTGGCCATTATAAACCGAGATCCTGAAAACGTCCTGGCAAGATTCATTATTGTGGATGAAACCTAGGTTCACCACTACAATCCTGACTCAAAACGGAAGAGCATGAAATGTAGGCACAAGGGTTCATCACCCCCTCGAAAGTTTCGTGTAACAGCATCTGCGGGGTGCGGGGAAGACCATTGCCGCAGTTTTCTGGGATGGCGAGGGAGTCATCCTTGAAGACTTTTGACCACACTGCCACGGGCAAAATTATGCTGCAACTCATAATGCAGTCTTCTAAATTCTCGGACAACCATCATATTCTTTAGACTTAGCCCCTAGTGACTACCATATGTTCGCCAAACTCAAAGAGCACTTTCGTGGGACTCACTTTCGGAACGATGTGATGACGGTAATGGTGACAAAACATTTTTTTCTGTGGGTGTTAAAGCTCTTGACCATCGTTATACCAAGTGTGCCAACGTCGTAGAGAAGAAAAATTCAGGACGTCCAGGTCGTTTGATTCTATGTCAGGGCAATAATATTTGAACTGCCCACGTATACAAATCAGTGTGTGTTCAAAATGTAAATCATGTCGTACATGTACTACATAAGTCGAATTTCTTTATTAAAGTGTTTAGTTAAACCGAAGATAGTATTTTTCTGAATAGGCTAATATTCTCTTGCAATAAAACGTCCGAAAAGGGCGATATGTGAAGAATAATAGTAATGAATTGGCGCATAAATAGTATCTACAAGAGTGATGAAGAAATGGTAATAATAATAATAATAATTAACTTAATTTTTACATAAATGCCCTTATTCTGCAAACAATCTACAACTTCAATTTATTTGTGTACCCTCTGACAAATAATGCTCGATGAATACGCAAAAGTTCCACAGGAAATTGCAATGATAAGCACTAATGGCACTAGAAAGCGTTAATGATGACCTAGAGAAACTCTGGTGTGATTTTTTCATACACAAACCACCCCTTCTAGGGGTAGAATTTGTATAAAAAATAATCGGATCGGTGAAGGGTTTTGTGGCTCTATAGAGTGTTGGAAATTACGTACAAGAGGGGATCCACAGCACAGCGGGGGGTTAAAGGGTTGAGGGGCGAAGGGACAACTTACCTAGTCGTCACTGCAGATGTCACACGTTTTAAAACTCATATAGACTTTGCATATGCCTCTAAGCAGACTCAAGTTAAAGTCCTGCGTTGAAGCGACGTCATTTTTTAAGTTGTGTTGTCTGGTGGAAGAAAGCTAAAAAAGTGGTGATTCAGTGTTAAAGAAATAAATTATACTGTGTTTCCGTGTATTTCTGTCCACCCATCATCATAAAAGGGATCAAGCGAGGGTGTGCTTTGTATGAAATAGCCAATAGCAGGTCCAGTATACAATTGTCTGTTTCATATACTCCCCCTAACACATTTATAAAAGAGGATCTACCAGTCAAAAATGGAAATTCAGAATTCAGATACACAGTTTATTGACGATGCAGGGATTTTTATCTTATGCGGTAAATTACTTTCCATTTGAAATATATATTTCATATATCTAGTCTCTATGTAAATATGATCTATAAAATACAGTGTGGTTCAAAAACATATTCGCCAGTGTAATAAATAATGTAAATCGCTGCTTCATTTTTAAATATTTCGCATTTAATAAACCGATTTCATTTAACAACTAACGTTTTTTACTCAGAAAATAAAAGAACGACGATTTCTAGAGTATAATTTCTAGAGTATAATATAATACCACAATAGAACAAAAACACTAAAGAATAATAAATGCAACAGCTATTTATTAAAAATTAGAAAAATGTATAATAAAACAAAATAAATAAAAAAGTGCGACATTAAATCAAACAAAACTGTATTCACATTTCACGACAATACTGTATAGCGCATACAAATGTTGAGTCACCATCCGACCAGAAATTGCTTTATTTCTAATGAGAATTTCAATCTGCATCCTAAGTCCATAGCAACGAGTCAGTAACATATAAAGTTCGGTCTAGTAACAAAAACCAAATCCCATTCCCCTGAGGCTTGCATAGTCCGGGCTTATTTAAATCAGGAGGGCCTTGGAGACGCCTGAAAGCTTCTGACGCCACAATACACCACTGCCCTCTTCGTAATGTGACGGACGGAATATATCCTGTCCTATACAAGCAACGAAGTTAGCTCAGACTAACAGACGTTCTGAATGCAAATCGCGTATAATAACAATAACATAAAAATGGAGAAATGTGGAGAAAACACTGCTTTTACTCAGAGATTCATGTAGGAATAATTTACTTAATTATTTAAACATGTTTGTAAATACATTTATTGAACTAAAATTTGAATTTTTGAATGGTAAAACTTATATGACTTTTCTATACAGGGTGATTCAAATACGAAGGCCACCACTGGAATCTCACTTATTTGAAATGAGAGAGGGTAGGTTTAAATTTGGCACTTTTGCAGAATTTCGTATATACCTAGTAGGTAATCACTATGCCGTTGAGGAATCTGATCTATCTCAAACGGTATACGAGTTATGGGCCGCAAAAACCAAGAAATGCTCTTTTTGTTATTTGCTGTGTACCTCGACTATTTAACCTCGTATCGGAAAGATACGAATACATTATTGGAGGACCTTTTCGTGCTCTATAGGCACATGCCCGTGAATTTACTAGGAAACGTTTCGTTTAGGTCAGACCAACATCAGTTTTATTTTTCTTATTGACGCCATTTTTATCTTACACTTTTTTGAAAGAATCGTATTTTTCTGATTCAATTTATATACAACTTGTCCATCTTACCTATATCGAATTTTGTTGAACATTCGGGTAGCTGATATAACAAAAAAAAAATAAAAACAAAAATCTGGAAATTCCCTTAATGAAGCATTCTCGTAAAGGATGTGAACTAAGCAAAATAAACTAACAGTCATAACTTTTCGACAAAAATGCATCTAGACTATAGCACCGAAAATATTTAATATATTTCCTTAAATTGTTTTCTTGCTAGGCCCACTTAATTTTTGCTAAGATTTATTATTTTTCGACTGCAATAGCCACAATATTCGATATAGGTAATATGGGCAAGTTATATATCAATGAAATCAGAAAAATATGCTTCTTTCACCAAAGGATAGGAAAAAATAAAGTTGATGATGGTCTAACCTAAAAGAAAAGTTTTTCTGTAAATCCACGAGAAGGTGCCGATGGAACATGGAAAAGTGCTCTAATAATGTATGCGTATCTTTCTGATAAGAGGCCAAATAATCGAGCTACACGACGAAAACTAAAAGAGCATTTTTTTGTTTTTCAACCATATCTCGTATACCGTTTGACATAATCAGATTTTTCAACGGCAGTTTACTCGTGCTGACCGAAAGTATTGCGGTGGTGCGTCATCTTGTTAAAACCATATTACTTTAACATTAACAATTCTCGACTTTATTATTTTGAACACCCTCTAAGTATAGTAAATTATGTTTTCAAGCACAAGTACTGATTCAGCCGTATGTTATCTAGTGATTCTCAAAATACCAGTTCGATAAAGGTTTCCGTTTTAGCTGTAACAAATAATTCTTTCTAAAAAATTTCGAAAAAACTGGAATAACTCAAAAATGTCAACATTTTCACGGATGATCTTCCTTACAATTTATATTTATAATTCTGTGCGAAATTCAAGAACAAATAAAATATTGAATGTTCCATTTAAAAAACTGAAACCTTTGTCTATCACCCGTAAATGGGACAAACTGTATAACCAAAAATGTTTTCCGTTTATAGAGCAAGTGGAACCTAACAACTTTTAATTAAAACATTTTTTCCTAAACTTCCTCATTTTCGATATAAACTTGCATATGTGTTTTTCTTAAGAACACCCTGTATAATTACAGATTCTAGCCACTTTGCGGCCACCACAATACAATGTTCTATTTACCATAATAATAATAATAATACATTTATTAACGCTACAGTACAAAAAACAACATATCCTTAACTCTACAAAATTTAAAAAAAACAATGGTGCTAAAAGGCATGCATTCAGGCATCTCCAAATAACTCTATTCGGAGAGCCTGTTCTTCCATACATGCCGAAAAACTAAAGCTAAAAAGAAACAAAATTCCAAAGTTTGATGTTAAATAATAATAAAAATAAAAATAAAAAGTTAAATGAGTAGATAAATGGGAGAACAGAGAGCGGTAGCCAAAGAGATATGAAGAAGAGAAATATAAAGCAAGAAATGTAAGAATAAGAAGAAGAAGAAGAAGAAGAATACCAGCAATAAATACCTACCTACTTGCCTGGCTACCAAATTTTATGGATCCTTTTTTGATTTTATTTTATTTGTGAATCTCACCGTGTAGAAAGGAAAGTATTTTTAAGCAACGCAGTGTAAATTTCAGCTTTAGTGTTAACTTCATAGTCCTGAGGATGCTGATGACGTTGTCAGTAAAACACATGTCGGATTTAGTCAATGTATTTTGGCGAGCTGAGTAATCTTATAAAGAATTCATAATAAAGTTCTTTAATTATTTTTCTACCAACTTATTATTTAAAATCAAATATGAACGTGTAAGTTGGCTTATGCTCACTTTCTTCCGATAAGTAAAAAAAAATAAATGATGGAATTTTGTTTGTAGCAAGATTCCGTCGTTTTATTATATCCATAACGTATCACTCCTGGAACGCATATTGAATAAAAATGTAACTGTATAATAAGCAGGAGTCAGCGGGGTCAGCTAGCAGCCAGGCATTTCATTTCAACCCTAAGGAAATAACAGGGAAGATGGTGCGGTGGCCCCTGACGGCTGATGTATGTTCGGGCCAGCCTATTTCGCGATATTTATTGTGTACTTAAGTGGAACGAGATACGCTCAACCGCTGCTCCATTATACCAACAAAAAACTAAGACAAGAATCTACAGCAGAGATACCAATTTTCGCGAATTGACTTTGATGCTAAGATATCCTAATTTGTTTAAAAAAGCAATTCGTGAAAGTGTTTTCAGGCATATATGTCCTCTGCAATAAATTTTACGTTTCATATTTCTTAGATTCCTCTGTTGTGACTGGCTGTATTAAATTTTCGCTCCAAAGCGTGTGTGAGAGCTGGGAGGTCACATCTTTATTCTTTATAGGCAGTATGTAGCACAGCTTTTACTGAATCTGAAGGAACTGTTCATCTACGCCTCTTATTTTTATTTGCGATGTAAATATAACCGACGAATTAGTGTGGATAATTATTATGCTTACATTCTGATACCTATCAGAAACAGAATTACTATGTTGAACCAAAACAAGAGAAATTCAAGATAAAAATAAGAGCAAAATATTCTTGTAGCACAAGTACGAAAAGAAACAAAAAAATGTGAAAAAAGTGGGAAAAAGTGGAAAAAAGTACCTATACTAGAAAAATTATACCGCATAGCTGCATCTGGGTCATACCAAATGCGCTTTCTTATACCTGCATACTTGTTAAGTATTATTAAATCTACTTCCTACATTACAGCATTGAACGTCTCTCTTAAGAACATACACAATGCACAGTTCTTTTACATTACAAATTTACATTATACCCACTTAATTCTTCATCTACTATTCTTAAACTGCAAATATACGAAGTTACTGGTCAATGGATCATCTGGTCCAAGCCACATACTTAACTTTTCTTATCCCATATAAACTTTTAAATAATAACATGTAGAGATATAATGTAATTTTATATATGGAACGGTACTGTAAAGCTATACAATGTTATACATTTTAATCGATATTCTGCCAATAGAGACATCTAGGAAGAGGTTAAATTAATTATCCTATCAACGTTCAGTGAGTTTATTGTGTCGTAAGAAATTTATGCTCGGCGATCACTCGGTATAAAAGACAGAAAGCACATTAGCAACATCCGCGTCCGCTTGTCATTCCAGCCACGGAGTGATCATTTCGTGGGTTGAAGCTTGGCCATTAGGTTCAGTGTGGGGTTCGGGAACCGGCCATCGATTCGCCCCCGTCCCTAGGATCTTAACATGTGTTCCGCATACCGGACGCGCTCGACGCGCCGTTTGATTTCATGGACGTCTTTTCCGACAGTATCCATGACATATGTTCCGATATGCTTTTGTTGTTTTCGGACCGAGTTTAAGTTATGTTGGCATGCAGACGCACCCCTGGATTGAAGGATTTCCCACTTTTCGCAAAGGACAAGGATTAAAACTACAAAACTCTTCGTAACTAATAGTTTTTACTCTCATCCAACGAAAGTTAAGCAACTAGAATTGATAACTTACCTACTACTTAGGTACTATAATAAGGAATTGAATAAGATACATCTACAAAACCATAAATTTTAGAATAAATGACCGAGAATTATTTACCTACCTATACTACTACTTAGTGTAGAGTTCCAAATGACTGTTATAAACGTCGGAATATTTTATTACTTTATTCGAAAACTATCAGTTTTATGAAAAAAATCAGAGAGGCAAAAAAGTTTCTGAGAGAATCAAGCTTCCTAATTCTCATTCTTAAATGAGATTATTCTGCATGCTTAAGAAGTTCTAAAAAGAAATCTAAAGGAAGTTGTAAATTTTGCCCCTTTCTAACACGAGGAAGATTGAAAAAATAGCAGTAAGAAGTTCTTATGTGAGTAGATTATGTTCCCCCAGATTTGACTTATACACTTCTTTACAAATTTGTGAAAACAAATAAAAAGTTGCTTTTAACCACACTCTGAGAAGGGGTGTAATTAGGCGGTTTAGTCCCATTTCGTGCGTTCTCGTTTCGGGCGTCTATGAAATTTGTGCCGTTTCGTGCGTCGCCCCAAACCTCTACCTGATTTGAGTGCCGTTTCGGGCGCTGACCTGCTGATAATGCAGTAAGACCCTAATTCCAGTTTATCTTTACAACACAACGCTGTTAATAACTAGACTTCAATGCGGAATTGTATGTTGATTTCGCTACTATTGTTTTCAAATAATGTTTTTGTTTTTGGGGGGGAGAGATAAACGCTCAGCTCGCTTCGCGAGCTGAGCTTGTCCAGACCAGAAATAGTGGGCCGTGGAACCACTTTTTTGGCCGTATTCAGTGACGGGCAACTATAAAACAAAGCAGTAGGTACGTTTTGTATGCCTTTATTGCAACAAGTACCTATAACGCACGAACTGGCACTATTTAATTACCCAGTAAATTCTCCACGCTCGAATCAGCACGAAAACAGGTAGAAACCCAAAAACGCACGAAACGGGAACGCACGAAACGGGAAGATACCAATTAGGCAAGGGGTACTTCAGACTAGCGCTTAGCCAGTGCCCCATCACAAATCTTCCTGCGGCGTTCGTGTTACGCCCGTAATGAGTGGATATCTGTCTCGCGTGATGGCGATCCCCTAGCTGTCCTTTTGGACCTGGCCGATTTTTTGTTCAAAAGAAAAAATAAATCATCATAACAAACAAAAGTAACAAAATTCAAAATTTTAAGTAACCCCCGACAACGCCTGAACAGATCTTCATAAATTATAGCTAAGAACCATCTCGATCACGTCAGTTTTCAAACAAAAAAACCCGCATCAAAATCGGTCCATTCGTTTAGGAGCTACGATGCCACAGACAGACACACAGACACACAAACACACAGATACACAGACAGACACGTCAAACTTATAGCACCCCTCTTTTTGCGTCGGGGGTTAAAAAGAACTACTGCGAGGTGCGAACCCCCAGCGTTGCGATTTGTGGGGAAGGGACACCGACCACTGAGCCACGAAGGAGTGGTGGCAAGAACGTTTACGAAAATAGTATAGAAGCAGAAAATACGCCCGTTGCCGTGGTACACATGCTACGCGAACGCCGCAGGAAGATTTGTGATGGGGCACTGGCTAAGCGCTTTAGTACTTCAGGACATAAGTTTATATAGAAAACCACTTAATTTTTGCGAAGGTATCACCTCCTGAAATATTTCGCACATATGTAATTAGAATCACCCTGTATAATCTCCTGATAATTAACATTGGAGGAGATATACAATATTACATTATTATGAATAAATTAATTTTCCCGAGCAAGTAATTTTTTGTCTTTTTGTATCAATTGTGGAATATATCCCACCTTTTTGCAGGCGGGCATTGAAAAAGCCGCACAATATCCTAGTGTAAGGACGCCAAGAGTCCTTGGGGAATCGGAAACTCATTACTGTCGCCTTTGACCCGTGCGGCCCGGTCCGGCCCTAGAGACAAACCGAACCTTGGGAAACAAACAAAGTAAGACAGGGATAGCATCTTGTTCGAGGCGAATTATGCTACAAAAATAACGTGAAGCCGGCGAAAATAACGAAAAATAGTCGGAGTTTTATGTCCGCAAGTTTTGTTATACAGCCAATAACGATGTCGGAATTTCCTTTAGAGAAGACTTTCTACAGGCTAACTTCCCCCACCGAGGGTCCCCAAACCCCCATCCATTTACAGAGTCCAGAACGGCAAACTTCAGTGAACTTTAGAACATTTGTTATGTCAGTGGACCTTACACAGCTGCTGATTTATATGCTCAGCCAATACTGCGATAAAACTTTGCAACTTCAATTCTAACTTAGGGATATATGTTTTTAAAACACCAATGCTTTACCAGGATTACGAGAAAAACAAAATCAAACACATTTCCGCAGCAAATTGTTAATGTGTGTAGGAGTTAATATATCAGTATTAGAATGGACCTATAGAAATAAATGCAGGATGCCGTTTGAAAGGTACAGCGTGAACAGGTTTTAGAGTATCTTTGAAGATCTCTTCGAACAAATTAATAACGCCCATCGGTGTGTGATTTCTGCTGTTAAATAACTCGTCAATTCGAGATTAGCAATAATACTGCGAGCGCGTTGCAGCTGATAGTGCATCGGGGCATGTAAAATGACCTTGGTTACCAAACTGACACCTTCTTACAGCGATTTGCCACTTCATCGTCACAAGGTATTTAGTCGGAAAACTATAAATTATGGTCGGCCTTGGACCCGGACCTCCATTCTTTCCCGAGGGTGGAACGTCCTACATACCCAACTGTTAGCGAACAGTACCTAGTTCAATCTGAACTACATTGTCGAAGTCTTTTTCTAAACCCACAAATCCTACATGCATACGCATCCGTTCCTTTTTCCCCTATTTCGTCTAAATCTGAATTGGTCTTCCCCAAACATTTCTTTCGCTATTTTCTCCATACTCCTTTGCGCAATATTGTAGTTAAAATTGGTCGACTATTGAGATAAATTTTATCGTGTTACACGAGCTATATTAACAGGCATTATATTCCACTTGTCACAAAACCTGTCACAAACTCACTGATCCTTAACATCCCTTTCAACACTGGACCATGTTATTAACCTTTCATCCCTGACCTAAAAGCAACAAATAACAAAAGTTTAAATGCTTAACCCCAACTTGATCTGGATTTAATCTTGCGACCCTTAACATCATCTGCTAGTGCTGGACCGCAATTTAAACAACCTTTCACCTTTTTCATGATCCACATTTCATCTTATTGTGAACGGAACCGGTTTGAACAATATCGGTTTCTACTTGTACATAGCGCAGGTTATAGAGGCCTTACGTTTTGATTTTATGTTACACCTTTCATTACGAAAACGGTAGTTGTTAATGTTTAGTTATTATTCAATAGGAATTAATCAAACGTTATAGGTACTATGTAATAAAACATCAAAGAATTCAAGAAGCATTTCCTCAAGTAAAATATTTCGTCCGACCATACATAGTATAGCTACCGTAACTTCTGATAATACCAAGCAGTGTGACACGGGATTCATTCTAGGATTACTGTCTCCGCAAACCATTGGTCCAGTAGTTCTTATGTTCACCAGGAGCGCCTTGAAGCTGCTTAGTGACAGAGAATATACGTACTATAAAAATAGCGGCAACGTGGATTTTATATGTAACATATTCCTTTCACATTACGCCAATGCTAATAAAACTCCGGAACTTTGTTATTTCCGCTTTCCAATTCTTTGCTATAACATTAACCAAGATACGTGTAACAAGTCCTAAAAATACTGCGGTGAACACGGAATTTAAAGGCAGCAAATGTGTTTTCTAGTACTAATAGATTGATTAGAAACACACATTAAAGAAGATAGAAATTTACAATAAGAAATTAAACGAAGCAGATTAAATAAGTAGGTAACAGCATCGGCTCGTGACTTGTTCATGAGGAAGGGCTCTACCAAATAAAACATTCTTGGAATTTAAAAAAAAACATAAATTTATAACCGACTAGTCGAGGACGGTCATAGTCAACGGTATGTGTCTCGTACACTGGGAATAGCCCGTACTACTGTTCAGGATGCGTAGAATCGGTATCTGGAGACTGGTGGATTTGAGAAGCGAGCAGGATCTAGAAGACAAAGGGTAACAACTGCCGTTGATGATCGTTTTCTTGTGCTCAACATACTGAGAGAGCGCAGATTAACGGCAATTCAACTTCAACATCGTCTTCTAACAGTGCGAGGGCTTCAAACAAGTCAGAAGAAGATTAGGAGGAGACTTGTGGAAAGTGGCTTAACTTCGCGAAGGCCTGCCACAGGACCACAATTGCTTCCTAGCCATCGAAGAGCACGTTTGCGCAGTTATGCAGATTGGAATCCTCAGCAATGGAGTGAAGTTCTTTTTACTCATGAGTCACGTTTTTGTCTGCGATCACCTGGTGGTCGAGAAAGGGTATGGAGAAGACGAGGTAAACGATATTTCGGTATGGAGAAGACGAGGTAAACGATATTTCGATTGCACTATCTCTGTAAGGTTATCTTTTAACGGTGGTTCTGTTATGGTGTGGGCAGGCATTTCCAGGGTATTTGTGAAAAATGGTGCTTTGAACGCCCACAGATATTTGGAAAATGTTCTTCAAGATGCTGTCGTCCCATTTTCGCATTTTATTGAAGATGGCTTTGTTTTAATGCACGACAACATCAGATCACACACTGCACGAGTAGTAACTGAATATCTGGATGAGGTTGGTATTCGTAGATTTGATTGGCCATCATGCAGCCCGGATCTTAATCCTATAGAGCACCTCTGGGATCAGCTTCAGAGGCACATTAGTCGTCGCCCAGCCATGCCAGAGACTCTTCAAGAGTTAGGGGAGAGACGCCTAAATTGGACCTTTTTTCAGTTTTATTTTTTGTCAAGCAAATAAAAAACGTAGTCTGTATTTTGAATCAGGAGTATTGAAGCACATATCCAGGTCATTTTAGAAAAAAATCAGCAACAGTCAAAAATGATTATAAGTAGTATATTTCAAATAAAAGAAAAACTCTTACAAAAGTCCAATTTAGGAAACTGGGTTCCTTAATCGGACCACCGGTTCCCTAAATTGGACCTCACTAACAAACGACAATATAAACAAAAAAAAACATTCTGAAAACGTAAAGGAATGTGAAACTAAACTTTTTATATCAAACAAAGCTCTTTATGTATACCGATAAAACCATTAATACCATTTTTCCCTGCCATACGCTTTTCTTTGTTGAAATTATTTTTGATGTTGTTTCTGGTTGCAATTTCAAAAACCAGCTTTCGAACGTCTTTGTCGTCCCAAACATGTTTTCTTGCAGGGTTAAAAGGTGTTGAACCATTTCATTCTCGACGTCTTCCGAAAATACTGCAAATGTACCCATTTTTTTAATTCCATCACTGGCACGTTTGCTTTTGTGGTCTAGGTGTCTTTTAAAAGTTGCTTTTGGAATTTAGAAAAGGCGGGCACATTCGTTGAGGCCAAAATCACCTCTGCGAAAAGCCTCAAGTGCATTTTTTAAATTTTATTGCTCCCACTTTCCGTATTTACCACGTTTAGACATTCTGCAAGTAACAAAACTGTTTAAATTTAGAGTGATCCCCCTATATTGAACCGGTTCATTTTAGGCTCCACAAAGGAGACCAATTTAGGAAACCGTGGTGTCGCCGTCAATTGGACGGGTTTGTCTGTAGACATTCGCGGCATATATTTGGGGTAATGTCATTAAAGTGAAGTATATGCAATAGTAAATCAATGTGGATTTTAAAAAATTACGATGTACCTACCTTGTAACTGTTTAGGGACACGGTAAGTCGTCCAAATTTAGCACCGCAACAAGTATTTTTGTGAAACGTTGCTTAATTCAACCACTTTAGACGTGTCAAGCACATGCGCTCGTACTTACCGACGGTTTAACTAGTAGTTGCCTCTAGAACCGTCAGATGGAGCTAGTTGGCTCCTACATATCAAAAATTGATGTGGTTCAATTTACGAGCCGGTCCAATATAGGCGTCTGTCCCCTACGCTTGGCCCTTCAAGAAGAATTTGAAGGAATTCCTAAAATGTGCTTAGCAGATTTGATTAACTCAATGCCACGACGGTCAAATGCTGTAATTCAGACTCGAGGAGGACATACATGGTACTGACAGTAAGCAGGAGTTCTTTTAAAAAAACTGTCACAATTTTTTAGACAAGAAAGAAACGTATTTGTTATGTTTCTGCTATTCTCTTTCATTAAATTACCTAATTCTGTGTTAATTAGTATTTTTCTCCTAATCTTTGCATCCTGTACCTATCACCAATAAATGGTTCTTCAATCCAATACCACCGTTAAGTTGAATTAATGAAAATTTAGGTGCTCTTTTTCAAACATTTCCGTGTGGCCGGTTTTTTTGCCGGTCAATGTAGTTTAAAATCGTTAGTCTGTTAATCGAAGAATAAAATAAATAAAATAATAAAATAAAATACCTAATATATTTAATCTGTTTTGGCTAGGAATATTTTAATACACCCTCATACATCTTTAAATTTTAAATGATCTTGCTTGTTGTATATAGGTATGTTACGGGCATAGTGAGGAATTGGGCAACGTGACCAGACCTTACCGGACCGGACAACGGTCATTGTTTGCTTTGCCCGGGCACTGTTAGCATTGCCCTACTTTCCCACTATGCCCGTAGCATATACTTACACGCTTGGTGCAAGTATTAGCCAAAGTTAATTATTTCTCGAATTATGCGACTGACATGAGTGGTACTGGACAGTTCGAACCAGTACTCCTCGGGCAAATACCCCGCCAGGCATTGAATTATAGAGCTAATTCCAGATTTTGTGTACTGTGAGATCTCATACGGGATGCTACCCCAAACATACCATTGGGCTTGGAACATCCTTGGATCTCTACGTACTTTCGAGCTTTACCAGCAGTAGTGGTATGTATGTTAGAAGTTTTTCAATATTGCATGTTTCGAATAAATACTTTTTGATCTTCTGAATAATATCCTATTCCGACAACGGAGCACAATAAGGTGATAGATTTTTTGTTTTTTATCAGCGCTGTGTACTACCAATGGAATATGTGAACATATTATGAAGACAAGATTTTTGATCTTGAAACCGGTCAATATTCTAATAAACTTATTCCATTGGTAATACGCGAAGTATATTATTAATTCAACATGAATTACTACCAAGAAGTAATTGAAGAAACTATAAACTACATAAGTGAATTTTTAGTTTCTACCGGTGCAAGTCGTGTCAATAGTGTTTAGCAGTGCCTCACAGTGTACTGCGGTTACTACTCGCATGCAATGAATTTAGTAGGCACATGAAATATTCTGAGGAACTTGAAATTCGAGAATTCTTCGAATGGATGTTTTGTAAGACAGCATCACGCCTGCACATAGCAATATAATGTTATATTCTGATCAAGCAATAAAACTGGATGCCACATCATTGCGCGCGCCTTTAGCATATGAATTAGGGTGTTACGTTCTTTGATTTCACACGATACAACCCCGTCTCTGCCCCTATTTTTACTGACCTGCCAGGAGATGACTGGCGTTGATATTCCATGAATTATGCATCAGGTATTTTGGTTTTGCGATATATAAAAAGTAATCATATTTTTTACGAAATTTTATAGCGAAACCGTTCGCATATGGCTTTCGATACAGTGATTAATAGCGGAAACGCTTCGAGTCTTCTTTACTATCTTTGCATTAACACGAAAGGGGTGCGAAAAGAGTTTAGGAAAAATAATACCTATTATCAGAATAATTTTTCATCATTACATTTACGCAATCAAGTGGATTAGGTCCCTACTTATGTTTTCTCTTTAAAAATTACAAAATCTTGCTGAAATAGATGCATAATACGTACCTAATAGAGGGGTTTGAAAAATAGCCGCGAAGGTGTTGAAAATTCCCCGGCATATGGGATACTCCTTGCGGCAGCTGGTACCTAAAGGGTTAGTGATAATTACAACAGCGTGAAAATTGATTTGCGTGGATAGGTATACCCTGTGAAGATTAAACATGTGCTGACAATAACAAGCGATTAATTTTTTAGTCCATGTAATTCTTTTCCCGTTGTTCCTTTGGCCATAGCCGCATGTTGTTATCCATGACTGTGTGAAGGTTTTACATTTAAAACATGAAAACATGTTTCGCCCAGAAAATAACGTTTGTGTGCTCTAAGTTGCATATCAGTTACTACCTACACACATACTTATAAACATAATAAATTAACTGCGTACCTACAAGAGCTGGCAGCTGGAGTAACAAAATATCATCCCCATATTCTCCGTTTTCATTCTGAAAACGTATACGCGATGTGACGGGCAGGAGGACGTAAAAAAAGAAAGGATAAATATTATTCTCTATTATCATAAAGTAGCGAGTTAGGCAGTGAGAATTCTGATTGTCCAGACCATCTGTCCGTTAAAGACGTTCCTGAATGTTTGCGAGGGCGGAAGCGGGGACAGCCATTTGCTAATGTAACTCGTCAATCTCTGGGTTTCTCCCTACAGCCCAGGAGAAGCGAAGACCGCAAAGTAAACATTGCTCGACCCGCATTGTCCAGGATAGATTAGTGTGCTCTTCGACCGCATACTAATTTATATACCTTTATCCCGTTGAATAATACCTTCCTTCCTAACAAGCTTAAATTTTAAGCAAACGCTCCTGTCCTGTGTCATGCATTTACTTTCTTAAATCAATTTAAATCAACTGTTTTACTTCCAGTCATAATTTTTATAGGAAAATTTAACAACAAACTGACAAGTATATTCGCAGCATTCAACCCTTTGTCGGAAAAGGGGAGACCCCGAGTTTGACAGATTGCATTTAATTAAATCATTTTATAGACTGATTAGAAATGTTTATTTGTTACTGCAATATACGAGGGGATATTGAAATCTAGTTAGCCCGGGCAGTTTTCAATGCACTCTTCGTAGTTACACAAATTTTCCTAGAACGAACTATATAATATAATTATAATTTTTCACCCGCTCTAAAAACATCCTCTTTATGAACTAATCACTGTGCGCAGTATTTTCAAACTTTGAGTACACTGAACTTTAATTTAGACTTTTGTCATTAATGCTACCGTCGGCAATTGTTTCCATTTGAATTTATTTCTTTTGCCGCAGACGCCAAAGAGTAGGTACCCTGCAACTGCAGAAAATTGAAAACTATAGTATATTTTGGAAATTTTGACATTTAGAAGTTATTTATGTCACACAAAGTCCATCTAAAATTTTATGGAGAACCGGAAAGTGTAAAAACTTAGGTATTAGTTCTATTTACAATAAGGAAGTTAGGTGCCACTTCCGATATAAGCGGAAGTTGGATTAAGTTGCCATTATTTTCATTGAATAGAGAATATTTGAAATCGTGATATCACAAATTTTCAGAATTCTATTGTGAGCGCTTCTCTACAAACGTCTAATAGGAACTCGTCGTGACACATCCTGTATGTAGGTATAATTATCTTCAAAAACAAATTGTCGACATGTTAAATAAAAAGAGAAACAAAAAATTAAATTTCTATAATGTCCTCAGTTCGTCCATCCATATCCAACAGGGTATACTGTAGATAAATTTTACTTTCAAAAATGGCAACCGCATTTTGAAATTTTTGAGGATACCAAAAAATATCATTAGAACAGGTTAAGAGATTGCAATTGAAATAAAAATGTTATATATTTTACAATTTTTTTTAATATTAGTGAATTTAACAAAATTTTGAATTAAAATTGGAAATTTGGCCGCCACGCGCTATTTTGAAAATTTTATAGTTATAACAAAAATATGGTTTAAATTGACTTCAGCGATATTAAATCAATATAAAATGACATATTACTTGCCTACATTGGTTATTATTTAATTATTTTTGAAATTCAAGCCCCTTGGAATATATTCCGCCCCTGAGCTGCTCCTTAGGGGTATTTTTTAGGGTACGTCGGGCAAAATCTCTTAATTTGACCTATTTAAGCTACTTTTAATACAATTTGCAGGATTTTCTGTTAACCGCTAGAACTATAAGATAAATAAGATTTTTGCATGCAAAAAGAGGGTAGATTTATAATTTTCAGCGACTCAAAAAATGTATGCAATACGCAAAAGTACCGGCTTCGTCTTCATTGATGGATGACAATTTTGTAGCTTTGACAGTTTGAAGTTCTAAAATGGAAAATAAGAAGCAGTTCTCTGGTTTTTTAAACCCCCAAACCAAAAAAAATTACTTGGTCTTACTTATAAATTATTTTATAAATGGAAAATAAAATATAAATTCACCAGTCAATATCCAGGAAACAGTATCGAACGCAGTGGGAGTCAGTTTGGACTGTGCAGAAAAGTGTATACGAAGAAAAGCTTAGGTAAGTAATATAATTTCCAAGAATGCAAAAAAGTGTAAACGAAGAAAGTCAGAGACTGAATATTTGAGTGAAAGTGTGAAAATAAAAGTACGAAATATGATTTATAGTTTAAATATTTCACGTTTTAAATGGGTATGGAAAAACCTCAGACCAACTGGTTTCGTACTCCTGGCGGGGTATTTGTCCAAGGAGTAGTTGTTCGAACGGTCCAGTACCACTGATTAATGATTCATAAAGAATGCTCTAAAAAGACGTGCTATTCTGGAAATAGGCTTTCGCTATAGAAGAGATTGTAACAGAAGGTTCTTAAGTGAACGTGTTCAGTTTTTGAAAAATTATACAAACATAGGAACTGCTGCAACAAATAACATTTATTTATAAACTTACACATATTACTCACATAAGAGTAATGATTAGTGCCTTACGAGTATGAAAAAAATTAGTGTTACGATTAAACTTGTAGGAACATTCAGATTATGACTGCGATTGGCTAACTCACTATCAAGCTTGAGCGATGTTGCAGAAGATACAATTTCATTAATTCCAGTTTCTTCACTGGAAGAAGCTTCCTTTGTCTCATCTTCCTTATTATTCGAACGATTTTCATCCATATTACTGGAGGTTATGGGCTCGATGCTAAGATTGTGGGTTAACGGACCTTTCTTGTCTATATGCATTATATTACTAGGAGCTGCTATATAATCTTGACCACTGGCAGAAACAGTGGACGACTGAACTTTTTCTTCGGGGGTTGATTTAATAATTTCATCTCTATTACTATCAATTCTTGTTTCAAAATCATCTTCATCATCAAAATCTTTGTCATTATGATCAACTGGGACAACCGTGGAAGAAGCTTTCACATCACCATCGTCTATTTCGTCATAGTCTGTGACAAATTCTGTGGGAAGTATATCGGCTACTTCACTACTTTCAGGAAGAGTTAAATCTTCGTGATCCACATTTGCACCAGATGTCGTGGGAACAATATCTTCATTGAAAATCAATGAGTCAACTTCACTTTCCACATCTTCATTGTTAGATACGAATTTAGCAACGAAACTCTCATGACCATCCATGACTAGACCTTTAGCACTGTATGTATTTCTGGAATGAGATAGTGAAAAAAATAAATTATATAAATTATTCTCCAGTACTCACCCATTTGAATATTTGGAGTCAACGCTAGCAATAGCAATTTCTACAAAAGGAAGTGATTCATCGAAATAAGTAGGAAGATCAATTATTTCTTCCTCGTCGTGAAGATTAATGACTACAACATAACTTTCATTCTGAGTTAAAGTAAAAGCAACTACTCCGTCAGATATCGCTAAAATTTTAGGCCTTCCGCTACAAAATGGATCTTCTTTTCGTAATTGCAGAAGACTCTTATAAACATTATAATGGCTACTAGTTCCATTAATATTTTGATAAGCTAAATTAGTTTCCGTGTACTTTTCGCTTACTGGTAACCAAGTACCTTCAGCATCGGAAAACCCTGCGTTCGAAGAATTATCCCACTGAAACGGAGTGCGTTCAGGATCCCTACCAAACTTCACAAAAGATTCTTTGTCATCACAAACGGTTGGGTCAGCGCATTGTTCAAATTCTACAACACCATCTTCCATGCCAATTTCTTCTCCGTTGTAAGTAACGGCTACACCTGGAAGTAGCGTTACTAGCATATTGAAACCATCGACATTTTCAGCACCAAATCGAGTGGCCACTCGGTGATTATCATGATTTCCAATCTGAAAGGGTCAAATTATATAATGCTACCTCATAATTCTGAGGAAGAACTTTACCACCCAATTTGGAGTATATATGGAAGGCATATGTTCATACCAATCGTCAACGAGTTTTGAAACATCTTTGGCTGATTGGATCTTTGAAAGAAATTGAAAATTAAATGAAAAATGGGCACCTAATTTCTCTCCATCTGGTGTTCCATAATATAACATGGTGTGCTCCAAATCAGCATATGCTTCTGTCATTAGAACCCTGCAACGCAGTGTCAAAGGTATAGAGAGCAAAGGAGGTAGGGGAAATTTTAGAGAATAAAAATAAAAATATGTAAGAAAAGCATAAAGATTATAAGAATTGGATTTCGTGGTGTTGGTATCATCATCTGGATTAATTTTCTAGTGGTCCGGACGAGTTCTCGTCGAAAAACATTGTAGAAAAAAGCAAGTGCCAAGTAGGTATTACGTATTGCCGTTCTCAAATTACAAAAACAACTGTAGCCGCAATTTTTGTAAGCTGATTAGCACGCACTATAAAGAAGATTAATATCCCCGCGCCATCCGATAGCCCATTTCGAGTAAGCTACAACTGCCTACTCATTGCAATTTTTGTGCTCTGATCGTGTACAATAATAATTGTTAAACGCATGTGCCACTGTTTTTGTCAGCCAATGTAGATAGTAATAATTATATTAGTTTGTATGTCTTGTATTTATAGTTCATTATAGAGTTTCGATTTGAATCAATAAAACCTTAAAATATATTTACCTAGAATCTCCTCCATTTTCTTTCACATAATCATCCACAAAAGTTCGGAATTCATAAACTAAATCGTACGTTTCAGGTTGGTTTACGGTATAGATGTGGTTAAGGTAAGCTGTATTGTTGGCTGAAATTCCCTCAACTCCAGAAAGAGGTTCATCCAAGAAGTCCTCATCTTCATATAAGAAGGTAACAGCATCTATTCTGAATCCATCGACACCACGATCCAACCAAAATTTCAAAACATCCTGAGTGAACAAGATTTTTTTAATGTAGCACAATATATGTACCTAATTCGAATATTTGTTCAAAATATTCATTTTTCTTCTGCACCAAACCAAACGTGTATGTTTCAAAACAAGACCTACAGATCCGAAATTTAGAGACTAAACTTCAAGAACTGATAGGCCAAGTTGAAGATAATGGGGCTTATAGCAAGAACTTCGTAGTTTCCAAGATACAGGGTGTTATGTTGAACACATTATATTATTACAACCAAATATTGTATTACCTTCATTTCCTCTACTACTTTCGGATTTCTGTAATTTAGATCCGGTTGTTCCTCAGCAAACTGATGCAGATAATACTGTTGCCTCAAGTCCGACCAAGTCCAAGCAAATCCTTGGAATATACTAACCTAATAAAAAATTTTAATGTTTTGAACAAATTGATAAAGCAAAATAAATTTACCCAGTTATTTGGAACTGATCCATCATCAGAAGCGTTTCTCCAAACATAATAATCTTCATAACCTTCGGTAGAATTCTCAGATAACTGAAACCACTCGTGCTCGTTACTGGTATGATTCGGAACGTAGTCCATCACAACTTTAACATTTCTCTTATGCGCTTCTTTTATCAATTGATCAAAATCTTCAAGCGTGCCAAACAATGGGTCAACCTCTCTATAATCACTAATATCATAGCCCATATCCGCTTGAGGGGATTTATATATTGGAGATAACCAAATAGCGGTAAAACCAGTTTCAGAAATGTAATCCATTTTGGAAATTATCCCTTGAAGATCGCCAACACCATCACCGTTACTGTCTTTGAACGATCTAGGATAGATCTGGTAAAACACTGCGTGCTTCCACCAATCCTGATCACTCTCTCCCTCACCAGCACTTGTAACTTGACTGTTTATCATTGTGAATAGTACTAGGGCAAGATTTACTAAGTCTGCTTTAATATATGACATCATTTAATAAATTTTCTGTCAGGTAAGTTTTCAAAAATATCTGAGAAAAAAAATATGTTATTTCTGGTCCACATCTCGTATTCAACGAACTTCCTACTCCTGTTTGCACAACCTGCTTCTAACCTCTAAAGAACAATCAGAAATGTTGCCTTAAAGTACAGAAATTTGGTTTGGTAAATTGTCGAAAATTGAAGAACACAAAACTAAGCCTTAAATTTTAAATGACAAAAATAACAAAGGATTCTATTCTTGACTAGCAAAGCATGGATTATTTTCCCTGAAAATGTAAGTGTTGTACCTATGAGTATTCTTTTATACAGGGTAATTCAACGTTCTGGAAAAGCTAAATGGTGCCTTTATTTTTGAAATGGGATAAATAGGTTTCATCCAAAAGTTGTTGTACTGAAGGTTTTCTCTTTACTAAAATTATTTGTTGCCATACAGAGTGTTCCATAGCTGTTGTATGGAAATCAACTTATTTATTTTTAACATCCTGTATTTGACTTTATTTTCAGATTACTTGGTCGATTTTACTACGATGTTGTATAAAGTGATTTTTGTTTAAACTTTATATTTTTGACATTTTCTTCAAATTTTGACAGATGCAGAGTGCGTTTGAAAATTAAACAGCTTTGGATTAAATAATTAAATAAAGCTTTCGTATGAAACTTATTCGTCTCATTTCAAAAATAAATGCACTATTTGACTTTTCCAGAACGATGAATTAACAAGCAATATTAAAAGTAATAAAATGACCCGTACAGTCAGATTGTATGCTTAAAGAGTATGTAGGGAACGCACGATAATAGCTGTCTACCGATCAGGAATATCCTATGAACTGGTCATCCACCAAGTTAACTGTAGGGTGGTGGATGCACCAAGAAACCAATAAATACACTAGAACGCTTTGTATAAGCATAAATATGAAATGAGAAAAAAAACGCTTGCTGGGTAGGCACGCTGTATAATGACGAAATTTATGGTAAAGAATTAATAAACTGGATTTCTATGCCCATGACCTTACCCGTAAAAAATACTGAATGATCGGACTCTTTTCCGTTGATCAATCTCATCGTTGATAGTGAAAGCCATCTTCAAAAACTTGCTTAAGAACTGCGTATTATATGACCATAAACAACAACCTGATAGTACCAGTTCAAGAAACGAAAGTCCATAGTCGTAATTTTAAAAAATAATTAACGAGTTCGGAGTAAAATAATAAAATAAGTATGAAGAATTCAATAAATGCAGACAATTTACAGAGAAATAAAAATAGCCACCTTCTATTGATATTTCACAGAATTTAGTAAACACAAGCTTTGTTATAAAATATAATCAGAAAATACGAGACGATGTGGAAGAACAAGCATAAGCGAATAAAAACAGAGGAATTGCTCGAACTTAACCTTTATAAACACGTTAGAAAACTAAAGAATTCCAAAAATAACTTGACACCAACTTTTTTTCTTTTGTCCCTACAGATCATCCACCGTAACACCACTTTTTATTAATTTTAAAGCATTATTGCAAACAATTATTTCAGTCATTTATTTATTCACTACCGTCAGGAACGCATTTTAATATTTGCACGTAAAAAGAAGGAACACCACAACGCGATACTGACAAGATAATTACTGACTTGTAAGTTTCCTAAATAATTATGAACAAAATCTACCTGGGTACTGTACCGGCAAGAAAACGTTTAGCAGTGTTTGTTGAATTTTTACGTAACTAAGATGTGACAATTTCATCTACGTGAACATACGTAATTATCCTACTCTTTTTTCAATGCAGTTATAAACAAATGTAGGTACTGTGCCAATTTTAAAACTGTATGCAAGGTTAAAAGGTAATATTTCAATGTTCAAAAAGTCAGATCGGCTTGGTAAATAAAACACGTGACAGATCTCGTTAAATTTAGATTTTATTGAAAGGAAAATAATGCAGGATTTTAAACACAAACGCATCTTTAATCAAGATGCTTCACCCTTGGAAAATGTTTTGCCATTGAAGATATGAAAATTTCAGAGTAAGAAAGAAGACAGAATCTTGAAGTCATTGGCCATGGCGCAAGCTTTATTGCATTCAACCGGAAATGCGTTTTAGTTTCTAATTTTTTTAATTATAAGTGACTTATAAGTGTTTACATATTGCAATTATTGTAATCCTTTTAAAGGTTACGTCTCTGTGGTTTTTATGTAATTTGATGTTCGTTTAACAGATGATACCTACT
Organism: Xestobium rufovillosum; assembly: GCA_963966045.1. Taxonomy (NCBI): domain Eukaryota; kingdom Metazoa; phylum Arthropoda; class Insecta; order Coleoptera; family Ptinidae; genus Xestobium; species Xestobium rufovillosum. Next base: position 37,070,168 of record OZ014492.1, read on the forward strand.
TCTTCAAGGCAAACATGTAATCGTACATAATGAACTTGATATGTTGTTTCTTGAAGTACCTGTTTAATAAATATTTAATATTTCTTGGTCGATAGGAGAAGCGGATAGGAAAAAATTAGAAGCATTTGAAAAGTGGTGCTATAGACACATGATGAAGATACCGTGGATAGATAAGGTTAGCAACAGAGAGGAATTAGAAAGAGTTGGAGAAAAGCGAAATTTATGGAGGGCAGATGGTAGACAGATGGTAGAATACCTTCTGAGACACGAAGGCTTAGTTCGCGACATACTAGAGTCAGAGATAGGAATAAAAATAGGTAGGGATAGGCCCAGATTAGACTACTGCTCTCGAGTAGTTAGGGATGTAAGATGTTCAACTTTTGGGGAAATGCGTAGGTAAGCTCAGGATAGGAAAGAATGGAGGTACTCGTCCAACCAGTCTTCGGACTGAAAACTGTATGATGAATATCTGGTCATTTGTTCCCCTCTCTCTTCTAAACCAGCTATGACTTCCCAAAGTTATACGTCTAAAATTCGAACAGCCTTTACTGTCATCCTTTTCATACAGAAGCGTAATAATACTCATCTGTCAATCTGATTGTATTTTCTTTTCGTTCTTGGCCTGATTCTTTCTTCATTCATATATTTTATCATTTCTGTTGTCACTTCGTCGTGTCCTGGTACTTTACCTGTTTTCATTTTTGTATGACTCTTGTTAGTTCTGCTTTTGTTATCTCTACAGTTTGTTCATATATCCCTGTTTCTTCCTTTTTTTTCATTGTCTATTACTTCTACTTAATCTTCTTCCAGAAATTCTTTAAAATATTTTATCCATTATTTTTGGACACTAAAGGGCAAGATGCACAGAAGTGATATATATATTTATATAACATTGTAATGGGAGTGTGGAAGTGACATTTGTTTTTAGAAAATTTCTTTAAAAAATTGGAATCGCATAATTTTCCACTTGAGCACTGCTAATTTAGATAGCTTGTATGTTATAGTTTTTAAAATATATTGCAAGAAAATATTTAAGTAGTTAACATAAAGTATTAACTACTCTTACAAATAATTATTAGTTCAATCATGAGGAGAAATATGTATTACTTGATTACTTCTATTGGGAAACTAAATAGATACCATAAGAATGTATTATCCGGTATTATCATTCATTGCAATAGTTTTCTTCCAATGATTGCTATCAGTTGTATGCTTCTAAAATGTCCCCTATTTTGAATAATCTATTTGAATCATTCTTGACATTTTATAGTACCTCTGTTAAATTTCTACGTCATTACGTGGGCAGACTATTTACGTATAACAATACTGAATTGCACCTATTCAGAAACCCCTTTGTTCAGCCAAATTGTAAGAAAAGAGAGCCGTAGGTTCTCAGTTTCTTTCTTCTAAATTCAGGTATGTAATGTGGGATGAAAATAGAGCCCTTTATAGTGTCGTATGTTAATATTTTTAATGACGGTCAGGGGCGGGTGGAATAAGACAAGAATTGCTCACAATATTATTACAAAGCAAGTTGATATTTAAATATGCTTAATAAATTTGAACCTTTTAAATACATAACCACAGTTTGTTCTATTTATTTAGAAGTGCATTTTAACTTCGTAACATAATGCTCGCCCAACTGAGAATTGAACTGACAATCTGGCCCTCATGCATATTTAGTATTCCGAATCCAGTCTCAGATATTCAGAAATGTAATATAAATTTAAATAATTTGTATCTATCAGATTTTGCCTGGCACGATATCGGACAAACGACCTCATAAATGAAATGCAAGATGCTACTTGTTGTAAAAAGAAATTAAAAAATATTAATTAAATAACTTATTAGTTGAAAGCTAGAGGTTACAAGGTGACAACGCACATCCCTATCTCACTCCCTTTCGGATATCCACTTCTCTTCGTTCCTGCCCAAATTCTACAACTGCAGTTTGCTCTATACAGAGATTATGTATTATTCTTCGGTCCCTATATTTTATCCCTACCTTTCTCTGTACTTCGAAGACTTTTTCTAAATCTGCAAATCCTATATAGACGCCCTTTCCTATTGTTTTTTCTATAATTACTCGTAAAGCTAGAATGGCCTCGCGCGTTCCTCTACTTCGTCTAATTGCGAACTGATCTTCTCCTAATATTTCTTCCGCCATTTTCTCCATTCTTCTTTCCACAATTCTAGTTAGAAATTTTGACGCGTTGGAAGTTAAACTGATGGTTCTAAAATTTTCACTTTCCTTTTTGGCAAAGCGAGTATGATGTTCCTTTTGTAATCTTCTGGAATCCCACTGTCAAGTATATAACGGTTGACTAGTTTAAATAGACGCTTTCTTACCTCTTGACCTGCCTGCAATCCGTATACTCCTGGTGCTTTCTTGTTTTTTAAACTTTCTAATGCTAGCTTAAACTCTCTACACTGATTTCTTGTTCTTGTTCTTGTCCGGCATATAAGATTCCCAAATATTCCTTCCACCTATCTGCCTTTTCCTTTCTTTCGATTAGGATGCTACCTGCCTCGTTTCTAATGTTCTTGCTGCTAGAACCAATTTCTTCTGAAATTTCTCTTATTTTATACGCTTCGTCAAAACATATTGGTGTTGGAAGCAATAGAAATGCTCCGTGTATCACATGCCCAGTCAGAATTCTAAACCTTTTTGGTATCTAAGTATATACGTTTGTATACCTTTATGTGAGTGTTTTTTCATTGCCACCATTTAGGCGGTAATGATTTTTTCGCTCAGTAATTCCAAGCTAAAAAAATCGATGTTTTCATTCATAAAATTAAATAAATATACCAGTATTTTCGGTAAATTGTCCGTCTCGGCTTGCACAAAACAATTTAGATCATTTTCAGTTCTTGTTCAATACCTAATGTTTTTAATTCCAAGAGTCTTCAGAAATAATCAAAGAACAGGGTGTTGAAAACAATGTACTCAAAATAAAAATATAGACTTGGGGTGACACTAATTGAAACCCACCTTTTCGATGTCTTTGATCTGGACTGTTATGGACGTTTTCTTTTTATACTTCTTCATATTTTAAAACTATTTCTGACTCGCACAATAAATTTTACAATTAATATCAATATAGGTCTCAAATTAGTGTTTTCCCAAGATAATTGTCAGTTTTAGATAGCTTAAAATTCATGAGTCTCCCTCATTCGTAAGATAGGATTCGAAATACGTACTTGAATATTCTCCTTATTCATCAAATTTGACTACATTGGAATACCATTTGTTGCCCGAAATGAAGAAGTTTGAATACCTGTAAAGAAGAGGTAATATAAGTTGTGGATGGATGGTCGTTGAAGTAGGAAGATGTTTAAGCATCTTTCAATAAAAAAAAATGTCGTCTTTAATGGTATTAATATTTATTAATTTTGTATTGATGAAGTTTCCACTCTAATAAATATTATCTGTTGTATATATGTACATATTATTTAATGTAATGCAAGTATCGTTATTAAGACCGTTATTAACATCATAATCCAAACCTGCTTGGCCATGCTACTTCCACTGAATATACCAACAAAACTCTCATGGTCCTTCATTTCCAAATTATCGCTCATATAACTAACACTGTTAAAAATGCATTTTAGCAAATTTTCGGCTGTTTCAAAAATTCTAAAAACCTACCCTTGTTGAAACTCTGAATTTGCGCTCATAATAACAATTTCTACTTTATCCTTGGCTTCAGGAAAAGCACTCTTCAAGTTTATAGTTTCCGTCTCATTGTTGATATTAAATGCGAACACGTATGTTTCAAGGTCTTTTGTTGCAGTGAACGCGAATACATTATCAGATAAGGCTACAATATTTCGTTCATCGGTCAAAAATGGAGGTTCTTTTCGTAGTTCCAACAGCGATTTGTAAACGGTATAATGACTCCATACTCCTTCTTCACTTTCATCTGCTAAATTTGCTTCTAGATACTTCTCACTGACTGGCAACCACGTAAAATTTGCCTCAGAAAATCCAGCATTTACTGTTGTATCCCACTGAAGTGGAGTGCGCTCAAAATCTCTGCCAATTGTGTAAAATAACTCTTCGCTTAAACAAGCGGGTGGATCAGAACATTCATCGAATTCAACTTCCCCATCTTCCTGACCGAACTCGTCTCCATTGTACGTCAAACCCACACCAGGAAGCAACATAGCCAACATGTTATAACCATCTACGTTTTCTGGTCCTAGTCTGGACGCCACGCGGTGATTGTCGTGGTTACCGGTCTAAAACATTTACATTCAGTTCAATATAACGTTATACATTTTTATAGAATTAGAGAAGGAAGAATTTAAATTCTGGTAACGTCAAGAAATACGTGTAGCCACCTCTAACGAAAATAACTCGCGTTGTAGGGAAGCAATCAGATTCCGAACATTCTACACCGTTGTAAGGGATATTTCTAATGTATGAAATACGTAACGCTGACCTTCTACCATTTTTGATTAGAAGAATAATTGAGCCAACTTCGGCAGCATGTAAAGGCACATTAACAGCAGACGATGTTTAAGTCTTCATAACACTCAAATTCCTTTAAAAGGAAAATTGACAATTTTCCAAGCATTTATCCCATTTTAACTTTAAGAATCCACGCTATGCCCAAGGGCAGTAGCCAACAACAAATTTACTTGGGTGCCACACTTAACAGAACTCTTATCTTTCAATCGGAATCAAACCAAGACTTAAGCAAAATTGGCCACCAGAAACAGTCTGCTAACCCGTGTAAGTGAGGAGCAACTACTCGGTGTGTCTCGACTGTCGAACAAGAAGAAGGAAACAAATTCTCGGGGCACTTCTTTTATGACCTAATTGCATAATCTTGAAGATAAAGTCTCACAAGAGATCACTTTCTCCTACCACACTGTTAGGGAAAACAGCTGACAAGATCTTCAAATCGACATCCTTTCCTCGTTAACAGACGAGGAAAATATAACAGAATGAGCAGCTCCTACCTGGCGGCGACATACCATGACCAACCTGGAATATCTGAGATTAAGTTTAACATCAAACTGGAAGATGCAGAGTAAACATGTAAGATGTGAGTTCTACAACGTATCAGACCTCTGCAAAGGCGTGCACCAAGAGACCGTGACCCGTATGCTCAACTACTGTCTCGCCAACCTGTAAGAACTGCTTGAGCCAAGTACTGTGTCTCCACCAACTGATTGACTAATATGGGGAGGTACTTACCACCCAGTTTGCTGTGTAAACTTTAGGCATATGGTCAAACCAGGAATTAACAGTATTTACAACATCCTTGGCAGTCGAATCCAAATTTATGTTGGTAAAAAATAAGAAATTGAATGTGAAATGAGCGCCTAACTTCGTTCCATCACTATTTCCATAGTACAACATCGTTGTTTCTATATCAGTATAGGCTTCAGTCATAATTATCCTGCAAGGGGATAAAAAAATTTGTTTATATTTATGAAAGTGTAAAAATCTTACTTTGCATCCCCTCCTTTTTCCTCTACGTAGTCATCCAACAGCGTTCTGAACTGATATACCATATCAATTGTTTCAGGCAAATCTCTGGTATAAACGTGGTTCAAATAAGCTGAAGAATTTGGAGATATTCCTTCTATTCCAGATTCTGGTTCATCTCTAAATTCAGCATCTTCAAACAGAAAGTTGACAGCATCTATTCTAAAGCCATCTACGCCTCTGTCTAACCAAAATGTTAAAACATCCTGCAACATACATCTGTGAAAGCTTGGTAAAATCAAATTTCTGGAAGAACACACTTTCATTGCTTTAATGACATTTTCATTTCTGTAGTTCAGATCCGGCTGGTATGTGGAAAACTGATGGAAATAATACTGCTGTCTCTCCTCCGACCATTCCCAAGCTGGTCCCTCGAATGTGCTAATCTGTCAATATAATAAATCCGCAATAAATTACCTACTGACCATCACTACTCATATTCGTACGTACCCAATTGTTTGGAACACCTCCATCTTCTGCAGCATCTCTCCAGATATAGTAATCTTCATACCCCTCCACGGATTGTAAAGAGTTTTGGAACCATTCGTGTTGATCACTGGTGTGATTTGGTACAAAATCCATTATAACTTTAATATTCTTCTCGTGAGCTGCTTTCAGTAAACTATCAAAATCGTCTAAAGAACCGAATAATTCATCTATGTCTCTGTAATCGCTTATGTCGTATCCCATATCTTGTTGAGGTGATTTATATATGGGCGATACCCATAATGCTGTGATCCCAGCATGTACTAAATGGTCCAGTTTGCTTATTATTCCTTGAAGGTCTCCGATGCCATCGCCATCGCTGTCTTTAAATGATCTGGGATATATTTGATAAAATACTGCATGTTTCCACCAGTCTTGGTCGCCAGTTTCTTTTTCTTCTTTTGGCACCGCAGAAATTAGACCGACTAATATAAATAGCAGTGCACTAAACAAAATTGCCTTATTCAGCAGAAACATTATCACAGACTAAGTGCAGCGTGCACAACAATAAGGTATTTATATTATAAACTGTAATAAGTGTGTAGAAACATTTGTCGCTAGAAAATTATTTAAAAATTGAGATCGCTTTTAGATAACCTGGATGTTTTACTTTTTAAAAAATAGTACAAGGGAAATTGTTTAATATTGTTGTGACAAAGTAGGTATTATCAGTTAAAAGCCTTGCAAATTTCGTTCAATCATGAACAAAACATGAAATATTTCTTAACAGTAAATAACTATTGTGAAAATAGTAAGCAGATAACCATCAATAAACTATCTTTAATATTTATTTTGTTAGCTGATTTTGATTTTAGTTTTAAAAAAGGAAAACATAACTTTATATACCTACCTTAGAATTGCTTGTGTTGGTGGTGCTGCTCTTAAATTTCTGCGCCATTATCTGGGCAGACTATTTATGTACAACAATATTGAATTACCCCTATTCAGAAAACCCTTTATTAAATCACATATCGTAAGAAAATAGAGCCTTGGTTTATTGTCCTTCTTAAATTCAGGTATTTAATGTTGGACAAAAATAGGGTCATATATTCAATGCATTTACTTGAATACCAGATGTAGGTATAGTCTTTCCTTGTAAACCATAGGGTCGAACAGTTTTGGTTAAATTTATTTTTGGATTCAGAAACTAAAATGAACTAATCCAAATTTTAATTTTTCCAATATGAGGTACGTTAAGCCCCATATGAATGGCCCAAAATTGTGTGTTTAAATATAAGCGCCAGTAGTAGATAAATGAGAATACTGGGCCACATCCCTGGCCGAGGCGGTTGACCGTCTCGGCGGGAGGAAGCCGGGCGCCCGTCTTTCTGGCTGAAGAGCGATGGGGCGCTCGAGCCAGCCCGCTGAGGCGGTTGACCGCCTCGGCGGGAGGAAGCCGGGCGCCCGTCTTTCTGGCCGAGGCGATGGGGCGCTCGAGCCAGCCCGCCGAGGCGATCGATCGCTTCGGCGGGTGAAAGCCGGGGGCCCCCGGCTTCTCCAGGTGCCATCCACTTCTTGAAGGAAGCCGGGCCCCCGGCTTCTCCAGGTGCCATCCACTTCTTCAGCAGCGACTTCTGCGGCAGCCTCTCTCAGAAGAAGCGAGTGTCATTGCCGAAGAGTGCGCCCCCCAAGCCGCCATTTTGGGCCCCCTTGGTTGTGGCTCAGGCGTCTGCGCCGGGGCTCTGAAAGTACACGTGTTGCTCATTGTTCAGGCCAGTCCATCCAGGTGCCATCAATGACCAGAGGCTGCTGAAGGAGTCCTCGAGTAATGTCTTCAGCAACGACTTCTGCCTCTGGTGTCTTTGGGGCCTTTGGTTGTGGCTCAGGCGCCTGCGCCGGGGCTCAAAAAGTGCGCGTGTTGCTCATTGTTGCGCAATGGAAGAATGTTCTGGAAATGCTGATGCAATAGTATGCAGATGTTGCAGAATTAATGTTTTTTCTCGGAAATTCCAACGTTTGCAATTGTTTACACTAAATAACTATTGTTATCAAAGTTTGAGACAAGATGATCGAGATTATTTTATACCCTGTTGTTTGTATTATTATAATAAAATCATTCTAGAACATAAAAAGTTTGAAGGCCACCGCCAGAAACATAAACACTCGATTGATTGTTGTTTTTGATAACTTCTGCATGTTACCAAAATTTTGCAAGCTCGGCAAAAGCTGCGAGATAAATAGAACGAATATAATTGCGAGACGCATTATTCAGTAATCACTTCAATAGTTTAGTTGGTTCCCACGGAATAGGTGCGGTAAAAGTTAGTTTCCCAATATGGATGTTGTAATTGGCCAAGATGATGTTGGAGATATTTTATTGTACCATTTTATCCACCAAAATTTACCGGAAAATTTAAAAGTAAGTCCATTTGCAGTAATCATTTCTTTTATTGTTCAAGCATTCTGTTAATAAAACTCATTCATAATAAAACTCATTCATAATAATTTCATTATATGTAGTTAAAAAGCTCACGTATCTGTTCCATAATTGTAAACTATTTTCTATCTTTAGAACCAACCCAAAATGATTATGTGCGGAAATGTATCGCACATGGCAACGGAAACCGAAAATGTTTTATTTTCTGGACTATTCATGGAGAAAGAAACCAAGATAATTTTGTTGGAATCGTGCAGTGAACTTGTGGTCATTTGGGTCAATATTGTAAATCGTAAGTAAAGTATTTAGATTTTTTAATATGCAGTGATAGTAGATAAAAAGTGCCAGTTTTGGATTCACAATTTTAGTAGTGGAAAATTAATTGTTTTTATAATTAATGAAGTTATTTCTTTGTTTGTCCGCCCGTTTGTTTGTTTGTTTGTTTACTAGTGCAATTTCTTATCTTTGTTTGTCTGTCAGTTTGTCTGTACGTTTTGTTTGTTTGTTTGTTTTGTTTGTTTGTTTGTTTGTTTGTTTACTAGTATAATTTCTTAATTATGGTATTTTTCTCTTGTTGCAGTCAACGATGTATAAGCAGCGTCACGAGTTTGATTACACTGTTATATTATTTTAATGAATAAAATGTATTTTAATATAATAATATCATATTATGAACAGTATTATATTATTTTAATTGAAAAAATGTATTTTAATATAATAAATTATATTATATAATTTACCGTATTCCATGGGAACTAACTAAACTAATGAATTGATTACTGAATAATACTCCCCATTATGTTAGAAATATTTGTTGTGTGCTTTCCAATAAATGTATGCTAGAAGCGTGATTTTTTTTGACAAGCTGTCTGTTGACACCAGACAGCTGTTGACACAGCTGTCTGTTGACACAGACAGCTCTATTCGCAAACACCATGGCTGATGACACAAGCAAGAATAGAAAGAGGAAAAACCACTATATGTAGATGCAGCTTAGATGCGGCAGTACGTAAACGTCTTGTTGGTGGATTGGTATGCGAATTTCGTCATTGGCATTGAATGTTGTTGTTGACACGAACGGCTGATGTAACAGACAGACAGATAGACAGACAGGCAGGCAGGCAGGCAGACAGACAGACAGACAGACACAGACAGACAGACACAGACAGACAGACAGACAGACAGACAGACAGACAGACAGACAGACAGACAGACAGACAGACAGACAGGCAGACATCTGATGAGAATTCTGAAGTAGGAGAATAACTATAGATTCCTATTTGTCTCATCGAGCTGGTTAATTTGATACCCTCCATGACCTAAGTGGGCGGGGCAAGGGGGCGTGTGCAGTGGGCCCTAATCTACATGCGTTCTATATTACCGACATTCAATTTGCACTTTCCAGTAAGTGTAACAGAAATCTACATGTGTTCTATATTACCGACATTCAATTAGTACTTCCAGCACTCACCAGATGGTTCCCACACGTGTCCGAAACGCATTAAGATAACAAGTAATTTCAAAACATAGTACGTATCAAAATAAACAAACTGACGAATGTTCTAGAATGTTATTTTATTGTAATAATACAAACAAATAAACGGGTCACCTTGTAGTGTCTACAACGTAGTATGTGCATATACAGAACGTGGGAGTAAACCTAAACAAACATAATCCTGTCGGCGAGTTGAAAGGTTTTTTACCCATAATAAAAACAATTATAACATCTCTTATCGGCGGCGAACGTGCTTTTTTCTTAAACTTTGATATCAATATTTATTTAGTATAAACAATTGCAACCATTGGAATTTCCGAGAAACTTCTGTTTACAATCCTAAGTATATATGGATGATTTAAAAGACGGGCATGTAGGCAGCCGATTAGCTCAGTGGGTTTAGCGAGGGCTCCGGTGCGCGGGGACCCGGGTTCGAATCCCGGTCGGCGTCATTTCCAGAACGTTTGCGAAAACCCCGGCGCAGGCGCCTGGGTCACATCCAAAGGCATCTAGCAGTAGTTGAACCTTACCACCCACAACCACACCCATTGGATGCCGCCCACAACCTCTATCATTGGCTGTTGCCCCGCCCACTCTCATAGAGCCCCGGCGCAGGCGCCTGAGCCACAACCAAAGGCCCCAAAGACACCAGAGGCAGAAGTCGTTGGTGAAGACATTACTCGAGGACTCCTTCAGCGTAGAAGGGGAAAAAACATTAATTCTGCAACATCTGCATACTATTGCATCAGCATTTCCAGAACATTCTTCCATTGCGCAACAATGAGCAACACGCGCACTTTTTGAGCCCCGGCGCAGACGCCTGAGCCACAACCAAAGGCCCCAAAGACACCAGAAGCAGAAGTCGTTGCTGAAGACATTACTCGAGGACTCCTTCAGCAGCCTCTGGTCATTGATGGCACCTGGATGGACTGGTCTGAACAATGAGCAACACGTGTACTTTCAGAGCCCCGGCGCAGGCGCCTGAGCCACAACCAAGGGGGCCCAAAATGGCGGCTTGGGGGCGCACTCTTCGGCAATGACACTCGCTTCTTCTGAGAGAGGCTGCCGCAGAAGTCGCTGCTGAAGAAGTGGATGGCACCTGGAGAAGCCGGGGGCCCGGCTTCCTTCAAGAAGTGGATGGCACCTGGAGAAGCCGGGGGCCCCCGGCTTCCACCCGCCGAAGCGATCGATCGCCTCGGCGGGCTGGCTCGAGCGCCCCATCGCTCTTCAGCCAGAAAGACGGGCGCCCGGCTTCCTCCCGCCGAGGCGGTCAACCGCCTCGGCCAGGGATGTGGCCCAGTATTCTCATTTATCTACTACTAGCGCCATTAACGTGACGTCAGAAGGCGATACGCAACGCACATGTGCAGTTATGGTGCTTGGCGATCTACCCCGATCGGCGTTTAACGTGTTATTGCTGTAAAAAAAGGGGTTAAGCACAAATTCATTAACGCTTATTTATTATTGCCTACAAACTTTACTATTTTATATTGATTCATATTTGCTCTTTATACTGCTGCACTTATATAAAAATCTTCCCATAAAACTGACTTAGTGAACAACCCTCCCTCACTCGCCATAATTTCGTTAAAATTATTTCATTTCTGTTTACATTTTTTCTGATAGTAGTTACTGTATTGGTCTTTCCATTCATCAACAATGATTGTCAAACTCCAGAGTGAGTGCAGCTGTAACATAATCAGAAGATCTCGACAGTTAATGTCGATCACTCTTCTAAATGGTTTAAAACACTACCTATATAAAGAGAAATACATGTACGGAAAACAATTCTAAGACACAAAGGATTAATTCGTAGAATAGTAGAAGAGAAGATAGTAGAAAAAGGTCCAAATCAGACTACTGTTCGCAAATGGTTGAGGATGCAGGATTTCCTACTTTTATGAAAATGGGTAGATTAGCTCAAGGTAGGAAAGGATAGATTGTAATATACGAAAAGAATATTTTAATGCAGAGGCTGTAAAATCATAAACTTCTAATATTTTCTTCCACCATTCTGGTTTTCCAACATTTGCTTTTCACATTTAGGATTAGAAAACGCTTTATCGTTGCTGTGAAACAGGCAAACAGGCAACACATTAAAATTATATAGGGAAACGACTTAGCCAGCCAATAAAATAAGGGTATTCAGAGATGGTCTCTAGAAGAGCAAAAGGACAGCGGCCAGAGTTTGCATGAATAATGTATACCGCAGATGTAGAATACGTGTAGCTTGAGGCCCCGACCCGCGTTCACCCCCACTTCTGGATTAACTTACCCTTTCAGGAAACGTTTATATATTATCAATGACTAGAAAATATCCCACACTGACCCTATGGTATTGATTATTATATTATAAATTATATGAACGTGAAAATTACACAACGGCTCATTTTGTTTATTTGACTTTTTCATTAATTATCTGAAGTGCAATAATGAAATATAGAAAACGATGCAGTGCCGCGCCACGATAATGGCCTGTTAACTATATTCTCAAATTTAAAGTTTTTTCAAATTTCACTCGAGGCAGTCGCAGACATTAAAATTAAAGTTAAAATTAAAATTAAAAATAAAATTAAAATTAAAATTGAAATTGAAATTGAAATTGAAATTGAAATTAAAATTAAAATTAAAATTAAAATTAAATTTCTTAAGGTACTTACTCCAAGTTTATCCTCCGATACCAAAATTATGCAACGACTCAGGGTGTTACATCTGATCAGCCGCGTTAAACAAGAATAGAGCGGCCGCCGTATTCAAGTTCAGCCGTAAACAACGCGTGACTATTCGACTGCATACGAAAAATTGTCTTTAATTAAAGGTAAAGAGGCTATTCGAACAAAATATTTAATATATTATTATTAGCCACTTCAAAATACATATTAATGATTCTGAGATCGACGCTTTTTTGTTTATTGCATAAAATGCAATTTTTGTTGGAATTTGTATTTACCAAATGTTTGTACTTTGTAGCACTATTTTATTTACAAATTATTGCCGAATTGCAAATTTTTGGACTCTCTGTGTGTCTGGGAAAATGTTTGTGAATATTTTGAAACAATCTCTTGGTGGATATGTGTGTGTGTGCATTGCCGGCCTTCCCTGCTTTGAAGAAACAAATAGCTGTAGTCCCCATGTCCCAGCACAATATTCACTGGATGCCAGGGCGGCTCATTCAATTATAGTCCTGTCTACACCGATCGGAAGACACTTGTTATCAATATGCTTTATTGTTCACGTTACTAGAAAATTCACTGAGCTATTGTTTTCAATTTATGAAACACACAGCTTTCACTTGAATATCATATTTTGTTGTGCTTATGACAAAATTGTTTGCATGCTTCCTATTTCCCTTTTTATTAATGCAAAATATGCCTGAATACAACATACAGTATTCCAAATAGGTAATTAAGAAAACGAGGGTATTTTATAAGAACCACTAGTTAGATCTAAAAAAAATCTAGAATAACCGCAAATGACGAAATTTCAAAATCGTAGTTTTAGATAACTACCATTAAAACGCACAGATAATTGGTGATAACTAGGTTAAGCGTTCATTTGTTTTAAAGAAAATAAATTGAAGTTTCAATTATATGTCAAAAACTCGTGTTCAAAGTAAGATCGAATCCTCAAAACGTACTCGTATATAGTATGCATGTCAATCTAATCGACAGATGGCAGATTAACATGGAAAATGGAAAATTGTCAAATATTTCCTTTTCCGTAACAATTTATACGTAAATTTTTAAAAAAATCATAAAATTTTGAGCAGCCCGAAGACTGGTTGCACGCGTACCTCTATCCTTTTCTATCCTGATCTAACCTACGTATTTGCCTAGAAGTAGAACATCTTACATCCCCAACTATTTGAGAGCAGTGGTCTAATTTGTGCCTATCCCTACCTCTATCTGTTCCTATCTCCGCTCAAGCTCTAGTATCTAGTATGTCGCGAACGAATCCTCGCGTCTCAGAAAGTATCCTACCATCCTATCTCTCTTATTTTTTATTATCTTCCATACCTTTAGCATTTATCCAACTCTTTCTAATACCCCCCTATTGCCATTCTTATGTATCCTCGGTATCTTCATCGTGCAACGAGCACGACATTTCAAACGCTCCAATTCTTTTCATTCCACTTCTCCTATCGTCCAAGTTTCGTACCCGTACAATGCCATACTCCAAAGATATATTTTTAAGAGTCTCTCCCGAGTTTCTATATTTACCGCTCCCAAGCACAACAATTGTTTCTTTTTGTGAAATACAACTCGGCACTGTGCTATTCTTTGTTTTATACCTATCTCTAGTGCTCTTACCATCGTAAGTTATTTGACCCTAAATAGGAGAAATCTGCAACTTCCTCCATCTCCTCGTTTCCAATTTGTATTTTAGTGTTAGTCCTATTTTCACGCCCCCTACAAACCAAAATATTGTTTTTATTTTTATTGATCTTCATGCCGTAGCCTTCTGTCAAAACTGCTTGCATTTCGTTCAGAGCCATTCCTAATTCTTCTTTTTTGGCCCTATACATATATAATAATCCCTGAAGCTATTATGACCTTAGCAATATTAATCGCATCTTCCACATGCAGCATTTTGTTGAAGATTTTGACAGATGTAGAGGGATTTTGAAAATTAAATATCTTCGGATTAATATTTTTTGAGATAGTCGCCTTCAAAATATCTTACTGTCGTTAATTTCCAAACCAAAAAAATAATAATATTTTCATATTTTCCGCCTTAATCGTCAGAGTGGCTGAGGGTTGTGTGGGTGGCGGGCTGAGCGATCTACGGTTTTAGTTTTTGCCTTTATATCTTCTTTTCCTGAAGCTGATTTATTGTTATTGCTTCTTTCCCCTTCTTACTTGTCTTACTTGTGTTTCTTTATTTCTTTCTCACTTGGTTTTCTATTTTCCTTTTCTTCTTTTAGTTGTAGGCATGTAATATATATTAGGCTTTAGATATTAGGATGGGTAAGTGGCGGATTGAGAAGTAGTTTCACTACTTCTTGAACTTGCCGATCAGATTCCTTTCAACACATATGTTTGTACTTATAATAAATTTATTATTATTAGTATTACTATATTGTGAAGCATGATACAAAATAGAGACAGAATCTATAATAGAAAACTGTAATGTAAAAATTATACGGTTCCATTTAAAAAATAAAGTGTTGAAATATTTTAATTTGGCCATGTAACTGCTCATACCCTGTGTAATATTTTTGACCTTTTGTTGCTGGTTCAGTTACTCCGAGATGTTACTTTTATCTCACCAAAATATCGTAGCCATAGCTTTGCTTAATCCGATGCTATTTAATTTTTATCATTCCTCTGCATCTCTCAAAATCTTTATAAAACTACCAGTAACATCAAAAATATTAATTTTAGACAAAAAGTATTCAATACAATATATAGTAAACTTATATAAGGAATTAAAAAATGCAATCTAATATAGGTGTTCCATTTAAAATTACGAAGGTAGGTACCGTATAGAAGAAATGGGACAGACTGTACAAGTAAAAATAATTTTGCGTAATAAAGGTGAAACAAAATAAATACGCTTAGGTGGCGCCAAGGGCGTAGCCAGAAATTTGAGTAGGGGGGGGCAAAGTAACTTGCAAGCAATCCATTCTTAATAAAAACGATTTTTTTGGTTTATTTTTTAAATTTTTATATGTGATTTGCTCTGGCCAGGGGGGGGGCACGTGCCCCCCCTGCCCTCCCCTGGCTACGCCCTTGGGTGGCGCCCCTGTATAAGTTGAAAATTAGAGGTGACAACGCACATGCCTGTCTCACTCCCTTCCAGATATCTACTTCTCTTTGTTCCTCCTCAAATTCTTTAACTGCTGTTGGCTCTGTGTAGAGATTATGTATTATTCTAGGCTATCTCCCTCAACAATGATTACCTTTTCTAATATATTTCACAGTTCTTATCACGTATATAAAATTCTCAAATACTATTCCTTCCACCTGGCAGCCTTTTTCTCTCTTCAGATTGGAATGTCTACTGCCTCGTTTCTAATGTTTTTGCTGCTAAATCCAATTTTTCTTAAATTTCTCCTAATTATTTTATATCCTTCGTCAGTTTTTCGGACTTCGAACTTATCTTCTACTTTGCATTTATTATCAATTCATTGTTCTTTATCTTTCCTACATTTCCGAATAATTTCCCGCTTGACCGCTTTATATCTTTGTTTCCCTCCTTCATCTAGCCTATTATTCGCCTCTCCTCTATTAGAGTCACAATATTCTTTGTTATCCAAGATTTTTTACTTTCATTGTGTTTATGACCCAAAACTTTTCAGCAATTGTATAAAATCTGAAAACTTAAAACTGAAAACTTGAGGAAAAACTAATTTTTCTTTTAGAAATTACTCATTTGTTCTTCCGATTCTCAAAACCGTTTCTATACTGTCTGTAAGTGGAAATAGGGAATTAAAATGTCAGAAAGTAATAATTAAAAACAAGAGAATTATAGGTACATACACTGGACAGTTCTTAATTTAATTTCTTGCCAGTTGAAGAATCACGTGAGGGCAGTGTTAAAATGAAAAATATTTTTCCGCACTTAAGTTACAACATAAACATGTGCGAAATGTAAATTTGTATTGTTATGAAATACGTCAAAATTTTAAATAAAGAAACGTGAATCATCTCAGACGGTGCAACTCACGTTGAACTTGATTTTCCATTCATTGCTAATTACCTAAAACAATAAATGCAACAAGTGTTCAGACCTACTTAGTAATTACGACAAACTTATTTCTTTTTGGTGGGTATAGGTACTATTCAGAATCATACTTTTCCTTATGATAACAAACGGCTTTTTCCGATTATTTTATTCTTCTATAGACCAAATCAAAACAGGTCATTCATTAAACCAACAAACATCAGTATGCATTCTTTATAAGTTCACCCCACGTGCCAAATAGTGACACAGTAATTAAACTCGACACGTGTTTCGCTGAAAACTTCAGTATTTTCAGGGGTATGAAGATTAACTTTGTTGCTCGAAGTAGTCTTAGGAGCTTTCAGAACAAATCCTTCCTATCAGAAGCCTGCAGTGCATCGCCAAAGCACCACTCCTGGCCCTGAGAAGGACACAACAGTCGCTAGTCTATTCCATAAAATTATTGTCAAACCCGAATAATCCACCATGCTTTTATATTATCTAGCACCGCTTCAATGAAATAATGTTGGTAAATATATCTCGTGTATCTTTCCTTATGCCAGAGAATAAACAGAATATATAACTCTCACCCTCATACTCCATATAGAGTATTCTCACTCCACCATGGGCTTTCACAAAACCAACCAAAACGCCAAACTTTTGCGCTACCTACATCAAATATTTTACCAACCATTCGGTTATCGTTCGCGGGTTCTATCAAATAACAAATGGGTTGGGAACCACCGTTGTCACATCATATTCACACCATGGACAAACAATACGTTACTGTAAATAATATTCCTCAGATTTTGTTTATAATTTTGCTTCATTCCAGTTACAGATAACAATTTAAATCGCGCGTGCAAGTAACGATCGTGCCGCAGCAGATGTATTGTTCCTTACGTAATAAACATAAGCACCTAATTCTAACCCAAAAGCCATAATTCGTGATTTAGAAAATTTACAGGGACTGAACAAAGCAGAGGAAACTTTTCCAATTATTTATATAAATGTGTGCGTCTCAGGTGCGGCCGGCAAGAAACCTAAGAGACGGGTTTTTAGTCCTGACTCGTCCTTTTGAAGAGCAGAGGACCTCTGCGTCCCTAGGGAGTCATACGACCGCCTTGACAACCCTATTCGCAAACATACACCTCCGTTTCCTCGCCTTTACTGCTAAGAATGTGACTTTTCGCACACTTTTCAGATAAAGAGTTTGGAGCTAAAGTTTATTAGAACAACCGCACGCCCATGCACCTCTATTCAATTATGTTAAGAATCTGATTAGTATTTCGTAGTGGAGATTAAAATAAAGCCCATAGGGGGCGCCTAACCAAAGTTTCGAGAACGCTCAACAAACTGGCAAATAAATAAATAATAACTATTAGGATGTTCCTCATAAACCACAGTCTATCTGTTCTTATTCACTTCTGAGTAAAATCGTTTATCTTGCGGTATTATGAAAAAACCTGTTCAAATAAAATTCATTAGTTTACGATGACCATAAAGTCTATACATCACTAGCCCTCTTCTCCTATAGCGTTTTTGCCTATAGGTACTTCATCAACGTCAAAATAAAAATATAATCTATACCACTTTCTTACGCACCACATACGCAGGTGAATGGCAAAAATTATTGAGTGCCAAAATATTAGTGGATCTCGCATTTCAACAAAATATTGTGCCTATTATAGAGTCCTTCAGATGACCGGGTCAGTGATCAAGGTAATGTATTAATTATTTCCACTCGCGTTAATACGTAAAGTATATTATTGCGCAACTGAAACGTGCAGCAAATAAGTTTTTGGAAGGAGATATGAACCTACTGAGTTTCCTAGAAAATATAAAATGCAGTTGCTGCACACACAGATTCCATCGATACCTGCAATCAAGAAAAAATGAATATGATAAACAAGATAAAATAACAAACGGTACAGAAGATTGTGCAAAAACGGCTTACTTTAACAAAAAACTTTCGTAATAAAACTTTCAATGTTTCATCTCTACTACAACGTAAAATTATTTTCAATTATACAGTGTGTCACAAAAACGAGTTACACAGAAAAGTATAATTTCTTAAACGGAACACCTGTAATTTTTATTATAAGCGAAACTACTGTGGGCCCTGTATTACGTCCTACATTTATTTGCCAATCGAATGCAGCGTTGTCAAAGTATGGTTTTTTTGTGATTTTTTGTCAGTTTCAAACATTTTTTAAACTGCCATATCTGCGCAACTTTTGAATGGTTTTTATAAAAATTTAGAATGGTATTTTTGGTAATGATGTAGTTACTCAAAAACTTTTTGAAATAAATAATTATTATACAGAGTATTCAAAATATTTGTTTACATTTCATGATTCTTAATTATGCTTTTCTTAAACGGAATGCGTTTTTTAGATGGATGAATAGAGCATACAATGCCACCCATTTTGATAGATATCATACACTTTATTTGTATTTCAAACTGTTCTTGAGATATAAGTGTTTCAAGTAAATTATATGTGTAAATAAGTTTCCTACTTTTTATTTTAGCATTAAAATCTGGTGGCTTTGATGTTTTGTTTTGCTTTATTTTTCACGTTGTGACATTTCTGTAAGGTGTTTGATTATTGCGATTAAGTTGAATTATTATTAAGTGATAATTACAAATATGGGTTATAATCATTGTCAACAAAATGTTTGATGTTTTTTTACTACACTGCCGCAACAAATTCTAAGAATGTAGACTATTTTCAGTCGCAAAGCTTATAAAACTTGAATAAAGTAGAAGGATTATTAAAACAGCTCGGGTGTTTTTGTCTGAAACACTTGGAAATGAAATTTCAGGCTATAAATGCTTAAGCACCTGAAGGTATTGGATATAACGAAAGTCCTTGGCCGCGGGCTCAGCAGGTGGGGAAGAATGTAATTTTGTCAGGACGAGTCCCTTGAGCCTTGCGGTCGTCCCTTTCGTAAAGAGTCCGGCGCGGTCCAGGTTATCCTTAGAACGTGACTTTCTTTTACGACGTATCGTGCGCATAGGTAATATGTATAGATATTCCTGGGGACTAACGCTAAAGGTGTAGTGTATTTTCGATCGTTCCTGAGAAATTTGATACTTTGTATTGTTATTCCTTATTCTGCATACTTAAGTACTTACTTTTGTTGCACGTTCAATAACTTTCTACTTCTTCTCACTATAGACGTGTATATACTAAATATAATTTATGCAAATCAATTTCAGTTAGAAGTCATAAAGCGTAAGTATAACATGCTTTAAGAGCTCACCACATAGATCCAGACCATGATTTTAATCACTACCACATAGCACATACTACGAGTAGTAACGTAGTAACGTAGACTAAGTAAAGTCGAGTTATTAAATATTTTTTCTATCTTAAAATGAAGCATAGATAAAAACGCAAAAATAGGGGTCAAATATTTTCATCCAAATTTTCAATAAGTATTTGAAATACAATAAAGTTGTCCGGTTGTCCGTTGTACTTCCAATGACGCAAAAATGTACTTAATTCCTTTTTAATTTACACAACAATTCAAGTTCTTCAACTTTTTGCATTTCTGTACCGTTTTAAAATTGAAATTATTACTTCTGGCCTGATGAACGGATGTTACCACAAGCCTTTCTACTAGACATCTTTTTAAATTGGGAAATGATGCTCAAATAGGTCTCATCGGTCAAATTTCTAGATTTCTTTAAGTTCAGTTTCCAGTTTGAAAAACCAGGCCGCAAATTTTCAGTTTCTCAATTTCTATTTCAAATCCAACATAATTCGTATTTGTTATTTTAATTTTTTCCATAATTTAAAATTTTCAAAGCAAAATGTGGCAAAATAGATGCGTAATCAAAAAATCCTTGCAAAAGTTTGACGGCAAATTATTATTCTTCCACTGACAGTGGCAATTTCAGAAAATTTAGTTTACTGTAAAACACTGCAGAGTTCCACATAATGATACCGCTAAGATCACTACCAGTGGTCCCCAAAAGACAAAACCATGTTTTATAGTAAACCAAGGTTATGCGTAACCGTAACAAAACCTTCAAAGTGGCCGTCACACTGCATTATGACGTCACGATCACAGATTTACTTAACTTATCAACTTATCTACGATTTTCTCTTCAAATTTGCTCATATTTCAGAAGGATTTTTGCTCCGTCAATAATATTTCTCTATTTTTTTTCTCTCCACATTAAGAATGCCTATTATACTACTGCCGACAAAAATTCGTGTTCGAGATAAGGTCAGAGTCGTATTCTTCTAACCTCAAAACGCCGAGAAAAGATCGTTTTCATAGCTTAGCGTCCGGGGGCGTGTGTTAAGGAGTGAATTAATCCTTTTGTCCACGACTATCTTGCAACATACTCTTTATACTTGTGTTTCTACAATCATAATTAGATACATTAATCACTACAGTGAATAATGAATGTTATTCACTAAACCAATAGAACATCGCTTTGACCCTTTTTTACATTAATTTATTTAGTAGGCCGCGATCGCGATGTGTCAGTTCAAATTGAAACGTCAAATCAGCATGGTTTTCTTTTAATTTGAAATGCAGATTCTAAAAAAGAAGATATAATGAGTAGTGAGAGTGAAAACGAGATTTCTTTAACAGCACCAGCAATAAAAGAAGCTGCAGAACTTGCCTCGTTAGATTCATTGCCCAAAAAACCAAGAAAATTATACCTGAGAGCGTATGTATGAATCTTTCTTACACTGGAGAAGGGAAATGAAGGTAAATTCTTTCTGGGAATCTGTACAAAGTATAGTATACAACTCGTTATAATGATGCTATTATTACCTCGGATGATTACAAAACTCGCTCGCTTCGCTCGCTCGTGTTGTAAACTTCATCCTCGGTAATAATAGCATTCATTATAAACTCGTGTATAATATGCTATTTACTACTTTATCGTGATTTATTAGTGAATGACCCAATCTAGAAGTTTTTGAACCAAATTTGCAGGTATTAACTAGAGTTGCCAACTGTCCTGAATTTGTCAGGACATCCTGATTTTGAATTACAATTTATTATGCCGCCCTGATCTAACCCTTATCAGGACGCAATTTGTCCTGATTTTTAAGACTTTTTTTCAATATTCTTTTAGTAAATGAAAGTAAAAAAGTATTCATCTCGGCAACGCGGTAAGGTATGCAATATCGATATCCGGAAAGTCGACAGAAATCCAGTGATTTTATATATTTTGATAAACAAAAAAATTTTTACAACTTTTTAACAATTTTACATTCGAATCTATATTTCCAATTTTAAAGACTATTTTATATAAAAAAATTATGTTCAAGATATATTTTATACTGTTTACTGTGATGCTCATTTTAATCTCACTTTCTTCTCCCTGACGAAGACGTCAATACACGTCGAAAGCTTGGATATTTGAAAAAAGAGTTTTCTTTATAATACTCCCAAAGGTCTAATTCCCCCTTAAACGTTATAAATATTTTGATTTTATATAATATAATACATATAATATACCGGGTGGGGATTTAGTGTGTAATCGGTTTATATCTCTGGTACTGCTTAAGATATCAAAATGAAATTTTACACGTATGTGGGGAAGGACATGGAGCATTTCGTAAAATTATTTACGTATATACAGGATGTTCACATTCTGAGTACCAGACCAAAGTTCTATTTCTTTAAATGGAAACACCACAAGTATTTGCATG
This sequence comes from Xestobium rufovillosum, assembly GCA_963966045.1. Classification (NCBI taxonomy): domain Eukaryota; kingdom Metazoa; phylum Arthropoda; class Insecta; order Coleoptera; family Ptinidae; genus Xestobium; species Xestobium rufovillosum. Next base: position 37,092,379 of record OZ014492.1, read on the forward strand.
ATTTCGATTCCCCATAAAATTTCATGAAAATTGATATACTACATGATGTGGTTTTGAGTAAGGACTGTTAAGATATTGACATTTTTGTGTCATTATGGACCCAAATTATATGACTCTACTGGCGTCTACTGACCAAAGCCACCTAATTATTTTTTATCGAAAGGGGTTTACACACTGCTGTATTTGTGAAATCTATAAATACTTTCACCATAATACTTAGGATTATACAAAGTGGTTAAGTTATGCAAAAAGGAATTTTTCTCAAAAATTTCAAATAGAATGCCATGTATATTATTTGCACAACTGACAGTCAGTTAACTAAGCTTTTAATTGATGTAGATATTGCCAGGTCTACTACTGATAGTTTCGGCAGATATTACGATTGAACATCAAAATTTTTGAATTTTATTATTAATTTATACTCTTTTTGGCGAATTCCCCCTATTCTGTTGCTCAAAACTCACAATAATGTTTATATTTTGTATCTGCAAATTGGTATCAATATAAAGACAATAAATCTTACTGTAAAATTGTTTCTCGATGGTTATATTCTTAAATGTATGTCTTTTTAAAGTCGGGTATAATGTTCAAACAAGGAGTGCCTTGGAAGAAAATATTATCTTTAAGAAATAATCTTGCAATGGGATTTTTTATGTTAATGTAAACTTCATTTACTAAATATTTTATAGAAACAATATGCAGACCTTTTTTGGAGTTTTGGGTGACAAAATAGGGGAGATCGCCAAAAATAATGTAAAATACTAACGAAACTCTAAATTTTTATAATTCAATTGTACATTCTGTCGAAACTTTTACTGGTAGACTTGACAATATCCACATCAATAAAAAGCTTAGTAAAATGACCATCAATTGTACAGATAATATACATGGTGTTCCATTTGAAATTTTTGAGGAAAATTATATTTTGCATAACTTAACCACCCTGTATTATCTCAAGTATTATGATAAAATTATTTATAGATTTCAAAAAGACAGCAGTGTGTGAACCAGGGCCGTAGCCAGATGGGGGCCAGGGGGGGCGCAGCCCCCCCTAACATACCTGTGCGCCCCTCCTGTACTTACACGTATAAACAGACCTCAAAGGCTGGCTAATTTAACATTCGTGGCATTTGGCAAAGACCGAACAAAAAACGTTGATATGGAAAAAGTGCTCCGAAAATTTAATGACAGTCGAAATAGGGAACTGCCATTATTCTAGATTTTCTGTATAGTTGTATTTTGTTTTATTGCAAGAAGTGAAGATTTTAGTTTATTGTGAAGTTTCACTGAATTGTTTTTCATTCTTCGTTGTTCAGTTTTTTACAAGAGTATTTATTAGTCGTACTGTTTATTCTCAAACTGTATATTTATCTAGTTTAGTAAAGTATTACACTTTCCAATTTTTGTTATAATTTTAATCGCATATTCCAAGAGGCATCCTACCAAATATTTTGTTTAAGCCCCCTCAAAAAATACATAAGCCCCCCCTAAGTTTTGATCCTGGCTACGGCACTGGTGTGAACCTATTTCAATAAAGAAATTTTAGGTGGCTTTGGTTAGTATGCGTCAGTAGCGTCATAAATTTGGGTCCATAATGGCACAGAAATGTCAATATCTCAACATTCCTTAGTCAAAACCACATCATGTAGTATATCAATTTTCATGGAATTTTATGGGGAATCCATATTATACAAGGGCACGTAGGGTTTCCATTTAAAGAAATATAACTTTGGCCTGGTACTTAGAATGTGAACATCCTGTATATACCTAAATAATTTTGGGAAATGCTCCATGTTGTTCCCCACATTCGTGCAAAATTTCATTTTGATATCTTAAATAGTTCCAGAGATATGAGCCGATTACACACTAAATCCCCACCCTGTATAATAAAATCACTAGAGAAATCTTTTAACTTTTAGAGTCGTCACAGACTCCGCACTCCGCAAAGCCAAATATTCGTATTTGTTTATTTGTACTTTATACGTAGGTATTTATCATTTACTTTTAACTTTACAAAGGTACCTATGTTATAGAATAGTTTTTAGTACATTTTTTTAAATTGAGGTTTTTGTTTTAAGATCCAGTAGAAATAGGTACATTATATTTTACTAGTTACCTACTTTTATTTAGAAATTGCATAGAAAAGTTTATTTTACGTTTTGCTCTTTTATTATTTAAAATGGTTCAGAAAATTAAAGTTTGCCCTGAATTAGCCTGAATTTTAATCTCTCACTTCCTGAAATCAAAATAATTTGAGTTGGCAACCCTAGTATTAAACGAGGTGAAATTCAACCCCTCGCGCTGCTTGAATTCTTTAAAACTTCTTTTGAACCCCAAACTTAGAGGTGGGAGGAATGACGTACTGATGAAAGAAGGCTAGTTTTGGACACATAATTTGAACCCTGTACATATTCATTAAAAATCCTAGAAGCGACCCACCTCTATAAAACGACCACTTGAGCAAGAGATCAAATTTTGTAGGAACAAGCGCATTTTCCTATGCTTTGTCCTTACCTAATTGCACTCCTGTAAAGCGACCGGGAGCACATCAAAGCGACCACCCGGTGGGGAGATCGCAAATTCCAACTCAATTTTAGTAAAGAATCGTTTCCCAGTAGCTCCAGAGCAGGATATAGATGTATTTAAGTGTCGGTGGGACGCACTGAAGTTAAAGAGTCTGTGGGGTACTACGCAGTGTACTCGCCTACTAATCCGACAGTTTTAGGATCAAATTTCGCTTCATATGAGTTATTTCTTATTGCGCGTGACTGATGCCCGGTAAGCTAGGGTATCACCATAACGCTGATGTGCTTCTCAGAAATCTGATAAAAAAATTTACACCAACGAAAATCGACTGCCGGATAGAACCACTGCTGGTCGTTTTATAGGAGTTTCACTGTATTTGCCATTTAACCCCACATTTCCAAAAAAATGCAGCTTTCCCTCCTAACCAATTCTTCGGGTCAAAATAAAGAAAGGTTCAAATGTTTTTATTAAAATTAACTGTTACAAATTTTGATGTTGACATTATCACCTAACTTAGTTCACTTACCAACTTACCGCCTATACATCACAAAAAAAATACCAAAAAACTAATAATCCACTAACGCTTTAACACTATTAGAATAACTAATTTTCTTTGAACTGCGATCTCTCGAATCCCTCTTTTCATAATCATTCGCACTTTTCCCATCTTCATCTCTATATGCCGTTGCACGTTTATCGCTGTCTTCTCGTGGGGAAGTTGAATTATCGCGTCTGTCCCTCTCCCGGTCTCTGTTTCTATCACGTTTTGATTCCCTGTCCCTCTCCTTCCCACGACTATGTGACTCTCGCTTTAATCTGGGACTTGGACTTCTACTTGCCGGTCTATTAGGTACCGTTGCTACTAACGGACTATCCCTTTCTTCTCCATCCGAACCAGAGCTAGCCGAACTGTTTGTATCATATGCATGACGTATCTCTCGTTGCCTGCAATTTATAGTTTCAATAACTTTCTATAAAGTAATAAAACCGAAATAATATACCTTCTTCTCAACTTAATTGCCATTTCCCTAAGTTCATCTTCCCTGTGTTGCTGCTCTTGCTTTTCTCTTTCAGTTTTCAATTGCTCAGCTTTTTTATCAGCTTTAACTGTAGAATAAGTTTGTGTAAACATTTGAAAATTCGACACCACTTTTACCTTACATTGTTTATTTAATAATGCCTGCCGCTTTCTTTTCAAACGTTCTTGCAAACTCAAGTTCGAGCCAGTTTTCTGGAAAAGTTGTGAAATAATTATTACATAAATATATAACACAAATTTTAAGTTACTACAAATAATCTGGATTGGAAGTGTTCATTATTGGTACTGCTGTAACTCAAACACGTGTGACGTATAAAATAAATTTAATTTCAATTTCAACTTCTACCCTACCACAATGAATTTTCATATTGGTAAAAATATTTGCAGGTTGGTTGTTCTGTCTCTTACGCTGATACTTACCGCGAATTTATAATTATTTATAAAACAAGCAAAGATCGAGACTATGTATTTCCAAACTACTGTGTACACCGAATTCACACGACAATCTTTCAATTGAAATTTAAGAATGGCTTTATTTCTGAGACTAATTATTGAAAAGAACATATTGCTATATAGTTGAGGGATTTCATTGCAAATAATCCTTCGGCAACCAAAACGGAAAAATTGGTATGTTCACGTTAGCATGGAAGCAGCCACTGCCTTACGTGAATACTAAAAGACGTTCGAAAAAGTGAATCTTTTTCAAAATCCAAAATTTATAAATACAGTGGAATTTCCCTATAACGAACTTCTATTTAACGAGTTTCTCTGTATTACGAAGGTTTGTCTAGAACACTGCACTAGTACATACATATAATAAAGAACTCCCTAAAAGGAAGTAAATTCTCTCTATTACGAATTTGTGAAAGAACATTCCATTACTGTAATATTCGTCTTTAAAATATGTACAATGCAAATAGGGGTTCTTCCGATAAATTTTGGGGCAACTTCTCAGGCTACGCACGTGTTCTTTTTCGTCTGTCGCCGAGTTAATCCAGTGTCAAACCGATTGATAAAACACCGCGGTAGTAAATCACTTACAGTTGGAGGTCACCAAATGCAGCTAAAATAGTTCAAAGACACCGCCAAGAACTTTAACTGCTGTATTATGCTGTGCCAAAGGGAAACAAATTTTGTTTACTCGGAATTTGTTCTGGAAGCCTTACATGTGAGAGTTCTTTAGTTATACTGTGAATACTTTCTACACAGTAGAAATGTGTCCTGCATCCTAAACTGTTTAGTTGCACTCGAGCCCTTACGCAAAGTTTATTGTCGTGCGTGAAAATGTTTCAAAGGAATTGTTTAAATGATTAAATGAACAGTCTAAATGAAGTTAACGGGAGTTTAAAGAAGGATATCTCAGAGAAATACAGGACACCTGCCAGCAGCTTATCACAATTTAAAAAATCAAACTATTTCAAATGCATTCGTCGGATACAAAAAGTATGAAATTGTGTGTATATGAAGATACTGACAATGTTATCTTTAAATGGGTGCAATAGAATAGAATTTATTGTTTCTATAGCATTACATAACGTTTCAAATGTTGGACAGTTGAATAGTAGAAAAAATCATTGGCAGAGAACGTACCGAAGTGATGATTATTATATATAACCGGGCCGTGGGATCTTGCTGGCATGCGCAAGTGAGTAGTCGTTAATGCTCAGCAACAGTGCCCGCGGTTTGGCTATGGATGGGTGACTCATTTCTGCGCTGTAGCTAGGGCGCGCCTTGGATCGCCTATCCAGCTTTACCTAATGAGGTTTCCCAGGTTTTCCTCATTCTCGCACTAAATGGTGGGTAGAGTACTAACAACTGTAGGTCGTTCCTGTGACACACCTGCGGCCAATAGTAATATGCTGCCTCCTCCGCCCCGCACAAGCTATATAGCTTCTGGGGCTAACCTTAGGGTTAGCAGGAGTGAGTAGAGATATTATTATTATATTAGGTCGTTCCTGTGACGCACCTGCGGTCAATAGTAATATGCCGCCTCCTCCGTCCCGCACAAGCTATATAGCTTCTGGGTCTAACCTTAGGGTTAGCAGGAGTGAGTAGAGATATTATTATTATATTATTATTATTATGTACGTACCTAGTTTTGCGAAAATTTTAAATTATAAAAACGAACATTCTGTATGTATTACGAATTTTTCATGTAACCAATTTTTTTTGTGGATTTTGCCTATTCGCTATAAGGAAGTTCCACTGTATTGAATATAATTAACATATTTTTTTAGCTAAATTGTCTAAGAATCCACAATCCCGTGATCAGATTACAATTTTTCTAATTCTAATTTCTAATTTTCACACTTTCCATTGAGAATTTTTTATTTAATGATTTTCATCAGCTCACTATACACTATTGCAATTAAAGAAAAGTGCTTAAATGGAGAAAAAGGTGACATTTTCATGATTATTACTATCACTTTTCTTTAGTGTTGTGAAGTGTCCGAACATTAATTTTTTGTGACATGTTCATCCAATGTTCCCGAGAAGTGTCCTGACATTTATAAAATAGCTCAAAATTGTTTCATCGTGACCTTTAATTTTATTGTACCTACATATATTATTTATATATCACATTTTCAAAAATAACAAATAATTGAAACATTTCCATATTGGTCAATTATAGCAGTATGGGATATCCAAGTTTTAGGAGGGAGTTTTTAACAGTGACCACCAAAGAATCCAAAAACCGGGACCTGCTTTAAGTCACACCAACTTAAAAATTGACATGAACCCTCTAATCCAGCGTTTCTCAAAGTGTGCTCCGCGGAGCCCCAGGGCTCCGTGAAAGGTCCGTAGGGGCTCCGCCGCCAGTGAAGTGTGAAAATTTCCTATTTCCCCGTTGCCATCAAAAATTCATTAAGACTTTAGAAAATGCTGGTTTGTACGAAGGCTCCCTGGTGTCACCCAATCTTTTCTTTTGACAAGTCATTATATTGAATTGCAACTCATTATATTGAGTTTCTCCATCTCAATAAAATGAGTTTTGATATCTCAAAATAATGAGTTAGTAACTCAATATAATGAGTTACTGCAAGTCAATATATTAAGTTGTTTTAAAAAAATTACCTTATTTAACTGTTCAAGTTAGGGATTGTAGAAGTTATCCAGGAGCAGATATAGATAGTGATCACAACATAGTCGTTATGAAAGCCAACCTTAAATTTAAGATTTTGAAAAAAAGAAGCGGAAGAAGGTATCTTGACCCAGAGAAACTAAAAGATGATGATATGCGCAATAAGTTTGAGAAAAAGACAAACGAAGAACTAAAGGGCACGGGTGGAAATATTGTTAGGGACATAGAGGCAGAATGGAATTGCATTAAAAATAGTTTAGTTTCCTCAGCTAGGGATATTTTGGGTCATAAACAGAATGAAAGTAGGAAACCCTGGATAACAAAACATATTGTGAGTCTAATAGAGGAAAGGCGAAAATATAAAAATAGGTTAGATGAAACAGGGAAACAAAGATATAAGGCGATCAAGTGGGAAATTATTCGGGAATGTAGGAAAGCGAAAGAGCAATGGATCGATAATAAATGCAAAGAAGTGGAAGATAAATTCGAAGTAGGAAAGACTGATGAAGCATATAAAATAATTAGGAGAAATTTTAGAGAAATTGGATCTAGTACCAAAAACATTAGAAATGAGGCAGGAGATATCCTAATCGGAAGTGGGGAGAAGGCAGATAGGTGGAAAGAATATTTAGGAAACTTATATGCGGGACAGGAAGTGCAAGATATATTAGAAAGCGAAAGCAGTGTAGAGGGGGATAACCTAGGGAGTCCTATAATGAGAGAAGAGTTTGAGATAGCACTAAAAAGTTTAAGGAATAATAAAGCACCAGGTATAGATGGCTTGCAGGCAGAAATCTTAAAGTGCGCAGGTCAAGAGGTAATAGATCGTTTATTTAAACTAGTTAGTCGCATATACCTGACAGGCGAGATTCCAGAAGATTACAAACGGAACATCATAGTAGCTTTGCCAAAAAGAAAAGGCGCGGATAGATGCGAAAATTTTAGAACTATCAGTTTAACTTCCCATGCGTCAAAAATTTCAACTAGAATTGTGCAAAGAAGGATGGAGAAAAAGGCGGAAGAAATATTAGGAGAAGATCAGTTCGGATTTAGACGAAATAGAGGAACGCGCGAGGCCATTCTAGCTTTACGAGTAATTATAGAAAAAACGATAGAAAAGAGAAAGAGCGTCTATATAGGATTTGTAGATTTAGAAAAAGCCTTCGACAACGTAAAATGGGGGAAGATGTTCGAAGTGCTGAGAAAGGTAGGGATGAAATACAGGGACAGAAGAATAATACATAATCTCTACAAAGAGCAAAAGGCAGTTATAGAATGTGAGCAGGAACAAAGGGAAGTAGATATCCGGAAGGGAGTGAGACAGGGATGTGCATTGTCACCTCTAGTTTTCAACTTATATATCGAAGATGCGATTAATATTGTTAAGGAAAGAACAGCCTCAGGGATCAATGTACAGGGCCAAACTATTAACATGCTCAGATTTGCGGATGATATAGCAGTGTTAGCATCTAGCAAAGAAGAATTAGGAGCGGCTTTGAATGAAATGGAAGCAGTTTTGGCACAGGGCTTCGGCATGAAAATCAATAAAAAGAAAACTAAAATTTTGGTATGTAGGGGATGTGAAAATAGAACTAAAATGGAAATACAAATTGGAAATGAGAAGATAGAGGAGGTCGCGGATTTCTGCTACTTAGGAAGTAAAATAACTCAAGACGGTAGGAGCACTAAAGATATAAAACAAAGAATGGCGCAGGGCCGAGTTGCGTTTAACAAAAAGAAACAACTGTTATGCTCGAGAACGGTTAATATAGAGACTAGGAAGAGACTCTTAACGTCGTATGTATGGAGTACGGCATTATACGGGTGCGAAACTTGGACAATAGGAGAAGCGGATAGAAAAAGAGTAGAAGCGTTTGAAATGTGGTGCTACAGACGCATGATGAAGATACCGTGGATAGATAAGGTTAGCAATAGGGAAGTATTAGAAAGAGTTGGGGAAAAGCGAAAGGTATGGAAAACAATAAAGAGTAGGAGAGATAGGATGGTAGGACACCTTCTAAGACACGAAGGAATAGTTCGTGACATACTAGAGTCAGAGATAGGAATAAAAAGAGGTAGGGGTAGGCCTAGATTAGACTACTGCTCTCAAATAGTTAGGGATGTAGGATGTTCTACTTTTAGGGAAATGCGTAGGTTAGCTCAGGATAGAAAAGAATGGAGGTACGCGTCCAACCAGTCTTCGGACTGAGAACCTTATGATGATTTAACTGTTCAATAATCTTTGCATAAAGCTATAGGCCCTTCTGGAATAGTTCAATGACCTCTAACCCTCCCGAACTTGAATAACCTTGAAATGAACTTATACAGCTGTATGCCTGTTCCTATGCATAACAGCTGCGGAATTCAGTAATCGCATATACCGATCTGAAATGACCTCTGATTTCTAAATTTCAATGAATAACCCTGAAATGAGCTCATACAACTGTATGCCTCTTCCTTTGAACGTCATTTTCCAAATCTCTGCATAAAGCCGTTCTGGAACAGCTAGATAAGGTATTTTTTAAAACAACTCGATATATTGACTTCCAGCAACTCATTATATTGAGTTACCAACTCATTATTTTGAGATATCAAAACTCAATTTATTCAGATGGAGAAGCTCAATATAATGAGTTGTAACTCAATATAAGGACTTGTCAAAAGAAAAGATTGGGTGATACCAGGGAACCTTGATAGGTTTGTAATTATAATTTTAAGTTTACTTATTTTTTCACAACTTGATGCTATATTGGGCTCCATCACATTAGATCCGACCTTAAAGGGGCTCCGTGTTTAAAAAAGTTTGAGGAACGCTGCTCTAATCTATCACAGAGAACCATCACGCAAAAACTATCACAAAATTACACCCCCAACCACCCTCTCGGAATTTGAGCACTTTCCATCAGATTCGGCAGCTTGAAATTTTATAAGGACCCTCTCCTGTAACTTATAAACTGCTCCACAAAAATCATCGCAGTACTCCATCACCAACCACCCCCACAGAAATTAATATTTTATTATATTTATAAAAGGCACTTATTCCTTTGTATGGATTTTTGAAACTCCTTTCCGTAATTCTCATGATCCTTTTTCTAGGGTAGATTAGTCCCCATTTTACCGTGCCTTCTTGGTCTTCTACAGTTCGGCATGTGACTTTCCCTCTTGTACTAGATCCTTCCATCCCCTTCGCTAGCCTGTGTTCGAATCCCCGTCTCCCGTCCTATTCAAATCTGTCATCACTTCATTCCGCCATTGTAGCTTTGGTCTTCCTTTACCCCATGTTCCTGTGGGCTTCTATTCGATGATAATTTTAATTGCTCTGAGCCTTCACTACAATATCTTCTCATTCCATCTCTTCTTGTATTTCGTAATTCATTTTGTGTCGATATTCATTTTCTATGGCCCTCGATAAACAAAGTATGATCCTCATGATCTTTCCCACACTCGAAGTTGTTTTTTTTCCCTACTTATCATGCACATTGATTCTGACGTATATACGACTACAGGTTTTATGAGCATTTTATATATCATGATTTTGTTCTTCTATTCAGGTGCTCGTCTTTCAAGAATTCTTTGTTACTGTAGTATGCTGCCTGTATTATCCTTTATATATCCTGACTCCTGTCATTTTTATTGCTCTACTATACTCACAAACACATCAACCACCTCAAATGTGTGTTTACCTACTTTCAACTCTTTTAACGGACTCTTGGCCATTTCACATCTCATATATTTGGTTTTAGTTTCGTTTACTTTCAATTCTGTTATTTGCTTCATTTTCAATTTCCTTGAATATCGCCTCTAGACTTCGTTTACTTCTTGGTATTATGACAAATCGACTGCACAGACAATTATTTGAGTTTTCTTTTTACTTATTACCCCTATTCCGTCTAATTTTTGAATAATGCTCTCGAACAACATGTTGAAGAGTGTTGCTGAGTGTGCTTCCTTGTCGTACCCCTGAATTTATTTCAAAGCTATCTGTTAGTCCCTCATTTACCCTTACCACTGCCCACTGCCGTTGTACCATCCCATTCCATTTTTATAAGTCATATAAGTTTCACTGGCAATTTTAAATCCATCAAGTCATTCAATAAGGTTTCCCTGTATGCTTGCTTTAAATCTATAAACAGCATGAGCATTTTCAGGTTGTAATTGTGATTTTTTTATTTATTTGGGATAGAACATGCATGGCATCAACAGTTGATCTTCCTTCCCGGAATCCCTCCACTTTACCATTCACCTAGTCTTCTCTGTCCGTCATATCTCTCTTATTGGGTAATATAGCCTCTTCTGCAGGGGCTTCCTTCCTTATCTTATCGCTTCTCCATAAATTTTGTCACTTCCAGCTGCTTTGCCTCTCTTGATATTACTCACTACTTTTGTGTACTCATCGACTGTAGGTTCTGGTACCTCCCCCGCTTCTTGTAGTTCATTTTCTACCATTCCTTGACCTGCAACTTCATTTTCATGACCTCCTTCATCCAATAGCTCAGCAAAATGCATTTTCCACATGGTCTTTACTGCTTGATTTACTTTTTTTCTTCAAAATAGCCTGTTAAATTACGCACCATTTTCTTCGCTTGGCGATTTAAAAGGCCCGCAAAACGTGTCTTGCTCTTCATTTTACACTGACAGAACACGTAGAAAACGTGACAACTGTGGTTAAATTTTACTTTGAAGTTAAATATATTTTAGTTTGGCCGCAAAATTTAATCATAACTTATACAATTAAGTCATTCCTGAGGAAAATTCCTCCACTTCACGCATACCAACTCAAATAGATTCCATGATAAATAAAGAATACACAACAGATATGTAAGAAGCGTATGAAAGCACTGATAACTAAAATGTCCCATTCATTAGTGACGCAAATTATTTTCATTCAAAATAAATATAAGACAGCTAATGAAAGATCTAAAACACATTTGTACAAATAAATGGAGGTTCTTACTGACTTTGATAGAGTTGCCTGAATTACCACTACTTGCGTACTTGTCGTTGACTATCCTGCAACAAATTCCGTGCATTACAAAACGGAAAATTTTTAATCATCAACATTTTTCACAGATTACTCGCACAACTTTCTAAGTTTTGTACACTTAAGCAAGTTCAGAAAAATTAGAGGACAAAGAAAATCGAGTTTCAAAAGGCTTATTTCACTTAAAAGTTTCAACCTGTATGGTGATATTACTTACGGATTCAATTCCGATTTGTTGCTGTTTTCTTCTTCGCTCTCGCTTTCAGAGGAGCTCTGGTCACTCCTTTTCCTTCCATAGTACCTGGGAACTGAGACAACTTTCGGAGGTGATTCTTGTTTGGTTGAAACGCTTCTCGATCTGCTGCTATCAGTGTTCTTGTGGTGTGAGGCGCTTGAGCTACTTTTAGTGGAACTTGAACTACTGGAACTACTGCTGCACTGCACAGAATCAGAAGATGAAGAAGACACTGATGTCGCTGAACTAGAGCGCCTGTGCTTTTTGTTTTTATCCATTGAATTAGAGGATCTGTTTCTGTACCTATTTAGAGAAGAAATTAACCAATACAACTTTTATAAAACCAACCAAATCTTACCTGTTCCTAGAAGAGCTTCTGCTTCTCCTTGCTCTAGACCTATCTCCTGATCGACTTCTCGACCTCCTTCTAAATTTCGGACTTCTTGAACTGCGATTTCGACTCTTGCTTCTTGATCTTCCTCTTTTTCTGTATGATCTGTCTCTGTCTTTTGTGCTCGTTTTATTTCGGCCAATGTAAGATATTGTGCGTTCCGTACTGGACGATTTCTTTATGGACTTTGATCCATGTTTTACTTTATCAGCATAAGTTGGTTTACTTGTGGTGGGCTCTTCTTCATCTGGCAAGGGGTTATCAGTTTCAATTCTAGCCAATGGTGTTTTAGAATCAAATTACAAACAGTAATTTTTAATTTTACTTTGCTAAACCATGTGCATATGGTCAGGTACGGTAAATGTTAACCTGGGTTAATTGAAGACACCGAAGGTTTTCATATTAATGTAAATTTCTTCAAATTTTCTGCCATGCAAATCCCATATTTATCGTTTACTACATGCAGTTGCATAATTACTTCAAGTTCAATTAATCCTTGTATTTTAGTTTCAGCAATACTTAATCCAAGGTAAGTTAAAATTATTACATAATTGAATGCATAGTGATACAATGATATGTCGAGACTGTTTGAAATTTTCATTAATAAGGCAATTCATGTATCTGGTGTTAACACTTACCCCTCATAGGGGTAATTACAAACACAAAATCGGAGCAACTGTAAACACGACTTTGCCTTGTCAACCACTGTTGAAGATATGTCAGTGGCATGTACCAGGTGGCCAGATAAGAATGCAAAGTGCTGTATCTCAGAAGCTATTCATCATAGAGTCTTGCGGTAAAAAAATGTATTACTAAAGTGGCCAAGAGAAGACCGTGGAAAATATTTTCAGATTTCCTAGATGGTCGCCAGGGTGCGTAACCACCATCTTAAACTTTTAAAGTGATTTTTCACTGAAATCCACCTAGTAAATGTACCAAAAAAAATGTGTTTTTTAAAGATAAGCTTCATTCGAGTAATTTTTGTTTAACACTTTTTGACGTATCCATTAAAATGAAGTGGTGGGGGGTGATTCAATGTTTTTTTACATATGTAAACAGCTGTACCTCCTAAACGACTGAACGGATTTTAACAAACTTGGTCTCGTTGAAAAAGCATTTATTGCTCCATCAAACCCATCTTACCTGTGATATGTCTAATTCTTAGTGATGCCGCTAGAGCGCGCTTTTTGATATAATAACAGAAAATTGCAAAATTCTCTAAAAAATTAAATGCAATATGACTTTTTTCATAAAAATGTAGTGAAATGATACCTAAATAGGCTAGTGAAAACCACATCTCGATATCTTATTCCTAGCCAAAAATATCGAAGAAAATTTAGTTGTAAAATTTTAGAGAGACGCTATTACACTGGTATTTATTCTTATTTATTTGTCTTTTTTCAATATTCAGTGATAAAATTTCATAATTTTATCATTTTTAAATAATAAAAATATTCTTAGTTCAAACAGTTAAAAAAAACGTGTAGGGGCATAAAACGAAAGAAGGACTGATTTTGAAATAAAACTAATGCCTCCTTAAATGCTCGAACTGTCTTCCACCACACACTCAATGCATTGTTGGAGCCGCTCATGCGTAGACATTACAGCAGCTTCAATTTCTGCTCTTGACAGGCTACGAATGGCCTCTTGTATTCGTATGTTCATGTCGTCTCTCGTTGTTGGTGGAATTTGGTAAACAATATCTTTTAACCGACCCCATAGATAGAAGTCCAAACAGGGGAGGTCTGGGGATCGGGGTGGCCAAGGAAATAGACTTCCTCGTCCAATCCACCTCTGGTGATCTAAATGTTCTCGCACATTTCTCGAAAAATGTGCTGGGCCACCGTCTAGTTGCAAAAACATATTTTGTCGTAATTGCAAGGGCACATCTTCTAATAAAATAGGCAATTGGTTTACCAAAAAATCAAGAAACACGGCACCGTTTAGAATAAATACCGGTGTAATAGCGTCTCTCTAAAATTGTATGATAACTAAATTTTCTTTCTTCGATATTTTTGGCTAGGAATAAGATATCGAGATGTGGTCTTCACTAGTCTATTTAGGTATCATTTCACTACATTTTTATGAAAAAAAAGTCATATTGCATTTATTTTTTTAGAGAATTTGCAATTTTCTGTTATTATATCAAAAAACGCGCTCTAGCGGCATCACTAAGATGGATCACAGGTAAGATGGATTTGATAGAGCAATAAATGCTTTTTCCAACGAAACCAAGTTTGTTAAAATCCGTTCAGTCGTTTAGGAGTTACAGCTGTTTACGTAAAAAAAACATTGAATCACCCCCCACCACTTCATTTTAATAGATACATCAAAAAGTGTTAAACAAAAATTACTCGAATAAAGCTTATCTTTAAAAAACACATATTTTTTGGTACATTTACTAGGTGGATTTCAGTGAAAAATAACTTTAAAAGTTTAACCCTTTAGCTGCTAATGATGTAAATTTACACCGCCAAGAAGATGAGCCTGTGTTGCGAATGATGTATATTTACTCTTGTGTTTAGGCTCCAACTGCTTGTGGTGTAAATATGTTTTAACATTGGAAATGTTTATGTTCGTATATGGGGGTCCAGTTACGAGTTTTCGTTCAAGGCCAAAAGACAGTGGTGTCGCTACGTCACGTAAAGCAATTTATTGGGTTTTTCGCCTGTAACGCTTTTATTTGTAGAGTTAGAAAAAACGTTTCAATACTAAAAATGCTTCTTATGATTCGTTTTATATTCTGAGAATATAAGGTATCTCAATTTCGCTGAGTTGAGCTGGAAAATAATTATTTTAGTTCCAGAATCAGATCCGCTGCCGGTTTCACCACGAACGCTGCTAAAACAGTGCAAGATAAAAGAAAATTGCACGTAAACATTTTTGTAGAGCGCAAAATTTACTAAAAGAAAGTCCGCGAGAGGGTGTAAGTACCTCCAATAGTTCAGGAGTTACAGGCGCCCAAATGTTTGTACAATTTATTCGCACAACTTTGGACACCCGGATCTCCTATGGCCTATGCTATTGGAGGTACTTACATCCTCCCGCGGACTTTTTTTAGTAAATTTTGTGCTCTACAAGTTTGTTTATATGCAGTCGTAGAAAGTGACAAATTTCATAAGAGCGTGAAATTTTATGAACGAGGCGTAGCCGAGTCCAGAAAAGAAATCACGCGAGTTTAAAGGAAATACACTTTCTATTGAGTTATGTACACTATTTTTCCCACGATAAAAAGCAAATTATGTTTTATGTATGGTGTCATCATTTCCAATGTCCCGATGGTTGCAAGGATTGCGAAATCTGTGAATTTTTTAAGGTGGGGGGTGCAGTAGGAGGTGTTTCTGCGCATCCATTACATTTAATATCCAATGATTTTTAATCCGATGATGGGGTGGGAGTGCAGTTGCCCCCCAATTTCAGTATTAGTTGACATAACAAATTACGTTCCCTCTGAACCCCCATCAGTATTTTTGTAGGTGTGGTTGGGTGTGGATAATTTATTCACAATGCCATTGCTTAACCGAAATTCGGAAAATACCAGAAACTAGATAGGAGTTGGAGAAACTCTTCCAACATGCAAACTGTGACTGCTTGTGGGGCAACAAACTCGTATTCTTGGACCACATCCACAGCCAATATTTTTCATACTATTCATGTTGTCTGTTATGTTATTATCTTCGAAGTCGTTCATACACTATAAATACCTTCACAAAAACGGCGTAAAACGAAGTGCGCACGATATCTGTATACCGCGCATACTACGCAATAAAATAGCCACACAGAACGCACTCGCACTCTACACAAATAGCCGCAGTGAAAGGGTTAAGATGGCGGTTACGCTCCCTGGCGACCATCTTGGAAATCTGAAAATATTTTCCACGGTCTTCTCTTGGCCACTTTAGTAATAAATTTTTTTACCGCAAGACTCTATGATGAATAGCTTCCGAGATACAGCACTTTGCATTCTTATCTGGCCACCCGGTAGGTACAAGAGAAGATGATGGAGAAATTAAAGTTAATACATTAATATGCGGTTTGCTGTTTTTGAAAAATTGGTAGCAGAATAATTTTATTATCGAGAAAAAATGTTTGAATCCAAACATTCAAATACATATATTCAAGAGAATATATTCAAGAGAATATCAACTTTGTGAGGCAAAACCATCTACAATTACCCCACTTGACCTTAATTAGAATTAAAGGTGGTGGATGTTATCCTCGTATTACAGTTTACAACATAGATTATTAATTTCTTACCGCCAAAGGAAGTTATGTAAGTTATTTTCTCAGTTACTTCTGGCGAAGGAGACCTCGAAGCTGACTTACTCTCCCTAAATGAGGGGTAAGTAGGAGAAGTTCTTGCTGCGTAACTCGGAGGACTTATTACTCTGTTAGCTAACCGTTTTTCTCTGTGTGCCCTAAACATCGAGAAGACCATTGTATGATTATCTATTGTTACAGGACAAGAAAATTATTTTCACAGTTAATTCAGGATGCTTTAGACCTAGGTCTGCTAACAGCTGCTTTGAGCAGTTTAAGTTAAAAATTGCAGTTAATGGTTAATAAAAATGGTTTGGATGTCCATCAAAATCAATTAGAAGAAAGAAACATAGGCCATCTGTGTTATTCAAACAACTTAGTATAGAAAACTTTCATTTCTTTCACTCACCTATGAAAACTGAAACTGTAAATTTTGAAAACAATCAGTTAAGTAACGAGGAAGAAATGCATTTGACAGGTGAAATTTTGTACCTTTCTATAGCATATAAAAGGGCCCACTAGATCTAGTTTTTTTAATAAACATAGTTAATTATTTGAATAAATAACAATCAGTTCAAAACCATTATATATTCTAATTTCCTCAAAGGCAACATGCCATCAAACCCCGCATCAAACATTGTGAATATTTAAGGGGTTCCAAGCAAACAATTTTTACTATTAATATACTGAAAGTTTCTTTTTATTAATCGCCGAATAAATCAATTCCTAAATCACTCAAATAATATAATGTATAATTAAGATGTTCTAGTTAAATAGAAGAAATAGAATAGTGAATAAAAGTAAAAACAATTGAAAATTCTTGTGGAAAATTAAAAATAAAGATGAATCTCAAATGAAACGTCTTTTTCTAAAATGCATAATGAAGGTATAAACGTCGGAAACATCACTAATGGAACCCTGTACGTAAAATATGATCTTACAAACCTCCTTTCTCTCCTGGATTTCCTTCCGGAAAATAATGCTTTCTCATGCTCCTCTTCCCTTGCAAGTCTCCAGCACTCTGCCTCTTCTAAATCGTTGGTTAAAAAAGAATAAAAATCATTTGTGCTCATCCCAAAATTTCTTCCATGCCTGTTTAAATCATGCGCTTGCACTTGATCAATTTTAGATATATTAATCGATAAATCGACATCTAAATCACTATCGGAATTTCCATCTGATGCATTATCATTTACTTCCGATTGTTGCATTGAACCACTGCCGGAAGAACCATCTTCGTAATTAAAACCTATAGCAGCCCCAGTGCTTTTCTTTTTTTTTGGTTCGGATTCAGTATAACCAAATTGCTCCTCTAAATGCAACTGTTTTAGGAACTTTTCTTCACTTATATTAAGAAACGAATTTTGAGCAACAATACGGTACCGCTCATAATTTAACTGTCTTTCTTCGTAATTCAATTCTTCTTCCATTTCTTTCTTAATTGGAGGTATAAAATCAAGATGAGCACGTACGTCAAACCGATCTATTAAATTATCTGGTTGGTTCTGCCATGGCATCCTAAAAAATTATATAGAATGAGACAGCAGCTCAAAATTAAACAGGATTAAAGCATCTTCACTGTCCAAGCGTCAATTAGGTTTATTTACATTTGATACTTTTCAGGCATAACAAGGTATACATTTATAATTCGTTCGTTTAAGATATGCTTTTTACTTGTTGTATGTGGGGGTTTGACATCCTTAAAACTTTGAAAAAGAATTAATAAATGGATGGATAAGAGCAATATGCAGAAAAGATTTTGTAACAAAAAGCTTGTCGAAAGTGTGTTGAAAACATTTCTCGGAAAATTTTGTCAGATTTCAATTAAATACCTAATGCAAGGATGCATTTCGAACGGCTTCTATATTGTGATTATTTGAATTTTATCAAATTTGTTCCAAAGCATTTAACAAAATATTTTGAAATTTTAGTGATTGATTTTTTTAATGGACATTTTAAATTTGGTAGGGACATAAATCCAAAAAAAGTTAGCTCCTACCCAGAAGGGGTAGATGAGGAGGAGATGAGCCAATGTCAAAATTTGTTTATCTTTTTGTTTACGGGAACCACCTCATGCGTTGGAGTCCTACTCGCACTGGTCATTCTGCTCATTTAGAGTAAATTTAAAATGTTACACTTTAAGTCCTTTTTATAAAAGCCTCCTACCAACTTAAAATTTACACCAATATAACGTCAATCTTGGTATGGGCGACTGCAATAATTGTTCATACAAATCTGCCAAGAATTAAGGTTCCACAGATCAAACAATAATTTCCACTTTCATTGGCAGCTAGACTTTTTTATGGGTAAACCAGAATTAGGAAGGAGAACCAATTACGTCTGCTTACTATTTCACATTTGGTACTATTCCACCCCTGAGGGTTACTTTTTTACGATTGGGAGGTTTGCTTATTGCGAGGCCTATTGCTACACTTCTTTATGGAAATTGACTTTCTAGGTCGAAAATATACATAAAACACGGCTTGTCTGTAAAATTTTTCATTCTAAGACACTAGGCCTCATTAGTCTATTGATGGCTCCGCTTATGAGATAGGGCACTTACATTGCGGCTGGACTGTCTGCAGCAGCTGCGACAGCCGGATCCAAGTGTATTTTACATTGCCTTCCATGAAGCTGTAAAAACTGTGTTGGATCTGCTTTCTAAAATATATTCATATTATTACAATTTCTCTACAAAGTTCAGAAGTACCGACGATTTTTTCATAGAAATCGCGGCGTCGTTCAGCACGCCTGCGATAATCAACCAGCATTCCCCTGATCTTACGCTCCTGTCGTCTTGCTTCGTGCCACATAATTATTAAAATGTTATGCTTGTACTTTACATTCACACAAAAGTAGGATAAACTTATTATTTGGAAAAGAAGAATCAAAATTGCTGATGCCTAGCCTTGCCTTACCACTTGTCAAAATTATGACACTTATCTTCCATACGAAGGTAGATACGTTTACGCTTTACGGTGTTGTTGGTTAAGAGGCACCAATGCACAGAAGAGAAATCACTAACACTCCATAGACATCTCAAAAATAGAGCGTCTTGCCGTAAACTAGAGCTCTGTCCTGACTTTTCATTTTCAGTAATTTTCTAATCTCTGCTGCCTGCCTACTCCAACATTTGATGAAAACAAAAGGAAACGCCTTAGATTAGTAGAAAAATGTTTTATTTAAGTGATGTACAGTACTAATGAATAAATATAACTAAACTTAAGTAAACTAATTAAATTAAGATTGTATTTTTGTAGTTCACTCTAGAACATACTTTTGTACGTATTCTTGAAAGACATATATTTTAGTCTTAATCTACAAATACTTTACTTTTAATAATTATATACAATACATAAAACAAATGTATATCAGTTGAAACATAATAAACTAACTTTATGTACAATTTAATTTATGTAAAACGCTTATTCTTAAACTTAATGAAAACTACTGGTGTTCGTACAGCATATTTTTAATTCATTTCGAAGAACTTTTCCGTTTGGATTTCTAGGGATTGATTCGACAAATTTCACACCACCAGCCAACTTTTTGTAATGGGTAACTTTCGGATTTACGTATCGCAAAACGTCTTCTTCATTTACTTTGGTATTTGGTTTTTTAACAATGAAAGCCCTTGGTACTTCCCCCGCCAAAGCGTCAGGTACGCCAACAACCGCAACATCAGCTACTTCGGGAATTTCATGAATTAAGTTTTCTAATTCAGTTGGTGATACCTAGGAATAGAATCATAAATTAATTTAAATGCGACCATACACATATTATCACATTTATTTAAAAATAGAGTCCAAGGTGATTTATAACAATCAGTACGAAGTCCAACTCCTTTATGGTTGTCAAGGGCAATTCTAGTACATACATACAACTATGTAGATTTGTTTGTTTTAATCGCAAAATGTTGTTTCTCTTCATTAATATCAGTAAATTTTGCCGAGTTCGCCAATCTAGGTATTGTTTACATGTTTACGTGGTTTCGCTTACATAAATTGAATATGGTTTATATTTATCAACTTTCCGAAATTTACAGTTAATTTATAAACTTTATTGACAAATTTGTGTGCGTAGGAAAGTAGATTGTAGCATTCTATTTACTTATAAGTTTCAATAGATTTGTTTCCCTACTATTGGCAGTGTTGATGTGGCTATGTTCAGTACGTTGTTTGGGACGAGCGAAAGCGAAACGGTGTCACTGTCGGAGCTGTTAAATTTCGTGTTTATTTTGTTCTCGTAAAGTTATGGAGCATCCCGAGGAAATATTGCACAGTTTAGAAGAGTTTTCGAAACTAAAACCGAAAGACATTCCAAGAGAATTGGAGGAATATTTGTGTTTTGTTGCCAAAACAGGAGACCCTGTGTACCAATGGCCAGCGATAAAGAGCTTATTTCGTGAAAAATTGATAAATGTTATAACAGAATTCTACGAATCATGCCCAACTTTGGAAATACCGCCCTGCCGGAATGTGGAAATATTTAACTGCGATACCATGAAAAATTTTATACTTGAAAAATTGGATACTTTTTCAGCGGCACCGTTTACGGTACAGAGGATATGTGAACTACTGACAGCACCTCGGAAAGAATACAATCGAATAGACAAATACATGCGGGCATTAGAAAAGAACATATTAGTCGTAAGTACAATAGAACCATGCAATAGGCGAAACCAGGATAATAGAGAAGGTGTTGTAAACGGACTCGAAGCGGAGCACGTTCCAGAAGCTAATATTTCAAATAATGACATTAATGTTGAAGAAATTTATGACATGCCTTCATGGCCCAGATTGACACACAGACAGCCTCCCTATCAAAATAATGAACCCGAAGTTATGGTAGAAACTTCACAGACCACCGCAAAACCCACATCGGAACTTTTTGTCACTGAACCACAATTATCCGAAATTCCATGTAGTTCATCGTCCGATTCTGTTTTGATTAGGTGCGCTTTATCAGAACAACCTTATGTCTCAATTGCTCCAGTTGCTGCATCCGAAAGCTGCTTAAGATTAGAAAACTCAGTGGAGTCAGAAAATGTGACAGTCACAATTACGGCTATTCCTGCGGGAGTTCAAAAAAGAAGAAATAGCATTGAACCAGTCGTATCATCGGAATCTGTCAGTGTGTCGCCTGCTGAATCTTTGGTAAGTATAATTTTAATCGAGCTGTCCAGCAAGCTAAAGTGCAGACGTAAATAAAATCGTATAAACACTCAAATATCATCCAGGTTTAAAAAGAAATTTTAAGAATATGTACCAGCATTTTATTTTGTATATTAATGTATATGTTATTGAAGACACCTAGTACTTGGTGTTTAAATTTCCCAATCCAAAAATTGCCCTAAACAGCTAAGCATTACTGTGAAAACAGGAATATGATACAAGATCGGCAGAGCAGTGCGATCTGATTGGATATCTACAAACTGTTTCTTGTGTTTGTTTTGCTCATGCTAACTAGTTATTCTTTGTACAGACTTGCTTGGGCAGGTGATATTTATAAGGAAAAACATATATTTAAATAATTCTTTGCCCTACAAACATTACAATATTATAATTATTACGGCTACCCAAAAATATCACTTTCACTGAAATCTTTGATTTTTACCTTGAAATGCCGATCCCTTTAAATCGGTCCAGTAAAAGATGTATTCACAATTTTTTTGCACTGCCATACTGAGAGTATCCAATTCTTAATAAATGCAGAGATACGGCTGTTTGATTCTGGCCCGTACAGGGCCATTTTTAGAGGTATTAGAGAATGACAAATCGTTGATTGCAAACAAGTTCAGTACAGGCAGACACTGCACTAGATCAGAATTCTCGGTATCTGAGCGGATTATGTTTAGTATTTGCCAGTATCTCATAATTGACTCATTTAGAGTATTTAATTTCCAGAAAGAAATCATTCCAGAAGATAAAGAAGAATCAACAATTGAACAAGAAAAACCGGAAGAAATTCAACCTGAACAATCCACAGAAACTGCGGATTCAACGTCAGCATTACCTCAAGAGTCCTTTATTAAAGAGACTCTACCTGAAGTAACTTGTGAACCTGTTACTGATATCGGTGAAGAAGTGTCAGAATCTTTGTCTGATATCACCGATACTGAGTCTCAGGTAAAAGAAGAATCCACAGAAATTACTTTTGATACAAATGACGAAATAACAAGCAGCGATGTAACGGAAAAAATTGTTACTCCTGAAGAATTGTGTATAACTGCGAATGTAAATGAAGCTGAAACTGAAATAATTGGAGATGTGGTTAAAGAGGAGGAAGAGATAACATGTTCCGAAGAATTATCCATTCCAGAAGAATCTTTGGACAGTACTTCTAGTGAAGCAGAAGAAGTCGTGGTAACTGACTCTGAGAGTCTCGCTGATAGTAAAGAAGATGTAGCTATATCATCTTCGGAAGATATTGAAGGTGAAATTATTCAAGATGCAACTATTGTATCAGAAGTTGATGCAGATGTAACACAAGAACTTGGGGTAGAAAGCAAGACTGAAGAGGTGGTATCTACCGATTCTACTGTAGAATCATCGACTGTTGTTCCTGAAAGTGAGCCTCCTAAAATTTCTGATGATGAGCCAACAAACTCGAATGAAATTATCTGCGAACAAAGTGAACCCATGGAAGTGGATGAGAGCCCCGAAGACGAACTCATTGAATGCAAAATTGACGATCCAGCACCAAGTACGGAATCGCTGGATAAATCTTAAGGTTGGCGTAATTTGCTGCATGGATACCGAAAACCTGTGAGCAAGTTTGACAAAAGGTACGAGTCTGTATGTAATGATTATATATTTGATAAAAAGTAATGTTTTATTTTTAATTACTGCTTTTGTGAGTGCCTAATGTTAACCTCTCTTTCATATTTATTTACGTAATTTGTTTCCTGTGTTTATGCGAACTAAGTTTACGATACCACTTCTCTGTGAGTTACTTAAAAAACCACTTAGTGGAGAATAATAAAGATTTGGAAAAAAATTACGTGTATTGAACTTACTTGGTTGCCTTTTACTTTGATAAGTTCCTTGCATCTGTCGACTATGAAGAAATAGAGATCTTCGTCGTAGTAAGCTACATCTCCAGTATGCAGCCAGCCTTCCTCATCTATTGCTTCTGCTGTTGCCTTTTCGTTATTCAGGTAACCTTCCATTATCTGAGTGAATAGTTTTTATTGTACTTATTCCAAATGCACCAGGCAATGCTCAACTTATCACTCTATAAATGTTTATATTTTTCACAAAATTGATTTGGTAATTTAAAAAATGAAAATTGCCAAAATATGATCTGTCAATATGGTTCGTTTAACCGGCTACATGAACTGGTTCAGACCGATGCTTAAATTACAGTACGGTCCCGCTAAGCCTTTCTAATCCGAAACATCCAGTACTTGAAAACTGCGTGTTTCGTTAAATGTGTTACATACATGTTGGTTATGTGCTCGAATAAGACAACGGTTTTTTGTTTTGACCTGCTGATAGAAGCAATCATGCCCTCTTTTTGCCGCCGAATTTATGGCTCTTATACAATCTATGAACCAAAATCTGATCCAAGGATTAAGTACAAAAAAATTGGTTCTTGATATGTAACAGTTTCACTCAAGAAACAAAACTTGAGAGATATAAACGCTTACTCTTGTTGAAGCATGAAAATCTATCTAGCCTCACAACTTTGCATCATTTTGGAAAAAGCTTTGAATACGGATGCTAGCAGAGGGTAATGATGATGATTGGGATCTAGAGGATGGTATTCCCTTGAAACAGTTACTCAAAAGAATCAAGACAGATAGAGTAGAATGTCAAGAAGAGGAAGTTAATGAATGGATCCCTGGAGATTATGAAGCTAGTGTTTGTCATGAAAATCTGACTGGTAATGAAATAGTAGATAGGGTGCTTCAAGAGGAAGACAACGTCGAAGAGGATGTCGATCCCAGTGTGAAATCTAAAGTTACTTAGTGGTAGTGCAGTCCTTTAACAATGGTCTAGAATGGGGTAGCGAAAACAGTATTTTGCCTCATGAATTACTTTTGATTCACCATTTGCGTGATCTCGCTTTGTTTTGTCTACAGAAAGTAAAAACCAACCATTTTGGATTACATTAACACGTTCGTTGCGTACGTCGCAAATGTTGCGCTCGGCTCGCTTTGGGAACTATGCGACCGACGCGCCGTTTGCGCTTAGGGGATATACCTGTTGAAGCTTGCAATATTCAGTCAGCCTGCGAGCGGGGATGTTGAGCGTCGGCTAGCGTAGCTGGAAGGGTTTGGGACAAATAATTTCGCGTGCAGTTTTAACATTGAATTTTTTCAACATGAGTTGCAGCAAGGCGGGTCCGTCCGGTTTATCGCATGTGAAAAAAGCAAAAGTTTCGTCGAAGCCCTGGGAAGATAGTAAGTTTATGCTTATTTATTAAAAATACGTGAAATAAAAAGACGACTGCATGTTTTACTACTCGCAAATGCCAATATTTTTGTGATTTACGTTTTGTGAAGTAGCTATTTGGGTGGGTACAATGCAAGTGAGTAACAGTAATGATTTTTTTAGGTAGACCACTTTCTCTCGCCGAATTGGAAAGAATTTTAGAGGAGTCAGTCTTCGAAAATGAATCTTACCACTCGGACAGCAAAAAAAGTGCCTTATCTAACGATTTTATTTTGTTTATACCAAATATTGATTTGGGCGGTAAAAATGTATTGTCTTTTTGTTAGAAAGTAAAAATAAACTATTTTGGTGATGAAGGTGTCGTATGACTTCTTTCATCATGTTATACAGGGTGGCCCGAAATTAGCGTGCAATATTTTACCAGCGTGTTCTGTGGCCAAAAATAAGACAAAAAGCTCCTATAAGCGTACACCGAAATATGCTTCGCAAAGGAGCTATAGCTTTTTAAAAGAGAAGACCTGAAGACGTTTCCTTCTAAATATCTCCGAAACAAGTCCAGGTAAAATTATGAAATTTTATGGAATGTGTAAGTACCAAATGCTGAATCTTTTGCTGTAAACATAATTTTTAAAATTTAACAGGGGCGTCTCAAATCTGTATCCTGTATAATATAGTATTATATGTAGCATATATATTATATATATAATAATGATAATAATGCAATTATTTTTTATTTATTATATCCCATTATTACTAATTATAATTTTCAGTCAGCAATAAAACTTATTCATATTATATAAATATATATATAATTAAATATATACATATTCAGCAGTACAATTATTGAGCCAATATTGGTCTAATGAAAGTCCAATATGGTTACAAGGGTCCTGCATTGGACCAATATTGGCTCAATAACCTGTGCTACTAGGGACGCATACAGCGCGTCGCCAGCACTGCCGACTAAAATTGGTCGGCACAGCTGCCGACGCACCGTATGCGTTTTTCAAAAAATGTGAAAAAAACTTTCAAGAATTACTATTACATACCTAAAGAAATACATAAATACAAGAATAAATACAACTGACGCGAAAACACGTTGCAGCTATAGGTTATATTGCGTGCGAAAGCATGCGCAGCGAATGTGTTAAGTAAATTTTGCCAAATATGTTTGAGGTATGTCTCAGAAGTAATGAGAATGATTGTTTTCTGCAGAATGTGGTCATACTGCTGAGTGGAGGCAGTAAACATGCAACCAGAACCGGTTCAGTCCACTAAATAGAATGGGTATACAACGTGTCCAAGATAAGGAGGGCCAGTATGGGGATATTGGAAATGACAAGAGATACGGATTTGGTTAAATGGGAAAAAAGTTGCGTAACTAAAGGATCAATAAAATGGCGCCTAGAAATCCTTGATATAATTTTCCGTTTTTGAGTTATTTTGAAAAAACTGAATTTATGGATTTTTAACTATATTTTTTTCTGGCTTTAATATTAAAATTAGAGCGAAACTGACAAAACTTCTTCGTAGCAACTTTTGATGAAATTAAAGATTTCATTGCCAATTCTTTTATTCTACGTTTCGTCTTCGGGCAACCATCATCAACTTTTTTTAAATACGGTCCTGATTTTCTGATGCCAAATTTTATGAGCCCTTCTTATTCTGAATTCAACAATGTACCCCACATTGTGGTTTAATTACGTTTCGACCCGTTTTTGACCATCATCAAGAAATTTTTAGGATACGGACCTGCATTTCTCTTAATTTTCTAAAAATTATGAGAAATACAGTTAGTTGGGCATTCTTCTGATATCAGAAACGAACAAGATTTTCCAAAACTGCAAGATGCGCTATGCTTAGAGTAGGGTAGGTGCTTATCGCTAGTATCATCTAACAGATTCGTAAAACTCTTGTGGTGCACTTAAAAATTGCCAAACTTATACTGCAAGTACATATTTTTTACAAAACCATGAGACATACAGGTCCGTATCTTAAAAATTCTTTGATGATGGCCAAAAAAGGGTCGAAACGTAATTAAACCATAATGTGTGGTACATTGTTGAATTCAGAATAAAAAAGGCTAATAAAATTTGACATCAGAAAATCAGGACCGTATTTAAAAAAATTAAGTTGATGATGGTTGCTCGAAGACGAAACGTAGAATAAAAAAATTGGCAATGAAATCTTTAATTTTATCAAAAGTTGCTACGAAGAAGTTTCGTCAGTTTCGCTCTAACTTTAATATTCAAGCCAGAAAAAAATATAGTTAAAAAACCCTTAAATTCAGTTTTCTCAAAATAACTCAAAAACAGAAAATCTTATCAAGGATTTCTAGGCGCCATTTTGTTGGTCCTTTAATTACACAACTTTTTTCCCATTTAACCAAATCCGTATCTCTTGTCATTTCCAATATCCCCATACTGGCCCTCCTTATCTTGGACACGTATAAGTTGAAAACTAGAGGTGACAATGCACATCCCTGTCCCACTCCCTTCTGAATATCCGCTTCTCTTCATTCCTGCTCAAATTCTATAATTGCTCAAATTCTATAATCTACCTTATTTCCTATAATTTTTCAAAAAACCTTCGTAATCCGAATACTTCCTGAAAATAATTAGTTTGGATTAACGAGGCCATACTGTATAGTGTAACTGATCAACCAGTCCGCTTGCTCCTGTTCAGTCAATTCTAACCAGTCATGCCTAGATCAGTTAGGTCTAGGTCAGTCCCATTTCAACTGTATGGCAGATTTTAACATGGTTAAACCGAACTTCAGTGTTCAATCCGGAAGTTAATTGTGTATGCATTGTATTGCATTAGCACTGTAGTTCGTAAACTTAATAGAACAGCCTTGTGAAAATTATTTATGGAAATCATTTTTTTGTAGCAAAGGAACAAAAAAACATTTTACTTATTATTTGAGTTGTTTTTGTAAATGAAAAGTTGTTCATGTAGTTTATATTTTCTTGAGCTACTTCTTGGTCTGTGCCAAGTATGAGCACTGTTTGTCAAAGCATTCTGAATTTATAAGGAATATATGTTTTCACCGTAATGTAAGATGCAGTCTGCTAGCAAAGGTGCAACTTTGGTTCAATCGACCTATTTTGACCTACATTCACTGGTATCATTTATGCTTGGTTGTTCAAGACATCTGGATAGGTTGCTGTGTACAACCGTTCAGAAAGACAGTACAGTAGCAATTAATCCGTTGTCAAAATTAATCCCACATTACTTTTCCCAAACAACCAGGCCTATGTTTTATACTTACTTGGGGTCCTCTGACTAGTAATTCACCAGTTTTATGAGATCCAAGAGCTTCTCCAGTTGATAAACTAACTATTTTTGCTTCTGTACCTGGATACAGAATTCCAACGGTACCATGTTTTGATGCTGGGGTCCATTTTGGCATAAAGAGTGTAACTGGAGCACTTTCTGTCATTCCATACCCTGAAATTAATCATTTTAAAGTGAAATTTTTGCAAGGAATAAGAAATTTATGATTACCTTGCCTAATAAGGACATCATCCCTGCCAACTTTTTCTCTAAATTTCTGCAGTAGCCCTTCTGTGCAAGGTGCCGCCCCGGACGTCACACTTTTTATTGACGATAAGTGCTCTTTTGTGATTGCTGGATGTGAAGCAAGGAAAAGGAGTAACGATGGGACGACAAATAAATATGAGGGTCTATGTTCTATTAAAGCTTTTATATAATCCTCAGGAGTGAATCTTGGAATAGTTACAATGTGTAGACCTTCTTTGATTGCCACATTCATAATACTGTTGAATCCATATATGTGGAAAAATGGGAGAACAGTTAGAGTCTTGCGCTGATTTTCTTCTGCAAAAAGAAAAATTTTAGACTACAGATAACTGTGCAAAACATAGGTCGATTGCCTGTTCTGCAAACATGCTGAACGAATTTAGTTGCGGTTTTCATAGAATTGTGTCAAAAGGGCAACCTCGGACTAGACTATAAAATAAACCTGATTTATTAAGGAACACAAACTGAAATTGTTGCTAGAATATGTGAGTTAACCATATTTATAATAAAGTTACAAATGCATGTACAGATTTTATGTCTTGTCCAGAGCTACAGTTTTCTCTTCATTTTTCTGTTCGCATAGTTAAAATCATTTTCAAGATCAGGGTGCATTATGCTGGACGATACTTTTCTTAAGCTCAGCATTAGAAAGGTCATTTTGGTAACAAAATATGTTATTTATATTTTTAAAAAAACAGTTGTGTAATCTTGAAAATGCACTTTTTGAAGTGTTAGTGAACATACTTTGTCCTTTACCAGAAAGTTTAAGTGTATATATCGTAAGTGCAGATAACATTTTTTAATGAATGACCAAGCATCACCAGGCATGATCAAAGGTCATGTTTACTGATGAAAATGCATAAAATTGTTCACTTCAGCTTTCCTCAATGGCAAATGATGAACAAACACA
The DNA here is from genome assembly GCA_963966045.1 of Xestobium rufovillosum. Lineage (NCBI taxonomy): Eukaryota > Metazoa > Arthropoda > Insecta > Coleoptera > Ptinidae > Xestobium > Xestobium rufovillosum. The sequence goes on from OZ014492.1 coordinate 37,121,745, forward strand.
AATTAAAAGTAATGTTAATCTGTTAATGTCAATGTTTCTTTAAGAACATATTCTTTTATTTTCTTGCTTGCGTAATCCATAAACCGTTCTGCCCTTTCAAATGTAATGCATGTAGGACAAGTCACTTTATTTCATACAATAGACCCAAGGAACTAATCATGAACCCAACTGAGACAACAGTAATGGTCTTCACGAGAAGAGAGAATCTTCAGAATCTGAAAATGGTTCATTTGTGGGGACAGGAAAAGTTGAGTATTTGAGAACAACCATAGACACCAGAGTAAACTATAGTGCTTGGCTGGAGAAAATAATTAAGAAGTCTTCTGAATATACTACAGGATAATAATCCCCACGGTAACATATTTATGGATTGATAAAAGGCATTCAGTTGGAAAGAACCAGCCCAACCCTGAACTTCCACAAGCCTTATTGGGTAATGGTACCAATGGAGTGAATGGACAAAAAATAAGAGAACAGTATGGAATCACAGATGGGTCCAAAACCATACATTTCGGGCAATCTAACAAGTGTATTCCAGGCAGAAATTACTGACGTCTCTGTTCGTGTCCAGGAGAATCCAGGCTATTTCAAAGACATCCAGCACCACCTTTAGTGTCTCCAAGCATTTGCGTTTCTTTGTCCTGGGTGCTTCTAGTTACTCTAAAGAATAGTTGTTTGTCCCTATATGCATTTATTCAACTATTCAAAAATGTTGTGTTTTAAAATATGTCTTCTTAGCAAAAATATAAAGATTATCGCATGAAAATCAAATAATAAACAACTATAAATTATATGAGACAAAGTTCAGCATTATTCACAATTACCCTATAATTAAGTACTTCGAACAATGTAAATTGCTACTGTAAACCTTGCTCACGCTTCACACGGTAAACACTTCGTAGAAAAAAATTTTATTGGAATATAATTTCGATTAGGTATTCAAAGAGTGAATACAGAATATAATATTGCCCTACCAATCGTTTGTTCTTCTAGAAGTGCAGGATGGTCCCCTTGTACCAAATTCGCCACCAGATTATAGTGGCTCAACATTACTCCCTTTGGTAACCCTGTGGTTCCACTAGAATATGGAAGTAGGGCAATATCTCTCGGGTTAATTCCAGAAATGTCACCTTTATGTCCAGCCGTTAATAAATTTTGCAAACCATGTACATTTGCAGATAAGTCCTCTTCACCACCAACACATACGGTAGTTTTGTACCCATTCAGTTGTTGGCCTATAGTTGTTGCAACTTCCAATAAATTTGGTATCGTGACTATGAGTTTTACACCAGCATTTTGAAACTGTCTTTTGATTTCATCTGTGAAGTAAAAAATAAAGAAATTGGGATTTAGTTTGTATTTTAAAATGAGTTATTCTTTACCTAGTGTATACAAAGGGTTAACAAACGTGACAGCAAGACCAGCTTCCAGTGCTCCATGACTTGCAATAATATATTCGGGTAGGTTCGGCAAGAGGAGACCAACTACGTCATTTTGTTTCATTCCGATATGTCCAGTTAGTGCTTGAGCAAATCTGTTTATCAGCACTCTCATCATCCCGTACGTGTAAGTTCTTCCAGAAACTGCACATGTCTAAAAAAATTGTAATAAAGATTTTCAGAAAATTATCAGGACTTGCATTGGGCGTGCATTTCCCCCACATTGAAATATTAATGTTCTTGGCATTTTTGATCAATCTTAAGAATGTAATGACTATGACCATTTTATAAACAGTTGGTGCAAAGGTATTTTAAAGTGGCACCCAAATATGTATCTACTTGTTTTCCAGATTTTCAAAATTTTCGTATTTTTCTATTGTATTGTATTGTATTTTTCTATTCTATTGTTGGCCCTGCCTGAAACTTCCTTATTTTCTTAAAAATTAATTTACCATTTTAGAATAAGATGAGCTACTTGTTTAGCTGTGACTTTAATTTATTGGCATCATCTGCAAACTGCCTTGGATTAATGATAATGTTATTAAATTTACGACTACCATAAAATAAAAATGCAGTAACGGATTTAGCAAAAAGAAATAGGAGAGAATGCAATTTGCAGCTAACGTGAAGGTCAGTAGTGTAGGTATGGTATACCCTTTATGTTTAAAACATATATGCAAATATCGATTGAATATGTCTACTTTTCAATACCAATAAACAGGTAAATGTATTTTCATTTTTCACATACAGGCTCAGGAACTGTCAACAAGTTTTTTTTTTTTGTTTTGTTAGATCTATCTATTGTTTTTGTTTCAGTTTAGCGGTTATTATAGTTTTTTTACTTATTGTAATATTAGGCAAGATTGAAAAACATGATTTTCCACTTAAGACCCTTAATTTTCAAATGATTGCAAACTTTTTAACTTTTTTATTTCTCATGGAAACCGTACGCACAGTGATTAGATCTCGATTGGATCGGAAACTTCGTAGCAAATTCGCTACGAATTCTTTACAAGTTTACCCCACATGCCAAAACAGTGATAGTAATTACCCTCGACATGTATTTCGCTTACAACGTCAGGAGTATGAAGATTAACTTCATACTCCGCTGAGGATACTGGCATGGCATAATTTATTGATATAAAAATTCTTAGGCGCCAACTCTGAACGGGTAGGTATTTCCATTTAATGTTGATTTATGAAAAAATCCTTATCATGTTTTAGGTCCAAATTCCAATTAAAATAATGATAATTTTATTATAACGTCAGAGATAGGGACTGTGCTAAATCATAAAGTACCTATTTACACATTTTTTATATCCGTACACTCCTCCGATTTAATGTAAACAAATACTTGGCTACACAACATGTCAATTATAATCCGTTAATAAGTCTGGTTATCTGCATCTTATTTTCATACTTATTGGTAATTAAATCGGCATAAACGCCGGTTGATTAGCGTGAATTAAAAATTATTCTGCATTTTTTCTTTAACTCAACAATGCGTTAATTTATTTTCTTATGGAAAGCACCACTGATATTCAGGGGCGACGAATTCATTCCAGTAAATGCATACAAATAAATATACAGTGTGATATAAATACAGCTCGAATGATACTCATCATGACAATTTCACGAAACAAACCACTAAATTCAAACCTATGCTTTATTAGTTGAGATAAATGCACTACGTGTGGTGTGAGTTGCTAGACAACGACCTGGTAGTCCAGGAAACTTTAAAATTTTATCGCTGTAAAACCATGCAGGTTGGTGAATGCTAACAGTTCATTGGCTTATTACCTCCGATAAAATTTTTAGGAGGTACTTTTTCTTCTGTAATACATTAATATATTCAGAAATGGCGAATTTGGATTGGTTTAAAATTCAATGAGTGGAATAATCATATTAAAATAAAATAACTTACTGCAGCTGGTTTGTCCCCCCAGGCTTCTGTCTTTTTCCAAATATACTGTACCAAATTTTCATGGGGAATTTTTTTGCACTGCCCCAAAGGTGAAGTCACAATTTCACTGGCATATTTCGATTTTTCCGGAGGGTAATTTTGTAGATCGTCACATTTTGCACTTGTTTTCACACAAAAAGCCCTTTTCGCGAGGGTGTCATTGAAAAATACAGCTAAAAATGATTTTTTTTGTACTTGTGGAATAAATCTAGCCATCGCGCGTCTTCTTTGGTTTATCTGAAAGAATATGTGGAAGATTTAAATGACAGACGTTTATGCTACATTTACATAAATGCATTTGGGAGAAAGCTAATTTCTAATAAAGTTCTATTAAAATTAAAACATAATAATCCACTATAACGTACCCAGAAAACAGTTGGAAGTTTCTTTTGAGAGAAAATTTTAATTTTTGAATATTATTTATTGAATTATTGCCTAACTCTTTTATTGCCAGGTATACTACTTCAGTGATATGTTTGCACCGTGTTGCGTTCAAAACAGCACTAAGACACCTTCTAAAATGTGTAAATATTATCCTGGTAAATATATTAATTTAAAACAAAATTTAGCTATCTGTACTAAGTCCAATGTTTCAAAGTCCAACGCGCTAGACGCGCGCGAGTGTGATGTTGTTTTCTTTTTTTAGAAAGTGGGTTTATGCCGTCGAGTTGAATAAAGACAGACATGCATATATCGCAGATTAGAGATGCCTTTTGCAATTAACATAAGGTGCGTTGTTGTTGTTTTCATAATACTCCTACCCTTACTCCAACTTATGCCACTGCTAATATCGGGATCATACGTCATAAACGGCAAATACCTAGGTAGTCATTTACGGTTATTAGTCTCCGCAAATCCTGCAATGGCTGTTACAAATAAGCAAAACATAATTACAGACAAACAGTTCAAGGTGAGAGCACGTATCAAAAATGTAGTCAAAATACGTAAAACAATCATGTTATCAAATTTCCCAAGTTCCTTTATTTATTTTTCACATGGCTTGATAAAAACCTTAAAAATCACCATGTGTCGTTTTTGATACAATAGAAATTTGCAATTAGATTGCATTATTGAATTAAATGCAACATAAACAAGGTCAAAATAATTATTTATAAATGCACAATATGGATATGCGGATAATACAGAACTATTTATTTAAAAAAAAACGTTCTCGTTTGCTCGACTGATCTACGTCAGCAATGATTTTTGAACTCTTTTCAGCGTATTATAAAGTCCAGTTCGTTGTTTTTTCAGAACGTTGAGCTCGTTTTTTTCAAAGCGAATTACCGCCAACAGATGATATTGTTTGGATTCATATTAAATTGTGGCAAAATATAGTCGTGCAGAATGGCAAACTCGAGTTAGACCTACCAAAGAACATAAATAATAAATAATTACTTATATTATATGTTCTTTGGACCTACTAACTATTCTAACGAAAAGTTTGAAGCTCCCATGAAATTCATAATTTCATATGTATATCCAAAAGAATAATCTCCACAGAAATTAGTGGAATTACTGAGGAGACTTAAAATATTAAAAACGATAAGAGAAAGATTATGCATTCTATCTAAATCCATCAATTCGAACAATACTTAGAAATTGAGATAAGTATATCAAAATCCTAATAGGTTGGGAAATTCTGAAAAGCGTGGCGTGGCATTGCTTCCCATATTTTTGAACATCAAAATGTTTTTTTTTCGAAAAATCCAAAAAGTTTCTGCTTGAAAGAGCTTTCCCTACAGCCCTACACCCTGTTAATTTCACTTGAAATAACATCTAAACAAAAAGAAAAATAGTCACCAGAAATTGTAACTTCCAGACAAACAATTTGTTTTACATATTGCTCTTCCACTTTTCGAATAAGAGCAAAAATGTCTATCTTATATCTCGAAAACTGAACAGAGTGGCTGATGTACAGAAACTGGAACTTCAGAATTTAATTTCGAAACGCACGTTATTCATTCAAAACCGCCGATTTTCGCTAGGTAGGTATTTTATTAAACATTCAAAATATGAAGTTAATATTATCTTCAATTAGAGACCTAAGTGGCGCGTCACAAACGTCAGATTTTCATTCCAAACAAAACAAAGCCACGTGCTTTCTGACGTTTTAACCTAACCTCCGAAATATAGTTATAGTCGTTTTCAAGTTTTTCCACGTAAGCCCAACACACAAATTGAAAATAAACTGTTTTCACTGCTAAACGTCTATAATTATATTGCAAAAACTAGTTTAAGACGTTGTAAATGGCACGTGCTTTTGTTTTGTTTGGAATGAAATTCTGACGTATGACGTAGGCACTTAGGTCCCGAATTACTTTTTGGTAGAAGTTCATGATGAAACAAATAATATTACTTTGCGAACTACCAATAATAACGTCATTATTGGTAGTTCGCAAATTGTATAATTATTTGTGCCATTTTTTTAATAATTTTAGTAATATTTGTGAATTTATGGCAAATGAAACACTATGTAAAAATATTATCGACGTTTCGCCTCTTGTTAGAGGCTTTATCAAGATTATATATTTAAAAGTTTACAAAATGTATAAATGTGACAAAATTTTTATTAAGAAAAAATTTTGTCACATTTATACATATTTTGTAAACTTTTAAATATATAATCTTGATAAAGCCTCTAACAAGAGGCGAAACGTCGATAATATTTTTACATAGTGTTTCATTTGCCATAAATTCACGAATATTACTAAAAGTAGTTCGCAAAGTAATATTATTTGTTTCATTCAAAATATGAATTTGTGTATTAGTTTCAGACGTGATACTTACTTGAAAATGTAATATACTGAATTATTTTTATGTGCCTGCCTACCTAAATAAAATTATGGAATTTTATCAAATTCGAAAAATTGGAATGTTACGCCACTGCACCGATGCCCTGTTATTTATCTTATTTACTGGCAAAAATAGAAAGTAAAATAATATGAATGAGCCAAGGAGCAAGCAGGCGCATAGGTAGAGAGAAAATGTACTTTGAAAAATAGGTTTTGGGGCCAATCTAAACTTAAAATAAAACTTGATTGGTAGTGATTTCGTAGATAAAACGCGCAGCGCTCGCAGTGACAGTGACATTTGATTCTTGTAGTTCAAGTGTACTATGAAGAGTAGGCAGTAGGTCAGATGGTCCTTGTTTTGGCATGTCATCATTACAATTAAAAATATTAGTTTTAATCAAAATTTTACCGAGTTGATGAATTAAACCATTTCATTTCTAGTCCACACTGATATGTCTCATATATGTAACTAACAATGAGTATATATTCAGTTTTAATTAAGTCGCCTAACCTCAAAACATTTAGTTTTCTAAGAAATGTGAGTAGACGGAATTTGTTTTATAATTATGGAGCTAGGAAGTATACAAACATGTCACAACAAATTAATCAACCAAAAGGTGAAATAAAGAAAACATTATTACTGAGAAGGGGTTTAGAAAAAGGCCTTCCTTTATTTGTGCGGAGGTGCCTGCAAACAGACAAGAGTACAAGGAAAGAGACACAAAGGGAACTCGTGAGGTTGCTCTCTTTGGCAAAACCAGAAAAATGGAAATTATTTGGTGGGTTCTGATTTATTATTACTGTGTAATAAATTTATTTACGTTTAATTACTTTTAGGTGCAATATGTTTGTTATTTGTCTCAAGTAGTGTGACAATGGCAATACCTTTTAGTTTGGGAAAAATTTTGGACATTATTTATACAAATAGTGACAACCTAGAAATTGCAAAATCCAAATTGAATAATCTATGTGGAGCGTTACTGGGTCTTTTTGTCTTAGGCGCAATTTGTAATTTCGGAAGAGTGTACATAATGTCTACCGCTGGTAAATTTTATTTTTAAAAAAATATTTCGCTGTAACTTATGCTGATGTGTTTGATGGCTGTGTAAAGCGCCTAAATGAGGGCAACTATAGCAATGTCTCAAATTGATTATTGACAGTTAATTAATTAATAAATTGTAATTTCCATCTCCCTTCACAACTTCTCTTGTGGTGCATGTGTCTGATGCTAATAGCTCATTTGGTTAAAACATCCACCCGGCAAGTGGAAAACCTGAGTTCGACTCCCAGTCGACACTTGTTCATATTTTTCATTTTTCAATGTTGTTACATTATTTTTCTGCTATGCCTATTTTCTAACTGTTATTCCAGGATACAGAATGACCCAGACTCTTAGATTGAGGCTATTTTCATCAGTATTGAAACAAGAACAAGGGTTCTTTGACAGTCGACCAACAGGAGAATTAATAAATAGATTATCTTCTGACACACAAATCGTAGGACAAGCTCTTAGCAGTAATATTTCTGATGGTTTAAGGTCTATCATAATGGTTGGTGCGGGAACAGGCATGATGGTAATATTTGAATAACACTACTCCATACAGTTAAACTCCTATTACACACAAAATGTGTTCTCATCTCATTAAATACAAGAGGAAAGTAATCTATTATCGCATAGGTCCCTAAATATCGGACAGTCGAGTATTTCAGAAATTGAATTTTGCCATCTATAAGTTACATGGTAGCTAGATTCGAAGGTCTCTGTGAAATTTAAAGTCAGCCGACGACTTCATGAACCTTTTGTATTAATCCAAGATGCTTAGTTTATGTCAGCTTTGGTTCAAATATTTTGCTTTCAATTATTAATGAAACTCCTCTCAATAGGTACTACTTTCAATATTTCTTTTACCTTGAACTAATATATTGGACAGTATAATATGCAGAACACCGACTATCTGTTATTGGGATACCAATTTTGTAGCAACAAGTTCTCCACTGCTCATAATTTTTACAATTACTAAATATTTTTTAAATTTGGGGGAATTAGGTTTGGCAGTTTGAAGGAATATGTATTCCACAAGTATTTTACAGCTAGATATGATAGTCAGATATTAAATATTTTTTATGAACTGATGAAGTAAAGTATCCAACAATAGGCCACTCTCCATTACTTCATGCTATACAAAAAGAAGGAGTTTCACTGTAACATTTCTTCTGCTGTAATATTGACCTAATGAATTTGCCGCAGTTTTATATGTCTCCAGAATTAGCTTTGGTTGGACTGTCAATAGTACCACCTGTTGCTGCAGTCGCTGTGTTTTACGGAAGGTTTGTTAGACGAATAACGAAACAAGTACAGGACTCTTTAGCAGATGCTACCCAAGTTGCAGAAGAGCGTATTTCTAACATTCGCACAGTGAAAATGTTCAGTCAGGAGCCAAAGGAGATAGATAGGTATAAGAATTCTATCCAGAAAGTTCTTCAGTTAGGTTACAAAGAAGCTAGGGCCAGGGCACTCTTTTTTGGACTAGTAAGTATTACGTTAGTAATGTTTCTGATTCAATTTTTTTATAACTCGTATAGTAATACATTTTTAGCAATTAATAATGCGTTAAAATTATTATAGATGGGGTTTAGTGGAAATGTGATAATAATAACAGTTCTGTATTATGGTGGTGTAATGGTATCATCGCAAGCTATAACAGTAGGAAATTTATCTTCATTCCTTCTATATGCTGCTTATATAGGAGTCTCTATTGGTGGATTAACAGGGTTCTACTCAGATATGAATAAGTCTTTGGGGGCCGCCAGCAGATTATGGGAAATTATTGACAGAAACCCTACCATTCCATATGCAGGTATGACACCTAGTATGAAAAATTTGCGGAAACTTATATTCCAAATAAAAAAATAGATGACAGAAGGAGTTAGATGCTCAAACCAGGGTGGATAAAAGTCATGACTTTTTAAAAAAGAGTCAAAAAGTCAGATTTTACTGATTTAAATCATGATTTTTTTGATTTAAATCAATTGAAATGAATGGTGATTAAATGTTTTGGGAAATGAAGAAATAGAACCTATTAACAATAAAGAAGTTTATTTATTATATTACTTCATTAAAAATGTTGATTTTGCACCCTTGTCAACTCCCAGTCGCTGTGTACCAGAGACCGAAGGTAGAGAACACGCGGTCCACACTTGCTGATGATGCAATTGCTGTCATGAGTTGCATAACTTCTTTATTTACGAGTAGATTAGTTGGCGCATTAGTTGACATTAAAATGGCACGTCCACCACTGAAAGTCATTAATTCCATGGATAGCAGCTTTCCTCATCGTTGGTCCCACAAACGGATGACTTCGACTGATGAACCTCAGTACAAGTTGGACAAAACCCAGCGAATTTTTTTTCTGCATATTCCAATGCTCTTCGGCTGTCAAAACTATATTTTCATCAGTTTCGTCATTTTCACCTTGATTTGCTTGATCATCTGCGTCTCTACCTTCAGTCGTTGTGGTAGGCTGTTTTGGTTCGTTATAAACACTTTGATTTAAATCACAATTTATGTGAGTGATTTAAATCAAATTTGAATCACTGATTTAAATCAGTTCGATTTAAATCAAATCCACCCTGGCTCAAACCCCGGCATCGTTAATTAGTTTGGTAGATCATTTTACTTCTTGTATCCAAATCTGAGCAGTGCGCTCCCATGTCCTTTGAAGTATCAACTTAAGAATAAATAGATTTAAACTTTACATCCTTAATTCTTTCAATAATAAATTGTAACTTACCAAACTAAACAGGACATCGATTTTACAGGCGGAGCGGTTCCTATGGCTCCTCTTGAAGGAAGGATTGCGTTCAAAAATATACAGTTCCGTTATCCTTCAAGAGAGAACTCCGACATATTCCAAGATCTTGAATTAGAAATAATACCTGGTCGTACTATGGCAGTCGTAGGTCCAAGTGGTGCTGGGAAAAGTACACTTGCAGCTCTTTTGCTTAGACTATATGACCCATCACGTGGAAACGTTTATTTAGATGGATTTGATGTAAAGGATTTAGATCCCTCATGGTTGAGGAAAAATATAGGTACAGTTAGTCAGGTATGCATATGCAGATTTCACTTTTGTGAACAAAATTAGTAAACTTTCGTTATTGAAGGAACCGATACTTTTCTCGTGTTCCATTCGTGATAATATTTTATATGGTGCTGAAAATCCAGAGACAGTAACGGAGGATAAACTTATTAGTATAGCCAAGGAAGCGAATGTATATGAATTTGTGCAAAAGTTGCCCAATGGTTTTGATACTTTAGTAGGTGAACGAGGTATTATGTTAAGCGGTGGTCAAAAACAAAGAGTAGTCATTGCAAGAGCTCTTATTAAAGATCCAAAGATATTGTTATTGGATGAAGCTACAAGGTAAGAAAGTGCTTCTCATATCTTTAATGTAACTTTCATTGATTTTTTAGTGCCTTAGATGCACAATCTGAATACTTAGTTCGTGAAGCTTTAGAAAGAGTGATGAAAGGTCGCACAGTTTTAACTATCGCCCATCGCTTATCGACTATCCAAAATGCAGATACGATAGCAGTCTTGAAAGATGGAAAAATTGTAGAACAGGGAACATATTCTGAGCTACTTACACATCAAAATGGCGCTTTTAGAGAGTTGATGAAACACCAAACATTTCAAGCAATTCCATAAACACGACTTGTTTTTAAAATTAATTTTTGATGTATTTTGTGTATATACAGGTTACAGAAATTGTCATATATGTGAATATAAATTACCGAGCATTTCTTTCTTTGACGTTGCTAAAGTCAAAAGCACTCTTTCAAGTCGCGTCTGACGTCATGCAATCATCTGAATAAAACAGTTTATTAGTATGTTAGAAGTTTTTCAATATTGCATGTTTTGAATGTGCATGGAAAACCGCAGACCACTAATAAGGTCTTGTAATACACAAAATCTTGATTTAGTTCTATAATTCAATGCCTGGCGGGGTATTTGCCCGAGGAGTAATTGTTCGAACAGTCCAGTACCACTCAGTTTATTAGTTTTTTTTAGTTTTACCTTTGAACTCAGAAAACACATGAGTTTGATTTGGGTAGGTATCTATGTTCAAAACTTAAAAATTGATAATTTTTTGAAATGCAACCCATATTTACAAACCTTAAAACAAATTTTGAGGAAAGTATTTACCCGATAGTATGTTTTTGCGTAAGGCAATGTAATGGACCCTACCCCACCCTTGCAAGTTTCTGCTCACCTGACTATCTACCTGTTCAGCGCTGATTAATTAACCTAATTAAAGTTTACCTAAATACCTGTCGAAGTGGCCACGTGATCGTCTATTACCTACGTTGTGTACTACCTATGCCATTACAGACCCCATTACTTTGATAAGAAAGAATCACAAGCGAGGATGTTAATAATAGACACAAGTAAAGTTGAAAAATCAAGATTTATTCATATCTTTGGCAGTATTATTCAATTATCGTTAATCATTTTCGTACAAAATCAGATTGATTACCATCTGCAGTCATCATCAATAAAAAGTGTTTAATTATTCTCTATCGAGTTGTAAACGGTATTTATTATAATTTATTACTGACAACAATCAAACAGCTGTCATTAAAGTTTTGTTTCTTTTTGTTTGGTTTATGGGCGTTTCCTTAAACGGTTATCGCCTTTATAACGAATCAGAGATATAGGTTGGATTTAATCACTAGGATGTTTATTGTAGTGTTAATTCTAGATGGGCGCTCTGGGCTTTCCCACCATCCCGCCTACTGCATGGTTTATTTGGCTAAGGTACCCAGTGGGTTTCTTCTCGAATCTCACATAATAAACACCATACATGATAATAATTATTAATTATGCATTTGTTGAGCTAAGAGACTTGAAGTCAGTAATAAGTGCGACCAAATGGTCAGTTTAGAAGCCACGACGTTAAAGTACACTTTGTATTATACTGCAGTTACATTAAATATACAAAATAATAGAATTGTATTCAGACATACCTGATATAATCACTTTACACTGATATTTATATTAAAATTAATATATTATTATTTTATTGTATTGGTGGAAACTAGCTGAAAGACGCGACTACTTCTCTCGAGGACCAAAACCTTCTGTCCCTTGCCTAACTAACCTTCCCCGCGTCACCCTACACTGCCGTCTCGGGCCTCCCTCCTGAACCTACTTTTGTTTATGTCTGCAATCCAGTGAACGCAACTTTATAAGTATACAGTCTGTCCCGAAAGTAACCTATTGAAATAAAATACAGATTTTAACGTATAATTACTGGATTTCCTAATAATGGGGATTACAATAACAAAGACTAAAATTAGCTAACTTAATTACTGGAATGTCTTCAGTATTTACCAACGAGATAGCAGAGAATGATTTATATTTTTAAAACAACTAGAACAAGCACTCTCTGTGATCTCACCGCTTGAAGGGAAAACCTTTTGTATTTCTCTTATATTTTGGGAAAACCTCTTGGGAAAAACCCATTTATCTTTATTAGGAGAAAACCTTCAAGTGAAGTCATCAGTGGCTAAGAACCTAACCCTTTCTTTGCTTTCGGCTATCTATTTAATGAAACGGACTAGGCAACCCAACATGCATTCCTAAAGCTTGGTTATGCAACCAAACATACACCGGTTGAGTAGAGTGCGATCCCTTTCAGCAAGAAAAGAGAGACGACGCCAAACAAACCGATGGTCGTCCTCGCTCTTTCTTTGTCTTACACAAACTCTTGTTTAAATTGCTGCATTCAACGCGTCACAACAACGCCATCAGTTCTAAGCTCTAAAATTTGATTAAATCCATTAAGTTTTGACATCGAAAACTTTTCCCACAGTTTTCAAAAGTGCTTTAAATAAGGGCTGCAAAGGCATTGTTTTCTTTTTAAATCAAAATTGTGATCCAGAAAACTTAACGCCATCGTTTTGTTTAAAAATTTATATATTTGGTTAGTGTGATGCATACGGAAACAACTTTCGTTAAAAAGATGCTTCATTTAGTATAACCTACTTCGAACAGGAACAAGGAAAACTACAGAAAGTGGTAACCTAATAAATCTAGAGTCTCTACAAAAATATATACTATCAGATGCACAAAATGTGCGTTTAAGCGGGATACGTACATTGCTCAAGAAAAATATGCACTCGGTCGCGTGATACTCTCCCCCACTCAGATGATTTTGAGCCACTCGCCTTCGGCTCGTGACCTCGTGAATTCAAACATCATCTTCGTGAATAATGGCTGTCATAATCGCTCATATAATAATATACTATTATCCATTAGAAACACAATTAATGTAATTTATAATGTCAAATCATGGATTTTCTAAAATAGATATTTGTTCAAACTTGCGTAGATGCTTAGTTTGTGAAATTACGCGCCGTATATTGAGGGGAAGTACAGAGTACCGGTCGCCGTCACCGGTCGCATAACCTAAAACCTAATCCACAGTGCGCTCTTGTTTGTACAGTATATCTCCTATCTTATAATATACCTTGTAGGTATAGGAAAAGGTAGGTCTCAAAATATAAGAGAAAACCCTATAATATTATAATGTATATTAACGTGTTTATTTTTCATCGAGGGGTGAACCGCAGAGGAATTTTGGTGTACAAGCTTGAGGAATTGCAGAGGAATTAGTACGGAATTACATAAATTTGTAGGGAATTGCAGGAATTGTTTGGGGAATTGCAGGAATTAGTCGGGAATTAGTGAGGAATTGCACAGGAATTACAAGGGAATTGCAAAAATGTTTACTAACGATTGCGCATGCACTGTAAATTATTGCATCATCTTTACAAATATAAATTACAGGAATTACATGGGGAATTCCAGGAATTACATGGGGAATTCCAGGAATTACATGGGTAATTGGGGAAATTACCTGAGGAATTGCATGAATTAGATAAGAATTGCGGGAAATTAAAAGGAATTACACATAAATAGAGGAATTTGTGTACAAGCCTGAGGAATTACATAAATTTGTATGGAATTGCAGGAATTGTTTGGGGAATTGCAGGAACTACAAGGGAATTGCAGAAATGTTTACCCTCTTATACTAACGATTGCGCATGCGCTGTAAATTATTGCAGTATCGGATGTACAGGAAATGCAAGAATTAGTTGTAAGGGAATTCCAGGAATTAGCAGGGGAATTGCAGGAATTACATGAGGAATTGTAGGAATTACATAGGGAATTGCGGGAATTACATGGGGAATTGCAGGAATTACATGAGAAATATCAGGAATTACTTGAGGAATTGCAGGAATTAGATAGGAATTGCGGGGAATTAAAAGGAATTACACATAAATAGAGGAATTGGTGTACAAGATTTTGCTCTACGGTTCACTCCTCGTTTTTCATTAAATGTTTTCTGTTTTCACAATAATAAGACCATTTACAATTTTTTCTTTAAATTCAATTTTTCCCAATTTTTCCGGGCCTTGAAGAAAAAAAACGAAAAAATAAGTTTTTTCCTCAAAATTTCGGTTTTTTCCAAGCCTTTAAAACACTATCTGGCGCACTGGCGCCAGCATGCTTTTTTAAACAAGGTTTTGCGCCAGCCCAGATTAACTCCATAGCATTAAATTGGCAGTGGCAAGGTGGCAAGTGCAAAACCTTAAAATTTAATCAACCGCGTAAATTTTTGATGTTTTAAGTGATTTTGCCATTGAAAGCATTTGAACCAAGATTTTAATTTTGCTTTATTAGCTAGGTACTGAAAAATGTCACTTTTTCCACGAGGAATTTGGTTGTTTAAAACTCTTGTACATGATGCATTGTCCAAAACGATTAATGAGGGTTGATCTAAATTTAGAATAAGCATTTCCTTTAGTCACTTTTCAAAAGACTCATTATTCAGGTCACATGATAGTCAGCACTTTTGGATGTTGAAGAAAATATTAGGATGGCCCCACGAACAAATCCGGTGGATGAACCAGCATGCAAGATAATGAATCTTTTTCGGGAACTGCAACCTATTTTTCTTTTGACTGATTTCACCGAGTTATCCAGATAGGATTTCGACCCATTCAAAAAACCCATGTTTCGCCCAAAAAAAATAACTTTTTGCTTTTTCTTTTTTAACAATCCTTTCTATGGTTCTTAAACTCACATTATTTGGTCCTTCTGATACTTTTTTATAAACAGACTGGATTTTGTAGGTCACTGCTTTCTGCAGATTTGCTCCCTTTCGAAACAGCTTATTAATTTAAGCACCAGTTTCTTCGCTTGGAGATTTAAAAAGCCCCCAAAACGTTTCTTGCTCTCCATTTTACTGTTGTTTTTTCTACAGACAAAATATTTAGAAAATGTGACAACTGGTCAGTTAAATTTTACTTTGAAATTAAAAATATTTTAAATGATATTTTCAATGATTCGAAGCCAACCTTTTTCTTATCATAGACATAAAAATGTGGATGTTTGATAGCAACTGAAAACTATGTTTGGCTCTGTCCCGATTAATAAAAACATGACTTTTCAGTTGATCTATGAACCACTAAATAAACTCATTAATATGTAGGTTTGACAAAAATCAAGTTAGGAAAGTTTGTCGCTGATAAAACGATAGCCGCGACTTATAAGAGTGCTGTTGACTTTATTAGCATTGTTTACTCATAAAAACGAATATCTGAATACTCCAAGAAATGGTACAGAGCATCCCTTATCTTCCAGGAAAGAAAGTAAGCCCTTAAAATTAACGCAATAAGAATATGGGGTTAAAATACTGCAGAAAAGAAGACACTGGCGAACATAAAAAATTTAGTTTCTTTAATAAAAAACATATTCAAAAATATTTTCTTACCCAGTTAGTTAATATTACCTATGTTAGTAAACATTATCACAAAATTCTATAATCTGGTATATTTGCATAAAACACCTACCCCTTACCAAAAGATATTTTATAATGAAAAAAAACGAGGAAAAAAAATATATTATTCAAAACAAATGTGGTGTAGTATAATTTTAAAGTTGGGCTCTTTTAACTTTTTTGCTGTTCTTTATAGTTAAGTAGTAACTGTCTTCGTAAGATTTTCCCAGATGCAGTTTTTGGTATACCATCGATAACCTCTATTCCGCCTGCTAATCTTTTATAATTTGCCACCTTACTCGCAACATACTCATCAAGTTTGTCAACATCTATGGTTTTGCCAATTTTAGGGACCACGTAAGCTCTTGGAGCTTCCCCTTGCCTTTCATGGGGAACTCCAATAACAGCAGCATCAGCTACATCTTCAAAACTTCTTATCACACCTTCTAATTCTGCAGGAGCTACTTGAAATCCTTTCACTTTTATTAACTCTTTCTGCCGATCTGTAATGTAGATTAATTTGTTATCGTCATAGTAGCCTATGTCTCCCGTCTTGAACCATTCATTGTGGAACACTTTTGCATTTTCTTCAGGTCTGTTTCTGTAGCCTTTCATTACTTGTGGACCTCTCACGTATAATTCACCTTGACTGTGAGGCCCAAGGGGTGTACCATTTTCATCGTCAACAGCCACGATTTTCATATCTGTGTTTACTAAAGGCTTCCCAATAGAACCAAAACAGTTGTATTTATCTTTATCTGCTTTTCTTACTTGTGCTATCACTGGTGAAGTTTCCGTTAAGCCATATCCTAGAATAAATTCGAGTTAAGTTCAAAATGCAGTATCGTATGATCACTTTTATAGGGTGCATGCACTATGCAACAGGTAGAAATTCCGAAAGTTGTATGTGTAATCTGTGAAAAAGGAACACCTTCGCGAGCGAAACAGCTGAAACTTCGTAAAACCCCTTTAAGTAATAGAAAAGATATTAAAGAAATAAGAAAATGCGAGAGCAAGATTTCACTTTTCTCGGGATATTTCAGAAAAGACTCGATTTATAGAGAATTTTTTTCAGCTTTTCAAAGATCATAAATGTGAAAATTTAGTTTCACATTTTATAGCAGTATAATAGCAAAAAATAACATCTTTTTTAATGAATACGAGTTACAGATATATGTTTTTCGTTAATTTTGAAGTCTCATATTATAAATTACAAAGTTATTTTACCTTGAATAACATAAGCAGGTCTGTTAATTCTGTCCATAAATTTTTGCTCGTCAGAATCTTTAAGCGGAGCGGCACCACTCATTACAAGTTTAATTGATTTCAAATGATCAGGAGTTACACCGGGATATGTTGAGAGAAATATTACTAGAAAGGAAAATATATAAAGCATCGCCTTATAAATAGGTCTACGAGTATTCACTCATCGATTATATATACTTACTCAATGGTGGTACCATAAATAGCAACTGCGGTGAGTGCTGCTTCAAGACCGCTAAGAATGTTTCCGGTTTAAACATTGGAAGAGTAACTATTTTAGCACCACATGCCAGTAAATACAATGTTGAAACCACCAAGCCATAAATATGAAACATTGGTAATATCCCTGGACAAATATACTGGTGGGTTTCTGCAGAAATTTGGGCCAATCAGTAAAACGTCAGTAATATATTAAATTAATTAAATTAGGTACCTGTCGTTTCTTCAACTACAGTATTTTCAGGATGCATTATTTGACAAATATTAGCTACAATATTGTAATGAGTCAATTCTACTGGTTTAGGTAACCCAGTTGTTCCACTAGAATATGGTAAAAAAGCAGAATCTGTATGGCTTGGTTGCGGTATATCGGCAATACTGTGACTGGTATTAACCAGTTCATCAAAATCAATTGCTCCATTTGGAGTTGATTCAGATTGCTGAAATGTAAGAAGTATTGTAGTTCATCGACTGTTGAACTTCAGTGGATCATGTACTGCAAAAATCCCTAATCATCAACTGTTCTTTCTGTGATCAATATTTGAAGAGTGACAGAAAAAGCATTTTGGACATCATCCTATAAACATTTCTCAAATGATTTTCTTTTGTGGATTTTGATCAAATTTCAATGAGAGCAAAGTGCAAGCTACAAAAATAGTCACTAGTAAATAATACTGGGTTTTTCAAGTTTATCAGTAGGTACTTGAAGATAAAAGGCAATGTTCTTTGTGTATTGTTGGTTAAATTATAATACAAATTAAACAGATATTTAAACATAGATACTTTTGGTAAACAAATTCGTTTTATTACTTTTAACGACAAAAAAATAAATGCACAAAAAAGAAAGTGTCTATTTTAGGAACTGTTTCATATCATTTTTATTATCTTTAACATTGATTTAATTTAATATACAGAACTTCACAATAAAGCAGGGGCGGCTCGTGACATGCCCATACCTATAATCGATACTCAACAAATTGCTCCACTTGTACTCAACAAAGTAGTGCTTAAGCATGAGGTAGGCATTCCATACCATAATATTGCCTTTTTCAAATGAGATTTTAGAATAATTTCAAGTGTCGAGAAACACCTTTCTGCCTGTGGTTATCATTTATAGTTTTTGTAATATTTGCAAACAGGCAAACGACTACCGTGCTCCCAAAATTGCTGTGTGCCGGGGTCTTAACGTCTCTCTTTATATTACAATAAATAATTCATCAAAGTCAATTTAATGTAAAAAAAGACGAAAATTTTTAAGTAGATGTATACCTGTGCTTTAATAGTTATTACCGGCACCCGCTGTTTTGTTAATTGCATCGCTTTGTTTACTTTTTTCCACAACTCGGTCGAAGTGACAATTGCTTTTGCGGATGAATCTTTGAGCTGATGAGCTATTTCCTCTGAAAAATAAATCTTACTTGAAGTTACAGAATTGTTATCCTGAAAAATATTACTAATGTAAATTATGGTATTATTTTCTAGAAATAGTTTATAAAATACCTGGCGTGTATACTGTGTTTATTGTGCTCATCGTCAGGTTTGCTTGTAATAGTCCAAATATGACTATGGGATATTCTGGAATGTTGGGCAGTAAAACAGCTACGATGTCACTTTTTGAAAGGTTGAGTATTTTTCTTAATCCCTTATTTAAGTTCCTTGATTTTTGAAACATGTCATTGTAAGAGAATTTTCTTCCTGTGATTCCACATTCCTGAAAATTTTCAAAAATGCATAAGTTCATATTACACATAATGCCCCATTTAATACGAAAGACGTCCCGCTATAAACATGTAAAATGATGAATATTTTTCTATTCAGCATAGTTTGATACCAACAAAAAATATTGATGCTGGGGGGGATCTTTTTGGAAATTTCAATGTATTTTTTAAAATTTTCTTATTAATTACAAACTAATTTCCTTTAAACCAAGATACAATGATTATTAATCTGGTAAATTACCATTTTTCTTGCCGTAATTAACAATAAATTATCCATGTGTTTTATTATAAATTATCAAATTAATTACCACAAATAGGTTAATTAATCATCGAAAAACAAACGTCAATTTTTAAATTTAATGTAATAACAATTTATATTCGGATGAATCAGAACTTTGTGATTCAGACATGCTAGGTTGAGATCAGGGTTGAGATATCAGATATTGAATATGCAACTGGAACAGAAGCTCAAAAATGAAATATGAAAATCTGAAGTTTATTACAGTACCTATCTAAAAATTTTCGAATTAGAAAATAAATTACTATCACGCATAATATTAAGAAACTTTTGTTGTACCTGCCTATTATCGAAAATCTGTGTAGAATTCTAAAATTCAAGGAATATGGGGCGTTCCATTTAAGATGACAGTCATAAGACCAGAGAATACCTACTATGCTCAGACTGTATAGTGATGAAGATATTTTTAAAATGTGAGTATCTTCAATACGAGGGACCTCTGTTAAAAAAACTGAATTCTGAATTTTATCGAGTTATGGATTACCTGCGGTTTTTACTTTGCAGCCAGTATGTGAATTATACATTTGCCTTCAAATTTCAAATCTAAATTTATTTGAGTCATTTAATTCAAAATAAGTCTGTGTTTTGTACCACCAGTCTGGAAATTCCGGGGAACCGTCTTCATCCCTAACGCTTATCGGTCTAGAACAAGTATTTCCTTCCCCCATTGTAGCACAGAAAATTATACTTTGACGTTGTGCTGGTTGCAACAATACCCTGCTTTCTGATTCAAATAAAAAGGAGCGAAAAATATGCTAATAAGTTTGGTCAGTGCGGAAATTGTAGAAAAGTTCTCTTTCCTGTTTCCTGTATGAAAAATGAAAGTATTATTTCTTGAATTAGTTGTGGAGGTTCTTGAAACTTTGGACAGAACCTGTTTGATAACAGGTTTTAAGTGGGCAAAACGCAAGTCACGCACGATAAAAAAAATTAAAAAATTAACCGAGAGAAACGCAATTGTGCCATAATTGTCTTACCACTAACTTCTGAGTTTATCTGGAGTCTGGACTTGGATTACAAAAGAAGCGTACAAGCACCGTCATACATTTTTTATTTTACTCTCGCGTGTTTGGAAAATGAACGCACATTATGAATAAATTACATAATATATCCTTGGTCATTCAATTATAAGTAGGTACCTACTAGGTAGACAAAGGAAATAAGTTCAGGTTCTGGATTTGTGTGCATTTATTTATTTAAACAGCAAATTGTTACTTACCGCGGCTATTTCATAACCCCATTTACTTGACTGGGTGAATACAAAATCGGAAATATCTGTTTCCGGAATTACAATGTCGGGAAAACCGGAATTTATAATATTTTCGTTTAAGGAACTAACAGTTCTCAAAACAGTTTTTCGTATACATGTTTGTATGGAACTTTGACGCACAATTTTATTAAAAATACTATACATTATTTAATCGCAACTATTTTATTAGTAATGTAGCAAGAAACCGCGATACGACCGTACTGCGTCAGTTGCACTCGTAAGAATATGCGATTGCCGGAATGCCGATTAGCGCACCATGCACCGTGTGTAGTACACAATACACCGTGTAGGAGTAAATTGCTCCGTCCAATGATTTACTCGTATGTTAGGAGTCCCCATCTTACCGTCTACATTTTTGAAAATATACGAAAATTTTCGTAGATGCAAACTCCATATTTTTTCAAATAGAACCATTATGTCAGACTTGTCTCAATCACAAATAATAATTGTAAATATTGTCAGTGTAAATAAAGGGCGTCTTTAAATCCAAATACGTAACAGTATTCAGTTTTTTCGTCACATAACGTTTGTTTTTGAAAACAATAATTGTTTCCAAAAACTTATTTTAAGTAGGTAGCTAAAGTGTTGCAGTTTATATAGACATTCCGAAATGTTTCATTACTCCTTTCTTTATTGGAACTTTCTATGCTTTTCGCTTTTCAACAATAATGACAAAATAGAAATAGGTAGGTATAGGTACTAATTTCCTTATTAGACTAGACACGTACCTATAATTCAGAAGAGGTTCGACCATATTTCAAAGTTTTCCTCGAATTACAAGTAGGTACGTTATACCTAATGAACGACCTGCAAAATAATTTTATCAGCATTACATCTTAGTGCACCTACAGACTATACCATCAAGTTTAGTACGCGTAATAATACTCATGTTCCAGATTCGTATCATTTAGATAATTATATTCATAGGTATTTTTTGTTTTATCTTACGATGTTAATTTACCTTTATCTGCAAGCTGCAACTATCAAATTATGTGCTTCTGCGCTTCTGAACGTATAATGCTGTAGCACAGCATAATACAGCAGGACAACTCTCCCTAAATTTTCTAGCTCGCGTAGGGGAGCCCGCGCAACTTCTCAGGCTCCCCACGTGTTCTTTTTCGTTTGTCGCCGAGTTAATACCGGCGGCAAACCCTTTGATAAAACGCCGCGGTAGTAAATCACTTACAGTTGGAGGTCACCAAATGCAGCTAAAATAGTTCAAAGACACCGCCAAGAACTTTAACTGCTGTATTATGCTGTGGCTGTAGCATATCGCGTTGCCGTGACGCGGGAAAGGTCTAATTTCTAATTCATATTTACTCGTCATAAAATCATTTACCTAAGTATTGTATTAATTAGTGGTACTGGTCCGTTCGAACAACTGCTCCTCGGGCAAATACCCCGCCAGGCATTGAATTATAGAACTATACTTGGGCCGCCGAACAGACGGAGTGATCACCCTGCAAGAACGTGCTCTAAGCGGGACCACTATCAATTTAGGACAACCGAAGCGCAGTGATGCGCTTTCTTTAGACCCAACGAAATCGCATCACTCCAATTCGGTCGTCATAAATTACTATTGACCCCGCTAGAGCACGTTCTTGCAGGGTGATCACTCCGTCTGTTCGGCGGACCAAGTATAAATCCAAATTTTTTGTACTACGAGACGTTTCAGACTGCTACCCCACCTAAGGTGGCTTTGAAACGATCCTAATTTGTCTCCATGTACGTACGTGCTTTTAAGCAGGTCTTTGTTCAAATATTGCATGTTTTGAATGTGTATGGAAAACCGCAGACCAACTGGTTTCGTCCGTCTGGGACTCATCGGTGTGGTGCTCTCCCCTACACACTCAAACCATGAAATTTAATCTTGCTATATATGCTGCCGCGCTCTGGACAGATGTCAGCAAGTGACAACTACTTTGAGTAATTATCTGGTATTAATTAGTGGTACTGGACCGTTCGAACAAGTACTCCTCGGGCAAATACCCCGCCAGGCATTGAATTATAGAACTAAATCCAGATTTTTTTGTACTACGAGACGTTTCAGACTGCTACCCCACCTAAGGTGGCTTTGAAACAATCCTAATTTGTCTCCATGTATGTACGTGCTTTTAAGCAGGTCTTTGTTCAAATATTGCATGTTTTGAATGTGTATGGAAAATCGCAGATCAACTGGTTTCGTCCTTCTGGGACTCATCAGTACGGTGCTCTTGTATTGTACGTTTCTATAGAAACATTCGTTCATGGGGTACTTCGAGTGTACACTTATCTAGACTAAAGGGTTTAATCTAGTCTTAAAATTGCAATTTCCTACGAGTTTTAGCAGATAAAGTGTATCGAGTTATGACTATTATTAATAATTAAATTAAATAGCACAAGCCGTAGTCGAACTTGGGCATATAGAATAATATACTGTTATGAGAATAACCCATATGGCGCCCATGGAGTTGTTTATAAAATGGGACTCAATAGTGTGTCACCGCACCTACCATAATAGCTACTAGGTATGTCTAATGCTAACCCATTCATTTCAGATTTTCAATTCGCTAATATTCTTGCCTACTCCAACTCGTGAAATTTTGCTCTTAGTATCACGGATGACACCCCGAACCCCAAAGCAGTCTCCTCTAGAAACTTTTACTCCAGATGGTGTCGTAGATTTGAGTATCTGCTATACTACAAATTAAATAATATGTTGGTTTCCCATTGCGTTTACATTGCTGTAGTGTGCATCACAGTGTTTTTCTCCACGGTGTCTGCCACCCTACTTAATTACTAAAAGAGCCGCTGACCTCTTTCAGGGGCTTGCCCTGCTCTCGTTTCTGACTAAAATTCCCCGGTTTGGTTAACTTATAGGTACTTAATCTAAGAAAACCAAGTCATACCAACCGTCTCAGTACTACTTAAAGAAGTACTGAGACGGTTGGTATGACTTGGGTTTTTAGGTGATCTAAGAAACTATAACCTATAAGTTAACCATACAATCGGGGCATTTTAGTGAACTAAGTCAAGGCCCTAGTCCAGCGAAATGGACTGAACTAAATCAGTATGTAAAGTAAAACTTAATAAAACTTTATTTATATTAAGTACAGTATATGAGCAAGTGTTCAAATACGGTAACAATTACCTTTACATTCAAAAAAATATTTCTCTTTAAGCTGCTTTTAAGTAGTAATATTTGAGTACCTATATTTAACAATAATAAATGTTCAATTTAATTTGTTCAGTTTAATTACTTAGTTTTTTAACTAAAGTTTTTCAGTTAATTTGTTCCTGCTTGATGTATTCTTCTTTCAGTTGTCTCCGGAGTATTTTCCCTGCCGAATTCTTTGGAATAGCATCCACAACACATATTCCGCCCTTCAGCCGTTTATACTGAGCAACTCTTTCAGAAACAAATTCATATAATTTATCTGTATTTATAGATTTTCCAGATTTTTGTACTATATATGCCCTAGGAACCTCGCCGTCAAACGGATGAGGTATTCCAATAACTGCTGCATCGGATACATCAGGGTGACTCCTTAATAGCGCCTCAAGCTCGGCTGGAGGCACTTGGAATCCTTTCACTTTGATAAGCTCTTTCAGTCTGTCTGTTATATACAAAATTCCATTTTCGTTGAAATATCCCATATCGCCCGTTCTAAGCCATCCATCAACAAATACTTTTTCAGTCTCTTCTGGTTTGTTATGATAGCCTTTCATCACTTGAGGACCTTTTACTATAATTTCTCCCAACTCATTAGGACCTAGACTACCCGTTGGATCTTCTGCTGGAGCTATTTTCACTAAAGTGTTGACTACCGGTGTTCCTATTGATCCAGCATAATTGTATTTTTTTCTTACTTCTTTATTGGTACCCGAAACCATTGGGGAGGTTTCGGTTAAACCATAACCTAAAAAGAGAAGCGCACATTTATTTTTCTTTAGCAACTTGCCTTTGAATTTTCATATGTAATGTAGGATATTAATTGTGCCTTTGGATTCTAACTGTAGGAATGAATTTTGAATATGGACAATCAATGATTTGCGGGAAGTACCTTCTCTACGACAACACAATAGAATGAAACGAATGCGAGGGTCATCGGAATGGCTAAGAAACAATCATATTTCGTTTACGTGCTAACCTTGAATTATGCTAATAGGAAGCTGAACTTTGTCAAGAAAATTCTTTTCGTCAGAAGCTCCCAAAGGCGCTGCTCCATTGACAACTGTTCTTACAGACTGCAAATGTTCTGGCTTCACATCGGGGTGCATCGTAAGGAAGAGCACTGCAAAACATTCTTTTTACAATACTTTTTTGCATTGGAAAATAGGTACGTTAGAATAATAAAAGTCAAGTTTAAACTTTATTTTTAAATCTTAGTTTCTTGGTTCTTATACTGCTTTTTTGTGAAAAACAACTGAAAGAAAACCGAGGAGAAAACATTGTTTCAAACTTGATGAAGCGGGGTGGGTTCTGAGTTACAATTTTACCTAGTTTTTATGAACAATTCACGAACCGCCACTGGCGATGTTCCTAACGTAATATAGGTAGTGTAATTGGTAGTATTAATTGAATAACTTCTAGTGTACAAATCTGCTTGATTCCAATAATACCTATTACAACAAATTAATAATTGTAGCATATCTCACCTAGTGGTGGAGCTAAATACAAAATATGGGCCCGATGGATTGATAATAGTGATATTAACGAATCTGGAGCAAATTTTGGCAACGTTACTAATTTGCTTCCACAATGCATTGATTGTAGATTTATTCCAGTCAAACCATAAATATGAAATGATGGTAAAATAACGGGAACAACATCTTGATGGCTGTCTAGTAAAAATAAAGATTACATTAAAATATACATGTTTTGAAATTTAAATTGGGTACCTGTAGTTTCTTCAAAAATTGACAAAGAATCGTGCTGGCACTGTACTACGTTAGATACGATATTATAATGAGTAAGCTCAACACCTTTAGGCAGGCCTGTTGTGCCACTTGAATATGGCATGAAGGCAATATCTTCCGGTTTCGGTGGAGGCAGATCATCAATATCGAATTCGTTATCCGTGATTTCTGAAAAGTCTATAGCACCTGGAGGTGTTGCTTCAGAGTTCTGAAAATTTTATGAAGACCATTACATACTTAAAAATTATTGTCCATCTCTTGATATTCATTCTAAAAGTCTACCAATCGCTAGAACATATAAATCAAATCAGGTTGCGTCAGGCGAGATCAGATTTATAGATTGAAACCAATCTTTAGAGAAAGTCGAGAGGTACATATGCTGACATCACATTAGCCGTCCAGAGAGAGACGTGCATCGAATAAATACTTTTATGGAGAAACGAGTGGAAACTTACAAATTCCCATGAAATTCTGGGTAATGAACCTTGATTAGCAAAGTGATAATGACTTTCTATTTTATAAATAAATTACTTACATCATTGTTTACGAAGATAAAAAAAATAATAGTAGTATGA
This sequence comes from Xestobium rufovillosum, assembly GCA_963966045.1. Classification (NCBI taxonomy): domain Eukaryota; kingdom Metazoa; phylum Arthropoda; class Insecta; order Coleoptera; family Ptinidae; genus Xestobium; species Xestobium rufovillosum. The sequence continues at coordinate 37,148,033 of OZ014492.1, forward strand.
GACTGCGAAGTTGGAAGTTCCTTATCAAAAAATAATTATTATGAAAAACAGAATGACCACTGTTTATCCTTAACATTGTCAAAAATACATACCTACCTAGTTTACTACTGTGTCATAGATTTAAATATACTTGAAGAAGTGTATGGAGGCTCTCGGAGAAACGATAAATATTTGGAATTAAAGATGAACCTACTAACCACAATAAAACTTATTTTAAAGTGCAGCAATAACTGGAAAAAGTTAACACTTCTTTAAGGTGCGTACCGTGAAGGGAACGAGAAAGCAGACTTCTTAGCCAAAGAGATGATAAAGGACCTAATAAGACAAAAATATATATATCTTACTGGATGGGGGCTCCTGGACTGAGGCAATCGCGGATGTTCATTAGCGGACCATCCAGCAAGAGAGCTGAAGAGTTAATACGACTGGGTAAGAACCAGCTGAGATGGGCAGTAGGACTATTTACAGGACACTGTTCACTTATGAGACATCTTACCACTATTGGAGTGAAGGACAATCCTGATTGGAGGACGTGTGGAGAAGAGGAGGAAACTCCTCATCACATACTATGCGAATCTCCGGCTCTTGGAACAGCTAGACATACAAGCTTTGGAGGTATGTTTGTAGAACCAAAAGTAATAGCAGATGCACCCATAAGTCTTGTCCTAAAATTTTTTGAGGGAACCGAACTTATGAGATAATGGGGGGCACAATAAGCTTGAGCTTCAGTGCTAGGGGCCAGAAATAATAAGGTGCGTACCGACATTCCAAGAAACAAAATCTGTTCTATCACAGAACGGAAAATTTCGTCATGGTACCAGTGGCGTACGATTGAGGTCAGAAACTGTTAAAAGCAACGTTCTACACTGAAGCAAAATGAAATGGGCCGGTCGCATCTCCATTACACTAGTATAGCCTACATTATTTTAAACCTTTTTACCAATGTATTTATATGTTGTCAAATAGTTCCATTGCACAAAAAGTTGGGAAACATTTGTTTGCAAAAATGGTATTTTCCCGCATAAATAAATCCAGGTACTCATAAAGTACTTGATCTGATAACTTATAAGTATCAATTACTGTAATGCAATAACATAGATATTATTTCCTTGAAAATTTTATTTTTAAACATTTCGCATTACCTACCTTAGTCTTTATGGTAATTATTGGAATGTGCTTCTTTGTTAATTTGACGGCGGCATCGGTTGTTTTCCACAGTTCCGGCAGAGTGACGATAACTTTGGCTGACGAATCTATCAGTTGTCTAGATATTTCCCCTAAAAATGCGCATACGTCATAACAAGAGATGAAGAGGTCATTAATGTGTAAGTTTAATGAGGTCAATAAATAAAAATTTGATAATTCTGACGCAAGTAAATTGGTTTCAACAAAACAACTGCGTTTATATACATAGATACGAGTACCTATGTCAGTACACAAACTTCAATTTGCAACTTCAATATCTGTTCTCAACCTCCTTGTCATACCAACATAGCAATTAACAGAAGGTACTTGTCGATGTAACAAGTCCGGTAACTCCTGCATTTTGATTATTTATCCTTACTGTTTATCGGTAATATAGGAACGGTTAGGATGGCGCGTATCAATAATCTATAGAACCGAAGTATGGGTTTAAACCGGAGTTTAACCATATTGTTAGTGAGGCACCAGACTAAAGTACCTAAGTCCCTGAAAGAGGGCAGCACTGTTTCGGCAATCAGGGTGGCAGAGACCGTGTGGGTCGGTATGACGCTGTGATTCATGTTATACTGCAAAGCGGAAGGCACCGGCAAACCACCGCATTATTTTATCCCTAGTAAGGGTTACCAAAATCACAAAAGATGAATTGTTATAAAGTAATAAATACCTACATACGGTAACGGGATGTTCGGGTGTAACAAATTTTATGCGACCATTCGAACAGTCATAGTCTAATCAGATATGTGCTTACCTTATGCGACAGTTACAAAACAATCCCTTGTACAAAATGTGATACCAGATATAATGAAAACTCCAAACACATAGTCAAATCTTGGACACTTGTATCTGTCACACCCGAATTGTCAAGTCTAAAGAAATGCGGCGGCTTAGCGTTTACCCAGAATTTTCTATACACTTTCAAATAATTTCTAAAATATGAAATCCTAACAGGTTAGGAACTGCAGAAGTTATCCAGGAGCAGACATATACCTAGTAATCATAACATAGTGGTTTAGTGGCTACGAAAGTTAATGTTAAATTCAAGATTTTGAAAAACAAAGAGCAGAAAAGATATACTGAGCTCAAGAAAAAGGCAAACAAATTGCTAAAGGACGTGGGTGAAAGTGATCTCTGCTACTCGAAAATATTAGGTTATTAAAATATACCTAACCACATTTTATTTCGCGACACACTGTACATGCAAGATCGTAACGATTTCTGAAACCAAAAAAAGGCTCATTTTTTGTGTCGTAGTTGAGTGTGTTTATTTCTATGAATGAAGGGGTTCGATATGCTGGTAATGAATCTCCAACATTCACTTCAAATAGATTGATACATTACAATTTACAAGTACCCACTTAAAGTATATCAAGTGCCTATAAAAATTATGTTTATAAATAGGATTTACCATTTTTATTTCTCTTTATGACTATAATTCATAGGAGAGTCGTGTAACCAATTTAAAAATATATGTGTAACATTTTAAACAAAATATCAACACAACATACCTGCAGTATACAGTGGATTTAAAGTTGTTAAAATCATTCCACTTCGAATCGTTCCAAATATGACAATAGGATATTCTGGTGTGTTTGGAAGCAAAGAGGCAATAACATCCCCTTTGTTCAATTTCAGTTTTTTCCTTAAAGCCCTATTGAAATTTCTTGATTTTCTTCTTATTTCGTCATATGTGTATTTTCTTCCTGTAATTCCACATTCCTAGAAATATTGCAAGTCATTTTATCTTGTCTATTAACGTAGGTACCAAAACAAGGACCAATGAAGAAATTTTTAACTTTTTTCAAATAAAATGAAATTGCAAACACTAGCAATTAGCAAAGCTATTTTTATTTGCAGTAAAATTTTCTGTTTTCTATACAAAGTTTAGGTAAATTTTGGAGTATCTAGAGTACTTGAAAAGTGCCCAATTGTTTATTATTTTTTTATAATAGGTAGCTAAAGTGGATTTTCTAGGACGATCAGTTTAAAAAGTAGAAACATAATCTTTATTGCATATTTAGCTAAAATTCTGTGACAGCTTTTAGTCCCATATTATAACCAACGGTTATAAACGTGCAGCTTTTGTACAATTGCACAATCATAATTTCCCTAAAAATTTCAGGTAGAAACTCCGAAAGTTGTTTGTGTAATCTTTGAAAAACGAACACCTAGTTCCCAGCGAGACTCAATGGGCGTAAGCAAGACAGATGAGACTTCGACAGGGCCCCTTAATATAAAGGTCAATTAGATTAGGTAAGTACTTATACAATAATTCAAGAAATTTAAGTTTAGTACAAACTCCATTGTTCAGTTTATTTGTTTCATAAAGTACGGCTCATTTTAATAGCATGTGTCACAAATTTACACCTTTGTTTTATTAGCAATAACTGCTGCTTTGGATTTCATATACTGGTACCTAAGTATTGTTCCAGTGGCGGACCAAGAAATTGAAAGAAATTGAATAGATTGAATACATAAATAAAATTCATTATTATAATATTGTGAACAGCTGGACAATTAATTTCTTATTTCTAGAGTGACAAACAAAAAGGGAATTTTTTAAAACTCGTTTGCACTGTAAATTTAGAACAACTTATTACGTTCTCAAAAATACAAGCTATTTACTTTATGAGGTGTACTTCACCCATAAACTATTAATGTTATCGTTGTTGTTATCAAATGTTAAATCCTCTATGATTCTCAAAAATTTATGACAGACGCATTTGCATTATCGTTTCTAATAACAGTAGTGTTTAAAGTTTAATATCAAATACGTTAAAAATGTTTCTATATATACCTAATGGTCCAAAAAATGTCAGAAGAAAAATATTAGGGGAAGACAGTTAATTTAAGGTTTAGATTGAATATGCGGACACTGAAGCCATTCCTAGCTTCACGAATAATACCTACTACAAAAACAGTAGAAAAAGGAAAGAATGCCTTTAATATTATTGAGGATAGAATAGCTTCCAAAATTAATATACAGCGTTAAAACGATTATTTTGCCCAATAAGGTCATATCAGCTTGTTCCTATGAGAAGGCTAGTTAGTGTTTTTGCCATCAGCAGCCTCAGTTTTTTTTATTTCAAAACTCTGAGTGTGGAAAGAAAAAAACATTATGGACAAAAGTGAGCAATTCCAGCAAAGCTAAGCCGAAAATGTATCAATATAGATGTATAGTAGGTTAAGGATATATTAGTACACCCCGGTAACTCCTTAAGTGCGAACGACTTCGGATTTGACACACTTCCTATTTCCTATTCAAGAATTTAACAACACTGAAAATGATAAAAATCTCCATATAAAATGTATTGTTTATTAGATGTTTATTATTATCATTCTTTTGTCTAGAACTTTTTCGTCCGCACGAAGTTGCAACTGTCTTGTTTGTCCACATTGATTGCCTCTTAGAACTTAATGGTGTTCATTTTCACAGATTACTCAAACTCTTAGATTTTAAATGTTAAATGAGACATTTTTTCTAAAACTAAAGAAACTGAGATCTAGGGGCAATTCTGCATAACAAGAAGCTTACGTAAACAGAATTTTAGGTGAAAATTCCGAAAGTTGGCTGAGTAATGTATGAAAAACGAACACTAGTTCTCAGCGCGACTATCAGTGAGCGCGTCAGACAGTTGAAACTTCGGAAAAGCACCCTTAAAGTTTCGGAATTGCATAGATCTGTACCTACATAGAAATAAACTCTGTAGAAAATAGTTTTCCAAGTTTGAGATATTGCCGAACTGCCTCCGTTTAATAGTGATTAGCTACCCTTTTATTAAAGAGCCGAGTTCTAATTATTTCGATACCTCATTCTCAACTGCAATGAACTTTCAAGTTAAAAAAAAATAAAAGTTTTTGTAAGTTGGAGTATCTTCTACCTACTTATAATATAAAAATTGAATTGTTTTTTGTATCATACAGTAAATAAATTAACGATACTTCATGTTTGTTTATACATATTATGCATAAATATGCAAAATAATTACCTAAATACCATAAAAATGTATTTTCTAGAAATTTTCCGCTATTTACTTACGGCAGCTATTTTGTTTCCCCACTTATGGACATTTTCAAAAACATGTTCGTAAATGCTGATCCTCGGCATTTCCACGTCCGGAAATCCGGAATCTAAAATATAGGGATCTTTCCGCGACGATAAGTGTCTCTGAATACAACATCCCAATATCCTCCGATGAACATTTTTAATTAAAAGATTGCGTACGGCCGCCATTCTACTACTTTCGCAAACGAATTAGCGAATTCAATACCAAACTGAACGTTTTTAGTGTTTTCACTTGACTAACAACTCGCCTTACAACTTACAAGCTACGATAGAACCGGCTTACATGGGTACTTTGCACTTTGCCGTCAACAGAAACAGATAACGTGGTGCTAATAAATACCCAATTTCAAAATAACTTCACATTGTTTTTCCATATTTGCCATTAACGTGCAAAATAAAATGACCTTATTTTAAAATCACCAATATAAAGTGCGTGGCAATAAAGCTGTTTTATAACTTACCATTGGCGGCGACAATCAGGTAGATGTGGGGGTTTCAACTCAATTGGTGAATTATCAAATATTTGGCTGGGTTTAAGCAATCAAATTATGTAATATACAGGGTGAGTCGTAAGTCACGCCCCATCTGCAAAGTATGAGTTTATGATGGTAAAGTAAGTTGAAATGAAGGAATAAAAAATTCGATTTCGCCTTCGTTAACGAGTTATAACTTTTGAAATTTGTATGTGGTACCAGCATGATGGGGCGCCTGCACATTTTGGAATTGAAGTGAGAAATTTTTTAAATCAACGTTTTCCACGAGAGTGGATTGGAAGGGGCGGACCAATTCGTTGGCCCCCCTCGGTCACCTGACCTGACACCGGTTGACTTCTTTTATTGGGGTTACCTCAAGGGAAAAATTTACCATGTACCTGTTGAAAATCAGGTAGACATACTTCCCAGAACACTACAAGAAATAGCTTTAATAGATGGGGAAATGCTGCAGAGAGTTAGAGATTCTCTTTTACAGCGTGCTGCCTTGTGCACTGAAGTCAATGGTGGATTGTTTGAACATCTTTAATTTATTGTACTTATCAGTATTAATTAATTAAATTAATTAAATAAACTAATGTTCCAAGTATTGTTATCTAACTAACCCAGAAAAACCGATTAGTAGTTTCAGCATATTTGTCAATAACTTGTTAACGAAGGCGAAATCGAATTTTTTTTATTCTTTAATTTCAACTTATTTTATCGTCATAAACTCATATTTTACGGGTGGGACGTGACTTACGACTCACCCTGTATATGTCATTTTCATTATTGTTAACACTTACAGGTATATGAGGCGCCGTTTGTGTCAAAGAATTTTTTTAAATAAATAAAAATCAGCCCAATAATTATTTTAGTTTCCTAATTTTGCAACAAATATAAATAATTTTGTTACTTTTTCAATAAAATTTAAAAAAATGAGAATTTTTTTAAATCTAAAAAGAAATATGTGTCTATATTTTTATACTAGATCTATAAGAACTTTCATAAAATTTAATTCATTTTTTTAAGTTTTATTGTTTTTTATACTAAGCTTTCATTTCTTTTATTTTGCAGTTGCCAATACGCATATTCTCTTAGCTGCTATTAATAATTATGTACCTACCTACCTACTAATTTGCTAAAGACATACTCCTGTGGTCTTATCCTTATCTAGAACCGAAAATAACTTATCTGACGGGGCACCAGACGCAGATTAAGAGTTGTACTCGACTGTCACCGACTGCCGAGGGGAGATTAGAATCTGCTAGTGGAAGGAGGTGACTCCCGTTTTTAGAAATGGGTTTATTGTCGAAGTAAATTTAATGTAGCTTATTTATTTTCAGTCTAAATGCATTCAAATTTGAAACGCAAGCAATTTAATGTTCATATTATAGTGTGCTCAAATTAGTTTTATAGTTTTCCAGTAGTTTCTTTTTAAACAAAGTTTCTAGCTCCTAAAAATACACCAAAAGGCAAATTTCACGTCTAGTTTCTATGACATATTTTTTCTTAATTTGGTTTGGCGGAATTGTAGAATAAACCTTCTTCTTTCTAACAAAGAAGAAATTTGTACAAAATATTTATTACTAAGAGCGCTACGTTTCGTAACATAGAGCTTTCAACGTACGTATCCCTCGGGGCTCGGGGGCATTTAAACAACCGCTAAGAGTATTTCTTACTTTACTCGAAAAGCTCTCATTCGATTTTTTTGAAATTTTGAGCAGCAGTTAATTATGACGTTTAGAATCGCCGTCTGTTATTAGAATTTTAAAATTTTTGAAACCCCGTCTCTTTATTTTTTATGCTGCGTTTTGGGGGATATTTAAGAACAGACGTTGATTTGTAATAAAAAGTTAGACAATTTATCCGTATAAAATTTTCATGTCAAATTTTATTTAGCTGCGTAAACTAAGAAATTCAATTTTGAGAATAATAATTTAAGGAAGTGCTGCCTCTAGCGGGAATACTGCAACTTAGCTATTAAGCTCCGCGTACTTCCCTCTACTACTCCCGCGACGGCACACGCAGAAGGCAGAATCAATTCGTTTTCGTAGTGGACCTCTTCAATCGCGGAAATATTCTTGATGTAAATAAATTTATAGTAATGGGCAGACGTAGTTATTTCATCTCGAAACGAAAAAGTTTGCGAGCTCGAGCTAGGAGGTAGATTTACTAATAATATTTTTGGAACGAACTGAAATAAATGTGATAGTAAAACCGTAAGAAAAAGTCCGTGGAATAAACCCGTTAAATGAGACGTGCGCGGGCGCGACAGTCGTATACACAAGCGAGTAGTGTATAATACCTTTCTCTTTCTCCCTCTTTCTTTTCGTTCTCTCATCCCTTCTCTCTCTATTACCACTCCACCCCGCCAATGCATAGTATATACTCATGAATTCATGGACAAGCACGTGGCGAATACTCACATTATAGATACATTTTACTCGTGAGTAGCCACGTTTATTTTCATATAATTTCAAATCGTCAAAACAATAATAAATATAGTAACAATGGCAAGTGAACTAACAAGTGACTTGAATGCAATTGACAGTGATAATAGTGGGAAATTATTCAGTGCAAAAGAATTAAATACGTAAGTATTAGTTTATTTCATCATCATCATCATCATAAGGTTCTCAGTCCGAAGACTGGTTGGACGCGTACCTCCATTCTTTTCTATCCTGAGCTAACCTACGCATTTCCCTAAAAGTAAAACATCCTACATCCCTAACTATTTGAGAGCAGTAGTCTAATCTAGGCCTACCCCTACCTCTTTTTATTCCTATCTCTGACTCTAGTATGTCGCGAACTATTCCTTCGTGTCTTAGAAGGTGTCCTACCATCCTACCATCCTATCTCTCCTACTCTTTATTGTTTTCCATACCCTTCGCCTTTCCCCAACTCTTTCTAATACTTCCCTATTGCTAACCTTATCTATCCACGGTATCTTCATCATGCGTCTGTAACACCACAGTTCAAACGCTTCTACTCTTTTTCTATCCGCTTCTCCTATTGTCCAAGTTTCGCACCCGTATAATGCCGTACTCCATACATACGACTTTAAGAGTCTCTTCCTAGTCTCTATATTAACCGTTCTCGAACATAACAGTTGTTTCTTTTTGTTAAACGCAACTCGGCCCTGCGCCATTCTTTGTTTTATATCTTTAGTGCTCCTACCGTCTTGGGTTATTTTACTTCCTAAGTAGCAGAAATCCGCGACCTCCTCTATCTTCTCATTTCCTATTTGTATTTCAATTTTAGTTCTATTTTCACTCCATCTACATACCAAAATTTTAGTTTTCTTTTTATTGATTTTCATGCCGTAGCCCAGTGTCAAAACTGCTTCCATTTCATTCAAAGCCGCTCCTAATTCTTCTTTGCTAGATGCTAACACTGCTATATCATCCGCAAATCTGAGCATGTTAATAGTTTGGCCCTGTACATTGATCCCTGAGGCTGTTCTTTCCTTAACAATATTAATCGCATCTTCGATATATAAGTTGAAAACTAGAGGTGACAATGCACATCCCTGTCTCACTCCCTTCCGGATATCTACTTCCCTTCGTTCCTGCTCACATTCTATAACTGCCTTTTGCTCTTTGTAGAGATTATGTATTATTCTTCTGTCCCTGTATTTCATCCCTACCTTTCTCAGCACTTCGAACATCTTCCCCCATTTTACGTTGTCGAAGGCTTTTTCTAAATCTACAAATCCTATATATACGCTCTTTCTCTTTTCTATCGTTTTTTCTATAATTACTCGTAAAGCTAGAATGGCCTCGCGCGTTCCTCTATTTCGTCTTAATCCGAACTGATCTTCTCCTAATATTTCTTCCGCCTTTTTCTCCATCCTTCTTTGCACAATTCTAGTTAAAATTTTTGACGCATGGGAAGTTAAACTGATAGTTCTAAAATTTTCGCATCTATCCGCGCCTTTCCTTTTTGGCAAAGCTACTATGATGTTCCGTTTGTAATCTTCTGGAATCTCGCCTGTCAAGTATATGTGACTAACTAATTTAAATAAACGATCTATTACCTCTTGACCTGCTCACTTTAAGATTTCTGCCTGCAAGCCATCTATACCTGGTGCTTTATTATTCCTTAAACTTTTTATTTATAAATATAAAATATTTTACAATACTTCTACCTTTTCAATGATCACCACATTGCTTATTACTTATTGTTTCTCCTGTCAATCTATTTTCTTGATAATAACCCTGCCCTGGTAACAAATTCTTGATACCTGGTCGTCCTATGTTCAAAATGCTGTCACATTTTCGATTGCATCCTGCAGTTTCCCTTTTTTTCCACTTTGGCTTTCCTTTTCAGCTGACTGATCTTCGTTGTGACTTACGTAATAAAATAAAACAGGGATGACTATATTGATTATCGGTGATTGATGATAAATTAATCAAAATAAAGAATATGACGTATCACATGATGTGATATCAAAAAAAATACTGTGGGCTATCCGTATAGTTTGCTCATCATGCACTTCAAATTTCCAGATTTTAAATACAACAAAATTGTGGGAACTCACACAATGTGCGTCCTCACATTTTATACACTACTGAGATTAGGGGGACTCATACGCTTTACGTCCGCACATTTTACACACTAATATAATTAAGGGGACTGTCCACACAAGTAGGTTTATTAAATTTCTTGAAGATGAGCAAGTGTATATCAATTGCGAGCAGTCGGTATTACAGAGAATGAAGTTTTCTATTAAGTGGTTGTCGTAACTTCCAAGTCCACACAAATGTGTATAAAACCGACGCGACGTCCCCACAAATATTTCGGAACCCGTATGTGTGGCTGTGTGTGTGTGTGTGTGTGTGTGTGTGGGTGTGTGGGGGTGTGTGTGTGTGTGTGCGCGCGCGTGTGTGGGTGTGTGTGTGTGTGTGTGTGTGTGTGTGTGTGTGTGTGTGTGTGTGTGTGTGTGTGCGGGTGTGTGTGTGTGTGTGTGCGCGTGTGTGTGAATATTTCTTTTTAAAAGTTAATTCTATCCTAAATATATATACATGTTATTATTATTAATAATTCTATTTATATTTTTTAATCATTTTTAGTACTGCAAATCCACCAAAAACCAAAGCAGAGTATCAAAAAGCGTATAGGGAACGCGAAAAAGCTAAAAATAAAAAAAAAGAAAATAAGCAAGAAAGGTACGATATAAAGCAAAGATATCCTCTAAACTAATGAAACTATTTAAAAAGTTTATTGATTATTTTTTTAAATAATTAAAAAAAATTCTCCCTTCAATTTCAAACATTTAAATATATATATATATTTTGATAATTCTATTTTTATTAATCATTTTTAGTACTGCAAAACCACCAAAAACCAAAGCAGAGTATCAAAAGGAGTATAGGGAACGCCAAAAAGCTAAAAAAAATGAGAATAAGCAAGAAAGGTACAATATAAAGCAAAAATATCTAGTAAACTAATGAAAATATTTAAAAAGTTTATTGAATATTTTTTTTTTAAGTTTTAAGTTAAACAAAAAATCTATTTTTAATCATTTGTAATCATTTTCAGTACCGCAAAACCACCAAAAACAAATGCAGAGCATCAAAAGGCATTCAGGGAACGTCAAAAAATGAAGAAAATTAAAAATAAACGAGAAAGGTACAATACAAAAATATCGATGTGTATGTATACATACGAGGGTGCTCCCTTTGTTTCGAATTTTATTTTTGGCCTCATCTACGAAAAAGTATTATTGTAAATTAGAAAAAAAAATTACTTTCTGAGTTTAGAATAATAATTCGTGTGTGGAGTGAAAATATATAAATTCAAAGAAAATAAGCACTCAAATGTATATATAGAAATTTGTTTTTTTTGGAACGAAGTTCCTTACGGCAGGCTTGGAGGAGATAGGGATTTTGCTGCGCGACCGAACTGAAATAAATGTGATAGTAAAACCGTAAGAAAAAGTCCGTGGAATAAAACCGTTAAATGAGACGTGCGCAGGCGCGACAGTCGTATACACAAGCGAGTAGTGTATAATACCTTTCTCTTTCTCCCTCTTTCTTTTCACATGACAACTACATTTGTGTGGACTTATCACGTTGTCATGATGTGCTGCCCTCTACATTGAAATTGCAGTGGAACTAACCAGTCGTATGTAAATGTAGATTTGATTTGTTCTTTTGGTGTTTAATCGCATCTTGCGCTTGATCTATGTACATGTGCTGCTCGTATAAAAAATTAACTGGCGCATGTAGGATGTCAGGAAGTGTCTACTAGAAATAAATTTATGAAATTCTTTAAAATCACTTAATATTATAATCACTGGTAGTAGGTTACAATTTTCTGAAAACACGCAGCATGATTTTTCCAGTAGTTATTTAGGCATAGTAAAATTAATTCTTTGGAGTTATATCCCCATTATAATAATCATGCACTTACAAATTCCTACTCGCGCAGATGTTGTTGAGCAGCGTTCTTTATTCTAGAATATTAATGACTTGATGAATAGAATATGCAACATAAATTTTGTTTTCAAAATTAACTAAATTCAACAAATTTTTGGAAAAAGCCGTAAGTGTAAACTCCCGTGTAAAAGAAACGCCAACTTTACTTAAGAATTAAATATATTCCAAACGTACAAGAAATCGAAACACACGCCTTCGTGATTTTTAACAGAATGCCCCCTTGTGTTCCCCAGCCTGTGTTCATTCTTACATATTGATACGTGACTACAGTCAAAACAACAAAACTAATAACAATCATGCAGGCCCACATTTGGAGACACATATCCCATCGTAAAATATTAACACTTATAGGATATTTAGTATTACAAAATATCTGCAAAATTAAAAATGAGCCAACAGTTCGGCCTTCCTGACTTTTCTCGACCTCGAGAAAATTTGGTTACTCTTCAGTATCGGAAGATTCACTGTCGTTTAAGACTCTAAAGCTCTTCAGTTTCTCAGAAGGATAGACGTCGACGTAATTTCATCTTCCTCTATACGACCCATTTACGTCTGCAACCATATACCGGTCGTGACCCAAGATTTTTGTTATGATGAAAGGCCCATCATATTTGGGTAAGAGTTTCCTACTCGCACCATCATTACTCGGTCGTTCCCTTCTAATGAGAACCACGTCACCAACCACCACGTTTTCGGTGGGGCACGTCGTTTATCGTACCGCAACTTTTCACGTGTTTGAATGTTACGGATACGCTCGCCAGCTCTATCTCGCAAATATTATTTGCAACTTTTGCAATTCTAGAACTTATGGATGCAGCTTCTGCATTTGGAAAATGTTTTCCCTGTGAGTTCGTATAGGAAACGTCTGCACTGCGAATATCTTTCTGGTTAGGTGCAACTTTTGCACCAACTTCTGCACAGGCAACGTCTGCATTGGGACGACTTTCTTCCTAAGTTTGTACAACTTCTGTACCAATTTGTGCACATGCAACGTCTGCACTGGGAAGACTTTCTTCCTAAGTTTGTACAACTTCTGTACCAATTGTGCACATGCAACGTCTGCATTGGGAAGACTTTCTTCCTGCGTTTGTACAACTTCTGTACCAATTTGTGCACATGCAACGTCTGCACTGGGAAGACTTTCTTCCTACGTTTGTACAACTTCTGTACCGATTTGTGCACATGCAACGTCTGCACTGGGAAGACTTTCTTCCTACGTTTGTACAACTTCTGTACCGATTTGTGCACATGCAACGTCTGCATTGGGAAGACTTTCTTCCTGCGTTTGTACAACGTCTGTACCAGTTTGTGAACATGCAACGTTTGCATTGGGAAGACTTTCTTCCCGCGTTTGTACAACGTCTGTACCAATTTGTGAACATGCAACGTTTGCAGTGGGAAGACTTTCTTCCAGCATTTGTACAACGTCTGTATCAATTTGTGAACATGCAACGTTTGCATTGGGAAGGCTTTCTTCCCGCGTTTGTACAACGTCTGTACCAATTTGAGAACATGCAACGTTTGCATTGGGAAGGCTTTCTTCCCGCGTTTGTACAACGTCTGTACCAATTTGTGAACATGCAACGTTTGCATTGGGAAGACTTTCTTCCAGCGTTTGTACAACGTCTGTACCAATTTGTGAACATGCAACGTTTGCAGTGGGAAGACTTTCTTCCAGCATTTGTACAACGTCTGTACCAATTTGTGAACATGCACCGTTTGCATTGGGAAGACTTTCTTCCCTTATCATGCACACATTCCTTTTGTGATTTATATGACCACCGTTTGACAAAGTGTCGCAGATGTTTGATTCATTGTCACTATCTGCTTCAATTTCTGTTAGCAGAAAAGCGTCTTCTGCACTTCTGGGTACATAACCAAATAGAAGAGAAAAGGGACTTTGGCCAGTAGACTTATTAATAGTTGTATTGAGCCCCATCTTATCTTTTCAACATTTAGATCCCAGCTATCATCTTCGTCAGATATAGCTGCAAGGGATGCCAGAATGGTTCGGTTGTAACGTTCAACCTGGCCATTCGCCCTTGGGGTAGCTGTTGCGTTATGGACCACTCGTATGTTACATTTCTGACTAAATTGCAAAAATATTTTACTGGTAAAAGCCGTGCCTTTGTCAGTAATTACTCGTTTTGGTATACCAAATATTGACATAATATTTGTAGTTAAAAACTTTTCCACGTAAATCGTCCGTATATTTCGTACAGGTCGTATGAAAACAAATTTCGTGAAAGAGTCAACTCGAACTAGTAAATATGAATTTTTCTGTCTAGTACATACAAGAGGTCCCAAATGGTCCAAGTGTACCGTATGCATGGAACACAACCTTTTCGATTGGATGCAAGTATCCCGGTTGTTTTCCCGCAGATTGCTTGTTATACAAGCAACCCAAACAAGTTTTAATATAACTCTTTACATATTGCTTCATGGATAGGATCCAATAATTTTGTTGCAACGAACTCGACCTTTTAGTCTCTGAAACATGACCTTTATTGTCATGGTACAACATGAATGACTAACTGCCGCCGTGCAGCTTTTGTCACCACCCATTTTGAATCTTTGTCAGTTTTTCTAAAGACTGTTACTTTTTAATTCATAGTGTGCATGTATTTCAGTCTCTTCACGATCTAGCGGATTTCTTTTATTAGTACTTCATGTAAATGACTTATACTAGTATCTTGTAGTTGTGCTACAAGTACCCAGTCATCTTCGCATATGTTAACTTTCAACATATTTATCTCATCATAATTTATTTCAACAGTTATGGGGTTTCTACTAAGAGCATCGACATGTGCCATTCTAGGTCCAGCTCTATACTCTACAGTAAACTGAAAGTCCTGTAGAGCGAGCCACCAGCGGCCGATGCGCGGTATAAGATCTCGTTTTGTAAAATATCATTCTGAGCGAGTTACAGTCTGTTATTATAAATTCCTAAAAGAAATCGTTTTAGTTCTAAAAATGCTTTTACTTGATTTTCTGCTCAGACAAAATCGGCAATTTTTCTAGTTAACATTGTAAGCGGTTGTGCAATGGAGGCGAAATTTCTTATAAATTTTCGAAAATAGCTTGCGAGACCTACAAACTGCCTCACTTCACGTACATTTTTTTTACGATTAAAATTGGACTAGCAAAAGGCGACACTGAGTTTCATATGATGCTATTTTCTTTATGTTCGGCAATAATTTTCCGCACATTTTTTTTACGTTCCGGAAAAGAGATAGCCTATACGGTCTGTAAGTAACAGGTAGGTACATTTTCATTCAAGGTAATTGACATTTCGGCTAAATGAGTTTTGCCAACTTCCTGCAAATTTTCGGCAAAACACTCTGTATATTAATTAAACAAATGGATTACGCGATTTTTTTTTATATCTACTGGTATGTTTCCTTCTATATTCAAATCATTTTTTTGTTATTGGTTTATAATGCACATCAGCAATAAGAGTACTCACCGCTCTGGCATCATCTTTCGCCGTGACTTGCTCATATGGCTCTGCAATACATTCGTCTGCTCTATTAAGACTTACCCCTTTTTGAATTTTAACGGAAAATCTGCTATATTGGCGATGATGAGGTAACCATCTTGTGGTTCCACTACGCAACGTCCTACATAGTAAGAATGTCCCTGCCATACTCTCTGCGTTTCTTCGACGAAAACGGTACCGCTAAAATCATTGTGGGTCGTGACGTTCACGCACCCAACAAAACGTGGCGGAATTACTGCGGCTTCTTTAGCCCACAGAGGTAACTTATGAGGGGACACGTCGTCCAACATCGGCAAGACAGCGTCTGTCTTACTGCATATGTGCACCAAGTCATTATTTATGATCACCACTACGTCAGGGTGGTTCATAAATGGTTGTCCAATCATCACAGGAATCGCTTGCACATCGTTAGGTACGATTAGAGCTCGTACTACCACTTTCACACCATCAACTTGGAGGGAAACTGCAGCTTCACCAATAGCCCGTACTCTGCCTCCAGCATACCCTTTTATGAAAGCTGAGGCTGAATCCAACTTCATGTGGAGTTCATTCGCAATATCTTGGCGAAACGTGACAGCCTCGCTTCCCGCATCCAAATATCCCTTTGTGAGTTTTCCGTTCAGTAGACAATCAACGAAATATCGTTTCTGTGAACATCCGTTTACAGTTGCGTTTAAAACCATTTTTTTTCCGATAACATGTATCACTTTCATGCCCTAGTCTCTTACAATGTTGACATACCTTACAGGGCAAAGGACAGGATGTTGATAAATGCCCTGTCTGTGAACAATTGTAACATCTCACTGTACGTTTGTTCATTTTACTTGAAGCGTTTTCCTTCTCTTTTCGTTTACGTGAAAATTTATTATATGATGTAGGCGCTTCCTTTCCTCTAAATGGTCTTTCGGTTCTCTCATTCTTTCTATCGTTTATTGTGGAAAGGTATTCTTCGTACATCAACCTTTTTGGAATCAAATACCTTCCAGCCCGTGCAGCATTTTGGACGGCTGCATCATTCAATCCATCAATAATACACGACACTGCTTTTCTTCCATCAATTTCGCAAATATGTAAGAGTTTTGCTATAATAATACAACGTCACGTTTTCATTTGGCTGTTGCACACGGCCAATCAGTCTCCGCAAAGCTCTAGCAAAATCGATATGTCTTGGAAAGGCGCGTTGTAAAAGATCCTTCCATTTTTCCCAAGAATGATTATATTCTGTCAGATTCTCATACCAACTTTTGGCAAGACCCCGTAGTTGAGTTTGCATATGGTAAATTTTTTACGTTATCATCCCAACCGTTCACCTCAGCAAGTTGTTCAATTTTATGCAACCATCTAATGGCAGAAAATGTTACATTTCCCGGGTCAAAGTGAGGCACGCAATCTCCTCGCATAATGTATTTTACATGGTCTTTACTAGCATGCGCTGTTACGTTATTATTTGATTTCCGTTGCAACACTGCTTGTAGATGAAACCATTAATACCTCAACTAAATTTTCTAATCTTTCTAATCGGTCGTTTTTACGCGAGCGCGTCCGCGTTCTTCGCGTCACCGATTATGATGAACGCCTCCCATGCCCATCACTTCGTGGGGAAGTCAGCGTTCTACGCTTTTTGCGAGCCCTATCGCTGCTGGCTGACGACGACGAACCTGATCGCTCACGTCGCGGCATGGTGGAAAACACTTATTTTGTCTTTTTATAAAAATCACAAGCACTATAATGCGCAAATAATTCGTTCGTACGGATCATAAAATAAAATGTCATAAAATTGTCTTGTTACTTACTGCGTTACGTAGTCCTATGCAGTTAGACAATGTTCATAGAGCTTTACTCTCGCAAAAGAAGTGTTTTCACCACGTATTTATTGATTGTTCAACGTTAAATATTCGGCACATAGGACAACCCCGCACCTGAACTGTAAACTCCCGTGTAAAAGAAACGCCAACTTTACTTAAGAATTAAATATATTCCAAACGTACAAGAAATCGAAACACACGCCTTCTTGATTTTTAACAGAATGCCCCCTTGTGTTCCCCAGCCTGTGTTCATTCTTACATATTGATACGTGACTACAGTCAAAACAACAAAACTAATAACAATCATGCAGGCCCACATTTGGAGACACATATCCCATCGTAAAATATTAACACTTATAGGATATTTAGTATTACAAAATATCTGCAAAATTAAAAATGAGCCAACATAAGGAAATGAAGATAATTTTTACGTATTATACAGTGTGTCTCGGATGGGGTTACAAAGTGGGAAAAACTCTACGTGTTCATAAATTCCCATCGCACGTATTAACTTTTATCCAACTGTTTTATTCTTTTATTCACGATTTTGTTTTTGCAAATTGTGTCGATTCTACATTAGCCGAAGGAACTTCGTTCCTACCTGGTGTCCCACGACACCACATCGTCATATTATTGTCTGTATATCGACATACCTTTAAACCAGTTTATGCCTGGCAATACTAATTTTCACAGCCCGATAAATTGCCTATAAAAAGTAAATTCTATCCTAAAATTATTTTCAATTATACCTACTGCGCGCATTTTACACTTTTAGATTAGTGGAGTTTAGACAAAGTCGATTCGAATTTGAATATGAAAAGAGCAGCACTGCTTCCGCAATCTACGAAAGGTAGGTACCCTAATAAATATTGGTAGAACATTTCTTTCATGTTTTTATTTTGCACAGAATGCCGACAACTTCTAGATGCGAAAGTTTGGAAATGTAAGTCCAACCAATTAAAACCTTGAAACTTTATCTAGTGTTAAAGTATTAATTTTTTATATTTTTAAATGCATCAGCTCAGTGCCGGTTTAAGGATTCGTAGAGCCCCGGGCGCGGGCGGTAGGAGTTTTTGGGCCCACTCAACCCCCTCACTATTTTTTCGTAGTAGGTACCAAGTATATACCCTTCAAATTTTCAAACTAAACAATCAATTCATTTTATGAAACTGTTGCTAAATCTTTAGCGACTAGTAGCTTTTGTTCTTTTAGGGATTAGGAGTTACATTAGTTGAAAAATATAGTTATGAAAATAATTTTATTATCAGCAATTAATAACAAAACAAAATAAATAAAAATCAATTCTTGGATCCCCCACCCCCGCGCTCACACGACCCGTGTTTTTCAGCGAAGATGATTTGCGCTTGCCAATGTTGTCTAACTCGCCGGGCCCAGGGCGGCCTCCCCAATCGCCCCTAGGATAAACCGGCACTGCATCAGCTTGTATATTGTACATATTTCAGTGAAGACATTTCTGCTGTTTACAAAACTATGTCTACACCTGTATGCATTTTTATCAGTTTAGCATACCTACTTCCAGAAAAATATTTCATTTTTAAAGTATTTTGTGCAACTTGGCCCTGCGCTAATCTTTGTTTTATATCTCTAGAGCTCATACCATCGCGAGTTATTTGACTTCCTAAATAGCAGAAATTTGAGACTTCCTCTATCTTCTCGTTTCCAATTTGTATTTTAGTTTTCACGACCCATACACACCAAAATTTTTGTTTTCTTTTTATTGATCTTCATACAGCCCTCCGTCAAATCCCTTTCATTTAGTTCAGAGCCCTTCCTAATTCTTCTTTGCTGATGGATGCTAATACTGCTGTATCATCCGCGAATCTGAGCATATTAATAGTTTCCAGCAGCTTTTCTGTCTCTAACAATATGAATCGCATCTTCGATATATAAATTGAAAACTAGAGGTGAGTAACGCACATCCGTAAAGTTAGAATGGCCTCGCGCTTTCTCCTATTTCTTCTAAATCCGAACTGATCTAATTTTTCTTCGGCCCTTTCCTCCATCCTTCTTTGCACAATTATTCTAGTTAAAATTTTTGACACGGGGGAAGTTAATATTATGATCGTTCTAAAATTTTCACACCTATCCGCGCCTTTCCTTTTTGGCAAAGCTACTATGATGTTCCGTTTGTAATCTTCTGGAATCTCGCATGTCTGGTATATGCAGCTAAATAGTTTAAACAAACGGTCTACTACTTCTTGACCTGCGCACTTTAAGATTTTTGCTTGCAAGCCATCTATACCTGGTGCTTTATTGTTTCTTAAACTTTTTAGTACTAGCTCAAACTCTTCTCTCATTATGGGATAGTCTAGGTTGTCCCCCTCTACACTGCTTTCCCTTTCTATAATATGTTCTTGTCCCGCATAAGTTTCCCAAATATTCTTTCCACCTATCTACCTTCTACCCACTTCCGATTAGGATATCTCCTGCCTCATTTCTAACGTTTTTGCTATCAGATCCAATTTCTCTAAAATTTCTCCTGATTATTTTATATGCTTCATAAATCTTTCCTACTTCGAACTTATTTTCCACTTCTTTGCATTTATTATCGATCTATTGCTCTTTCGCTTTCCTACATTTCCGGATAATTTCCCACTTATATCTTGGTTTCCCGCTTTCATCTAACCTATTTTTATATTTTCGCATTTCCTCTATTAGACTCACAATGTTTTGTTATCCAGGGTATTCTACTTTCATTCTGTTTATGACCCAAAATATCTCTAGCTGCGGAATCTAAACTATTTTTAATGCAATTCTATTCTGCCTCTATGTCCCTAACCGTATTTTCACCAGCGCCCTATAGACCTATAGAAAATAACTTGCATGTCGCTATCGTAGTTTATAAAATTGTATCTAATGGTTCTGGAAAATACTGCTTTGTCAATGGTCATTTTTGCCATTTCTTGACCAATCAGGAAGCAGTACTTTCCAGCTCCATTAGATAGAGGGTTAAAAATTAGGTCATGCAAGTCGCTTTCCAATAATTCGTACTTTTCCAAGTTACAATTGATAAAATTTGAAAAATCACTTTTTAACGTGACAACGCCGAAACCCAATGTACGGATAAAAAAGTGGCCCTTAAATTCAACAAGGAATTCCAAAATGCAATAATATTCGGGTGTTTCATTAAAAAAAGACAAACTATGATGCTGTGCAGAAGAAATGGGACAGCCTGTATAAGTGAAAATAATTTCAGAGCAATTTTAACTAAATATAAATGTGGGTCTCTCATACAACTTCTTTTTTTCTCAAATGAATAATAAGGGAGCTATGGAAGAATAACTCAGGCTGAACATCCTGTATAATTATTATTGAAATTGCCAAATTGCGTAGCATGTTCAAGCTCTCCGTTATCTCAAACTGTTAATTAAACCTCAGAATTTGGCGTAAGAAACTACAATTACATAAAAGCTATACATAATGGTTCTATTAAAAAAATTTACAGAAGTTGCAATTTAGCAACCTTCGTTAGGGACAGATTCCCGGTCCATTTTTAAACTTTATTCTTCATCAAAAACCTTCCAAATTTGCGTGAAAATTTTGAAAAATTGTTTGTAAGACCTTAAATAAAAACAGAAATAAAAAAATTGTAAAATACGGACTTTTACACCAAATTTCTCGGCCTTCAGCAATTATAAACCGGTTTGTTTTGTCAAAAATCTCTAAAAATAAGGTCAAAAAATGGAAAACAAATTCCAAATATCCCGACAAAATTCGCTGAAATCAATAATTATTGTGGTATGTGGTACGACGGGACGGACCGAATGATGTAGCCCCGCCCATCTATAGCTTGTCGATGCAAATATTTCTTTATAGAGCCGCTTGGGTAATAAAAGTTGATCCATAATTTTTATTATTATAACGACGCCAATCACTGGTGAACTATTTTTTCAGAATGCGGAATTCCAGTACTTACTTTGTTGTCCGCATAGGTAAAACCGATACTTTTTCTTTCTGTGTCTTAAAATATATTAGACATATACATATTCCAAAAAGCTGAAGTCTGGCTGGGGACCCAACGTTTTGCTGTTCCTTGCTTCCACCTTCGGCTTCGCTCGGCATGCATCGCATCCTTCCGCTCTCTATAAACATGCTTTACCTTCCTATTTCTTCATTTCTTGCTTTTTCTTGTGTGCATTGTGAGTTAGTAAGTTATCTAAATCTATAAACAATTATTAGGTACTATGTGTGACCTAGAGAAACAACGAAAGAGGTATAGAAAGTTAAGTGTTCGTCAGAAAATGAGAAGGTGAGTTTGTGACATGAGAAACTGTATAAATGGAGTGTTTTAATTCTTCATCATCGAAGAATATCCACTTCCCTACTACATTCCTGCTGAAATTATTCTAACACCCGTTTGCTCTTTGTACAAATTATGTAAGTATTACTCTTCTGTGCCCATAAGTATTTCATTTTCCATCCCTATATTTTTGAGCATTTCTAACATCTTCCAAAAATATTGCCCAAGGCCCCAAGACCGTATCTGTTAGCAAAATAAATTCCAGTTTCGAGCAACGCCATCTGTTTATCAGCGGAAGAACAAATACGCGACGGAAATATAATAAGTCTGTCTCAAATAAATCTTTCTCATAAATAAAACTTTCCGACAAGTTCAATATACAAGGTGCCACAAAAAAGTGGATCAAGCCGTTAGCCACAAATTATCTGGCCGAAAATAAAGAGACTTTCCTTATGCCATTGTTCATTTAGGCTTCTTTCTTTTAAGATACAGGGTGTTAAAGTTAAAATTTAAAAAACTATTTTTATTAATAGTTTTTTACCATATTCCGTTGAAATCTTGTGCAACATTTTTTCATATACCGACACAATGTTGTAATTTTGTTCAAAAAAATCTATGCGCGAACGGAGGAAAAGGGGGTTTATAATACCCATTGACGATTGACCCCCCTGCGCACGTCTATGGTTCAAAAGTATTGTTTTTTATACCAAGCTTTCATTTCTTTTATTTTTTTGACTCTTGTAAAATTTTGATTTAGGACTTAGTTTACGAGATTTTGCAACTCATTTGACTATGGTGTTTGTTGATCCGCTCGCTGTAAACTTATGCTGTCACCGATTTGTATTTAGTGGGTTTTGTTTGTTGTAAGTTGGCATGAATATGCAAAGACTTGTAGAGGGGACTTAGCTATTTACATTTACCACTGAAGCAGGAGGAATACTCTCAGTTTAAGCGTTCACGTGTGGAAAAGGGAAAACAAAGCAGCCGACGAGTTGTGTAGTAAACAGGTGTCGCCGCGGAAACAGAACATTGCTTGAATATAATAACAAACAACGCTCCCCGCGACCCGCTGACCTACGACCGTGTAGGCTTCACAACAAAATCAGCTGTTGCATAAGGACGCCAGGTCCATTCTAGAAGTCTGGTTTAATTTTCCCAATTTTTCTTAGGTAACGAACTAAGCTCGAGAAAAGTGTACTTCGATGGATATGTTCCTGTATAACGTCTAAAGTCTACAGCTTCAGAAAAATGCCCTTGGATGGTACCGATTTGGACATGTTACTGCATAACGTCTAACAGCCATATTAGCATTGGAGAGAAAAATATGTTGGCGTTTAGTAGTCAAAATAATGATTAATAAAAAAGGTACCATCCAAGGGCATTTTTCTGAAGCTTAGACGATATGCAGGAACATACCAATCCAAGGACATTTTTCTCGAGCTTAGTTCGTCACCTACGAAGAGAAATTGGGAGATTTAAACAACAGCGAGTGGATCAACAACATCTTGTTGCAGGTTCGTATTATGTATTTGGAAAAAAATAAGGAATAATTAGCTGATTACCAAAATATCTCATCTAACTAACTTATCTAACTTCACAGACACATTTGACAGTTAGAGGCGAGGCGCGTCTCGGCGATCTAGTGATTTAAAACATAGGTACCAGTGTTTGACCCTATTAGGGCAAGAGCCATAAAAAGATTCAAAAAAGAAATTTTTGCCATAAATCTAACGAGGATAAAATTAAATTACATGCGTTGGAAAGCTGGGAGAATTGAAAAAGTATGAAAATCACATGCGTTTGCAAAATTCTCATTTTATACACCAGCTATGGACGCTCATTTTTGGACACTCCAGTAATTGATACTCGAGAACATAATTTCGCATACACTCGATTATGCACTTGTATATATTTCAAATACATTAACTGAGTTTGGAAAAATATGTTTTATTTCTTGTCCACTTTGAACAAGTAATGGGGGTGGCAACTTCCCCAGTACTGCATCTTTCTTTGTCAGGGAAATATCTTTTTCATCGGTTCTAAACTCTATTTTATTATCACCCCGATTATCACTAATTGATTTTAATGCCATCCCCATCATTTCTATTTCATTGTCTGGAAATACTGGCTGCACCACACACACACATGCTTATACACAGTGGATTTTCTCTTACCACGGACGAATGTAACAAGAAGATATTCACCAACATTGATATCTTTGCACTGCAATGTCACACATGATTCATTCTCATTTTCCACTGGATCCACATCATCTAAACTGTCACCGCTCGCAACCCATTCCTCAGAATGTTCTGAATCGCTTTCAAGTTTAGATTATTTTTCTTTAAATTGTTTTTCAGTTCTTTTGCGCCCCCTTTCTCTTGTCCGCTTTTCTTTTTCTTCAGCCTTTCTTCTCTTTTCACACTCCTTTTTTCATGATACTCTTGCCAAGCCTTGGAAGTTATCGCAGACGGAATTTTGTCTTTGACCCGCCCCTTCCTTTTGTTGTCGACCAAGTCGACTTCAGAATCAGGCCAAAATAGTGCTCTTTTAAATGGAGAAAGAACAAAATTAGCCGTGTACGCAAATTCCACGTACCCAAGTGTACCCAATTTTGCCTGACCTATATCGGTATACTTTTTTTTGTTTTATTGTAGGATGCGAAACGCAGGCATCGCGAAAAGAAACCAGTCAATTTCTTTCCTAGAATCACAAGCCAATTCAGCCGATACACTGGGATTGGTGGATGTAACCCTAAGAAGCAAAAAGGATGGCGATGATATTAAGTAATTCTGAAGTTTCCAGTAAACACGCGTGGGCGATTCAAATATTATTGTCTCCGGCGTTGATTTAAATATTATTGTCACTTAATTTGCAATTATTACGATATTAAGCTAGGTAGTCGATTCCCGATTGTTACATGGTGTTGCCCATTTTTAGGAATTGGACAAACTTGAGAACCGAGCAGTTATCAAACATCTCTGCAAGAAAGGTTTGTCACCGCAAGAAATTCATATGGATGGGTGAATCTGCACCTTCATATCAGGTGGTAAAGAACTGGACCAGGGATTTTAAACTTGGCAGAGAGACCTGTGGACAAGCTGCAAGTGCTGGACGTCCAAAAACTATTGTTTCCGAAGAAAACATTGATTTGTTCCATGATATGGTCCTGCAAGATAGACGAACCACTGTGAAATTCATAACTCAGACTTGTTGCTCTTCATCAGGCAGCGTTGAAATCATTTTACACGAAGAAAAAAGTAGCTGGTCGATGGGTGCCGAAAATGTTGACGCCAGAACAAAAGCGCATTTGACATGTCACTTCAGAGATGAAGTTGACCATAATAAACCGAGATCCTGAAAACTTCCTGGCAAAATTCGTTACTGCGGATGAAACTTGGGTTCACCTCAAAACGACATAGCATGGAATGGAGGACAGTCTTGAAAATTCAGTGTAACAGCATTTTCTGAGATGCTGTGGGGGTTATTCCTGTAGACCTTTTAACACGTCAGTGATCACAAAACTGGGCAATATTGTTATTGCGTGATTGCGGCGTAATGTTTCATCAAAACAACGTTCCTGTCCACAAGAGCTGTGTTTTGATGGCCGCAATTCATAATGCAGGCTTCGAAATCCTCGAACAACTGCCCTATTCTCCAGATTTAGAACTTGCGTTAATTGTAACGTTCTTGAAAAAGAATGAACGCCTCTAGTGACTGCCGTTCGCTCCCAAATCTCAAAGAGCGCCTTCGAGGGACTCTCTTTCGGAACGTTGCTACGGTAATGAATAATGATGAAGGTGAACGAGTGGCTTGTAGCCCAATGCAAGACATTTTTTCTGCCCTTGACCATCGTTTATACCAAGTGTAGTGTTAGGGGACTATGTTGATAAATGAACAATTTCACACTTCCAAGTCGTTTGCTTCTATGTCGGGAACAATAATATATATTTGAATCGCCCATGTATAATTATCCATTTTTTTAAAACTTAATCTTTTAGCCAACAAGATGTAATGGAAGCGGACTCGGAGCAGCTCAGAATTGCACCATTTTCAAGGTAGGTACAGGAAGTCATATATCTATGCTTAATTTGAAACTGTTTGATGTTTAGACTTTAAAATGGAAAGTGCTTTGTTGTCGACACTCACAAAATTTATTGTGCTCCCATATGTGTAAGTTCTGTCCACCAAAAAGATTTCAGGACAAGGGTTTGGTTCTACAAGTGTAGCTCCAAAGTTTATATATATGCCTAGCCCTAGCTGCTGACCACTCAGGGAAACTGTTCAGGAAAACGGCGATTTTCTTTTTAATATTAAACCTTATACCCCATTTCACATTTCTACCCTCGTTTCTACCCCCATCTTTGATTCTATAAAAAATGTATGCTCCAGTGGCATTTTTAGCAATCCTAAATAATGGTCTGGCCGACTAACCGAATAAACACGAGTTATCTGCGTATTTCGAGGTATACACGTCTACATCAAACAGTAAACTAAAAAAAATCTGGAATCCAGTTACTTACATGCAAATATAACAACAAAAAAATCCTTGCAGTATTATTTAGAATGATTATTAATTGGGGAATGAGCCGACCTTACCAATCTATAAGCTTGGAAGAACGGGCGACCTTGATTCGACACCGCTCGGAAACAATCCAGACACAGCTGTTTGCCAGTTTCTCGCAAGTCTACGTAGTCAACTGTCTACGTTGTAAAGTGAATCAATATTACAGGCACTAAAGTTGCTCAAGCCTGTTCGGGTGATTTCTTGTCGACTAATTATTTATTTCCTTCTTTTGCAAGAAATTTCTATTATACGGTGCGTAATTCGGTATGTGGTCGTGGAACAGCACAATAAAGTTAATTAAATCGTTGAAGTCGCATCCATGTTTGTGGGATACAGCTTGTCCAGAATACAAAGATGTGCCACAGAAACGGCATGTCCTGCGAACAATAGCCCAAGAGTTTGGGATGCAACCTAGCGATATAGATAGAAAATTACATTCTTTGAGGACACAATTTCGAAGAGAACGGAAAAAGTTTGTGAATGCAGGAGAAAATAGTGCCCAGCTAAAGGGCGCTTGGTTTGGTTATCAACCTATGATGTTTCTGCTTAAGAATAACGATGATGGACAAAGTTCCAGTTTCAGCAGGCACGAAGAAGAAGACTTTGTCGATGCGGAAGGGGTAACTATTTTATTATTCCTCAGCTTGAAAAAGGCAGATGCAGATGGAAATTAATTTTCTGTACTTATGTTTATAATTCGTACCTCGATTCGTACCTACCAAGATATGCTTGTGAAAGTTTTTCAGGATGTTTATGCCTTCACATTTATTTGATAATTCCAAAGCGGACCATCAGCAAAAAAGACAAGGTGAGCTTATGTTTATCTGTGATTCCATGATGCAAATTATAAAATTATGTACACGTACCACATATAGTAGAGCTTAGGGCTGTGCCTACCCGGAATTTTTGGAACCGGGTACCCGGTTCTATAAAATCCGGGTACCCGGATGCCCCGGGTAGCGGGTATTAAATCGGGTACCCGGGTACCCGGGTAACCGAATCCGGGTACCTACCCGGGTACCCGAATCCGGGTACCTACCCGGGAACACGAATCCGGGTACCTACCCGGGAACCCGTAATCGTCAATTCCCGGGTCCGGGTAATCGAATTCGCAAATACTCAGGCACGGGTACCAGAATCTCCCGAGTAGCGGGTACCCGATGTACGCGGGTAACCGAAATCGCGAATACCCGGATCCCCCTGGGTAGCGGGACCACAAAATAGTGAATACCCGGTTCCGAATACACGGTTTAAAGGGTATCCAGATTTACCGAGTAGACCCAGCTATAAGTAAGAAAATTTTCCCATAAAAAGCGAATTCTATATCTAGTCTTCATATTCTGTAAGTTGGACCTTATGCATAATTTTATAGCACATATTAAATCACCCTTATTTTAGGATTTCAACATGGTAGGTTTAGGTAAGATGCTATGGTTGGTGTTACCGCGCGGCCGAAAATTCGCTTTTTCGGATTTTGCGCCTGGTTTAAATAATAAGCACTACTTACATCTAAATAATATAAATAAGGGTTATTTCGTAAATAAATAATTACACTGGTGCAATCTTCCTAACAATTTTCTTTACTAACGCGTCGAATGTGAAAAGTTGAAACGCGTAAAAAATCGTCCTAGAAAAACTGAAAAATTCTTTAGTTTAATGCCCCTTCCCCACATAAGCTTTATAGATTCTAACACCAAAAGTGTTTTATGAACTGAGACATTGAGCAATGTACAGACTTAAATTATTTCGCTTACAGCAACCAACTTGAGTTTTCCACAGCACGCTTGGAGCATATATACCGTGTGTCCCGGGAATTCTGAAGCATCCTGTTTAACATGGGAAATCTGAAAATTGCGATTTCTATGTCCCCAACGTGTTTTAAGGATATTCCGAGTATCAGGACACATACAATGTGGACCAGAGAACGTTTTTGTGCAATAATTTTCAAAGTTTAACAAAAAATATCAATATTTCTGAAAATATATCGCGTTGGAATCAACTTAGTTTAAATACTACTGTAAAGAGAGCTATGGCCATGCCGCAATGGTTAAGTGAGTTTAATCGCGGCACCCCCGACATTGCGTCCAGCGTACGGAGGTTCAAATCCACCTGCGCGGCGTTTACGTGTTTTTACTTGTATTGTTATTTAGAATGAGCGGCGATTGATTTCAGTAAAGATACCTAATTAAACGTTTTATAATTTTTAATTAAACTGGAAATGGACTTATTAGAAAATTATTCACATTATTAAAAGGCTGTAGCATTGGAACGATAACTAGAAAATCTATTAATTGTGTTTGTGCTTTGTGTTCGATTCTTAAAGGAATAATTATTTGCAAATAATGGAGAATTTACGGAGGGAATTTTTACTTGGGAGTATTTACCGACAGCTAGCGAATGTGCGTTGGGAATATTGCAATAGGCTCGGCTACTGTCTGGTGCAAACCATCCCAATCGGTCCTTTTCAGGACCGCCACAAATATTTATTCGAGGGTTGATTTTAGACACGATGATTGCGTAATAGCTGTTATCAATGCCCGCAGCGCAAATAAACGCAGTTATTGTTGCAAATTAAAATGAACAAAGTTTTAAAAGTAAATAAGTAAATAAGTAACTAATTTTCTAGGTAGGTACCTTTCGTTCCAATGTTACAGCCTTTTAATAATGTGAATAATTTTATGCACAACCGGGCGCAGCAGGCCACTTTAAATGCTTTATTTTAGGGCTTAAAGTGTCATTTTATTATTGACAGCTATATTGCGGGCTTTTTTGTACTTTAAGTACTGATCTAGTTTTTACTCAGGCAACAAGTTCATTGTTGCTGCCTTAGCCGCTTCCACAACTTTCGGTGGAGTGCAAGAACTGAAATCTTCATCACTTTCCATTGTGAAATACATAATTAAAACACTCCAAAAGTTATTTTGTATGTAACAGTACTTAGGTTAGCGTAGGTAAACGATTACATAAATTTACAATATGGCTGTCGTTGTTTACGGCGTCTCTATGGTTATTTGAATGAATTCTTAAGTTGGGAATAAAATCAAGTAGCTATCTGCCAGTGTGACTTTATTTTTATGCAACGCAAACATTTATCAAAAATAATTCTTATGTAGTACCTATTTGCAAGAAGTAAGATGACCAGTTGTGCATAAAATTTTGTAGGCATCTCGGGCACGACTAGCGTTTATGGCCAGACGCGTGTTAGAGCCTGAGGCCCGGTCCCCGGGCGGGACCGGGTAACCGGGCGGGACCGGGTACCCGGGCGGAACCGGGTACCCGAATATCCGGGTACCAGGCCGGGTACCCGGGTAAACTTTTACGGGTATTAAATCCGGGTAGGGACCGATTTTTGAAACGGGTACCCGTCGATGTCAGAACCGGGTACCCGGGTCGATTCTTAAGCACAGCCCTAGCAGAGCTTACTCTGAAAGCAACTTAGAAGTGTTCAACATTTCTAAGTTTTAACAAAAATTACTAGCATTCACAATGTAAAAACGATGACACATGCCACTCCTGAAAATCCCAAAGCCCTTTTTAGCATTTTTAGTACTTTCAGTTAAAATGAGATTAGGAACGATATCGAGCAATGATACTAGCAGTGTGACGTCACTAGCGCGCTCTCCATTGCAGGTCCATACGTACAAAGAGTCGGTCGCCATATGGCTGTAATTATTATTTAACAAATACAAAAATGTAATAAACAATGGACGCCAGTGTTTCCAAGGTTCAAACTGATGCCACTAGCTTGCTTATCACCTCCTCCAGACGAAAACAGGTTTATAGCGCTGATCAGGGATCACTTATCAATCAACTCATTCTCGATCTGCACGGACTATTCGGTCCGGGTGCCTTGTGATTTACTTGCATAACACGTTGTTTCGCTAAGAATGCCTGCAAGAAAGTGGTGCTTTGTGCTAGGGTGCAAAAATACGACTTACACAGCACCGGAAAAAATATTTGTGTCTGTTCCAAAAGACAAGAAAAAGAAAAATAATTGGTTCGCGGCTGCAGGGCGTTCGCTAGCCGTTGTTTCGGAAAAAACTGCGTTTTATTGTTGCGAGGACCATTTTAATGTAAGTTTACAAAATGTCTGTTACAAACGTATTCTGTATTTCCCACAAACATATTCTGTTTTCCTACTCGGTTGTTTTTGCAGCTTGAAGAAGACATGGAAAATTATCTACAATATAAATTGAGTCATGTGAAAGCGCGAATGAAGCCAGACGCGGTACCGCACATTTTTAAGTGGCGACGACAAAAACGGCAGTCTTCAGAAAATGTGTATGTACCCTAAACAAAAACAACATTTTTCGTTTCTTTCGCGATTCTTTTATAAGAAAAATGTACTTAGAGAAATAAGATCGGGGTGTGTTTACTAGAAACGGAGAAGTAGAGGCAAGCCCAGATTAGGACTACAGTTCACAGGAAGTAGGTATGATGTTCTACTTTCGGGAATATGTATAGGTTCCCTCATGATATAAAATTATGGAGGTGGCGCGTTTAAGCATCAAAATTACTATGTAGTCAATGTTTTCAATTATTTAAAAACGGTATAAAAATTATAACATTCTTGTAAACGTTTAGTGTGTTTCGCTGCCGAGAGGTGGCGCCAACCCAAAGTTACGACGCAAACCTTACGATTTTGATCGAATAGCAAGATGAGCGATGAGGATCCTGTGGGTTTAGTACTGCTTTCCGCTAGTAGGTGATATCTTACTTTGTACTCGCACTAGAATCTGTATTGCCAGTCAGCAAGCTTCCCTCCAATTCTTATTTCGTTGGTTTAGTTATCGTGTTGCGTGAATTTCTCCCGACTAATTTTACATTCTTCAAATTCCGATTTTTTTGTGTTTTTTTGTATTCAGTTGTCTGTTCAGAATAAAATATGCCGTCACGTAAAAAGAGTAAACGTGGAATAAACTTCCGTAAAGAGTAAGTATCTAGCTATTCGAAAATTTTTGCTACTTCTATTGCGTATTACCTATTTAATTCGGCATTATTTTCGTGCAGCTATGTCGTGCAAGTGAAAAATTCAGAGAATAGTGACTTTCATTCAATAGATAATTCTGGAATATTTGACAGGTACGAATCTATGCCTTTCTATTTTTAATAAGTGAATTATGCACCATCATACTACTGCATACAGAGTGGTTCAATTAATTACGTGCATTTCTTCTACTGAACCTCATTATCATAAAGTTTTCAGTTAAGAGATAACCTACACATTTTCCTAAGATGAGAACATCCTACATTCCCAAATATTTGCGAACAGGAGGCTAAACTGGGTCTATTATCTCTAGGTACTTCTTTTTAATCCTATATTTTCGCCTCTAGTATGTCGCGATTTAATCCTTCGCGTCTCAGAATGTATCCCATCGTCACCATCCTGTCTCTCACATTCTTTGTTATCTTCTGTATACATATTTCTCTTTTCCCTAACTGTTTTTAAAATCTTGGTATTCCTAACTTTATATATCCACGTATCTTTATCATGCATCATTGTCCACGTTTCGCACCCGTATAGAGGCGAGCCCAACCATAGTTTTTTAAATACCAAATTTAAATATTACAC
The DNA here is from genome assembly GCA_963966045.1 of Xestobium rufovillosum. NCBI lineage: Eukaryota > Metazoa > Arthropoda > Insecta > Coleoptera > Ptinidae > Xestobium > Xestobium rufovillosum. The sequence goes on from OZ014492.1 coordinate 37,179,916, forward strand.
CAAAACTAGCGAAAGCGTGATATTTTTGCATAATTTTGAAAATAAATCAAAAATTGCAAGCTCAAACATAAACATCTTTCGAATACGTTCCTACTAAAATGAACCAGATTGAAACATTCTGAGTTTTTCATAATACGGCAGAGTTTCAATCTTAAGATTAAAATGGCACAAAATTTTTCTTTTACTGACTTTTGCATCATAAGTAAACCAATATATCACTGCCAGACACATTATACCTATGGTCGTGAGTGGATGCCAGACTGCCCCAAACTTGTCTGAAAGAGTCATCTGCAGTGAGACTCAGATGCAACTTTTTTATAGCCATCTTCTTGTTCCTCGTGTTTTATACATTAAAATTAATAACGTCTGGCATGGTAGACAATACAGCAATAATTTACTATTAATTAACTATAGGATAAAATATAAAAAAAGAGCCGTTCATTATAAAAGATACCTACCGACTTCGTCAAACCAGTCTTCGAAGTGAAGAGTGTAGGGAAAAGGGAACGAGGAATTAGGCACATGGCCAAAGCATTGAAGTTGTTGTCGACACATATAGGAAACATCTCACCCCTATCGAGCAGGAGACTGCTGATGCCCCTGCCGCTTTAAGTGATTAAGATCGTAACAAAGGGCAGAGGAAATCTGGAATAGTTATTTGCCTCATCTCAGGATTAGCTCATCCAAATAGACTTACCTGTAAAATTTTTCGAGTAACTTCATAGATCCATATTGCCACCCTACCCTATTATCTATCTCCCAACGATGTTAGAGGGATAGAAACTCAATCTACGTTCACTGAACAATAATTTATTGCTTTTGCTGCTCCTTTTGGTTTCAAGAGTAACAAAGGACCATAGCTTAAGAAATAAATATTTGCAATACTCGCCCATCATCGCCGAGTAATAAGACTGCCAGGCGGAATGAAGCCAAGTCATGCAGTTGAAATAGTTAGGCAGTAAGAGTTGGAATGAGTGGTCTCTCCACCACCACGTAAGCGAACTGGCTCAACGGAACCACACGCGAGTATGTTCTTTCAGAAATGCTAGAACTAGGAAAAGCGAATGATGAGATGACGGTGTTGTTGTATGTAGTTACATGCAATGAATGTTGTTCTGCTCGTCCAACATCCAGTTCTTCCCCGTTCGTCTCTGAATATCATCTCGCCTGAGATCTATCCATGCTTGTTTTGGTTTTTTAGTCTGCACTGCATAACAACTTTTGCTCCTTTTATTCTTCCCAGCGCCATTAATAGCGTTTCGCCCCACGACACCAGCAATCGTGACATTCTTCCGGTCGCCAGAAATGTTGCTCTTGCGCCTGGAAGGTAGGCGGTTGTATGAAATAAAATTTGTAAAATTGCTTTAGCTTTTAATTACTAATTACTCCATATACAAATTAAATTAAAAAATTGAGTCAAAAAATACAATATTTTTATCGGATCACGAAGAACCGAAGAACTCAAATCAAAAACAAACAAAATAGGTGCGTAGAACTATTTTTTACGAACATTTTCCAGCAGTATTCGTTAAAATTTGATATTTCGTTTACACACAAAATCTCAGAAGTCAGAGCTCTACAATAATATTAATCACGTGAGTACCTACATTGCTCACTCAGTGTCTCAGTATCCGATCTCGAACTCGGACACCAACGAATTTGATCGAACTGTATAATGTCCAGATTCAAATCAAAACCCACTTTTATTTATAGTAGCATAGTACCATAGAGACTAGGGCACTAGGGCGATTAGAAAGCCGGTGTTCGGTACGTACGTTCCATAAAAGAATGGGTAAATATAAGAGTACCCGGAAGGCTCGCAAACTATTAAGTGATCGAAAAAGGAATTATAGAAAACATGCAAAATTAATGGTCGAAGCTAAGTAAGTGTGGAGTATTAAAACAACATTTTATGTAAAATATTTAGTATTTTAAGGGGGCAATGTACGTGTCTAATTGTAGAGGACTGCGTGGTGACCTTTTATGGGCAAACGAAATATCAGATTTGAACGGATAAGATCGGAAAATGTTCATAAAGAATACCTCTATGTTGGCATGTTGAGTTTTCTTGATTTGACTCATTGAATTATTCCGAATTATTCGTTATTCAGCACTGCGGAAAAAGTATTTTGGGACTTGATCTACAGAGCAACGTGCACCTTCAATGCAAAATTAATGAACATGAGGACATGCTGCAAACTGTTCTTAATAATTTGCAATGTCACCCATTATTGTAAGTTTAGTATTTATAGTTTTTCTCTTTCAAATTGAAAATCTAATGGGCACGTTAAAAAATCACGCTGTATATTTTTTATTTTTCAAATGAAATAATTAAATTAACTGAAATAGCAGTTTTAATATTAATTTGTTGAAATATTCTATTGATGTTCGGACGGTTAGATCGAGTATCGGGCTCGGGTACTTTTTAGGGTCGGGCCCTAGGCCCGGGCCAGTCGGGAAATTAGGCCCTAACTCGAACAAATCCCTGTGGCATACCGCTGTGAGATTTTGTCCGGATCGTTTGATTCACTTACTCCATCGCTGCAGCACCTTTTGTTACCGGCATAAACACAAACACAAGTCTCAAATCACTATCAGTCACTATGGGGTCGATAAATTCATAGAGAAACCTGTAATCACGGAAATGCTGGGGTACTATTAAATGATTATAGCAGTGTTGTAATGTAACTAGATAAAAGTATCTAGTTACAATATCTAGTTACATATTGAGTAACTGTTGCTGTAACTAGTTACTTTTATAATTTTGTATCTGTAACTGTAACTAGTTGCTTGTTTGGAAGTAACTGTAACTGAAATTCAGATATCTACATAGGATGAGGATGGTAGAGTAAAATTCGTCGCGAAGTTTGTTAAAGTTGGCATGTCGGAATCGGAACGCATCTCGCGCAATCTATTGGCAAGTGCAAGTCGTTGCGCAACGCACGCTATGCTGTCTTGGCTTAAAACCTGAGGCACGCTGGTCAACGCAAACGCCACGCCAGTGATTCCAGCGTTGCAATTGGTTGAAAAATTTCCTTCCACCAATCAAAAAGTAGCTAGTTACATTTAGACACATTTCTGAAGTAACTGTAACTGTAACTAGATACATGCATAGAAATTGTATCTGTATCTGTATCTAGATACAATTACAAATATGTAACTGTATCTGTAACTAGATATTTAAATAGGAGTATCTATTACAACACTGCTTTATAGGGTGCCTATGTAAATTTATAGGCCTACTAAAAATGATCACCCGCTGCCCCAGACCTATATAATTTCGTAAATGTAATGTAAGTTCGTGCTTGCTGCTGCCTCTAACCGCGTCGACCGAAACTAAAACTTGCCTTGCCAATTCAATTACGAGTGTAATGTGTATGAAAATACAAAAAGGCGGGAAATACTACTGTTTCGTTTCACCATCTACCCATTTCGCCATTTCATAAAAATGGAAGTGGAATATGACTATCGCAAGGGCAGCAAAAAAAGAAGACTGTCAAGAAATAGACATTATCGCAGAGGCAAGAAATCCAATATTGTTAAATGGTACTTGTAAGTATCTCTTTGTTTATAAATAGGTAGGAGGTTCTAAAACTCGTACATACCTACATTTCGTAGATAACATTATTATTATGTTGGTTATCAGAAATTATAAAAACACATACCTCTACCTACATTTTTATAACTTCATAAGAAACTTTCGAACATTCGCTGTTATAGAACTTTGATTTTTATGCAAAATTGTCAAAATCATCGAATAAAATTAATATTTGTTTACCGCACTGATTTTGTAAAAAACACCATAGTATAAATTTGAACCCATCTTTCTGTGACATACATTGTGGTTTGGTTTCAAAACTCTAAGAAACACAACCAACATTCGCCACATTTCGTAACACATGTTGAAGGGCACAAAAAGCTGACAGACTGTAAGTCATAATCGATAACGTCAACTGCAACCCATGCAGCTGCCCAGCCACAGAATAAAATGAAATGTCATGCTGTTGAAAAAAGCACGTGTTAGAAATCACCTCACACACACCCCGCTAAAATAGGAATTCTTCCGTAACAACTATAAAAACAACGATCTGTTTCATTGGTTTGGTTGATCGCAAGTGCCCCGCGACCCTTCTTTTTGGTCACGTGTCCCACTCCCGCTCTTCCAACCCAATGCATAATCAAGATTGCTGAAATCATTTATGCTTAGAATCGAGGTACTTATCTACCTGAGCCACAGGTGGCGCTATCACGGCCAGACTGACACTCGTCTCGTCCTCGAGGCGAATTCAAATAAAATAATGTCCCGCTATGCAGGTGCTTATTAACAGTCGACTACTCAAAACATTCGTGTAATAAGATAACCAATAGTTACAGGTTACAAAAGGATAATACAAAGATATAATATTAATAACAACATATTTTCGAAGTGAACATTCTTTCGTTAGTTCGTTTGCAAACCTTGCTGGACACTACCAGTTGATGGTTCGGTCACGTTACCATCGGCATTTTCATCATCCGTAGACGCCAAACAATAGTTGTGCTCTTGCAAAATCTCTGGGACCTCTGTTCAAGAAACAAAAGGGTTCATTTATAATTCGTTACTCAACAACACACGACAGATATTTTTGTTTTTTTTTGTTTTTTTTTTTTTTTACGTTCAGGGACAAAGCTTGATCCTCTCGAGGATACAGAGGCTTTGTTTGACTTGCCGTTACACTAATGACAAATATAGGTTCAGGGACAAAACTTGGTCCTCGCAAGGATTCAGAGGTTTTGTTTGACTTATTATGTTCCAGCTGTTATGTTTTCTAGGGGTAGGGTACAATTTTGCGAAACTAAGTTCAGGGACAAAGCTTGATCCTCTCGAGGATACAGAGGCTTTGTTTAACTGATTTTATTATTTTAATTAAAACTGTAAAAACACTTACTAGACAACTGATTTTTGGTATTTATTTTACTTTTCAAAAATCGCTGTCACGTTTTGAGTATTAACGTTATGTAACAAAAATCGATCGCTATCACGGTACATACCTGCACAAGAGTCATCGGCAGTCAACAAGGCTTCCAAATCAGAACAAGACCATTCGCGGGGCCAATGACGTAGCTGTTCTTTAGCAACTTGTTTTGGGGATCCATGCAATTGTTTCACAATGTAGCGATCATGAGGTAGAATTTCGGTTACCTGATAAGGTCCGATAAAGTGATTATCAAGACGAGCTCGTCGTCGATTAGTGGGGTACACAAGAACGTAATCACCCAGTTTGACATCAAACGTATCCGTTCGCTTCGCATCAAACGCCCGTTTTTGACGCACTGCAAGTTCACGAAGGCGAGTATGTGCTAATGCAAAATCCTCCTCACGTTGCGGGTGTGGTGTAGATAACTCAACTGCATTTAATAAGGCTTGCACGGATGGGATGGTTCCATCGATACCCAACAGGAGTCGCAGGGGCGCAAACCCAGTGGATTTTTGTGTGGTTGTATTTAAAGCCAGTTGGATTTTCCACAGACTGCTCGCCCATTCTGACTTTTCGCTGGCTTCTATGCGGAGAAGATTAGATATGGTGTACATATATCTTTCGACTTGACCATTAGCTCGGGGCATGCCAGGTGTAATAAAATGTGGTGCGATTAACCATTCTCTGCACAGTGACTGGAAATCATTGCTGTGAAGATTGCCACCACAATCAGCAACAAGGCGTCGTGGGGTACCAAAGATGGAGATAAATTGCGTGAAAGTAATCTTCGTTTCGGAGGCCTGGAGAGTTTTTAGTGGGTATAGCATACAAAATTTAGAAAATGCGTCAACCATCACCAGAATGAATTTATAACGTTCGACGGTTACGGGTAATGGGCCCAGGCAATCAATATGTACAGTATCGAGAGGAATTGGGTCCTTCGGGATAGAATGTAAATAGCCTTGTTTAGGGCCACTAACTGTTTTCATTAATGCACATTTCAAACAATGACTCACATATTTTTTTACAAATTGTCGTAAACGGGGAAACCAGAAGTTTTTTGAGATAGCATCAAACGTTTTGTGTGGTCCCGGATGACAATATTCATCATGAAAGAGACGAAGCAGTCCCAGTCGAGATCCTTTCGGAACATACCACTGAAGGATCTCGCTGCCGTTGATCTGAGCAACATGATAAAGAAGACCATTCTTCACACGATATTGTGTGTGATCCAAATTGCCTTCATTATAAGAAGATATTAAACCAGCAACTTCAGCATCCGATGCTTGTTGCACTGCAAGCCAAGATTTATGATTAAAGACCGCAATTTTACGGGGATTATGAGTAAGTGGGGGATTACGACTTAAGAAATCTACATGAGGAATTGCAGGACCTTTACGATATCGAATATCAAAGTTAAAATCCTGAAGGTAACTCCACATACGCGCTATTCTCGGTAATAAATCCCGTTTAGTGGCGGTGGATTTCAGAGAATTGCAGTCAGTAACTACAACAAAATGAATTCCAACCAAGTAAACCCGAAAATGCTCTAAGGCTTTTACAACCGCCAGCGTCTCTAGGTCATAGGAACAATATTTTTCTTCCTCTTTTGTGGTACGCTTACTAAAATAAGCAACTACACGCTGCTGGTTGTCGTGCTTTTGAAATAAAATCGCACCGTAACCAAGGCTGCTGGCATCAGTGTGAACTTCTGTTGGTAAAGTTGGATCATATATTACCAAAATCGGATCGAATGTAAGAACTTGAATGATATATTGTCGTGCGGCTTCTTGTTCGGAAGTCCACTTAAAGGGTTCGTGTAATTTTGTAAGTTTGGTGATACAAGCAGTTTTTCTTGCAAAGTCTGGAATAAATCGCCGAAAATAACTGGCCAATCCCATGAATTGACGAACCTGTTTTATTGTTTTAGGAACGGGGGTTTCCTTCAAAGAATTGATTTTTAAAACAGAAGGTCTTACTCCTTCAAATGAAATTTCACGTCCTAAATACTCCAGTTTAGTCATCAAGAACCGACACTTCGAAATATTTAGGGAAAACCCGGTATCGTTAAGAACTTTCAAAACCAACTCCAAAGAATGAAAACCGTCCTCGATAGTCTTTGATGGGATGAGCACATCGTCGAGATATACTAATGCGACTGAGTCTTTTAATTTTCCCAAAGCAGTATTAATAGCATGTTGAAAGACCGCAGGAGCGTTTGCAAGCCCAAAAGGCATCTTTAAGTATTCATAGTGTCCATATGGGGTCACAAACGCTGTCTTTTCAACGGAATCCGGGTGAACAGGAATTTGATAAAATCCACTCGCCATGTCAAGTGACGTAAAGTACTTATTACCACGTAAGCGATCAATTTGATCATCAATTAGAGGTAGTGGATACCTGTTTTTTACTGTTATTTTATTAAGAGCACGAAAGTCCACACATAAGCGATCCTGTCCATTTTTCTTTTTTACTAAAATCACAGGACTAGCATATGGAGACTTACTTTCACGAATTATTCCATTGTGAAGCAACTCTGCTATTATCTCTCGAACTTTTTGACGCTCGGACAGAGATAACCTGTAAGGATGATACATAACTACATTATCACTCGTTAATCGAATAGACAAACTGCCTGTAGTCACCGAACGAACATTCGTTCCGGTTGTTATCATTTCTGAAAAACCAACTAATAATTGAACCAATTTTTGTTTCAAAGTTCCGGTAAGGTCAGTAATAATGTTTTCTTGGAATTGGTTATTGGGTTTTGATTTCAGAGCAAAACATGTGCCGTTAGTACTACGTCTGCAAAGCCTAGTACCGTGTATATCAGATAAAATCATTAAATCAGATTGCAACAAAACATTGCGGCCTACAATAACGTCAAAGTCAAGTAATTCGCCGGGAACTACCAAATACTCAATTTCAACAGATAAGTCTTCAAATTCTGTCAGGAGAACGGTTTTGATACATGATGTAATATTTTTTTTCCGAAACCTTTTAAAAGATTGACCTCAGGAATAAGATTACAAGAAATAGTACGTATAAAACGCTCAGAAATTAGTGAGCAATCTGCTCCGGTATCTAAAAGATAATAAGCCATCTTTCCCTTAATTACGGCTATATCCCTTTTTCCTTGCGATGGTACAGTTGTACATTGATTTACTTTGGAGACCTTAAAACGCTCGACTTTATCTTTAATAAAACAGTTCTTTTCTACATGGCCATGTTTAGAACAAAAATTGCATTTAGGAATAACTCTTTCGCTAGTCCTAGTACCAGTCAAAAGTTTATTTTTAGCTTCGTTTGAACTTGAACGTTCGCCGACATTCGCTTTATAAGTACGGGCCTCATTTTGTTTTAAATACCGGCATTGATTTTGTATGTGACCAAACCGATTGCAAAGAAAACATTCCTTATCAATAATACTGTGCGATTCGTGTCTTGCAGACCAAGGACGCTTAACAGATTTTGAAATGACATCATCTCGTTTATACAAAGCACAACTAGCCAAAACATTAGTAAGATCCTGTACAGTTTTACAATTTGTGTTTAATACACTAGTACGAACATTTTCATCATATATACCATAAATAATATTATCCACAAATTGTTCCTCGGTCCAATTTGTTTGTAATTGTCTAAGTTTTTCATACTTCTGCCGAATATATTCTTCATACGATTTACTCTTACTGCTATCAAAAGTTATTGCATCATAGACACGTTTTCCGAAATTACGTTTTTTTGGAAATGCTAATCGCATTGCTAATTTTAATGAATCCCAATTTCTATTGTCTGGACGCCACGCGTCGTACCACCGTTTAACAGAACCAACAAAAGAAAATGCTACTCTCACCACCGCCTCTCGCCCAGACCATCCGAACTCTTCTACCAAGTTATCAATTTCCTGAATCCAGTCATCTAAATCTTGAACATCTGGATCAAATTTTGGCAGAGCAACTTGTTCCAAGGTACCACGCGTAACAGAAGATGAGGCGACCGCTTCTATTTTCTTTGACATGGCTTCTAAAACGCTCGTAAGATTTTCAAAACACTTTTCCATGGCTGAATGATATGTGGGCAGGGGAATCCCGCACTTCTGATGTTAGAAATCACCTCACACACACCCCGCTAAAATAGGAATTCTTCCGTAACAACTATAAAAACAACGATCTGTTTCATTGGTTTGGTTGATCGCAAGTGCCCCGCGACCCTTCTTTTTGGTCACGTGTCCCACTCCCGCTCTTCCAACCCAATGCATAATCAAGATTGCTGAAATCATTTATGCTTAGAATCGAGGTACTTATCTACCTGAGCCACAGGTGGCGCTATCACACGCGCTTTCCCTCGAGCGCCTCCCGGCGGCCATCATGGATCACGCTGGGTGACTGACTCGCCTTGTCGCCTTCTATCTTGTTTCCACTACATAGCTGCGGACAGAGAGATTATTCTGGTTGTATTCTGTGGCTCGTCCGCTTTTGTACTAAATATAAACTACTGCAACCCACGACACGCCCAAAACACTAGGGCTGGACAAAGTCGCAAAGTGGAAGTATTGATACTAATACCAAAAGTATTGGGGTATCGATAGTATCGAAGGTAAAAAAACGAATTAAAACGTAGATACTGATTTGCAGCGGTCATGCGGAGCAGTTAATTTTCTTAGCAATGAATAAAAAATGTCCCCACATAATATTTCTAAGTTAGGTAATGACTAATGAGTTACAGTGCCGGACGAAGTATGGAATAGCTTTTTAAGTTATCATTATTATTATTCTGGTATTGTGGATAGTCACTTTTAGGAGTTTTACTGTATTCGCATATTTGAGACTTTTTGAAATTTGCTTATACCTATTATTAACTTATTATTAGTTTTAAGAAAGAAATGTAGATGGAAGGGGGGAAATCGAATTAATTTCGTTATTTCATAACGTTGCGGAAAAACTATTTAAGTTAAAAATAACGTTCTGAAATGACACGTGCATATTAAATTAAAATGGCTATTATTTAAAGGGCCGGTACTATATTACAGTTTTGGTCAGTGTGAAAATACAAATTGTATGTTCAATAACAGATTAAGCGGTAAAATATGAGCAGTAAAAAAAGTGGAAACGAGGAGTAACAAATCTTCAAATGAGTAGCTCAATAAATATTTGAATGAGTGAAAATCCAATTGGGCAGTAAAATGAATAAATGGGCAGTAACGCGTGAGCAGTCATGAAATCAGAATGGGTCTGTTAGAAATCGTGGGACAAGTAGTTCTATAAATACTTACGCAGCACAAAATGTTAAATGATACATACATATAATGTTTATTTAAGTTAGGCAGCGAAATAAAAGATAACAATTAACAATAATGTAGATAGGTATTAAGAAAAAAGTTAAAATTATGAAAATTATTCAATGCTAACGACTGAGACTTACAACGATCCGCTCGCTGCGCTTCGCTCCGCTTGACCTTAACCTGACAGATTTTTGGACAAAAAGAGCCAGTTGTAAGTGTTTATAATGTTATTCTCTTCAAAGGTACGCATTTTCATGTGAATAATATTTGAAAAGAATAATATAAACGCTAACGACTGACACTTTTTAATATAAAAGTCTGTCAGGTTAAGGTCAAGTGGAGCGACGCGAGCGGAGCGTTGTAAGTCTCAGTCGTTAACATCCAAATGATGCATTATTCGATGCAGCATTACAAAAATGCTTGTGGTGCAATGCGGTGCAATAGAAGACGCAAAGGGATGAAGCAAAATTAATATTTTTTTTACCTGTGACGGGCTGAGTTCAGTATTTTAAACATTTCTATGAGAAAACGGGGAGGGGTGCGTTGAATAAATTTAGTGGTGCAATGCTAGTATAATAGATCCAAGCACTTGCAACTCAGTGATAAGGTAATGAGCGAAACGACTTAATATTTATAGGCAAATCTCTTCCAATTGGCCGCCCACGGTGCACTGTCACATAAGCTGCGCCACTTTTAACGGAAGTGTGCCGCTCTTTTCAATGAAAATGACGTTCGATTTTCCCAAACGTCGAGAACGGGCGAACTATTTATCTAACTGCCCATTAATACATTATACTGGCCATTCAATCATTTTACAGCTCAAATAATTATTGCACTGGACATTTATTTAATCTGCCGCTCGAGTAAGTTTTGAACTGCCGTTGTAGGATTAAATAACCGACCAAATTCTTTTATATTGCTGGCCACGTTCTACTGCCACATTAAGTTAATTACCGCCAAAAAAGTTTAATACCGCCCGCGTGAATTTTTAACTGCCCGATGAAACTGCCTGGATGTTAAAACAACCGCCCAAATAATTACTTCCCAATTAAAATTACAAACAAGAGCCAGTCTCGCATCCATCTATGATTATGTAAAATGTCGCCACAAATTTCAAAGCATTTGTTTTATATTATTTTCATATTTCAATACTTTTGATCATTCTATATAAATGCCTTAGAAACTTCAAATGCTTTCATATTTTTCAATGTCGATACTTTAAACAAGTATCGATACCTAATTTTTTATGGTATCGCCCAACCCTATCAAACATGCGTTGTTGGTCTTTTCAAAGTATAATCGTACTCGGCACGCCGCTTCAAAATTTAATCTGAAACAGCCGTACATCGGAAACTTGCGTCTACATAACCTCAAACTTTGTTTGTTATTGCTGTGCTTGTTAACTGCTGCGCACCATGAGTAATAAATTGTTGCAAATTTTAACTCCTTTATCTAATAATGGAAATGTTAATATAGTAGAGTATGTAGATGACGATAATTATGTAGCAGTGCTTCGCTTGAAATTATATGGAAAGGCTGATGAAGATTGCGATTCGGACGACTTTAACTTGCAGTGCAATGAGTGGGTGAATAAATTTTCAGTGTCGTCTAAGACTCAATGGATAGTAAAGAATACTTTGCCAAATTTACAACGATTATTGTTTCGCAAACAATACGTATGCCATCACAGCAGTTTTAATAAAGTCTCACGGGGGCAAAGGAAGAGAGTTTCCTCCCGAATGAAAGACAAAGGATGCAAGGCATTCATCGATATAAAAATTAAAAAAATCAATCGGTTCACTGCGAGAAACGACCCATTCTTAAAAGAAGGCGCATCCGCTATGATTACGGTAAGTTGCTGTTTGGGTATGTACCTAAATATAGCGTATTAATTTAAGCCTATTCAGATAAAGTGTAAACATAGTCACCCGATACATGTTGCCGAAGCTTATAGTTATTTGAAAATGTCAAATGAAACAAAAGAAAAATTTATACACTATTTTAATCATGGAATGACACCCAGCGCTGCGAAGAACTACCATAAACTACAACTTGTTGGCGACATTGGTGACGATGTTTTATTGACCCAGATATTGGCGGATTCTCAAACAAATCCCAAAGAACGAGAAATTTATAGTTTATTTGATGTATGGAGGTAAGTTTTTGAAGTGAAACTTCTTTTGTCTCGGTAGAGTATAAGTTCCTGTGTTTTCAAATACGAGCGTCACGAAAAGTCAAACGAATGGAGGGGAGCAGTCTGAGAAGACGGGCAGAAGAGAAAGGGAATATCGAACACCCCACTCTTTAGTCACGCTTTGTCTCATGCTTCCCGCGTCCCGCTGCTTCTCCCAGGCAAGCGTCAGTAAAGCGAGGACACAGCGTTTCTGTTCTCGTGACGCCACAAAAGCGCTTTGTTAGAAGCATTAAAATTCGGTTTATTATTTCATTATTATTATTTTGATACAGACAATATTTATTAATTATCGTTTTTTTGTGTATTTGAAATGCAATAAATTAATGAGTATATTCCAGTGTTAGGAAAATTAGAATATACCTACGTTTAAAATAGTGTTAGTGTATTTTGTTCTTGTGTATTATATTTTTCACGTGTATTATGACTCAGTGTGAGAATTAATTCTCTAATCGGACCATTGAAAAACTACAAAAAAAATGCCAAAAACATCAACTCAGCGTGTAAGAGCATTTCGTGAAAGGCAGCGTGCGGGGAAGCCATTAAAACAACCGCCTCAAAGTGCAGCCCAGCGTGCAAAACAATATAGAGAGAGACAGAAGGCATTGAAAAACGCAGCTGCAGCTCCTGAGTCATCACCAATTCCTGAAATACCGACAGTTGATTTTCTTCACTTTACACCGGAAACTTCTTTTGTCTCTGTAGAGTAAGTTCTTGTGTTGGTAAATGCGAGCGCCACGAAAAGTGAAACGAATGGAGGGGAGCAGTCTGAGAAGACGGGCAGAGGAGAAAGGGAATATCGAACGCCCCACTCATGCTTCGTGCTCTTTCTCTCAGGCAACAGCATTTCATTTCTCGTGACGCCGCCCCACTCTTTAGCCACGCTCTGGCTAAAGCTTCGCGCTGTTTCTCTTAGGCAAGCGTCAGTTCATCACAAGAGTCTAGGGAACAGATATGTTGGAGCTACTAAAATACTCGAATGTAAAGGTCAGCCATCTATAAATTTGTATTCTTATTATTGTTTTCTTGGAATGATTCTGAATAGAAATAATGCGAATACGGTAAATGTATTATAAATTCGATCATTCGGCATTCTTCGGAGCTCCAACATATCTGTTCCCTAGACTCTTCTCAGTTCATTCCTCTAATAACGTTGAAGTTTCACTTCTACGTGTGGCGTCCACGCAGCACGCACCCAGTTTTGTTAAAAACGATCCGTAGTATCATATATCATTTTCATAAAATAACGCTTGTTTAATTTGGCATTTCACGGTCACGAGGTTTCGAGGTTGCGGCCATGATCGTAGATCGCCGCCTCCTCGCCTTCAGTAGGCTATGCCATGCGTGACCGAAATTCTGACTACGCCTCCTTAATGACGTACCGCCAGGGGACAAACCCACACGGAAACTCCAAATGCAATGCCATGTGATCATACGCTGTTGCAGCTATATAATCAGTGGCGACTCGTAATGCTGGGCTCTAGTCCGTCGCCCTCCCAAAAATTTCTAAAAGAAAACTAAAATCCCGTAACGAATTTTCAAACAGATATCTATATCTCTCGGTCGATGTCGTTAATCTTTTAAGAACGATTTCAATGCACACGCGGCATTATCTTGGGTAACACAACTAAGGTAATTTAACTAAGAGCAAGATTATACCTACGAATAAAAGAAATTTTTTGTGAAAAACTAAAAACTATATTCAATTAATTCATAAAATAATAATTGAATTTTCAAGGAGTAGACGAGTTTTTAATTGCATTTTTATTGTGTATTACATGTATTCTTAGTGTAACATGCGGAATACTGTTGAAATAAAATACTTTGAGGTAGGACTTTGGAAACCGTAGATCTACCGCAAAAATAGTAGACTTGGCAGCACTGTATAATACGAGAATCCAAAAAAGTGCGACGAGTTAACACGCCTCCCACACCTCACTTACTCTCTTGGGTATGGTAGGCATTTCTTTCAAGGGGATAGAGCACGATTTCGTCTGGCATATCGTTTTTAACTCGTGAACCAAAAACCCATCGCCATCGCCACGTCAATTCCCGCTGAGGCTAGCTGTAAGCGAAACTGACAGAAAATCAAATTGTCACAAATTTCAAATTACCCGTAGTTATTGATTAAGATAGATTTTAAATCGGTTTGGTGAACGAGAAGATGCTAACCAATAAAATGAAAATTATATTTTTGTGCTACTCCTATTCTGACCTGCGACCTGCACTCTCCGCTATTGTTCATTTTATTCACTATCATATGCCACAAACTAATTTTAAAAATACGAAATAATTTTGTCGTAATTTGAAATCTTCCAGATGTACGCCTTATTTATCTCTGTTTCACTCACAAATATAGGTCCGTGCTACTCGCACTCCTTTACTTTGTGAAATCCCATGTTATGTGGATCGCAGTCGACCGGATACATCGCGGCGGTCTTACGTGGAACTTGTCAACAATTATTAACAGGGCTACCAGTCAAGCTGTGCAAACAGTCAATGCCTTCGTGAGATATCTCACGAAGGCATTGAAACAGTACACTAGACTGGAATAGGCACTATTTTTTATCACAATATTGTACGTAAGAACTATTGTGTGTAAATATACTGTACTGGCAAATTAATAATAATAATAATAATAATAATAATAATATGGGACACACAAGTGCAAGCTCCAAGAGAAAGCCGCCATCAGCCCATAGACTAAACAGAAGGCTAGTACAGCGCAGGCGAATAAAATTGGAGCGTCTGGGATTGAGGTACCGTCATAATTTTGAACCCTACCGTTTTGAAATTCGTGGATGTTTGTTAATTATTTGTAACACGAGCATAGAATCTTGATATGACTATAATATAGATTTTTTCATCAAATCAGACAACGAACTGAATATTGCGGCAAGAAAAGTATTGAACTTGCCGGAGGGTTAGGGTATAACACAAAAAATTATATATTGAAACTCAATTTTTTTATTCCCACTATCTTTATACAATGCCGAACGCTAGCAACTAACGAACAAGTATAATTGTCTGAGCTCGTAACAAAATCAATACCATAACCCTGCATCACAATAATTTCAAGTAGCGCCACCCGGTGTTCACAAAAATTACACAGCATCTACCATAAAGCAACTATTCATGCCTCCGTTTTATGAAAGTTTCATACAATGTTCAGAGAATTGGATGAAGGCGCCAGATTTTGAATTTTTAGAAAAGTTCATATTTCCTTTTTTTGTTGAAAGAAAAAGTAGAAAATAATATACTACACGTAAAAGTACATTATATGTATATGCAAAACTGCTCTAACAAATGTAAGCAAATTAGGAAAATAGCAAAATATGTTACATGAAATTCAATTTTTGCCTATTGTAGTCCGTCCAGAGCTGCTCTCACAGGCCAGACGTTGAACGGTTTAAGGGGCCCTCACGAAGTTTCAAATGTCTCGCTTGCGCACGTTGTTTGTACTTGAGAGCTAGGTGTTGGTATTTCATGGTTCGCACATTAAATTTTTCAAGTTTTACCTGAAATTTCGCATACAAAGAAATGCGCTATGACCTCAGTTTATTTGTAATCTCAGAGAAAAATTACTAATATGGCGTTTAAAATTAGCAAAAAATGTCAATTTTTAAGTAAGCAAAAAGATGATTTTTTGTAAAATAAAAAACAAACGGAGATCATAGTGCATTTCTACATAATAAGAAGCTTAAGCGTGCGAAATTTCGGAAAGAAATTCTGAAAGTTGTATGTTTAATTTATGAAAAACGAACAACTGGTTCTCAGGGATAATCAATGTGCGCGAGCGAGACAGTTGAAACTTTGTTTAACTCCCTCAAGTCCCACCTCCTGACGGGTTCGGCTTCGAGCTCTTGCTGGCAACTCGGCAGCTGGCAGTGAGACCAATATTCGCTAGGTCGTATGCCTATGTCAATATTTCGTACGTGGGGAAAGTAAAATAATGGCAAAAGGATTGCGTTCTTATTACAAGAAGAGTAGGCGACAACGTGCAAAATAGTAAGCATAATTGGATTTGTTAATATTTTTTAAATTTTTCAAATAGTGCCTACAGGTAGTTATGTATTTAACATCCTGTGGGTAATAATTAAAAAAATCAAATACCTATACCTACATAATTTTTTATAGTGCATGTAGTTTTCGAACATGGCGCGTAAAGGCAGCTACTGTTGAAATGGGCAGCAATGGAGGTGGCATGGCGGTGTTACCAACATCACAGTTAAAAGGAATGAGGTATTTTTTCACAAGTATTTATTTGTTTATACTTAATCAACGACTAAATACCATTGAGTATATCCCGATGCTTCAGTCGTAAGTGCTCAAGTCTTTGGGTTGCCCACCATTCTATATTTATACATACCATCTGATTGTCTAACCCTGTACAGAAGGGGTTTGTGTGGAATAAGTGACAGTTTCGCAGTTCGCAGTTGTGACGAGCTACTTTTGCAGTGAATTGTCTGAATCGGCTTTAACAGAACCCTGCTACATTTTTCATATAAAATATACAAATTAACAAAAGAAATACCTAACACGCAAATGTCAAAAATGTCAAATTCTGATTATTCGTAACATTATTATTACTCCCTACCTTACCGAATCAAAAATCTCCACGTAATTTAATTTTTTTCCTTATCAGAACAACAGTTCATATGACAAATCACAAGGGCTTTTAATCTGATATTGGCACATTATTACATGCAGGCTCAGGCTATTCGATTCAACAAATACCACTTTTAAGAATCTGACGTTTCCTATATCTAAACACTGTAGATGTAGAGGTACGAAACTATACGGGAAAACCCCGTACGTTCCTCGTCCAACACAAACAATATAATTTTTTTGGTTTATATTATACTAACTTAATATTTTCTAACATCAAATGAAGTTCATTTTGCAATGCTCTGTTCTACCAAAAATTCAGTTGCAGTACATGCATTGTCGTTTGAATACCGGGGGGGCAATTTCTCTGATGAATTTGCTCGATTAGCAAATCAGTAAGTCTACTGTTACGGGGCAGGAGGACTGGATGAAAGGTATACCCCACCAACCGGCCACCTACATGAAGAATCCCCTCAACATCAACAAAGGAGGAAAGGTCTTGCAGATACTTTGAACAAGTTCCAGTCTTCTGTAACTTCGCCAACTCTGGATCGATTTGACTATACACATCAGAGCTTGATGAAGCTCCAGTACATCCAGAGCTCCCACACGACACTCCTGTGGATGCACGTAGTTGTGAATATAACGACGACAAAAGGCTATGATGCCTTGGATTTTCCTTAAGGAGGAAAAACGACGAAACAAATTTTCCACGATTGAACAGCCCTGTGAATGAACCATTAAAACTACCGAATAGGACAAGAAAAATTATAGAGAAAACATGGTAGATATTGTCGACTGCTGCGTCCCCTATGACAATATTAATACAAAATATGTGCCATCAATACACAAGTGTCTGTACCAAGTATGAACACTGTATGTTAAAGAATTTTGGATTTATAAATTTTAAAAAAATGTCATCTTTTCCGTAACTTTTAAGAGGCTGTAGCTACGTACAGGTGCAATTTTGGATAAAGGTATGTTTGGTCGTAGACTACGGTTTGGTTCAGTCGACCTATTTTGACATCTAGATTCACTGGTATCATTTATGCTACTTCATTCATGAACATCCTGTATATTTAGATTATTATGGGAGATAATAAATAGTATGCCCGCTAAGCATTCCGCGTCGTCAGTTTCAAAATGCCTAGCAGAGAACACACCTTCAAATGCAGCCAGCCGTTACTGGGCGCACAAATTAGAGACTTATGACTGGGCGTCAGTGTTGCCAACTGTTTCTGAACATGTTTCCCTCCGTACATGCTGAAAATTCCATTTTCCCTTTAACCATAAAAAATTCCCTAAAAAGGGAAAATTCCCTCGAATTGGCAACACCGCTGGGCGTCTGGGCTGTTGAAAGGTTGAAACTGTGTGAGCTGTCAGCCCAGTGTTGCCAATCGTTGTGGAATTCCATAAGTGTTGTGGAATTTCAAATAGTCTTGTGGAAAATTTGTTTAATACATATTATTGTGGAATATTGTGGAGTTGGGAGAAAATCTTGAATATTGCTTTTCTCTTTCTCCTATCTTACAATATTTTACTGATTTTGCCTAATTTGCCTATTAATAAAACTTATGCTGTCACCGATTTGTATTTAGTGGGTTTTGTTTGTTGTAAGTTGGCATGAATATGTGTCTCTGTTTATTCCGTTAGTTTCTTTTGATTTCGTTCTGTAATTTTGACGTCTGACGTGCTTCATTATATTTCAATAAATTGGCATTATATATTTTTTTATTGTAAAGATTAACGCGGTTTTTCTTCGTAAAATTCAAAGTTGTGGAATCGTAGAGAAAATTATGGAATTTAGACAATTTGTCTGTGGAATCATGATACAGTCAGTTGGCAACACTGTGTCAGCCATAGAGGTGTGGCTCTGTTCGGCGCTCTAGGCAAATCGGCGAGACTCGGGAAAATTTCGTCAGATATACTTTTAGTTGTATCCGAGCGCTGTTAGAGTACACACTTCGTAACTTAAAAGCTACAGTTGCTCAAAGCAAATACATAAAAATATATACGGTTCCCGCGAGTTGGTGCGGCAGTGTTTTTGTTTGCCATATTTAGGTTTGAGATTATCGTGTTTATTATTTTTAAATATTGAAATTTCCAACAGCATGGCTAGTGGTAGTGGCATTGGTAGCGGTATAAATTCCGTTGACAATATTATTAAAATTAACTTTTTATTATTGGACTTGAGCAGAAAAATTGAAATAAAAAGGTTAGGTAGGCCTACACCGGCTTTAAAATTAAATCAAACTTGTGCGAAGAAAAAGGAAGGTCGGTCTTTCACCAGGCATTTCACCAGCGACATTTATACACGAAACAAATGGATATGTGGATGTACGGTAAGGAATTCTCTTTTTTGTTTTCCGTGCTTGTTATTTTATACTCCAAATATGGATAAGAGTTGGAGTCGTACAGGCGTTACTGACTTGAACCATTTACATGAAAAAATAAGAAAGCACGAAGTGTCCAAAGCTCACTTGCAAGCTAGTACAGAATTTGCGTTACTGGGAAAAGTTAATATTGCACAACAATTAAGTTCTACGTACCGACGGCAAATTGCCAAACATAATGAAGAAGTAAGAAGGAATCGACACATTTTGACAAGAATTATAAGCTGCGTGAAGTTCTGTGTTTTTGAATTGGCACTCAGAGGGCATGATGAAACAGACGGGTCCTTAAATCGAGGAATTTTTAAATTAATAGATTATAGCGCTGAATTAGACATTGTTTTGAAGGATCATTTAGCAACTTCATCCGTTTTTAAAGGAACGCCGAAATTAATTCAAAACGACATTTTGGATTGCATGTTAACTGTATGTAAGAATGAAATTTTAAAAGAAGTAGCAGATGCGGAGTTTTTGTCAGTTCAGTGCGATGAAACTACTGATGTGACCAATCATTGCCAAATGGTATTAATATTGCGGTATGTCAGCGGGCATACTATTTGCGAAAGGTTTTGGCGTTTCTTGCGAATTACTGATAAAACAGCCAATGGTTTAGTGAGAAGTATTCAACAAGAAATAGATCCAATGATTACAAATCCCAACCAATTAATAGCGCAGGCTTACGATGGAGCAAGCGTTATGAGTGGATCTGTTGGAGGTGTGCAGACAAGAATGCGTGAAAAATATCCGTTAGCATATTTCGTCCATTGCTACGCCCACCAGTTGAATTTCATAATGAAAAAGGCTGCTGGCCAAAATTCACAAGTACGGGTTTTTTTCGCTGATTTATCCGGAATCCCAGCATTCTTCTCCAACTCGTCTCACAGAAGTGATGTGCTAGACGAAATTGTTAGAGTGAGACTGCCGCGTGTTGACCCCACTCGATGGGACTTCAATGTACGATTAGTTAATACTGTATATGAAAATCTGGAAAATCTCGTACTGTGTTTCCAGCAAGTTGCTGAAAAAGTCGAAAATACAATTACTATCAGAGAAGCAAACGGTTTAAGAAGAACACTGGAGGATTCGAATTTTATATTTTGGTTGACATTTTTCCACAAGATTTTTCCACACGTTGATACACTTTACAATCAATTTCAATCCAGACAAATTGACGGTATTCAACTGCAAAGGGCAATTTCTAATTTTGAGACATCTATATCAAGTATTCGCGACCAGATTCGCGATGAAACTGAAGAATTCAAACAAGAAATGGAAACTGAAGAAATCAAACAAGAAATGGAAATTGAAATTGGAACTGTTTCTAAACGTAGACGATTTGATGAGACCGATAGAAAGAGAGTCTGTGCTAAAAAAATATGCGATGTTATAGTTACGCAAACGAAAGATAGGCTGTCATATAGGGGTCATTTAGAAGCAAATTTTCTTCTCACAAATGATTCATACAAGCGTTTTAACACAACGTTTCCCCTTGAAATTTTTGACGGAGTTACGAAGATGTATCCAATGCTTGCAAAGGAACGATTAAAAACAGAATTAGAAATTATATATTCAAGGAAAGACTTTTCTCAAATACACGGTGCCACAAGTACTTTAGAATTCATTCTAGTAAATGATTTGGAAAGTACATTTTCAGAAGTCGTCAAGCTACTCAAAATAATTATGACAACACCAATGAATACTGCTGAAGCTGAACGTTGCTTTTCCACGCTGAAAAGGGTGAAAACGTTTCTTAGAAATTCTATGTCGAACGATAGACTGAATGCATTAGCAATGATGTCAATAAATAGAGACTTTGTGCAAGAAATACGGAATTTTGACGAAAATGTGTTGGAAACATTTGTAGCGCTGAAAAACAGACGGTTGGACTTCACATTTAAAAATTAGTGTAACTATTCTATTAACTTTTTAAACTTAAATATTGTGAAGTGGACTTTAACAAAGTGGTTCCCTGATTTTTGCATTTTTCAATATTATTATTCAATTATTGTGTTGTAATAAATACTTCATTCAGTTAAACACTCTGTTAAACATGAATATTTTATCTAAATATAGACTTTTGACGAATAACTTTAAATAAAACGAAATGGACGTCCTAAGCCTGTACGAAGTATCAAATGCTTTTCGAAAGGTCGCGGTAAAAGTTGTGTTCTAAAGTTTCACCTTTTGGATTTGGGATTTTCGTCAAACATTGCGGTGAGTGAAATTTCTTGTTATTTTAAAAAGACTTCTAAAGCTTTGGCCAACATTTGAATAATAATTTAAAAAAACATTATTGTGTTCTCGTTTAGATACATAACAAAAATAGAACTTTTTCAAATTAAAAAAAAATAAACTCATATGTACTTGAACTTTGAACAGTGCAACCTTATACAGGGTATCCCACGACGACCTTACACCATCTGTACATGGAAAAGTGTGCTTAGTAGAGTTACACAAATTTGCACAAATAGGTAATCGAGGATGCTCAATTCGACTAAAATATTTTTAACTTTCTGCGACTTCCGGTTATACCGGAAATAGACACCAACTTCCTTATTTTAAATGGGATTCCCACTTGGAAACGGTACGAGATAAAGAAAAATGACTTGCATGTCCCTATCTTAGTTTTTAATTCTCTATCTATTGAGTGTGGAAAATACTGCCTCCTGATTGGTCAAAAAATGACAAAAAGTTGCCAATCGGGAAGCAGTATTTTCCAGACCCATTAGATAGAGAATTAAAAACTAGGATAGGGACATGTAAATTATTTTTCTTTATCTCGTACCGTTTCCAAGTTATAATTGATGAAATTTGAAAAATGACGATTTTTAACGTCTAATATCTCCAAGAGGGTGCACTTTACGCATATGATGTTTTGCATAAAGTGACCTTAAAATTCAACCAAAAATCTAAATCCGTAATAAAAATGTGGGTATTCCATTTAAAATAAGGAAGTTGGTGTCTATTTCCGGTATAACCGGAAGTCGCAGAAAGTCAAAAATATTTTAGTCGAATTGAGCATCCTCGATTACCTATTTGCGCAAATTTGTGTGATTCTACTATATATACTTTTCTATATACAGGTCGTGTAAGGTCGTCGTGGGATACCCTGTATAAGTCATAATGTTCATCATATTCCCATAAACAAATGTTTTATTTCAAAAGCGAGAAGAGATAGCAAAAACTTTTCAGTAAGGTAGTAATTCAAAATTGTATACTAAAAATGGACTAAAAACAATTATTATTAGTACACATATTTAGAGGTTGAATGATGTGATAGATCCTTTCAACTATAAATCCATGTAAAATTTCAAATTTAGAGCATTTTCCATTCTTCGCAAATTTCCTACAGGCCATCACTTTTCTCAGAAAATTGTATTCTTGATAAAAGTTGGTGCACGGAAAAAGAATGCCTTTAACAATACCAAATGTTAGGTATCACGTAAGGGGAGTGCAAAAATACAAAACAACACTTTTGCAAAATGAAAATTACATAATTTGAAATCAACATGTTTAAAACAGTTAAATAAAGCTTTTCCATATAACTTATACGTGCTGAGTACATTAGGAACAAAGAATAGATTTTTCATGTTTTTAAACGGTTTTATTTAGCTTGCCTTGTTTGTTTGTTTGTTTGTTTGTTTGTTTGTTTGTTTGTTTGTTTGTTTGTTTGTTTGTTTGTTTGTTTGTTTGTTTGTTTGTTTGTGTGATGGGGTCAAATCTAGTAATTGAAATTTTACCCCTTCCTGCTGACCGATTGATCTGAAATTTGGTACACACCTTTAGTTGTGATGACAATACAATTATGTATATTCAGTATCATTGTAAATCCAAGATGGCCGCCGCCACAAAATGGCGTATTAGATATTTTTTTTCAACCCCCTCAATATGGGTATCAAATGAAAGGGCTTAACTAGTATACACCATGAACAATTCAAAATGCAAGATGGCCGCCACTACAAAATGGCGGATTACTTTTTTTAATCCCCTCAATATGGGCATCAAATGAAAGGGCTTAACTACTACAATACAGTACACCATGAAAAATGCAAAATCCAAGATGGCCGCCACCACAAAATGGCGGATTACTTTTTTTTCAATCCCCTCAATATGGTTATCAACTGAAAGGGCTTGACAACTAGAACACAGTACACTTTAGAAAAATAATAACAAAACAAAAACTAAAAACTAAAAACTTGTAAATAAAATAAGTAAAAGAAAATTAAGTTAAACGGTTTTATTGTAAAGAAACATAATAATGATGCAGATAATGTACTAAAAGCTAAAAAATAATTAGGTAGGTACCAAGTACCAGTCATCACTCTCCTCATCAATCTAGAGCATTGATCAGACTAAAATAAAATCGTGGGGCGTAGCGTAACCTGAGTAAATATGTAAATGATCGTTCTGCGATGTTGTGATACTTTTTGTGCTCGACTTGTTGATCGGAAAAATACAGCCAAGAAAACGTAATTTTTATATGTTCATATTGATTGATCTCATTTTGACGAAGCAAAAGTAATAATGGTATTTATACCGAATTTGTTTCGCACTTTCCGGAACACATGACCATCCACGTGCAATTGGCTTTGTTTTCGAAGTTGTTATCAGAGTCTGATAAATTAATTAGGGGCAACACGGTATCTTCACCTGGTTTAATTGTTATGATTGTTCTTGGAATACAATATTCACTTCGATTTTATTTTAGTCTGATCAATGCTCTAGATTGATGAGGAGAGTGGTGTGATGACTGATATCTGGTACCTACCTAATTATTTTTTAGATTTTAGTACATTATCTGCATCATTATTATGTACAATAAAACCGTTTAACTTAATTTTTTTTTGCTTAATTTATTTTGGGTTATAAACGTAGTGTACCTAGAAAACCCTTGATAACAAGATCATTGTATTATAAAGATCTTCGACACTGGTAATAGAATATAAAATTTGTTCTTAATATTGTAGAAATCCTGCTAATACAATGTGGGGCTCCTAAATAGTAGCACTACAAGGAAAACTAAACGGTAAAAGGAAAACTAAACTATTACACGACACTAAAAATTCCTGAGTATCTACATAGCTGACAACTTCGATGCTGAGAATCAGGTGATGAGGTGAATGCATATTCTGGGTAGTGGATATTCTGTGACTCAAGCCCGCACTCGCTAAGCTTGACGGTCTCTGCGGGCGGCGGGCGGCTCAGATAGAGCCCAGAAGCCCTCGCTGGCGCGCGTACGTACGTATCCGGATACTTTCGGTATTGTTTAAATTGTAAAAATGAAA
The DNA here is from genome assembly GCA_963966045.1 of Xestobium rufovillosum. NCBI lineage: Eukaryota > Metazoa > Arthropoda > Insecta > Coleoptera > Ptinidae > Xestobium > Xestobium rufovillosum. Next base: position 37,204,632 of record OZ014492.1, read on the forward strand.
GTGAGCGATCTAAAGAAACTTAATTTTTCTTCGTTATCTATAGAAAATAAAATTGAAGTAAAAAATACCGCGCGACCGGTGCCGAATTTGAATATATCGCAAGTTGAGAAAAGAAGCGGAAATAAAATGGAATATACGCGCAGGTTTGATAAAAATATATATAGAAAGACTCCGTGGATATGTGGGTGTGAAGAAACAAATACATTTCACTGTTTTGTGTGTTTGCTGTTTAGCGGTGACGATAAGTGGACTAAAGATGGTGTTTCTGATTTAAAGCATCTTCATGTGAAAATAAGGAAACATGAAAATTCTAGCAACCATAGGCACAATTTTATAAATTTTCAGTTATTAGGTAAAACAAATATTGGAGCGTGTATAAATACCGATGCTTATGCTGAAGATATTCGAAAGCATAACGATAAGGTAATGAAAAATCGGAGCATTCTTTCAAGAATAATAGATATTTTGAAATTGTGTGGTAAATGCAACTTGTCTCTTGGTCACAACAAAAAGCAATACTCCAGAAACAAAAGTGTATTTTTGGAGTTGGTGGATTATACAAGAAAAATTGATCTTGCTTTAAACAGTCACATGGAAGAGGCTAATGCGTTCAAAGGAACCTCTAAGGCGATACGGAATGAGCTCTTGCAATGTATGCTCGATGTGTGTCGAGAGCATATTGTTGAAGAAATAAAACAATCGTCTTTCCTGTCCCTCGTGGTAGATGACACAACCGATGTATCAGCGCAAACACAAGCAGTTTTGGTGCTTCGCTATGAGCTGAATGGTAAAGTTTACGAACGTTTTTGGGGGTTTTTGAATCCGGATAGCCAAGACGCTGATGACTTTTCGCACTGTATTTTGAAGCAGCTTAATACAATTATTGAAGATTGCCCAGAGAAGCTTGTAGCACAGTCTTACGGCGGAGCTACTGTTACGTGTGTATACGAGGGAGGCGTTAACGTCAAAATTAAAGAGAATTATAAAAATGCTCATTATGTTTATTATTATGCCCACCAACTCCATAAATTACTGGAACAAGCTGCGTCAAATATACCGAGTGTCCGAATTTTTTTTGCGAATTTAAATGGCATCTCGGCATTTTTCTCTCATTCCCCCGACAGAAGAGCAGCCTTGCAACAAGCGTGTGATGATATCATGCCGGGACAGGCTCAAACAAAATGGAATTTTGAATCACGGATAGTGGAAACAGTTTTTAAGTATAAGGAGGAGATTTTGAAATGTTTTGAAAATGTAAAATTGGGCATGCCAAAAATATATGACACAGAAACAGTTAGGCAGGCTGCAGGGTTCGCCAACTGGTTTGAGAACAGTGCAAATTTGTTTTGGTTAAATTTTTTTTCAATAATAATGCCTCATGTTGATGTATTAGCCATTCAGTTACAAGCACCCCAAACCGATGTAATAAATATTCAGATTGCTATAGATAATTTCGAGAGAGGGATAACAAACATTAGAAATGGACTCCCACCGATATCTAGCAACCCAGCGGAAGTAGCAAACGGTGAAGAAGAAATGCCAAAGAAAAGAAAAAAGATGAATTGTGAAAATTTAAGTTCATCCGCAGAAGAGATCTGTGACATATTATTATTTCAAATCAAAGACCTTTTTGCTTGCAAAGAACATTTGTGTGGAGCAAAATTATTTCTTCGCGAACATTTCAAGCAATATAAAAAGAAACTCCCCCTCAAAGATATCGAACAGTTTTGCAAGGCATTTCCGATGATCAACAAAGCGAATTTAGTAACAGAGCTGAATGTGTTTTATTCAAGGCCGGAATTAACAGATGAAACTATAGCCGGGTGCCTAAAAACGTTAAATTTTATAAATTTTTTTGAACTCCAAGAAGCATTTAACGAAATTACAAAAGTGTTGAAAATTTTAGTCACTGTTCCAATGTTTACGTCCGAGACAGGAAGGCGCTTCTCGACGCTTAAAATTATAAAATCCTATTTAAGAAACAAGACGTGTGAAGATCAACTGACGGCACTGGCCATGTTGTCTATAGAAAGCGTGATGGCTGGAGATATTCCAAATTTCAACGAAATCGTAACAGAAAAGTTTAGTGAAAATAAAAAAAGAAAATCGAGCTTTACTTTTAGACGACTATACGCGGAAAGCGAACCGAAAGGGTAAGTTCAAACTAAATTTCCAGCCCCCCACATCCCCCGTGTGTGAGGGCCTTTTAGATTTTTTTGCGGGGGGGGCCAAAAATTTATAGTTACGCCACTGGTATTATATTCAGGTAAAATAATTTTTTGGAATATGATAATATGTACTTTGTGTAATGCAATATGCAGACCTCTACGAACAGCCGTGCCAATTTGTTATTTGCAGCGATTTTCTGCTGAAATTTTGGGGATGTATTATTGAAGGACCATTCTTTGGATGGACGATTCGATTTTTTTATTACGACGAAAATTTAGAAAAAAATAATTGTATATTAAATTTAAGAAAAAAATCGAATCGTCCCTCCAAAGATCTCTCTTTTCTGCACTCAAAAGTGAAAACGAAATTTTGAAAAAGGCGCCATAGAGTCACAAACGGGTTGTTCGTTTCCAAAAATTTGTGGACAACAAAACGCACCCTCTAGTTTGCGGTCTGCGAGCGTCATGTATCACAGCGACGAATGAGAATGGGCGGAGCTTAGAAATACCACCACCAGAACTGGGCGAAATCTAAAAACGCGTGATAGAGATGGGCAGAATCACTCACTTTATTGTTTCGATACAGTTGTTTCGAAACAGTAAATTGAGTCGACTCACTGAATCGAATCATGAGTCAGGTCAGTGTAGAATTGAAAATAGTTTCTATTGTCTGGCGCCGGGTCGCCAGTCACCTGCCGAACCGAGCAAACGCACTGAAACATTGGCAGAATCGACTCATTTTTAATGCTTCCAATCCGAGTGAATTCAAATTGAATAACTGAATAATGTCCCTTTAAAACTAATCTGCTAACATCGCCGCGAAAGTAGTCTGTAAACACGAAGATTCGGTTTCATGTTAGTGGTGAATTTGTTGTTTAACAAAGTGCATGTGCATTTTGATGAATTTTAAAAGAACTGGCTAAATACCTACTGTACTCGGCAGATTGCCTTCAAAATGTATTTGGTGCGAAACTTAAAACTTTAAAAATTTTCAGAAATACACAGGCATTTTATTAAATCACAAAGTCAACACTAAAAAGAAGGAGAAACTTCATATAAACAGTCCCCCTTGGCGGCGATGTTATCAGATTACTTTTTACGGGATAATTAGATTCACACGTTTCGCGGCACGACTCAGATCCAAAGTAGGATTGTATCATAGTATTTATAAGAGTCCTACTGGCTTAAAATGCAACAAGCACAATTATTTGTCTCACCAAGTCATTTCAAGAATCGACTCTTGCGACTACAAGATTCAAGTAAGCAGTAAAAGTGAATCACTCACTCGGAGAATGATTGGTGTTTATCCGCTCATCTATGAGTCACAGAGTCGACTCTTCTGATTTTACTGAATCGACTCTTTTGAATCAGGCATGTGATTCGACTCAATGTTTCGAATCACTCACTCAGTAGCCAACTCTAACGCGTGACAACTATTCGTGCTTACAAGTTGTGATAGGTACTGCAATATATTTTGGATTGATTTTGTGGCACTGTATCGGTGTAAGAAATGGGAAATTTTTTTAAATCGTACCGGCATCCGTCTACTAACCAAAAGCGGAAAAGTACAAGAAATCGTATAAGATTATTAAATCAAACGTAAGTTATTGCATATTTATCGTCAAAAAAAGTAATTTTACGTCTATAGAATGATCTTTTCTTAATAAATCTTACGGTATTTTTGCTGTTAGTCCAGGTCCAGACGCTCTGGTTGGTTCGGAGTCACTTACTTATTGAAAAATGCCCTCTGGGTCCGACGGACTCTTACTGCTTGGTCACAATGGACATAAGCGCAAAAATCACGTAAAACGTATTAGTAACGTAAAGTTAAACCTATGGCAATCCATGCTACTGTTCATAATGGACGTAACTTTTACGTTCCTCATGCTCCATTTGCTGATACCTATATGGTTCAATAAATGCAAACGAAACGACAGTCAATTTGAATATGGTATGTAATTCAGATGCAACTTAAAATTTATATTCCGACGCAACTAGTGTTTAATTATCGTAGTTACAATTTGTTCAGTGCATTATTTCTATTCCGGCTGTTTCGAAATGATGAAACAGCAGCAAAAAATGCTGAATTATGTGCCCGAAAGATCACGAAAGATTAAGAGCCGTCCGACCATTTTGCCGCTTATGGAGTTTCTTAACAGCCGTAGTTTGTTGTAGGAATACGAACTTCTAAAGACCATTCAACTGTATTTGTTGATTTCTACTGCAGTAATGATTTAGATTTTTAATATTCTTTTATATTTTCATTCTATAAGCCAAACAAAACCTTCAAAATCCGAGAAAACTGCACAGTTATGTTTAGCATGTTGTTGTAGCTTCCGTTGAATTTTTTTTCGAAAAAATAAATCGATATGTCCGTTCAGCACAAATTTAGGAAGTGAACGCTTCGAATTACGTTCCGTTATCTTCAAAAATGTAGCCGCAGTTAATTGGGAAAATCCGCTAATTTTATTCTTCGAAATTTACATGCTGTTTCTTTTGATCCGTACGCGGTACGCATGACCAGTTGGGGGCGGTGAGCCGGGGAGGTGTTGCAATGCTCCACTGGGTGGTAGCGTGGTAGGGAGTAAGCGGGAAAAAAGTAAGTTGTCGGCTGGGGCTTGCGCTGCTATAGTGCAGTTGGAATAATTTATTCTGTTTTAATTTTTAATTTTTGAGCAATATGGGCAGCGAGAAACGGAGACTTTCTCGACACAAGAAAAGCAGACGTCTAATGGCTAAGCGATCAACAAACTTTAGGTAGGAGTCAGAGTTTTTTCTATAAAACATTAATGCATAGTAAATAAGTTTTTCTTATGGATGAATTAATTAATAGTTATTTATGATGTTAGTGTTAAAAGTGTCATTTAACACGCACATCATAATATTGTTTTTCTACAAACGCTATTAAACAAGGCACTAAAGAGATCAAATATGTTATTAAATTCAAAATTTAAACCAAAACAATTTGAAATCTAGTGTTCAAAGTAAGTAAATGACTTAAAATTGGTGCCTTAAATTTATATTTTTGACCTCGTTTTTGACACTGACAATAAACGTTAAAAATTTTATTTTTAATAATGTTTGTAGAAAAAATAATTCATTGTTTAATTTATGCATTTTTGTATTCATATATTAAATATAATTTAATATTTTGTGAAGTATTGGCGTTGAAAAACTAAAATACTCTTAAACAATCTACAATATTCGGCACTGTTCGGCCTTTGTCGGGATTCCTCCATGTATCTTACCTACTTTATAAAGAAATCTTGACAAAGGCCGCAATCGGAGCCGAAACATGGATTATATTTTCCAATCTTTTAATAACAATACTTCAAATAATACTAAATTATATTTTTTGATAAATGAAGCTTTCCCCGCAAATCAGTTTCATGACCCAGCCTCCTTCACTTACCTACACTTATAATATATATATTATAATTTATGGAGGAACTATGCTCATTTTTAGAATTTGGACAAACTTCCTCCGGCAAAGTTGTAGAGAAAGGATTGAATTTTATTTTACACTAAGATTCAATTTATTATCTCGCATATAATAGTATATTTTACAACAAGAGATGAAAATACTGTTTTTTTTCGTGAGATGAGAATTTGCCCACGAGCGAAGCGATTTGGGCAATCTCAGGAACGAAAAAAAACGTACCATTTCATCTCGAGTAGGAAATGCTATTTTTTCTACACATATGTATTTGGGGGTGTGCACCTATTCACTTTCCGAGTCCATAATAATCGCATTTAAAAATTTAAAATGCTATTAAATTATAAACGAACCGTCACAATGTAAATTATTAATTATTTGTTTAGTCATTACTATGGTAGGTAACATGATGCGCTAGCTAGAAAATTTAGGGAGAGCTGTTCTGCTGTATTATCACAGCATAATACAGAAGTTAAAGTTCTTGGCGGTGTCTTTGAACTATTTTAGCTGCATTTGGTGACCTCCAACTGCAAGTGATTTACTACCGCGGCGTTTTATCAATCGGTTTGACACTGGTATTAACTCGCCGACAGACGAAAAAGAACACGTGCGTAGCCTGATAAGTTGCGCGGGCTACGCTACGCGAGCTAGAAAATTTAGGGAGAGCTGTTCTGCTGTATTGTAACGTATTTCGTTTTTACACTTATTTATTAACAGTGACTTTATGTATATGTACAAATATTTGCAATGATTAACAGTGATTTGAGAACTTAAAATTAACAAAATGAACAATAAGCATCGAAATATATACAAGCAGTAAATAACAACAATCAGTGAAAATTAAACAATTATTAGCGAACAATTAAACAGTTAATTACCTAACCTAAACAATCCACAGTTCACAAGTCTACAGTTTAAACTCTCTAAAACACTCGTCTTCAACCGACGGTTAATCACATACGAAGACGCTCCGGTACACTTAAAAACGCCACCAAAGAATTCGCACACTCGCGTACCGTACCGACACTAGACGCGTATCAAGACTTATACTCGCACGGAACTATTAAACGCCCGGTTCTTATCGCATTCGACATCTGCTTCCAAACTTCAGACTTCAAACTGTAAGACTGTCCACTCGGCTTCTTGCTTCCCATTTTATAGTGGTGATAGAACACTGTTCTATCTCTAGAAAATTCCAGTATTGGAAAATTCTTTTATTTCTCGAACTTTTCGGAAGCCATAAACAGCGACAAGGTCGCGCCGTAATAAATCAAAGGCGACTCGCCGTCAAACAAATAATGTGTGTCACTACCAGGGACGTCGCTGACGGGGCAAAAATTCGTATCAGTATTATGCTGTGCAAGTGTCAAACCGTTTGATAAAACGCTGCGGTAGTAAATCACTTACAGTTGGAGGTCACCAAATGCAACTAAAATACATAGTTCAAAGAACTTTAACTGCTGTATTATGCTGTGACACTGGTATTAACTCGCCGACAGACGAAAAAGAACACGTGCGTCGCCTGAGAAGTTGCGCGGGCTACACTGCGCGGGCTAGAAAATCTAGGGAGAGCTGTTCTGCTGTATTATGCTTTGATTGTGTTCTAGAGGTATCTGGTTCTGGTGTACCGCTGGCTGACTCAAATGTCGCCCATATGCGGGAGATGCTTTGGTGCAGCAGAGCATAAATCGAGGCATAAATGGCAAATGCATACTCGCTGAGTCACGTATTCGCAAGCATGTGCAGTGATCGACAATGCGGTCGTAACCCATGATTCACTAAAAATGTAGTGATGTAAATTTAGGTCAATTTCTCTCTCCAAAGAATCAAACTTGCCATATGCTCTTGACAACTGTCAATGTCGGTTACAGAACGCTCGTGGATGAGCTGTGCTTTTTGAGTTTTTGTCAGTGGGAGCCTGGAACCGAACATTCGTATTTCGTTACTAATTTTATTGGTATAGACCAAAGATGTATAGAATGTCTTTGGTATAGACATACCCGTCACAGGATCACTAACATCACGTGAAATAAATGAAAAGTCCCGAATATTAGTAAAAATCTACATACTCGCGCGCAGTAGACTGGGTTGATCAGTCCGTTGAATATTCGTCTGGCGCTTACACGTAAAAGATCATAGGAAGAAAGATAAAAATAACCACAAAAATTATATTTTATACTCTCGAATACTTAATTAGATGAAAATTCGGTGGGTGATTTTCTCTTATTTTCTTTTGGAAATTTTTGGGAGGGTGGTGCCCTAGAGCTCTTCATTGCGAGCCGCCACTGGTACTAAATACTTGCAGCCAACTTATCATTCATTATTCAACATGGTCGAGTTACGTACCTTAACAATGAAGGCGTGCGACTGCAATAGAGCGAGCCCGCGTTTCCTCTGTGCGATTATTGCTGCTACGCGTACGTGTAGGTGCAGATCGGCCATCCAGCCAACATCCAACATTAAATTCGATATTCCGCAGTCGCCATGTCTATGGCATGTGGCCTGTCTTCGAGCGCAAGCGTTGACTCATTTCGTAAGCGTGTTAGCGAGAGGTCTCTACAAGGATGGGAAACAGTGGTCAGAATTATTTCCAAAAGCAAATAAATGGGGCACTTCTTGCTTAAATAATAGATTGTTTCATGTACCTAATGCATATCACCTACCTATTGAATCATTAAGATCTCGATTAATGTTATAGTGTGTAGTGTAGTGTTTTACTATGGGCTGGAAATGTGTTGTACCACATTGTCGAAGTGGTTATGAAGGTAACCCCGAAAGAACCTCATTCTTTTTTGTGCCACTAGACAAACTTGAACAATGGCAAAGAACAATACCTCTTGGTGACAAAATTTTAACAGTTCGCCATAAGTTGTGTGAAAAACACTTTCAGCCAGAGTTTATAATAAGAGAAGTTGTGACGCCCACATATTCGGTAAGAAAATTGCCCGTACGTAATTAACATTGGCGTAATATAGAACCAGCAGATATTTTTACAATTCACGGATTGAATATATAAAAACTAGTGATGCAACGATTACGATTAATTCACGAATATTGCTGTCCAACGATTAACCGTAATCGTGAATTTCTGTAGGGTTATTTGACGGTTATTTACAAGATCATTTTGGAAATTTAAGTGCCATAAATTTTGACTGCTAAAATGTAAAATTTTAAGTTTGATGTTCCTCTTCCTTAAAACCGTGTCAGATATTTTTATTTTATTTTGATTTTGTTATTTACACAAACTGAGTTTGTTAGAGAATTTAAAATTTATTTGTTGTCTTGTTAAGTTTTTACTTTTAAGTATTATTTTTTATTTTTATAATTTTTATTAATGTTGTTATGAACTTTATTTAAGTTATTTTGAAGAATAAACGAAAAAAGTTTATTTTGCTTTCTTTTTCGGTTCAATTTAGATAACCGTAACCGTAATCGTACGGTTATTAGTTTGTTAATCGTAATCGTAAAACCCGGAACCGTTGCATCACTAATAAAAACAGCCATGCAGAACACTATGTGCGTTATATTTTGATGTTTATTCTGCTTTTTGATAATATTGTTAAAAAAGTACCTACAAGAACGCCATTTCACTGAAATACTAAGTTTTGCTTAGGTTGTATACCTATCTAGACATATTATTTTTAGTATTCACTCAAACAACCACGGTTAAGTGATGATGCAGTACCCACGATATTTCCAAAATGCCCAAACAGTCTGTGTACGGAGGATGAGACGTGTATTCAGAAAGCGACGTAAGTATCTATACCACATAATTATGATACATTTATTTATCTCGTTGACAAAGTGATGCCAGATGAGTGAAACGCCAATCCCCATATTGTGACACAAAATTTCACTAAAATTCTCTAACTATTAAATTTCAATTCTTTCTAGAATATTCAAAACAAGAAAACAGAAATCAATGTAGCCGTTTTATTAAAAAAAGTATATAAGATAAAATATAAAAATACATATAATATCATAGTACATAGTTTTGCTTATATAAATTATTTTATTTCATTAATTTGATGTGTTCACTAGATACACACCAATTTGCTAAGAATCGGGTTCAGGGGTTCGGACCTAGAGCGGACGGCAAAAACTATCTGGATAAGCAGGGAACGAGAGCACGAGCTTCGACGAAAAACTTTGAAATTTGAATGCAAGGGTACCGCTGTTTACTAATAACTTTTTTGTTTTTCGGCCGAAAATGAAAATTTTATGTGTTCTTACAAGCCAGAGGTTCAGTCTACTATTGCTATTAACCAGATTCTGAGATTTTCTTTTCAGGAAAGTTTTATTAGGTTCTATAAGAAGCAGTTTTTCGCCCACATATAACATGCTCCTTCGTTTATTGTTTTCATGGTTTTTAACAAATTTCAAAATAGCGATAGTAGATTTGTATTTTAAGAATTGTTTGCAAACAAAAACAACTTAATATCATTTATAGTTTTTGAAATATTTACAAACAGGCGAACGTCTACCGTGCTCCCAAAATTCCTGTGTGTGCAGCATTTCGAAGTGGAAAAACGAATTTGGCAAACGGCGTTTAGAGCCTCGCTGCTTAATATATTGTATTTTCTTTGTTTTAACGTCGGTGACGACGAAAAAGACTTTTTCAGTTTCTGCATTACTATATGCGGCAGAGACAAGCATAAATCCGCCAATTTTACAATATTTTCGAATTCATATTCGTCCATTAAATCTTTAGGTATAATATCCCAGATAATGCCAAAACTTTTCAATTGTATTTAACAAGATTATTTTTTGAATCCAAGCAAGGTAGTTCAAAACGAAATGTTATTTCAATTAATTCACATACAAAGAAATCTGTTGGGAATATTTGACGTTTGGCAGGTACTAAAGTAAGAAGTAACTAGATACAAGATTATACAGTGCTTCTCGAAAGTAATGGATAAATGCTATAAAATCGTTAAGAAAAATATTTCAAACAAATACTCGGACACGTCCATTTTTATTTTTTTTAATTCTTGTTTGATTTGTGCCAGTTTGTTATTTAAAATTTTTCTTCAATTTTGTGAATTTTCTGGCAAATGTCCATTAATAACGACTGTTCAAATGTATATAATTCGACGTTTTGCCCCTGATTAGGGGCTTTGTCAAGACTAGTTTATTAAAAAACGTGTAAATACATTTGTTATGGTTATAACATTTGCCAGAAAATTCACAAAATTGAAGAAAAATTTTATTTTTAAATTATCATTTACAAATGTAATTTTCAACCCCCCACTCAAGGCATCTATGCCTTACCCCCACTCTTCGACCCCTAATCGTTAACAACCCCAACTTTAAAAATTCAAATAGCAAAGTACCCCCTACAATAAATAAAAGTTTTTCAAAATCGGATGATAAATATAACGGAAATATTTACCAAAATAATTTTTGAAAAATAACAAAACAATGTAAAATTAAATTAAATCAAATGTTCAAAATGCTGTCCTTTTATTTATTTATTGTATTCAGCATAAAAAATGCTATCAAATGAGGTATCAGAAGGGGTACTTTGCTATTTGAATTTTTAAAGTTGGGGTTGTTAGCGATTAGGGGTTGAAGAGTGGGGGGGGGTTGAAAATTACATTTGAAAATGATAATTTAACAAATAAATACTTCGCGAACTACCAATATATAACGTTTTATTTAAATATTTTACCGGTTTCAGGATTCACAAAGATCCCATCATCAGAAATGTACGAAAAATTTTTCGTACATTTCTGATGATGGGATCTTTGTGAATCCTGAAACCGGTAAAATATTTAAATAAAACGTTATATATTGGTAGTTCGCGAAGTATTTATTTGTTAAATCATGAACTTCTACCAAAAAGTAAAACAAGAAGATATTAACTACATGAAAATGATAATTTAAAAATAAAAATCGACGTGTCCGAGCATTTGTTTAAAATATTTTTCTCAACGATTTTATAGAATTTATCCGTTACTTTCGATACACACAATGCTGCTTTACTAGACCTACAGTAGTACAGATTGAACCAAATTTCGGACCGAATCATAAATATCAGGTAAATAACTTTTGCTAGTTATCGGGATGTCTGATATATTTAGTAGATCTGAAGATTTGCAGTTTCCGAATAGAAAACAAGTATACCGGTATAAGTTATACATCTTATGTCTAAAGTGCAAGTATTCGGATAGCAGCATCCAAGGAACATTCCGACTAATCTAGAAGTTCCGATTATTCCCAACACTAATACATCCGACGAATACATCCGACAGCAATCGAGAACAACCGGGAGCCGCAAGCTAAAGAGCTTATTGGTGCACGTGAGCGTCACCTTTTGCTCCTATCTCTCTCTGCGGTCGACGGCCCGATGAATGTTTTGTGATAACTGCGCAGAATTCAGTTAATCAGTTCTTCTCAGACTGCGGAGTGGTGTGTTTGTGTTTTATAGTGGCAGTTGTGAAATTTTGCCTTTGTCGACACAAGATGAGTGTTGTTCAGGAGATATTTTCCTTAAAATCAGCTGGAACATTGAATTATGAACGCCAGCTTGAAAAAAAGGAAAGTGGACGACCGAAACCAAGAATGAATTTGAAGCAAACGACAAAGGATAGGGGTAAAGATATCCAAAGATATTTTAGAGAATCGATGTACAATTTGTGCGACTGGATTTGTGGATGTAGTGTGAAGAACGCGTTTTTTTGCTATCCGTGCTTATTGTTTTCAAATGATGCTATATGGGCTAAAAATGGAGTAACCGATATTAAACATTTAAAAGACAAAATTAGAAATCATGCTTCTTCCGCTACTCATATAAATTGTTCTATGAGCTACGCCAGTTTAGGACGTGTAGACATAAGACAGCAACTTAATAGTGCGTATCGTGAATCAGTGCACGACTTTAATGAATCGGTTTCGGAAAATAGGTATATTTTAAACAAAATAATTGATTGTATAAAATTTTGCGGAGTCTTCCAAATTGAATTGCGCGGTCATGACGAAAGTGATATGTCCAATAATCCTGAGATTTTTCGGGGCCTTATAGATTTTGTCTCTGAACTAGACTCAATATTTAAAGAGAACCTTGAAAAAAGTACAGGCTTTAAAGAAATATCAAAAACAATTCAGAACGAAATTTTAGATTCAACGTTGGCTGTTGTACATACACATATAATAAAGGAAATTGAGCAGACAAATTTTGTGGCAATTCAAGTTGATACGAGCACAGATAGCTCCAATAAAACGCAAATGATTTTTATCTTTCGATATGTATTGGATGGCATTGTGCACGAAAGATTTTGGAAATTTGTAAACCCTCCAAGCACTACAGCACAACATTTAACCGATGCAATAATGGAAGAACTCCAATTATTAAAAATTAATAAAGAACCCCATAAATTGATAGCTCAAAGTTACGATGGTGCATCAGTCATGAGCGGTAAGCTGGGAGGAGTACAAACAAAAATTAAAGAAACATATCCAAATGCACAGTTTATTCACTGTTACGCCCATCAACTTGATCTTGTCCTCCAAAAAGCAGCGAGTCAATACAAACCGATAAAAATATTTTTTGCAAATTTACAAGCATTTTCGTCTTTTTTCGGACAATCTCCAACACGTACAGCGGTACTGGATAGGATAGTTACGGTGAGATTATCTGAAGCTGCACCCACTCGATGGGCTTTCAATACAAAGTGTGTTGAAATTGTACACACTTATAAAGATGATTTAATACGTTGTTTGGAGCAAATCATTGATGGGGAGGAAGATGGTAACAATATAAACCAAGCAACTGGTTTAAAAAGACATTTGGAAGATGAACTTTTTTTATTTTGGTTAAACTTTTTTCATAAAATAATGCCTCATGTAGACATATTGTCCGAACAATTACAAATGCCAGATATTGATGTTGTATCACTAAAAAACTACAAAATATCTTTCAATAGCAATATCAAAAAAGTAAGAAGTGCTATTTCCGAATCGAAAGAACCAAGCACTCCATCAGCGAAAAGAAGGAAAACTAATGCAGAGGATCGTAAGCGACTAATTGCACTTGAAATTTGCGACATTATTAAGTCTGAAATTCATCATAGATTCGGATTCAATGATCATCTCATGATTTCACAGTTATTCCAGACGGAGAAATTTGCAGCATACACTACCAATTTTCCCCAAAATATTTTAAATATGGTGAAGGCTAATTATGCTACAATAAATATTTCTAAACTAAAATCAGAACTTGAAGTAATATATCGTCGCGAGGATTTTCGCAGCAGTGCCGGTGCAGTCGCCATACTTCAACTGTTTATTAATATGAATTTGACTGAAACATTTTCCGAAGCAGTGAAATTATTAAATATCTTGTGTACACTACCTATGATGACCGTGGAAAATGAGAGATGCTTTTCAACTTTGAAACGGGTAAAAACATTTTTACGTAATACGACTGGACAATCTAGACTTAGTGCCTTGTTTATGTTGAGCATCGAGAAAACGCTTATCAAAAGCATTCCAAATTTCAACGAAAAGGTCATAGACCATTTTGCTGAGATGAAGGAGGGAAGAATTGACTTGAAATATAGGTAAGTACGTTTAAGGTATGCTTTATTTTAACAATATAGGTACGGCGCGTATACCCCCTCTCTTATATTTATGAAGATTTATACATATGAATAATTAATTATAAGTTCCAAAACCAAAACGACCCCTTGGTTATTTCTCTTCCCTTCTCTTCATTGCGCCCCAGTGTGCGGGCACCTTTGTAGTTCGAAATGAGGTAGAAAAATTAAGTACCTAGCTACATACTCGTAATTCAGAAATTGATCTCTCAAACAGCACGCCAATGTGTTAGAGGAATATAATAACAAACAACGCGTTACCTGCGACCCGCTGGCTTACGAACGTGTAGGCTTCACAACAAAACCAGCTGTTACATAAGAACCATGGATAGAGGATAATCATCTATCCATACTGTCGTATGAAGATGTACGACAGTAGCCGAACGACTCCCGAAGCGTTATGAGATAACTTGTCATTTCATATTAACATATTCATATTAACTTTGGGGCATACCAGTACCAGCTATGATACTTATTCCAGGGTATTTTTTATTTGAAATAAAATTTTTGCAGAACATGTAACAACATGCTTTACAGCTACAGGTACATACAGGTTATAGGACAGAGCGAGGAACATAGTTATTTTAGTTGCCTTCCGACGTAAGAGTGTATTGGTTGCATTTTTCCTCTTGTGATACGGTTGCAATAATAATTATTGTTTTAAAATTATGATGTATTGTTAGTTTTATTAACAGTGCGCTAAGTCTACAAATAAATTTAGTTGGGTCTTGCGTGAATAAAGATGGACAGATCAAAATATTCAAATAAACATAGGCTGCCAAGCGCCTATGGAAGAAAAAAACGAATGAAAGAGAAGTTAAAGAAAATGGCAGAAGCGAGACGGTACAAAATAAAAGTTAATATGCATATCGTCTCACTGACCGGCATTTTTCGACTACGCCTGCATTTATGTGCTTATAATTTAGTTGAAAAAGTATACGGCAGGATCTCATTTATTATTGATTATTAGATAGGTATACAAAAATCTTTTCGAATTTCAAATCTGGAAGTTTGGCGAGGTGCAATCATTTTTTTGTGGATGGGTTGCAACTTAGTTTATAATAATTGAAATAGTCTTTCTTTTTTCACATTGCCCCCAAGAGTCCGACGCACTCTATTTTTGCGACCATTGGAGACGTTTACCTATAATCGAATATTTCAGAAATTGTTAGTTATAGCTAGCTGGAATTTTCTTCAATGCTTAAGAAACTGTCAATTCATGTTCGCTGATTTGCGTTTTTGGAGAAAAAACATTAAAAATACATATCTAAAATAAGAACTATAAAATGGATAAATACCAGTGATTTTAACATCCAATAACTTCTGTTCTGAATTACTTATTAAAAATGTTGTTAATAGCAACCTGGGATCGACCTTTGGCCTGTAAGAAATCTTCGAATAATTAAAATCAACCGAGAAATAAAAAAGATATCCTACTTCGGTTGTGAGTCGGAGAGTCATTGCAATTCCAATGTTTTTTCTCCGAACTCGGAGAGTGCTGCCGCCAACCGTCGGTCGTTCAATGCTACTAGTACTAGATCGTCGACGAATAGTCGCCCTGCAAAATAATGTCTATCGTACATTGATCGGTGATTTTTGATTACGGCACTCCACGATTTTCTTGGAATTGCTTTTTGCCAGATATGTTTAAGAATTTCACAATATGGATTACCGTAGAGGATTTAAAACGAGGTTATATTTAACTGCAACCCGCAAGAGAAACAAGGGTGCCCAGAATTTAGAAAATTGGCGGTAAGTCGTGTTAACCTATACGTGTGCTCCTTTTGTGTCAGGAATTACGATTACGAATACCTCTTTTAAATGTAGTATACCTAATAGTTCTAATATATTTGTCTTGTAATTGTTTCATCCGTACCTTAGGTATCTGCACTGTAATTCTGTTCACGTACTCGGTAAGTTCTGCAGCAAAATGGGAAAAAGGAAGCTGACTTTGAGTACGCCACGCCGATCTATGAAACTGAAAATGAAATTTGTGCGAATGAGGTAATTAAGTCATCGCATCTTTAGACTTTAAAGTGTGTATCCGGTAATGCAGCAAATACATAATATTCGTTAATAACTAGACGTTTCGTTGCCATTGCCATTGGTTTGATTATGGTTGCCTACACTATTTTTGTAGCAATAATAAGATGATGAAGTTTGTTGAAATTTCCCCTCATAGAAACTATGTACATATTCGGTTTTACAAGAGATGAGCTATTTATTTTTCTGGATTTCCCCGAATCACGAAAAATTTGACTTTGGTATGCAAAGCGCATGTAGATAACTACATATAATGTGAAATTCGATTATTTGCATAAAACGAACTCCACATGGTAGCTACAAATTTGATCTATACATAAAAAAATTTTCACTTCGATAAAGGAATAGCCAGAATTGCGTTATTTAAAACAGTGGGCCCGTTAATTCGTTCTTATAAGCTCTTTACGGCGGCGCCCATCCCCACTCCTCCTCGCGTTCAGACGGTCTAGCGAAAACGGATTCCGTAATTCCGTTGAATACTGTTTGGAAGTCTGTAAGTGCAACCCAAAAATGGGGAAGCGTAAACCAACATATTATAAAAGTTCTTCGAGACTGCATAGCAGACGGGCAACACGAATCAAAGCCAGTTATAATACAAGGTAAAATTATACGCAAGCGTCAAGAATACTCCAGAAAATAATAATAGTAATTACCCGGTAATCGTAGTGCGCACATAAAGAGGGGGGGCGTGACGTCAATTGGGAACGCGAACCTGGGAGCCGGGCATTTATCTTTACGGCAGCTGCGCTATCGTACGAAGTCTTTAATAAATTACCAGTACTTTTGTCAAGTTAGTTTATAATGCCTAATTGTGCTGTGGTGGGTTGTTACAACAATAACCGTAATACAAGTGACGTTAGCTTTTATAGATTTCCGCGGGATGCTTCGCTAGCGACTATATGGCTCGACAAATGCAAACGTGCAGATAAAGTGAATTTGAAAAATGGTGCGTAAATTAAATAAAACCTAAGATTTATATTACAGCTAGTAAAAAAAATATCGTAGCTAGAATTTGTTCGGTGCATTTCGAATCGGACTGTTTCCAAATGTCGAAGCAGCAGCAAATGCTCCATTACATTCCCGAAAGAGCCCGAAAAATTAAAGGAGACGCAGTGCCTACGTTACTTTTACCTAATAAAGTAATGAGCCTGGGTAAACAAAAAGTGGCTAAAGATAGGTTAACGAGAAAAGAGAACAGATTGAGAAAACCGGTTGTTCAAGATCTTCTAAGAACACTGTAAGTTATTTACCTATACAAATTTCAATTTAAAACTGAAATTTAAGCTTTGGCAATGATTTCTACGTTGGATGAAAAATATGCCGGTATCAGTCTTTTGTAACCTAACCTTTGAATTAGTTTTAAATCTGTTTGCCCATTATGACATTATACAAATTCAAGGATTTCTAAAGAAATTAAATTTTAAGAATATTCTGTGGTCTCGGTACCTACTTGTCAAAAACCCAAACCCTTGGATGCAATTTACAAAGGAATTTAAGCAACAAGTAGGTAGGCATATCCATGAATATCCGATATTGGGAGTACTAGGTACCTACTACACCAATTTAGATGTAAATATTACCCAGTGAAATGGAGGGGATACTGGAAAGAACTCGCTTGCCTGCATCGGTGAACGGGTGAACCCAAGCGTTAGACGAGCTCAGGTGCTTAGGAGTGGTTAGTTTTCTCCGTCTTATGCATAGCAGCAAACGTGTTATTCTGTGACTTGTGTTCAATTTTCCGTGTTTTGAAATTTTTCTACTTAAAATGGTAAAATCTTGTTGTGCATATGCATGCACAAATGAATGGACTCCCGATGGAAGCATAAAATTTCACAAGTAAGTATTAATTATCGCCAAAACATGTAAAACTAAATGTGCGTAGGTGCCTGCATATAACCCCGAGCGCAGCTCACCAAGAAAGTTTTAGCAGAGTATGTATCAGATAGTTGGTATTAATTTGTAATAAATATGTATTATGTTAGGTTTTTCAACGGATATGTTTGTTTTAGATTTCCACTAAAGAACCCTCAGAAATTACAACTATGGACACAAGCACTTCGAAGAAAGAACTTTAACCCTACTTCCAGTACTTTTATATGCAGTGAACATTTCAAAGAGAATGATTACTTAGAATCGTCTGCTAATAAAAATATTTTAAAACGGGATGCAGTTCCTTCAGTTTTTCATTTCCCTGATCATATGTTAAAGAGTGATTCTAAGAGAAGAAAACTCATGATTCGTGAGGAACCATGCCCGGAGCCAGAGGTAATCAGGAAATAAGTATTTAGTAAATTTAGTGTGTAACAAATTAAATTTTAGAGTTCAACAATTAGTGAACACAACATTAAACCTTCAGTGTGTGATGGTGTTACTCAAACATCAGATTTGAAGACTGAAACTGAGGTAGACTTGCGCAGGCAACTTAAAAATATGAAAAGGCAGGTGAAACGGATGAATGTAAAATTAGAGTCCAAAGATTTGGTTAAGCATCTTGAGGGAAATCAAAAGTGCGCTACAAATATTGAAGACGTTTGTTGGTCTCGTATTTAAGATAATTATATTTTTGCAGTATGCGAGATTATTAGTCACATCTGTTTATATTTCGTAGCACTTTATCGTAAGTTTTCATATGTATCTGCCGGGGGTGAATGCTCCATGTTTTGTCACACCTCTCTCTAAGTGTGGGGTAAGTGAATCTTAATAGCTCTGGTGCCGTATAGACGCGAGATAACTGTGCAAAACTGTCGCCCTTACAACTAGGCACTTGAGTCCATGTTAAATTATTATAGCGATATGTTTAAGGGTAAGGTTTTAAATAATTAGGTGCTACAACATTTTATGTGTTTTGGAAAAACCGCTTGATTGGACGATCATTCGTACTCGCAAAATCCCTTCCAACATTGGATTGGTCATAAGTTAAAGAAGGAGTGGTTTGCTTAAAATTTGAGGGTAGTTTTTGTTATTATAAAAGAGTTCATCTTCAACCTTTGAATTAATCAGTACATTGTTCATATAAGTCTAGTTTGTTCGAGTTGATTTTCACCTTAAGAGGTTTATGTGCGTTGTTGATTTTTGTAACATATTAATTTAAATTAAATTGTATATAGTTCCGTGCATCGTTGTTTTTATTACTTACATCGACCGGACGTGCAATTAATACACATGGTGTACGTTTACGTATAAGTCATACGTGAACAAGTGAGAAAACCCGACGGGGACGAATAACGAAAGGCGTTTAGTTCCGTCACCGTCATCGAAAGTTTACATGGTCCTTCGACGAGCCGGATATCCGTTTTCCAGGTGTCCAGAGCCGCTATCAGCTTCAGAATATTGTTACAGTTCTATCAACGCATCACATTGGTAAGTCTCCAATCATATTGTATTTCTTTCTGCTTCCTATATCCATATATTCAAAATGGCTTTTCTAAATAGGAACGAAGATTTGCAAACTCTCATATCAAAGCGTGCTCAAATAAAATCATCTCTCTCTAGATTTAAAACTCATTTGGATAAAGTTCGATCTCAAGAAGTAATCAATTTATCCAATTTACAGGCACGTTTGGCAGATTACGTGACCAATTTTCATAAATTTGAACAATGTCAGTCATTAATAGAAATTAAAAGCCCAGCGGAAGCTAATGGCAACGAATTTACTAAATTCGAAGATACTTATTACGAGTTACTCGCGAGAGCTGAAGAGTTAATCGCGACAAATTCTCACTCTTCAGCATCTCAACCTTCAAGTATTAATGGTAGCAATTCAGTGGCTACAAATATTAATTTAAAAAGCGATATGACGGCACGTATGCCAGTGATTAATATTCCGTCATTTTCCGGCTTATATAAAGAATGGATTTCATTCCAGGATTCTTTCATGTCCTTAATAGATGCTAATAATTCATTATCTGAAGTAACCAAATTACATTACTTAAAATCGAGTTTGCAAGGAGAGGCTTTAGAACTAGTGCAAGACCTTCAAACTTGTTCAGAAAATTATGCAATTGCTATGGACTTACTGAAGTCTAATTATCTAAAGGATCGTTTAATAATACAAGATCATGTTCAGGCATTACTAGATATTCCGTCAGTTCAAATGGAAACTGTTACCGGAATTAAAAATTTGATAAATTCAGTGCGCCGTAATTTAAGCAGTTTAAAACGTCTAGATCGCCCAGTTGACACTTGGGATGATCTGCTTATTCCTCTTTTAGTAGCTAAATTAGACTTTAAAACGGTTAGAGAATGGGAAAGCACATTATCAAAAAATAGCATGCCAAATATGACTGAGTTTTTAAATTTTTTAAATCATAAACGCGATATCTTAGAGAGCACCCAGGATAAATTAATTTCCAATCGTCCAGTGGCTTCAAAGGCTAACGATAAGCATTTTAATCGTAAAACTACAGTTCATATAGGCACTAGTGACTTAAAATGCCCTTTGTGTACACAGCCACACGTGCTAAGTAAGTGTAATGCCTTCATAATGTTAAGTGAAGCTCACCGCATTGATAAAGCGAAATCTTTGGGCGTTTGCCTTAATTGTTTATATCCAACCCATTCTACAGAAGAATGTCGGTATGGGAAATGTAAAATATGTAAAAAACGGCACAGTACTCTTCTTCATGTAAGAAGTGTTCATGCGATTCAAAATTCAAATTCGCCCGGTAATGAAAGTCAATTAGTTGTCTCGCAACAAAATATTTCTTCGTCGGCGAATCAGTTAGCAAGTGTTAATAACGTCTGCGCGCATGTAACTAGCGAAAGAGAAGTATTGTTGTCCACCGCGATTGTACACGTGTTTGACCATAAGGGCAATAAGCGCGTATGTCTCATTCTGTTGGATCAGGGATCCCAATCCCATTTCATAACAAAGGAATTTGCGGAGCTACTGGGATTACCGAAAAAACAAATCCTCATGAATATTGGTGGGGTAAATATGTCTAATTCTACGGCTCATTATTCTGTAGAAACAACGGTAATATCTAGATTTTCAAATTATAAGTTAAATCTGAAGTGTACCGTACTGGAAAATATAACCAGATCATTGCCTTTAGTTTCCTTTAATGCACGCGGTTTTCATGTACCAAGAAACATACAGTTAGCTGACCCCCAGTTCAATATTTCTCGTAAGATTGACATGCTAATAGGGGCGGAATCGTTTTATCAGCTACTTTGTGTAGGTCAAATTAAAGGGTCTAACCAAGACCAACCATCTTTTCAAATGACTCATTTTGGTTGGGTTGTTTCTGGCGCTATACCTGTTAAAAAGGGGAGCATTTACATTTCATCTCACCTTTCAATTCAACAATTAACTGAAGTCCGTGACTGGCGGCATGTGTCGACAGCAGATAATCCCGCTGATATTATTTCTAGAGGCATAAACCCAGAAACAATAATAAATAACCAGTTAGGGTGGTACGGCCCTAAGTGGTTACTTAAAAATCGTAATCATTGGCCGACCAACACCTTGAATATAAATAATATAGATGTTCCCGAAAAAAGGAAGTCAGTTTGTGCTCATTCGGCAACTCTAAAGAGGGATGAGATAGATGTGTTTTACAAGTTCTCATCCTCCTCACAGCCCATTATGGGCGACATTCCCCCAGGGAGATTAGAGCCTTCTAGGCAATTTTCAATATGTGGAGTAGATTATTGCGGTCCATTTTTATTAAAAGAAGGTTCCCGCAAAAGTAAACGTATCTCAAAGGCTTACGCCGCTATTTTTGTTTGTTTTGCAACTAAAGCTGTATATGTAGAATTGGTCAGTGATTTGTCAAGCGAAGCTTTCATAGCATCTCTCAAGCGCTTCATTGCAAGACGTGGCATGGTCTCACATATCTATTCCGACAACGCAACAAACTTCGTTGGCGCTAATCGAGAATTAAAGGCGGCATACGAATTTTTGTGTAATTCCACTTCTATGTCCACCATACTAGAGAACACTGCTAACAATAAAATTCACTGGCATTTTATACCAGCCAGAAGCCCACATGTTGGGGGTTTGTGTGAAGCTGCAGAAAAATCTTTTAAGTTACATCTGCGTGTTGCTGGAAATGCTTCATTAACATTCGAGCAGCTAACCACTTTATTATGTGAAATAGAAGCCATTTTGAACTCCCGCCCTATAACCGCAATTTCTAATGATCCTAATGATCTAACCTTCCTTACTCCGGGTCATTTCCTGATTGGAGACGCGCTAACCGCTATAAACGAGACAAATCTGAAGCAGTTGCCAATTAATCGCTTATCGCATTGGCAAAGGGTCAATCAATTGAAGCAACATTTCTGGTCTCGCTGGTCAATGGAATATCTCCATCAAATGCAACAGCGTTCGAAATGGAAGATCGGCCGCGGACCTCAGTTAGCCCCTGGTCAACTAGTGTTGCTCCGCGACGATAATCTTCCTGCGCTCCAATGGAAAACTGGGCGCATAACAAGTGTGCACCCCGGAAAGGACGGCATAGTGCGGGCCGCCACTGTTAAGATTAACACCGGTGAGTTTAAAAGAGCCGCTAATAAGCTCTGCGTTTTACCGGTTGACGTCAGTGGTGTGTGGTGCGGAGTGTAAATACTTATTTTTATGTTTATTTGATTATTCCTATTTCTTATTTTATTTTATTTTTCTTATTTTATTTGATAAGTTGATTCTTTCAATTTGAATTTATTTGTCTTGCCAATATTATATTATTTATTTTATGGTACCTAATCCTACTACAATAATTTATTTCTCGTGTAGAAATTGCATTTCAATGCCTTCAGCCTTTTTGATGTTTGCTGTTGAAAGGTGATCCTTTCAAGGCGGGCGGCTATGTTCGTCTCGTATTTAAGATAATTATATTTTTGCAGTATGCGAGATTATTAGTCACATCTGTTTATATTTCGTAGCACTTTATCGTAAGTTTTCATATGTATCTGCCGGGGGTGAATGCTCCATGTTTTGTCACACCTCTCTCTAAGTGTGGGGTAAGTGAATCTTAATAGCTCTGGTGCCGTATAGACGCGAGATAACTGTGCAAAACTGTCGCCCTTACAACTAGGCACTTGAGTCCATGTTAAATTATTATAGCGATATGTTTAAGGGTAAGGTTTTAAATAATTAGGTGCTACAACATTTTATGTGTTTTGGAAAAACCGCTTGATTGGACGATCATTCGTACTCGCAAAATCCCTTCCAACATTGGATTGGTCATAAGTTAAAGAAGGAGTGGTTTGCTTAAAATTTGAGGGTAGTTTTTGTTATTATAAAAGAGTTCATCTTCAACCTTTGAATTAATCAGTACATTGTTCATATAAGTCTAGTTTGTTCGAGTTGATTTTCACCTTAAGAGGTTTATGTGCGTTGTTGATTTTTGTAACATATTAATTTAAATTAAATTGTATATAGTTCCGTGCATCGTTGTTTTTATTACTTACATCGACCGGACGTGCAATTAATACACATGGTGTACGTTTACGTATAAGTCATACGTGAACAAGTGAGAAAACCCGACGGGGACGAATAACGAAAGGCGTTTAGTTCCGTCACCGTCATCGAAAGTTTACAACGTTCTTATGAACAATTTTGAAGTATTTGACTATCTAAAAAGCCATGTGTTAAAGATAACGATCATTTAAAGGATGTAGCATTAATTTTTGACTCTATGGCAATACGTAGCGCCATTGTCCACGATCAAAAAAGTGATAAACATTATGGATATGTAGACTTTGGTGGAATTACTAATGTAGGTAATGAAGAATTAGCTACCGAAGCTTTAGTTTTTCAGAATGTTTCTTTTACAAAAAAATTTAAATGTCCAATAGCATACTTTTTGTAAACAAAATATCGGGTTCTCTAACAGCAACTTATATTATCAGCAATCCAAAAATTATTTTAATTTATTATTTTAATTTATTTAATGTCAGGTCTCTAACTTGTGATGGTTGTGCTACTAATGTTAAAACATTAACATTGCTAGGTGTCAATTTATCTGCAGATAATATTACACCCTGTTTTACAAATCCTTGTAGTAATGATAGTATTTTTTGTATCTTAGATGTTTGTCATATTTTAAAACTTTTAAGGAATTCTTTTGGGAAAATTTCTTTGTCATCGTCAAAAGGCCAAATCTCATTTATCAAAAAATTGCATCAGTTGCAAGAGGAACAAGACTTAAAATTTGCGAATAAGTTATCTTTCTGTCACATCTATATATATAAAAGAAAGTCGTGTTAGTTACACTATTTATAACTCAAGAACGGCTGAACCGATTTGGCTGAAAATTGGTGGGGAGGTAGCTTAGAACCAGGAGACGGACATAGGATACTTTTTATCCCGTTTCCGTGGGACGTTTTCAGTAATGTTCTTAACAAACTTTGTGTCACACCAGTCTATAAACCGTCTATAACAAATTTCATACACTTTTTTAAATTTATCGGGCAATAAATCTGTTGTAGCTTCATTTGCTGTTTCAATTATATCTGCAGGAGTACAAATAGTTTCTTCCTCACCATCCGAAATCGACATTTTCGACAGTTTCACAACAAAATATTACAATTTTAAACTGACAACTTGAAATTAATTACTAACTTGATAATTTTGGTCATTGTACATAAATACACGTATCCATAGTTACGCAGAGGAACGTAACGTTTTTTTAGGTAACGCTCGATTTTACTAATGTTTCTATGTCCGTTATAGACTCCGAAACGGTTGGACCGATGTTGATGAAATTTTCAGGGAATCTTCAGATTAGCCCAGCGGGTGATCCTGTGAAGTTTGGTAGCGATAGGATCAACAGATTTTTTTTCTTGGTTTTGTGAGAAATCGGGGCTTGATATGATATGTCAGATTTGACAAATAAAATTCAGACCGTCAGAAAGTATTAAATAAATTTTATTTGCCAAATCTGACAGTTGATAAGTGTCATATCAAGCCCCCGCCTCGCACAAAACAAACTTCACAGGAACACTCGCTGGGCTAATCTGAAGATTAACTTACAGTAGGTGCCGCGCATGTCGTACCGGGACCGGGCAGCAAATAAT
Organism: Xestobium rufovillosum; assembly: GCA_963966045.1. Lineage (NCBI taxonomy): Eukaryota > Metazoa > Arthropoda > Insecta > Coleoptera > Ptinidae > Xestobium > Xestobium rufovillosum. Next base: position 37,229,897 of record OZ014492.1, read on the forward strand.
TTATAAAGTGAAAATGCAAACGTCAAACGGCATATGCCATTCGCAGTTTATCAAGTTTCAAACGATTTTACCACAATTATTTCTTCAGAGGCAGCAACGCGCCGGGTACCAGCTAGTTAATTATAAACAAAAAAATGCTAGAGAATTTTTATGCCAAAGTGGTCATCCAGATTTTATTGGTAGTGAAGCAACAGTTCAGTTCATAAGAATTTTTGATGGAATCTTTGATGTTGTGAATTCTAGAAGTGTATTTGGAAAACAAGCATTACCTACTGGTCAACAATTTTTGAGGAGACTAAAAATTATATTTTAGATTTAAAAGCAGATGGCACTGAAATCGTACGCCATAGAAGAAAAACATTTGCTATAGGATTCCTGATGAACATAATCAGTTTTGAAAATCTAGCACAACAACTTTTAAGCCGCCAAGAAAATCCTCTTAAGTATGGAATGGAATGGAATGACAATCCCAATCCCCTTCCATTTAAATGGATATTGAGGAAGTTATTATCTAATAATAGTATTCAGCCAGGAGTTAATTCCAACTGTCTAGGCAATGATTTCAATTTAACCCCAGTTTTTGAAAGTCGGGTGACTAAAAATAATGCAATAAATAGTAATGACATAATTGACACAGATGAGGAGTTGTATAATTTAGTTTCTGTTGTGGATAGAACTCTTTTAACGTCCTTTCAAGAAAATATATTATATAGCAGGATTCATCGTTCGGAAATTATTCAAAAAGAACAGTTGCAACCATTGTAAACAAATGTTGTTAACAGAAATGCGCGAAGACCACGTTCATTGAATGGAATTCAATAAATATGCTAGTTTTACTAAATTTGTCAATCAAGGCAAATTGTATTTTCCGACTCGAGTTGTACTTGACATTGTGAAATATACTGAGAGAGTATTCAAGGCCGAAGTAAATATGCATTAAAGACAATTTCAAACAACGAATGATTGTATTAGTAATGCAGCATTTTGTTAATAATAATTTGGCACAAATATATCAACCTCCACATCCCATTGTTGATATGCATGAGGATCTTCATGAAGTACCTACAAGTCATTAAGTTTATTGCTAATACATATGCGAACATTCGAATTCAAACACACGCTGAAGAAAACCATCCAATTATTAGATGATTAGGCTAATATTAGGCATAAGTTATGACCCCCTTGAGTCATAAATTTACGTATCTCGGCCATTTTTCATAATTCTATTTGTTTCTTAGATATTTAAGGTGGCTCGTTTTTAAATGATCACGCTGTATATTAATTATACTTTCCACATAATGTAAATTTACTATCTTAAATTTAGGTTTGTAATAAAATGTAAAATAAACGGTAAAAACACCTATATGCAATTTAATTTTCATTTCAAACATATATTATTTCAAGAAATTGTATCTATATGTTTCTTGTGTGCAAGAATATTTCATAATAATTGATTTGAATGTGACAGCGTGGCTTTCAAACATTCACGGCAGCTACCAGCTAAGTTAAGAGAGTCACTTCTTCGTTTGACTTGGCGTTATACACCTGGGCCGCTTCATACCTGGCCGTTTTTTACCTATCTGTCACTATTCAGTTATAAGGGCGCGTGTATAAGAGAGAAATAGCATACCACCCGATAGCATCTGCACTCTTCCAACACGCCGAGCGCATTCCAGTCTCTCCCTCTACTTCATTGATATTACCAAAGACTTGTAGAGGGGACTTACCTATTTACATTTTCGACTGAAGCAGGGTGAATACTCACAGTCTAAGCGTTTGTGTGTGGAAAAGGCAAAACAAAGCAGCCGACCAGTTGTGTAGTAAACAGGTGCCGCCGTGGAAACAAGAGTATCGCGGAACATTCGCCTGGTCCGTTGCTTGAATTTAATACCAAACAACGCTACCCGCGACCCGCTGGCCAACGAACGTGTAGACTTCAAAACAAAATCAGATGTTGCATAAGGACGCCAGGTCCATTCTAGAAGTCTTTGGATATTACCCCAGTAGAAGTTGTTATTATATACAATGATATTTAAACTTGGTATACATTCCTGCACCCGTGATTATATTATTTTTATTACTGGCCAATTTCCAAAAGTCTAGGTTATCGTCAGATAGTTTATCCCGAGGCTTACCCCTATCACGTCGGAGAGAGAAAGAGAGAGCGTTTCTCAGTCATTTGGTTTTAAAATAAAGCCCTCAAAAATCAGGACCTTCCGACTCCAGATCTGGCACTGTAAAACGCACAACAACTCCAATTGGTCGATACTTTGAGAAAGCCGTTCTGATGTGGTTGCGGTCGCGGTCGCGTTACAGGATTGTTTTTTAGAGGAATTCAATTAATGGTAAAATACAAGAAAATGTGTTCGTTCATTGTTCCTATAAAATTTGGTCTCACTCAAGTGATTGCTTATATAATTGAATTTTTACCGTATTTAAACTTTTTGGGCAAACAGAAAAATCACATATTTTTTTAAATCTGGACAAATTCTTTGCAACTACATATTGTAGAATATACAGGTGTTCTACATATTAAAAAAATTAAATCGTTTAAAAATTTGATGTTTCCGGTAGCCGTTTATTTTTTCTGCCATACCGGGTAACTTATGACCTACGGCTGAATTTGTAAATTTCACTAGTTTACTATAAAGACTCGGTTACCATCCTTGTTAGTTGTTATATAATTCGTATTCACTCATGATTTGCTGTACCTGTACTTATACACAACTCTACTAATTTTGCTTTATTCATTCTTTGCAGAAGGTTGAAGGCCGAACGAAATCTACCGGCGCCAACACTTGAGCCTATACCCGAAATACTGGTAAGTCTACATCCAGAAACCAGGTAAGTGCTGGCAATAAGATCATGAAACTTAAAATGTGATTTATAAAGGAACTGTGAATTATCTTACTTGTTCAATAGGTATATTATTTATAAAATTTAAGCAAATGGAATTTATTCACTAGTAGTTTTTAATTCAACGAATTAAATAACATTTTTCCAAAACTAAATGATCTTACACTTATCTACAATGGAGGTCTATTGAGTCATTTATGACGAGCCCAAGCGCCAGCGATCAATAACAGCGCCTTGTGCTTCCATCTAGTTTGAAACTATGGAATGCGATAAGAAATGGTTTACCTTGATTTGCGAAAGGATACCAAAGTTTTTTCAACAAAATGTCAATAGGTTACGTTTTATTTATAGAAAATTGTAGTGTACCTATCTACCTGGAAAAAGGTAAGTGCCATTATTTAGTAATTTAGGTCATCTATCAGAAGTCCAGTGGTATTTAGGAATGATAACACGAAAAATTTTTGTTCTAGAAGAAATAAAGAAGTAAAATTTTATTGTTGATGTCAAATTGTGATTGATTCAGACATATGTAAAACCAAAAGGGGTTAATACGCGATCAAATAAGCTTTAAGAGCTGTCCGTCTGCATCTGCCTTTGGTTATATTCAAAGCCCAACTCATTTACATTGTTCAAATGTATTTGTTATATTATAGTTGCAGTCAAGCAGCGAATACGAAGTAAAATTGGAAAGGAGCATTACTCCAGATCCACCAATAATCCAAGAAATTTTAGTTGATCCTAAAGTGAATCCTTTAGATGACGCTTCCAGTTCAGCTTCCGAACGGTCGCAAAAAAGAAGGCGAAGGCGTCGCAGAGAACCTCGTCGACAAGTCTCAACACCTCTTAAAACTGAGGACGTCTATGATGCAATAGGAAAGAACGTTGCACACAAATTACGGGGCATGAGTTCGCAACAACGTATTATAGCAGAGAAAATAATAAGCGATGTGATGTACCATGGGCAGATGGAAACGTTAACGCCAAATACAAAACTGATTATAGAGTAGCAGTGCCCTTTTTATGTTATACGAATGCTTTAGTGTTTATCATAAAATGTACAAATTTTATTAAATAAGTGTAAACTGGTGCGACGATGATGTTTATATTATTGCCGCCAAATGGTGTCATTAGAGGAGGGGGTGCAAATGTGGAAACATGAGGGTAATATGGAAACGGCAAGAATTTCGACTACAGAGAGCTTCACTCTAGCGGCGATTGCGGTAAACAGTCACTCTTGTTCCTATTCGTCACAGCGCAGCGCTAGGAATCAGTCGGGCATTGTAGTTAATGGTGGTGCATCGATTTCTGTTTCGTGATTTTCGTAAAGTTTTTGGATACTTTGCCTTTGTTTTCGGCATCGACAATTTTAATTTAAAAAATCTTTAATATTGTGTATAAAAGGCTCGTTTTAGTCCAACACGCGCCCACACAAGTGGTTGCCCACCGAATATGTCGCTGAGTAATACGTGCGAACCTCTGTCGAGGCAAGTTTTGAAGTTAAGGGGGATACGTACGGTGCAAAAACCGCCGATATCGTGCTTGGCGGAATGAAGTGCACAGCTCATACAAAGCAATATTTTACAATGCATTTTTCTTTGACAGAACGAAGAAGACTTGTTCTACAATTCCGTCAACCTTAATTAACAAAAAATATCTAAATAAGAATAGAAAAATGACGTCAAATTCATCTATTTAGTGTAACTTTGGGTCCAAAAAGAAAATAGTGAAAAACTAACTTGGCCACATTGTAATATGAACCTTAATTTGGGTGTGTTTTAAATTTGAATTCATTTAGATTGAAAATGAATAAGCTACATTAAAATATAATTAGACGTGAAGAAAACTGAAAACGAAGGCATTCATAGCAGCGGCGAACGCTCGGCTACGGCCGAGCACGTTCGAACTATTTCTAGGAGCTTCGTGAAATACGCTCCGCGACAAAACAGTTCCATTACAATAACTACTGTTTTCTGTTCGTATATTTTGTTTCTTCCGTGCGCGGTAAAACAAAAAGCAATGGGTAGAGCAGAAAATAAATCTAGAATACGGGTGTCATCGACCAAGAAGAATAGAGGGAATACTGCTGCATTAGATGCAGCTAGGAAATCAAAGACTAAAAACTTTATAAAGTTCATATTAAGGGAATGTTTGTCAAAAGTTTATGAAACTGTGGTAAGCACCCTACATTTTCGTTCGTGTATAGATACATGTGCAGTAAGGAAATTTGTTCTTACCGATTTCCTTTTTATTTGCTAATCTTCTAAACCTTTCAAGAATCACAATAAAATTACTATTTTAATTTTTATGTTGCATAGTGTAAAAATGAAATGAATTACGCGTGCACTATAGCGACGAGAATTTTTAATGCAGATTCAATATAGGATGGCCCGAAATTAGGGTGCAATATTTTACCAGCGTGTTCTGTGGTCAAAATTAAGACAAGAAATTCCTATAAGCGTATACCGAAATATGCTTCCCAGGGGAGCTATAGCTTTCTAAAAGAGAAAGCCTGAAGACGTTTTCTTCTAAGTCTCTTCGAAACAAGTCCAGTTAAAATTATGAAATTTGATGGATGGAATGTGTAAGTACCAAATTCTGAATCTTTTGGTGTAAACTTAATTTTTAAAATTTAACAGGGGCGTCTTAAAGCTGGGGGTGGCGGAGGTAAGATTTACCCCAACTTTTTTCAGAGCATGTCATTTTCAATTTTTTCATAAAAATTTGCAACTTCAGAGTTTTTTGCAAAAAAAATGTGCTCCTGTTTCGTTTTGATAGGAGGCACCGTTATCGAGCACGATCAATTCAAAAATTTCGCTGCATGCCCAAAAAATTCCCACAAGAAGTGGAGAACTTCGTTTGTATACTTAAATGAGACAGGAATACATTTTTTTGCAAAAAAAAACCCCGAAGTTGCAAATTTTTACGGAGAAATTAAAAACGACATGCTCTCAAACAGTTGGGGTAAATCTTACCTCCGCCACCCACAGCTTTGAGACGCCCCTGTTAAATTTTAGAAAGTATATTTACAGCAAAACATTCAGCATTTGTTACTTACACATTTTATGATTTTAACTGGACTTGTTTCGAAAATATGTAGAAGAAAACGCCCTCAGGTTTTCTCTTTTAGAAAGCTAATAGCTCCCTTGTGAAGCATATTTCGGTATACGCTTATAGGATCATTTTGTCTTATTTTTGACCACAGAACACGCTGGTAAAATATTGCACGCTAATTTCGGGCCACCCTGTAAGCTGTAAAGCCTGTAGCATACCTTTAACAACCCTTTTTCGTTATGGACACCCATCCTATAAATACAAATTTTGTTCAGGCTGTTTCCAGAATGTATTTGAACCCTATCGTCCCTGCACAGATAGAATACAGATTACCTTTATCGAATACAGATTTAACTGTCGATGCAGTCTGGTTGTTCGGGTAAAAACACATTTTTTGTAAGTAATGAATTGTTTTTTTATACCTGAGTGTATGTATTGGAAATAGTGTACATGAGGAGGCGATTAACATATTTTCCAACAGAGCAGGTAATAATTGAAATGATGCGAAAGCCCGTGGTAGTCCGTGCTTTATAAAATTACGGCCCTGCCTAAAATTCACAAGCCACGTTCAACGTACAGACGGACGAAACTACATCGACTGCACAAACACGCGTCCTTGGGTGTCCCACCGATACTCGTTCACGTTCATAAAGTTGGTCAAACAAGTTGTGAAATTACACGCGGAGCGAGCCGTTAGGAGAAAAGGCTGCGCATACACGCTCTAGCGTTGGACCGTTGTTTGCGCAAACCGTTCGATTTCGTTTCCGTGCTGGCTTGGTTAGTTTGTAGAGGGACTTCGTATCTCTGCTTGTTGGCAAGCGCTTTGTATAATTCCGTTGAACATATGCTATTTATTAAACAACTAATATGGACGTAATTAGTTTAAATCAACGATTTATTTACGATCTGATAGAATCTTATAAGTCACAGCCGGCATTATGGAAAACAGACTCCATGGAATACAGAAATAACGTATTAAAAACGCAAGCGTACGAAATCTTGGTGAAAAAGTGCAGTGAGTATGTGCCTGGTGCAGACAGACATTTCGTTCGAATGAAAATTAATTCGATGAGAACTAGTTTTCGCAAAGAATACAAGAAAGTGTTAAATTCGATGAAGACAGCCCGAAATTCAAACGAAATTTATAAGCCTCATCTGTGGTATTACGATTTGCTGAAGTTCCTCACGGGCGAAAAGGATGACAGTGTGAATGAAAATGAAACCAACAATGGGGAAAGCAAGGATTCATTTGATTCTGATCTTGTGAGTATTACTTTTTGTACATTTTTTAGGAACTATATTTTGTGTATACCGAGTGCCCATGTGCCATATTTATGCCATTTAAAGTATGAATCTGAAATTGGAACCAATGACGTGGTTGGTAAATACACCTCTTGCACTATAGATGGCGTTACCATACATGACGTAAAAGTTACCAAATTTGATACGTAAAATGAACGTAAAGTTGAAATTATTTCACGAAATCCATGCTAAATATAGGTCTATTATTTGACAATGGCTTTTGAAAATGTTACGGGGCTTTAGTTGTGGTTTTCGTAGAAACACAAACTGGAATGTCATACGAGTTAACAATATCCACAATAAAATTCCTGCGCAGATTTTATGTTTCATCCAGTGCTACATGTTTCTCTCCTTTTTGCCATTGGGTTTGTCAAAATCAGTCTAGTAATTTTCAGGATGAATGCCAGACATTGAACCTATGTTTTGTAAATGTTGATTGCAACGTAAATCGCAGCTTTAAATGGTAAGGAAGTGGCTCAACGACTCATTGAGCATGCTGGCAAGCATGAAATTTAGAGTCACTGAAAGTTCAACTTTTCTTGGTACCTATGCATTGTATCTCATTGTAAATCGATTTGTATAACTTTTTGATGTATACGTATCTCTATATTCTTACATTTGTTGAGATAAAGATGTTGGAACCAAACAAAGAACTTAAAATTGTTACCCCTATGTGTTTGACACAAGATAATGGCTATCCCTTGGCGCGGTGGTCCTTGTTCGCCGTAAACCTGGTTTTCTGGTTTCTTGGAAGCGTTGGGATAAGCGTTGAAATATTGAAAGGCTTACACCAACCGTTCTTACCATTGTTATAAATATGCTGCCTTCCACCATCCTACGCTGCAATTGTTGCCTTTAGAGCCATAGTAGGAAACTAAACAAAGATTAGACTTTTAGACTGTCAAGTTATACCTACACAAAAAAAATAGATCCCAGACATCGTAAATATTTAACCTTTCTTGTGTAAAAGAAGATAATAGTTCTCAGAAGGGCACGTTATTGCCTAAAAGTATTAAATACATTTATTACTTTGGTAAATACCAAGAAAAGTTTAATTTTTAGAGTGACGCTAATTCCTAATATTATACTGGCTAGTGTACTAGTATACAAGGTGTCCCATAAGTGTCTCCTTGGAGTTTTGCTTCATTATTAGATGCCTGGCCATTTTAGAGAAAAGAAATCTTTGAAAAGCCGTTATTTATTTTTTGTCCTCCACAGCTCAACCCTTTCGGTTGTATAATAGGTACTTTTTATTTAAGAATATGAGTTCTTTTGTTCACCAGATAAAAATGAATAGTATAGGTACTTCCTTATTTTAATTTTTTTCTAAAAGGAAATATGTAAATATTTTCTGTCTTGACTATTTGGTAGAAATCCATGATGAAATAGTTTCCAAAGAAAAAAAAGGTACTCGGAAGTGTCACTTGTTCATTTGGTATACGTGCACTTTAGGTACAGTGCAGGATACAGAATGTTCACGTACTTATATTTTGAACCACTCGTAACTTATTTGTCTGTAATTTTACAAAAAACTTTTTTCATAAAAGTTTTAACCCTTTTCCTGGACATTTCAAAGATGTATTCCGATAAAAGTAATGGGATATCATGAGTGTTAATATTTGTACCAGGCCAACTATTCAACTATAATATTAATAACATTATGTTCGAAAATTCTATCCGAATTTATATAAATATACAGTGTCCCATTTGGTTTTCAGAAAAAGCCTTAAAACTTTTACTTTTTTCGGAAAATAATATTGGACATTTTATTAAAAATTAATAGCTAAAATGTAATAAAACTAAATTTTTCAGTACCATATCACGTAAAAAATTATCCAATGGTACCATTGATTTGATGTTTCTTAAAATGGGGAGCGAGCTGTATGTCGCAAGCTTTACCCTGAATATTCAATTTTCTTTCTTCTTTGTTCTGCAATATAGGCAAAATGCTAGAAGAGTTTAGGAGTAGGTATTATTACAGGATTTAACTTGTATTGGTAGATTGATATCACGGTTAGAATACCCCATCATTAAGGAACATAAACAAAATTCGGTTAAACATTCGTTTTTATGCCATTTTGAAATGTGAAAATATTTTTTTGTTGACGATTTAGTCTCAATAAAAATTATTAATTTTATAATCGAAAGGAAGTTTGACACGGAAAATAATTGATATAATTCCACGGAAAAACTGAAAATTACAGTGTTTTCAAATTTTGCTACGAAAATTTTACATAAATATTATAAAGAACCCAAAAAGTACAGTAACTTTATACAGGGCGTTCCATTTGTGAAATAATTTTCAATTATTATGGGTAACTAAAAGTAAAATTTGATTCCTAAAGGTGCCCTGACACGATCAATTGACACTGTCAATAATATTGAAGAATTTTTATGCATATTGATGGATTGACAATATTTTGATAATCGTATGGTTTGACGAAAACAAGTTTTTTATTACTGTCGAATCTTTTAATAGATCATTTCAGAATGACGTCACACAATTGACAGTCATATTTACTGCAGGGAAGACATTTGTTTGTTTGTTTGTGCATAACCTAAACGAGCAAACTGTCACTTTCTAAAACCAACGCTAAAACTATTATATATGCCACTGTTTTTTTTCTTTTGTTATGTGTTGTTGTGGGGTGCGGACGGCGTAATGAGAGGTAAAAAGGATTCGGTAAGATTTTTTAGAATTCCTGCTGCACTAAATCATCGTGGAGAGTACTTAAACAAGTTGTCAAATAAAAGACGTGAAAAGTGGGTAAAAGCGTTAAGAAGGGGAGTTTTGAGCGAAACCCAATTAAAAAATTAGCGAATATGTGCTAGACATTTCATTTCTGATAATAAAAACTTAATTTTAACTTCGCAAATAAAATATGAATAAATGTGTGCCCTCCAGCAACAAATGGCGGCCTGTCAAAATGAGGCATTCCATAGTGAGCCGTTTACTGTGTTGTCTAACTGACGTTTGAAATAATTTTAACCCAGTAATTTTGATTTGTATTTTTCTCATGAATCAAATTGGCCAACTTTGAAAATACATACCTTATTATTTTATAATAGCATTTTCATAGGAACATACAGTCCATGACTTGGACTAAACATGAACAACTGAAATTATATTGTCAATATGTATTGATCGTGTACGGGTAACTTTAGCAAGACAAGCCTTTCCTAGAACTCTATAAAGATGAATGCTCCTTATTTCCGGCACTATGGAAAAAATTATATAGTAGTTTTGAACGATTTGATTTAGTAGGTACCCAGCCAGAACACCTAATTTTGTTTTTTTTGTTATGCCTGTGTTATGTGCTTGTACTGTCAGCAGCTTACATATTTGTTATATTATTGCAGTCGAACAGTGCCGAAGCCGAAAGCGAAGTGAAACGTGAAAGAAGCTTTTCTCCGGAATCGCCGATAGTCCAAGAAGTTTTATTGGATCCTTTAGAGGACGGTACAAGTTCGATGCGTGCGAGGTCGCCGAAAAGACCGCGACTTGAAGAGCCATGTGTACAACTAGTCAATGTCACTTCAACAGCACCTTCTAAAACAGAAGATGTGTTCGATGCAATAGGAAAGAACGTTGCACATAAATTAAGGGGCATGATCGCACAACAACGTATTATAGCAGAGAAGATCATAAGTGATGTGATGTACCATGGACAAATGGAAACGTTAACGGCAAATTCGAGGCTGCTTATAGAATGACAAATAATTATCGCCTTATATAAATTTCTACTGTACCTATAAATAAATATTTTGGTGTATCTTAAGTTGTACAAATTTTGTTAAATAAATGTTGATATAAGTAGGTGTGGTAAAAATATTTTTCCCGCGTCTTCAACCAAGTACCTATAGGCGCGAACGTAACAATATTGCATTCACACGTGTGCTATGTTCTTATCGGCGACTGTGGTCGTTGACATGAAAAGTCGCCGTCTTTCTCAATTTACCAAAACTTTTGTTATTAACATGTGTCGACGACACTGTCGCCGACAAATGTCATTTTGGTGGAGACCTACCCTTATTAGCTGTGCGCTATAAATGAAAATCGCATGGGTAGGTACGTTCAAATGTAGGGAGCTTTGAGATTTTGACGTTTACTGAATAAATATCGCGTCGCGTTTCTTCTCGAATCTAATAATTTTTTACCAGAAAAATCTCTTAAAAGGTACGGTAGTTAAACATTTTATTGGCTTTTCGATGGAAGACCTAAATATTTTAGGTAGGTACGAACTTGGCATTTATGAATTGGCGGGCAAGAGAACAAATCAAATGGTCGGAATTATTCGAATATGCTCATAGAAATTTTGACGTGACATAGATAACAAATCATTAAAAATATGTAGTTAATATTTTCACTTTTCATTAAAAATATAGTTACTGTTTTATGAATAACTTTGACTTTCTTAAGGGGTCGTGGGAAAAATAGTGTGCATAACGATGGGAAGTATATTTCATTTTACACTCGTACGAAGTTTGGCACTTTCCATGCTCTTTACGTAATAGGTATACTAGTACACACTTCGTCATGTAACATACGAACCCCAGGTGGAAAACTGCTGTTCATTTCGATGTGCGGTTTGTGTGCAGACTTTGTCAAATAAAAACGTAGTTTTAAAAAGATCCTGAGTGGCTATGCATATAGCTAAGTCGGGCACTGTTCTGAACTCATCGTTGTCAGGCTCGTCCAAAAATAATATTTAAGGGCCGTTTTCAATAGGAAAAAACGGGTTTCGTATTTTAAGACTCAAAATTATGCAGGTATTACTGAAAAGTTTTTACGAAGATTTTCTTATAACACATCCATGTACCTACTAATGGAGAGCAAATTTTGGCAATTTTATTAACAAAATTTTCCCCGTGAATTCATAGTGAATTTACGTCAAAGTTCTTGATCCAACTACTCCGTGGAATATTTCCCCGGATATTCAAAGTGCTTTAAAGTGATAAAAATACAAATTTTCAATTTTTCTCTCTTTGCTTACACAGGATTGTAATATTGCTCCGAAATCCGTTGCACTTTTATAACTGTAATAAAACTGCAGGTAGACCGTTCCTAGAATAGTGCTGCTTTTGGGGGTTGGAAATATGCGTCGGAGCAGGTAAAAATTCTTTCAAGGACCCAGGGCAATTTCACTGGAAGGCATTTAAAAACACTGCACTGCGTCTCGGTCAACTGAAGATATTCTAACCTTCCGAGTTGGTTGTGACCGAACCCAGGTACGTTTTGGCAAACCAGACGATAACGCGATTCTTTTAGCCGGGATTTTGCGTTTCACCAAACATTGGTAACTGGTACCTGGCACGTTTATAAACATAAATGGCTCCCATGCTTATCTAGAGAGGAAACGGTGCGGGTTGAGCCGGGGGTGTTGCAAAGGCGTGGCCTTCCCGTCAGTACGAAAGCATAGCAAAAATGTTCTCGAGAGCAACAGCGGTGGCTAGGCGGAGATTGCTAGGTAGGCGCCATAGCGCCATATTGACGAGGAATAGCGCGGTGTTGCCAGACATTCATTGAAAAAGTCCTCAAGATACGCAAGCTACGGAATGAGCGTGCCTCTCTTTTTCTTGGGGTATATGTCAATAGCGCGCCGCGGTCAGTTTAACCCTGAAAGATTATAAAATGGCCGCAAAATGGACAGGTCGATTGCGCGCGGACAATATATTAGTACTTGCCCCCAATAGCTCTGTTTTCCCAGTCTTATCAGGTACAGCCCTACCGATATTTATCCTATAAATGTACCTTCAACAGAAAATAAATATTCATTTACCCACTTACTTATATCTATTGTTCAGAAAAAGTTTACGTGCAATATACCGAAATGGAGACAATGTTAAGTGAGCGCGGAAAAAAATTATTAATAGTCGAAAATTATACTTTTCGTAAAGACAGAGAAACTGTGTTAGGTGTGTCGTATCGCTGCACGAAGCGAAGATGTCCAGCTTCCATTTCTGTGGATAAATCAGAAGAGGTGCTGTTGCAGCTAAAAGGCAATCACAATCACGCATTTGATGAAAATTTACATGTTAAGGTAAGTGTTTAATAATTGTATTTATTTATGTTGTATAAGTCACAAATTTCGTAAACTCCTCTAATTTGTTACTAAATAAATTTTTCACATTTGCGTAAAATATAAACTTTTTAAAATTTAGCATTTTCACTTAACTTTTTTCAAAAATAGAGAAGTGATAGTCTAGATTTTATTTTTTCAAATAGGGTCCCTAATATAAACCTCAATTTGTATACACAATTTTTTATAGTAGGTAGGTATTTATTTTAATGTTGTTTCACAGAAATTACAAAACGGAATCAAAAGGAAGGCCATAGAAGACATATCCCAAAGACCATGTAAGATAATCAATACTGGGCTTAAAGAAGCTCCCGCGCTAGTGAATGTTACAACACGGGACCTTGATAATATAAGAAAAAGCATATATAGATCAAGAAGAAGCGTTTTGACAGTTTTACCCCGATCGTTAGAAGACGTCCACGAAGCTCTGGGATCTACTATTACTAACACAAATAAGGACGAAGACTTTTTATTGGTAAATAAAAATAACAGGAACTATATTATAATAATATTTTCTTGTCAAACAAATTTACACTATTTGTGTTTACGACCAAAAATTTATGTAGACGGACCTTTCAATTTTTGTCCGAAATTCTTAACTCAGTTGCCTACTATACATACAGTAGAAAACGGACATTTAGTATGTTGAATTTCCCGTTATTGATGCAAATTATTAGCGAACGTCTTAAAACTATGTTGGAATAATCCGTTGGAAGCCAGAACGTTACATCGCCGAAATATTCCATCAAGCGTTCCGACAGTCTTCAGCGCATTCGTTTTTGCGCCATTACAGCATGTGGCCGCTCGACAGGCAAGATATCAGGTTTACTCAGTTGAGTTTTCCTCGTTCATCTGCTTAGCGCTGCCCACGTTCCCACGTATTAAAAAATGGAAATAGAGCAATCATGTGTAGTCGATCAGAAGGAATTTTATGATAAATTGGAAAATTTTTATGCGAAAAAACCGGCGAAGCGACCTTTTTCTAGACAAAAAATGGAATGCGTTATTGCGGAAATTAATACGGCTCGGGAGAATACGTAAGTGCACCTTCATTTTCAAATTTCGTAGATATTTGATTGTTCAAGTGTGAACGACTGGCTAGTACATACGTACCTATATACAGTGAGGGTGAGGGTCTAAAGTTTGGAATAAAATTAATAATTTCTTGTTTATCAATATTTGAATGAAATGCTCGAACACGTCAATTTTTATTTTCAATTTAAAATTTTCGAAGGAATATGTAAAATATACAAGTTATGCCGTTTTCATATTTCTGAGTAGTCCATTGAAAGACAATTTCATAGATTGGCATTTGTTACTTCCATGGCTATCGAGATATTAACACTTGAATTTAGAAATTCGTCAAAATTAGAAGAAAAAAAAGCAAAGTATGTATACGTCACACAACCATATGACATCGAAGATTTATGAACTAAAATACGAAATGAAATTCTGAGAAACAAACCTGAAGTTAGTAGAAATATTCTTGACGAATTCGAGTACAGTTTGGTTATAGCTTAACAAGTTCTTGGAACTCATATTGAACATTTAATTTAGATTATTTTTGATGTTAATTACTTGCTTAAGTTTTTATTTTGGTATTTATGTAAACCTTATTTCCAATACATCGACAACGGCACATGAAAATGGAACACCCTATATATTTTACATATTCCTTACAAAATTATAAATTGAAAATAAAAATTGACGTGTCGGCATTTCATTCAAATATTAATAAAAAAGAAATTATGAATTTTATTCCAAACTTTAGTCCCTCACTGTATGTATTATGGGTAGTTTTCGAGTTGACTTGGTCAACTGTCAATTTAGTAATGGGGTCGTCCATTTTATGACAAAATTTTTGAAACAAATGACAGAATAATATTTCGGTCAACACATTTGCGTCAATTGCTCACATAAAAGCACTATTACTTCAAAATTGAGGTAAACAAATAGCATACAAATAGGAAATGTAAAGCGTACCAAAAGAGCTAAAATACCATAACTGCACAAGCGCGCTGCGACCTAGTTGATGGGGCTTATTCGTAAACACAGAATTTTGGGCAATTCATATAGATCTGAATAGTGTTAATAGTTTCCGAACTTGTGGACGACCCCTTTCGTGAACTCACAGCCAGACGAAAATGTAGAACTCTTGAGATATTCATTTCATAGTGCTCCAGTAGCGAGAGTGTTTAGCCCTGTGATTTTTCCATCTGCACACGTTTGATATTTCTGGACTACGAGAGGTGGGTGAAAAATAATGTTTTCCTCCACAATTTTGCAATATGTGAAGACCCCATATTTTGAAAAACTGTGAGAACGAAAACAAATGGAAGTGCCGTTACGCCTCCAATAACGATTTTATATTTTTTCCTTTATCACGTCTTCATTGTTCTGAATTTTTTAATGAATTTATTCCATATTTTTGAACCGTATTGTTCAGTATGAAATGATTTACTTTTTAGTGGACTTACACTGTAGGTACCTATATCTCATTCGATAAACTTTAAAGAGCAAAATTTTATGTACTATATTTTATTTTGCTAAAATGCAACTGAGAACTGATAATGTTCCAAGATTTATAAAAAGTATTACCAAAGCATAATTATAAAGCAGTTAAAGTTGTTTGCAGTGCCTTTGAAGTATTTTAGCTTCGTTTGGTGACCTCCAACTGTAAGTGAGATCCGACCGCGGTGGGAAATATGTCCAATCAATTTTCGGACCAAGAATCTTGTAATGAGGAACAACTATTTCAAGCCTAAATGGGACACGTCCACGAACCTAAATACATGTATACAATGAAATCAATTAAATGCAAGCATACATATATCGTCATTTGAATAATCTAAGTTATTCAATGCTTACGATGTAAATACAAAATAACGCAGTAAATAATAAATATAGCTACGCCACATTGGCACATTACAAAAATAAAACTGGAGGCAAAATGTTCCCTAATACTCCCCTGGTATTAACTCGGCCACGGACGAAAAAGAACACGTGGCGTAGCCTGAGAAGTCGGGCGGGCTGCGCTGCGCGAGCTAGAAAATTTAAGCAGAGCTGTTCTGCTTATGCTGTGGCTTCTGTCTTTGGATTCAGCAGATACCGCCTAAACCACCCTGATCTATTCGGACGCGTTCAGTTTTTTGTGTCATTTGCTTAGGGAAGTACCTGATTCATTAGAGAGTGGACAATGACTGGAATACACCATTGTTCAGCAGTGGGCTGCAAAAACAATTCCCGAAATAATAAATATAGTTTTTTTAAATTTCCGAAAGATGTTAAACGGTGAGTAATTTTTTGTTTTACTTTCATAATCAGGGCTGTGCATTAAAAGTACATGCATATACTTATTCGCAATACTGTGCAAAACAATTTTTTTGCATGCTCTACTTTTATTAGTATTTTGTAGCAATAGTTTCTTGGTACCTTCGCTTCGCATACCTGAAAATGAATCATAGCAGCCCTATAAAAATAACCGAAAGCTGGATTTTCTGCCCTTGGGCTTCTAAATTCCGAACGTCCCTACTTTATAGTTTTTCATCACAATCTGGACACATTTGACTATCATTTGTGCACTTTTTTGACGTTTCACATAATTTTTTATTAAATGTCAGTTTAAATCAAATCGGACAAGACAAGTTTTGAACAATTTCAGTTATTTATCTAATTTGGTTTAATGCGAAGCGAAAAACAGTTGTGTGTCACACAGGCACAGACTTTCTGCCCTTATGACGCAGTATACTATTAAAAGCGGGCTGGTATAATCAATATTTTTCGTATACGAAAGTACTATCACAGCATAATACAGCAGTTAAAGTTCTTGGCGGTGTCTTTACGGCCGCGGCGTTGTATCAAACGGTTTGACATTCAGGGCAGTATTATAAAATTTGAAGGGGCTCCAAACTAAATTCTTTGTTACTTGCAAAGGGTATTTATTTTAAGTAGGAAGTAGGAAGAAATACGATTAAAAATTAATCTGCAGAAAAAGACTGGGGCACGTTAAATTTATATTTTAGTTGAGCACTGTTGGTATAATGGTATAAATAACTATCGTTTCTGGATTAATTGCAGTAAAAAATCGGTGGATTTAATTAGATATTTCCTTAACAAGATAGTGCAAAATACTTAAATTCATTTTGAAAATGGTTGTATCATAGCAACGAAGCCGATGTCAGACTTAAGTCTGTTACTTTTTGAACAGCCTTGTTTTTAACAAATTTCCGTCGACGGAATTCCGTTTGCTGTATTTCGCTGTTTGAACGGCAGAAAATTTTCAGCTTTTTATTGGTGGAACTTAGCAACAACCAAATTATGCAGGTTTGATTTCAGCAAAGTCCCCCAGCGCAGTGCGTCGACGGAGTCCGTCAGCGCAATTCCGTCGACGGAAAGTTCTTAAAAACCAGGGCTTATCGCTGTTTGAACGGCAGAAAATTTTCAGTTTTTTTGTTTGACGTAACTAGCAACAACCAAATTATGCAGGTTTGATTTCAGGGAAGTCCGCCAGCGCAGTACGTCGACGGAGTCCGGTCAGCGCAATTGCGTCGGCGGAAAGTTCTTAAAAATCAGGGCTTTAATGTTTTATTCCTCTCTGCGCTTGTTGTATAGGTATCTGTGAATCAATATTGTACGTTTTGAGTTTTTAACTTATTTTTCGTTTAAAAACGTGTGTTAGTTATATCGTTCTCAATCAACAGTTATATCCGACGCATGATAGATAAGTTTAGCAATGGGGAAGAAGTAGAGAGTTCGAAAAAAGAAAAATATGTGAAAGACGATAATTAGGAGAGACTCGATGCATATTAGTTCACAACCTACTAACGGCAGGGATAGGGATAAAAATAGGCAAAGGTATGTCCATATTAGAGAATTAGACTACTGCTCGCAAATAGTTGGGGTACCTACAGAATGTTCTACGTTTGGGGAATGGGGAAATACGTCCAATCAATTTTCGGACTAAGAATTTTGTGACGAGGAACTACACTAATATCAAGATAAAATAACAACTGACTGCCAGTAACGTTCTTATTATTTGTATTCCCTTTGAAATTTATTAACTATTTCAAGCCTAAATTGGACACATCCACAAACTTAAATACATGTATACCCTGAAATCAATACACTGCATAAGTGCTTCCGTCATACATCAGATTTTCATTCTAAACAAAACAAATGCACGTGCCATTTGACGTGTATTTTTGCAATATAATGCTAGAAGTTTTGGAGTGAAAACAATTTATTTTCAATTTGTGTGTTACGCTTACGTGTAAAAACTTGAAAACGACTATAATTATATTGCATAGGTTAGGTTAAAACGTCAGATAGCACGTGGCTTTGTTTGGTTTGGAATGAAAATCTGACGTTTGTCAGTTTATATTAAATGTAAGCATACAATCGTCATTTGAATAATCTAATTTATTCAATGCGTATGATGTAAATACACAATAATATAGTAGTAAATAATAAATATAGCTAGGTACCTACCTCACATAGGCACATTACAAAAATATAACTGGGGGCAAAATGTTCCCTAATACTCGCCTGGTATTAGCTCGGCGACGGACGTAAAAGAACACCTGGCGTAGCCTGAGAAGTTGCGCGGGCTACGCTGTGCGAGCTAGAAAATTTAGGGAGAGCTGTTCTGCTGTATTATGCTGTGGTACTATTGTAATGAGTTATTGTTATTGCATTGTACAACTTGAATTAAGAAAAACATGTTTGCCCAGCCCTGTTGAAAATGTGCCATGGCAAACTTTCGTATAAAAACGCCGAATATTTTTTTTTAATCAGAGCTGCAAGGTGGATTATAGGCTGTGGAAGGCAGAACTTATTAGAAAAAATTCATGCGTTGAATACCAGTGGACATCGGTTGTGTCAACAGCATTTTGAAAATGAAATGTTCTCTAATAAGGCATGCAATCGATTAAAAAAATATGCGGTTCCCACAATATTCCCATCATTAGAGGCCAGTTCCAGACAGGTAATATTATTATATTAAAAATATAATTTTTTTTCTCGAAAACTTCACCATGTAACTTGTTGGGAGTAATTTTGGAACACATGTTCTTTCTTATATTGACCTTCTCTATCACTTCCCAATCTTTTACATTCGTCCATGAATCACCCTCTATCACTCTATCTAGTCTTTAGCGGCCGCCTCTGATTTTGACGTCACGCGCCAAGCTCCGGCCTGATAACTAGTAGGCCCTGACCGAAGCCACCGTAATGTGCAAGATAGAAATCGGGAAGCCAAGCTGCCTAGCAACAACCAACAATACCCCTCACCCTTCACTCCCCAGGTGCTACGTCACGCCCAGTTGCTGTTTGCTTTCGCATAGTCAGGCTTCGGGCTCTCAGTTGGGACTTGAATAATTCGCGCGTTTTTAATAGTGTTCCATTTCGCTGTTAGGGTATGTGCTAATTGCAAAGGTAACATTTATTACAACCGCATTGTGGGTAACTAGATTTTTTTACATAACTAGATGCCAAAACACTGCTACGTTCCTCTGTGCAGGACTAATTACGATGGCACAAAGAAAGTGTCCGTGTTCCAATTTCCCAAAGACAAAGCTAGGTTAGAATTATGGTTACATCGCATTAATCGCGAAGACTTCCAGCCAACGAAATATTCGGTAGTGTGTGCAAAACATTTTGAAAGTCGCTGTGTAATTTGGGAGGATTCTGTAAGACGCGATGATGGGAGCATCTTAACATTGCCACGAAGAGCCCCAAAGCTTGCAGACGATGCTGTACCTACAATATTTGAACAAAATATGCCCCATGTTAAGTCGAAGCACCGAAGAAAACATGTACAAGCACAAAAGGGCAAGAATAGGAAAACGCGGTTGAAAGAGGTAATAAATTTTGTACATACAGCGTGTTCATTTGAAAACTTTCCGCCTCCGATATCTCGGTGTGCAAGACTTTCTAAAGAAATAGACCATACGTCAACAATATTAGTGAGGATGAGGGGCATATTTTTACAATAGTTGCATAACGTGTTTTATTCCCCTATCCTCCAGAATCGCCCCATAAATTACCTTATTTGAAAGGTCTTTATGCTACCTACGTTTAAACTGTACGAGTTTAAAATGTCAGTTGTTGTCGAAATATAGCAGCTAAGAAACCCCGACACTAACTTATTTGATGTACTTACTTGCATAAAAGATATGGTCATAGACTAATCATGATTAGTCTATGATATGGTGAATAATTACATAATTATTATTTTAATTCTACCCACTCTAATGGTAGAACAATAATAAATTATTGGTAGTGGAAGATCGTGCATGAATTGATCAATAATTGATGAAGATACAACCTTTCTCAGTATTATTTTTCGGCCTCCCCTCTTTTCCAGATTTATTAAACCTCTGGTGCTCTTAAATTAATTTTTAATGTACATAATTTCATTATTCCAAATCAAATGAAGAACTCAGAGTTTAACAAAATGGCGAAGAGTACGATTAGTTTTGACTGTCTAAATGCAAAGACTTCTCGTTTTTAGAACAAAAAAATTTCGAAGAGACTACTTCTTACTACGTACGTATGATGTTATAACGGTACATAACCAGCCTTGTCTCGTAAAGAAACGTGAAGTAGTAGGAATGATTGAGTTTGTGGTAGTGGTGGCTTACGAAGATCTATTTGACAAACTATACTATTATCATATCAATAAAACGAACCATGGTGGCAGAATAAAAATGGCGGCAGCTTTAAGGAATAAGTACAGCATCCCTCGACCGGCCATAGAAAATTTTCTTTTATGTTGCAAGAAATGCAACGAGAAGAAACACGTTGGGAAAAATCTTGTGGTATGTTTTTGATCCTTGAAATGTAGTAAATGTAGGAGAATAAATGGCATGCCATTCAGGGAACAAATAAACCATCAATAAAGCCCGCGACGTTGCCAGTAGTTGTAATAATAATGTTTCAATACGCAAGGGTTAGTGAGGACGTCTCACCGCTAGGTCTCTTGCACATGATTTAATGTTTATAAAATTAATGGAGTGCCTCCGTAGCCGGCGCCGGCCTTGCGTATAGTTGCCAGCGCGCTTCTATTTGGGAACGAAAAAGACTGATACAACGCATTTTAAACAAACCCCTTAACTGCACTCTCGCACCAGACACACGCATTTTTTGCAAACAAGATAATGAGAGAAACAACTAACCTATAAAGGAGCCGATCCCACCCGGTCAGAGAATACCAAACTACCAGTTCTATGCGATACTTACGTACCTGCCATCGCTGCTGGATGCTTTGCAACAAGGTACTTAAACTGCCCTATTATTAATTCGTAAACTGGCACGGCCGTCCGAAGTTATGGAAACCGGCTCCGGCAACAATAAACCTATAAAACTGTAGCCGGCGCCGGTTACGGAAGCACCACCTAAAATTAATTATCGTAAGTCGCAACCCTAAACTCGCTTGGACAGCGCATGTTCTGTTGCCAGACGCTTTACGAACGCAGTATCCGCCATATTACGAGTCTATGAGGACGTGGTCAACATTCGACTCGTCATTATTTTATCCGGTATGCACCAGTGTACTACGAGGTCTGCTTTATAGTCTGATTATTAAATTTTCGTTTTTTTTTGTGTTTCTCGCGTTTGTTTCGGACAATCATGGTAAATTGCACAATCTGCAAATGTAATAAAGGTAAAGTTGGTAGACGAAGAACTTTTCACAGGCAAGAAGATACGCACATAGTTTTCGTTAACAGTTCATCTTAATATTATTATTTTAAATTAAAGATTTCCCAAAGATGCGCGCATTTGTGCTCAGTGGATTAAGGTAGTGGATAAGGCAAACTGGTTTCCGAAAACACACGACAGAATTTGTTCAAGTCACTTTAAGAAGGAAGATTTTGATTTAACGGGATGTACAGTCAGATTAGTAAATGGAGCGGTACCTGTACTAATGGTTCGTATTTGAATGTAGAAAGTAGAAAAATGGGGTCCTTCACCATGGTCCAATTTCAATAATTTTTTCATATGCACCCGAAAGAGTTAATTATAACATTGAAAATTTTTATGCGCTCGTACATTGAACTGATTTACGAGAATTTTTGCAGTTCCGGCGACACAAAGGTGTCGCCTGTCTGAGAGGGACAGCCGAAGTAAGTGGGAATCCGGCTATTATAGTTGGATGTTTATAGGATGTTTACGTGCTAAGAGCTAAGTAGGTACGATACCCAAAGTTATGTTTTTTAAATCGAATGCCCCACATTTGTTTACATATTAGGATTCCCTATAAAATTGAATGAAAGTTGGTATGCTGTACGGTGGGGTTTGGCGTAAGCAATGTTAAGGCTATCGGAACGCTTGGAATATTTGAGGGATGTAACGTTCCCGCTGCCAATGGGTTATTCCAACATGGTTTAAGATATTCGCATGATTATTTTTTTCTTATTTCAATTAAACATAGATGTAGGACTGTTCGCTAATAATTTTCATTAAAAACCAGAAATTCAACTTTAAAATCTACTTCACAACCTATGAAAATCGGACATATTGTAGCTAGAATATTTGTCACATTTTTCGTTTTTTTAGAAATTATAATCGTAGAGTCATAGATTAGACTTTTCATTTTGACGGTATCAAAAAAAATATAATAAATTTTTGATAATAATGAAGTAATCAATTGGCTCCTGCGCCTCTGCATTCGCCTTTTCAAGGGCCTAGAGGTGGCGGTGTCTAGCGGAGATATGTTTAAACTTCCCAGATTCAAGAAACAGGCGTGGCTAGTTTTTGTATGTATGTATTCAGGTATTATTCTTGGTGCCTATTTTTCGTTTCGACGACCTTCCAAAGTAATTTCGGATTCTTCCTAAAATTTATTATTGTTACACATATGAGTTGAATATGCAGATGCACAGGTATCACATTTATCAGAAAAAGCGATTCATCTGTATTGTGTAATTTAGAGAAAAATGCCAAATAGATACTCTCTTTGTTTTTAAATTTCCATAATTCAAATTACTTTACTTATACATGGCGTCTCATTTCTTCTGTACAGCAGATGCTAATCTACACAACTTGAATTTCTTTAATAGAATACCTGTAATATCATCTCACTTTTTATTTCCCTGTTCGATTTTACTATATGATTGTGTAAGAGTTGCATTCTAGACTGAACTTATTGTGAAACTGGGCATCTGTTCATCATTCTCAAAATGTAATTTTTGAAACATCCCTACGTGTGACAAAAATTTTAAAAGAAAACAAACACAAAAATATGGGGTTTAGTTTAGAAGCAACTTACTTCGTATGCATACTTGGTAAAATCGATCGAAGAATTAGAAAACGCAATATGTATAGTGTTCCATTTAAATAATTCACCGAGTATCAACTCCCTTTGTACATAAAGTGTTCCGTACTGGCTAGCAAAGTTTCTGAAGCACTTATATCAGAAACCGCATCCTGAACCGATTTTGATAAAATTTATTTATTGCATAATTAGTTGCAATCGTGAATACTACGAAAGTACCAAAATTCACGATTCTACTTTAAATAGTTCCCAATTGCGACATGGGGACACAATTGACACTCCCCGCATGTGGTCGTACTGAACTGTAAAAAGATAAAAACAAAAAAAAAATGTTTCACATGCTCTAGTGTTGCAAACAAAAAATATCTTTTGACCCTTTTTCGATGTTTCGATGTATGAAAACCGCCCTAAATATATGCACACAACAAACCATTTAGATTTGTCTGAGTTTGGGTCATTACATTACATATGCGTCAATTTTATTGTTGTATAGCACTTATAGTTCAGGAAAAAGAACACTGTGAGAGACAAACAGACATACAGACTGAGAGACAGACGGACGAACAGACAGAATGGTAAAATAAAGAGGGGTCTCTCATATAACTTCTCATAAATGGATCAACCTGTATAACAGATTCCCGAGGAGTGAATCACTGGTGGATTTCTTGTACACTGCCTTTGGATTTCCGTCACCAACCGGAGATTTCCATTGCATTAATACAGCATGTTATTGGCCAAATGAGAACACATCCTATGAGCACCGGATTGGACTAATTTCGTATAAAACGTTTTTAGACAAATAATATGGGATTCATTTTCTATTTTTGTTTCATTCAAGTCAATTATCCTGAAGATAGGATATTTTAATTGAAACTGCAGTAAAGATGGCAATGCCAACCTTTTTGTACATTTGTGATAGTGAAAATAAGAATAGAGTGGTATAAAAATGAGCGTATGCCCGGATATTGAATTTTCTCTCCCAGTGTGATTAATGTTGATGTCACAAGTAACGTCAGTGCTACGTCACTTTAAGTATATATTGGGGATTGTCTCCGTGCGGAGTTCATTCTAGCTTGAGAGATGATCGAGTGCACTTCGATTCTTTCGGAGTGGTGAGCAGAAAATATCTGACCTATATTATTGTTATTGTCACTATCATTGTTTCACATCATCATCATTGTTGTTATTATTATTGTCATATATATAATTTTTTTTTTTTTTTTGCATTAATGTTGTTTTTGCTATTTTTATTACTATAGGTTTTTCCCTGCTACTGAAGATGGCATGCGTATATAGTATTTCAAAATTTATGTGGTTAGGGGTACGATTGATTCTTGAATTAAATAATATACGTCAACTTCCAAGTACGTCTTCCGTTATTTCTGTTCTCTGCGTCATATCAGGTAAAATCTGTCTCGGAATTACGCTGGACAAGAAATTAGCCGGGAAAGGGAAAGTTTAAAATTTGTGTTGTCTCAGAAGGATTGGAATTTGAACATTGAATGAACTGATTATTAAGAGTGGCGTGTACCGTGGATTTTCTGTTGCAGTCAGATGCACACTCAACATGACAAAACATTTTTTACCGTTTAGGAATTTGGAACACAGGTTCATGGAAGTCTATTCCAAATGTTAGAACGTTATGGAAAAAATCAGTTACAATACGTAAAGCGCTAAAAGAGGCTTTACTGACTGCGGCAGATGGTAACGGTACAAGTCATTATTCAGGAAATTTAGACTCAGCAAACCATTTTTTGTTTATTATTTTTTCCACCGCACGGCTAGCTCTGGGGTACTGCGGCAGTACCCCAGAGGTAGCCAGTTCGATGCTCTCAGAAAAGAAAATGTGAAATGACATGATAACTGAACCCAGAAAAAGCCACCGGAAGTGGCCAGTCAAAAAATTTAGTTTTCCGTTTTTGCAGTCTATTTTCGGTCAATCGCAAAACATACTTACCTAGTTTTTCTTTTTTACTTATAAGTAACCCACTGCGTTTTCTTGGGGAAACCAGCATCTCGAGACGAGTTTTGTTTCCCCGCCTATAATTTGGTTCAACGTTCCTTGTTTTCTATCAGGTACTCGTCGGAATATAAATACTATACTATGATATTCAATAAACCCCGCGTTTCGTCTGTAGCTTCGGTGTTGTGTTTGTTCTAGCTCAAAGTGAATGGAAAGCTCCGAGTCCTACTCTGTACGCTGCGAAATGCTCCCCCTAATCTAGCGCGCCCAGCAATTTTTGCATTCAGTGTCCGCCTACTTTGTACTTTCGGAATGCTACGTCCCTTCCGATACCCCTCCGCAGTAACTGTTCGTCGGCATTCCGACAGCCTTAAGATATTGCTATTTTAGTGCCAGCGAATGAACCCAAATTTGTGGAGCTACTAACGTCTGCTGATCAAAGCTCTCTTAGAGATTACTTTATTTATAAAATCCATTAACCTTTTTCAAGAATACTTCATATTGTACAGATTGATCAACCTGCGCAAAATTAAGTTTTTCTCTAAAAATTTAAATAGAACAACCCGTATGCTTTGCATATTTGATAGCCAATTTATTAAGCTTTTGATTGATGTAGATATTTTCTGGTCTGCGACTGATAATTTAGACAAATAAAGATTGAAGCTTAAATTTTTGGCGTAATTTTATATCATTTTTGGGGGAATTCACCCTATTTTGCCACCCAAAACTCAGAAAATGTTGTTTCAAACTATGCTTAGGTTTGACAAGTTAGGTATCATGTATTCAAAAATATGACCGAAGCAATCTGGCAATGAAATTTATTGTCTCAAAATGGAAACCGTATTTTGTGTTTTAGGTGCTAAAATATAGGAGAACCGAATAAACTACCATCAGTCGCAGACTTAACAATACCTACATCAATCAAAGGCTTAGTAAACTGGCTATCAAATGTGGAAATAATATACCGGGTGTTCCGTTTGAAATTTTTGAAAAAAAATCCATATCCACCTTGTATGATATTAAGTATTGTGACAAAAGTACACGCGGATTTTACAAATAGAGTAGTCTGTGAACCCACTCCAATAAAGAAATCTTAAATAGCTTCAACCAATAGACGTCAGTAGCTCCTCAAATTTGGGTTCACACATGCACAAAAATGGTAATATCTTAAAATCGCTCACTCTAAACCCCATCGTGTAGCATACCAACTTTCATAGAATGTTGAATTCAAATCGGTAAACAAGTGTGGGGCGTCTTATTTAAAAAAACATAACTTTGGTTTGGTACTCAGAGTATGTATACACCAAAATAATTTTATCAGTTACTTCGTGGGGTTTTCCTATACAAAAAATGTCGTTTTGATATCTTGAATATAACGAGAGATATGGACAGACTGCGCACTATTGGCCTCCAGATTGGCCCACCCTGTATCTTCATGTAGTAGTTGTAAGTCAAAAAAATAAATCAGCTATTGTACCCATAGTTGTTAAAGTTTAGTAAAATTATAAAGTATGTCGGCAATGGGACACTAGTGTGGAATTTTCTATAGCACTAACTTGCCTGCGTCATAGTTGCAGCACAGCATAATACAGCAGTTAAAGTTCTTGGCGGCGTCTTTGAACTATTTTAGCTGCATTTGGTGACCTCCAACTGTAAGTGATTTACTACCGCGGCGTTTTATCAATCGGTTTGGCACTGGTATTAACTCCGTATACAGAGAGGTGAACGAAAAACTGTCAAATTTGTGGTGTCATTGTTTGTGACCCGATTTAAATATTTTATACATCAAATTAAATGACTGAAAGTTTTCTCAATTTTTCTGATCGAGTTAGTAATTATGTAATAATATAATATTTCTCCTGGATCGTTGCGAAGAAAAATCAATTGAATGTTATTAGAACGAACTTACTTGAATAGTATCAAATCATCCAAGACATGCAATCAAGTAAGCTAGAGGAAGATCGAGTTCCAGATATATTTTTTATTTATAAAATTTGAGTCAAGTTGTCTTTTTAGTAAACTGTTCCAACCACTGCACGAATTTTTTCAATTTAAAACTCTAATATTTAATCGTTTTTTATAGGCAGCAATATGATTTTGAGGTATGGCAACTTTAAATAAGGTTTCGTCTTTAGTACAATAAAGTTGTACCTCAAAGTCACGGTTGCCAGCTTTTAAATTTTCAATAATAAAAGGTAGGTGCCTATGTGGGGTTTCCGCTTTCAACGGCACATAATAATAATTCAATTTGCGACTTATAAATTATATTCCACAACAAATAAAAATGTTAAAAATGTTGGGCTTAGTTTGTAATATTACTGGCAAGTTCTTATACTCAGACATGCTGAGGCCGGCCCTGGGCGCTTGCTGTTTGAGTTGTCACCTGCAAATACATCCAGATGGCAGATGCACCGCCGGAGAGATAAATATTTATTGGAAATATCAATTTTGTACGTATGCTTCATCTATGTCTATGAAATTTGTCAATTACTATGAAATTAAAAACCGCGTCTCCGTTTATAAGCCGTCTTAAGTTATTCAGTCTATGGTTGAACCCACATCTACGTTTCAACTTTGAATACGCCTGGTAATGTGGTAATTGGTAAAACTCCAAATATTTTGTGGGAACAATGACAGTGACATGCGCGCTGCAGTTGCTTGCATTAGTACAGGAGACGACCACCGGTACACCAGTTTGGAATCGGTAGTGTCGTAGACCGTCTCTCGTACTGTGTTTTAGAACTGCGAATGTTGTATATGATGGCGACGGCGTGAGGCATACAGTTTTAGCTTGTGCAAATGTTGCATTGACTTTCATTACACCGCAGTATTTACGTTTATAATACAGGTATTCTATAATATTATTATACAAAGGGTGTATACCGCATTCACACTCTGCAACAAAATGGCTGGTAACAGGTGTGTATATCGAGGTTGCGGAAAATCTGGCAGGAATTTTCCTAATCTTGGTTTCCATCGTGTACCAGTTAGATCCATGGACCGGGCTGAACAGTGGATTATTAATTGCGGTTAGTAAAAATCTTATTTTTAAGTGAAAAATGTTAGAAGCTGAGAAACACTGTTTTATCCGCAGATAATCCACAGCTTTTTGAGCTTTCTCCGGAGCAATTGCGCCATAGATTAGTTTGCAAGGACCATTTTCGTACATCAGATTTTGTTAACCGCTTAAGAAAACGTCTGACATGTACGGCAGTTCCAATTCCATTCGGTAAAAAAGAACCGGTGGACGTGGACCGAATTCCTGTTTTGAAGCCCAGACACGTTTATAGCGTTGGAAAACGTACCGTAAGAGCTTATTTTCTTGTGGAAACGTAATAAACCACTTCGACATTCTTAGCTGTATTTCCGTAAGCTTTTCAGTTTCGAATATTTTTAAAAATTGCGAAACGGCCTAGGCAACATTTAGACAAATCATATAAAAAGGACAGTAATAGGTACATGTAGGCTTCTCAATGGCTTATACCAAAGATATTTAAAGAGAAACGCCAGTTTGTGATGTTCGCATTGCTGATGTTTTTCTCAAACTCGATCACAAACTACCAGACGAATATTCCGTTTTCACGGTACTTATTAATAGTATTCATTATTTTATTTTCATTATTCCACAAACAAATGCTTAGACTGTGATTGCCACCGTCGCTTCAGTTGCAAATGTAAATAGCTGGAGTTCCCGCCTTTCAATGTCGTTGGGCTTTGACGTAGCTTCCGAAATTATGGAGACCGGAACCAGTTTATTAGTGTAGCGGTGTGCGCTGTGAGGTCACGTTCGTGGATCGGCTTTATTCCTGCTTCGTTGTGGTAGTGTTTGTGGTACTGTTTTAACTTGTGCTTTTACGACATTTTGTTTGTGAAGTGCTAGCGTGATTATATCACTCTGATTTGTTTCAAATACGAATTTTTGTGTGAACCGTTTGAGTGTTCTTATTTTTAACTCTCGATAAAATGCCGCGGTGTTGTTGTGTTCCTGGTTGTAACAGCAATTACAATAATAGTTCTGCAGGCTTTGTCTCCACTTTTTCCTTCCCTAACGACCAGGATAGACGTAAAAGATGGATCTCTGCCATACAGCGCGAGAAATCATTCGCTGTGACTAAATCTTCGGTGGTTTGTGAGAAGCATTTTGAAGATTGCTATGTAATAAGAGAGGATTCCATGAAAAGGGGTGACGGTACAATGTTAGTGATGCCTAGGAAAGTTCCCAAGCTGGCCAAAAATGCAATACCAACTATATTTCTGAACCAGTCTTCTCACATGGCCGTCAAGGTTCCCTTAAAACGCAAACATCCAGGCGAAAGACGTCAAGATCAAGAAGTACGAGATGAGGCCCGTTTCGAAGAGTTTTTTCGCAAGGATGAAGTTAACTTGGTGAGTAGTTTCAGAGTAAAACTAGCGGACTTTTTTCAAGAATGCCCCAAAACCGTGTGTATTATTTTAAAGTTTTTGGTTGTGTTATACTAATTTGTTACCAATACACCCCCCGTCTCACAATCTCCTATTTATGCAACAGTCCTTCCAGAAATTTGGTTGTATGTTTTTACCCGTGTAACGTAAAACATCAAATTGTTTTTCTTTTAATCTAGAAAATAGTTAAGAGCCTAGACAACCTACCATTTCAGCCCTGCCACGAAAACTCCTCGGCGAATAGCTGAGTGTGTGAAAGCGAAATTGGAAAGACAAAGAGCCAACACACTCGTTCCGTGTCAATAGCCGCTCTTGAACCACTGCGCATTGATAGGGGCCATGCAACAAAAGGGGATTAGAAAATGCTGCCATTTTGATGCACTGACGGACGCAGCCACGTGTTTCGTGCGTGACTTGTTCAGAATCTTCTCTAAAACGTGTTGTTTTTGTGAGAACTGTTTCGGTTTTGTTAATTTTTTGTGTGTAATTCTGCTCATTATTTGTGTTTCACTGATTTTGATAAATATGACTTGTTTCGCAAAGGAGTGTAAAAATATCAGAAGATTATTGCCTGTAGGGACGACAGTCAGTTTTCACAAGTAAGTTACTAGTCGGTTACTAGGTACCAATACCTTACAGCATGTATACAGGGTGTATTAGTATAGCGACCCCTCCATTTATTTCGTAAACAACTCGAGATAGACAAATTTTAACAACGAACACTGCATTTTTGTATAATAATCATTTAACATTAAACTTTAACAGCTTTATTTTGAAAATGCGATCCCTATTTTTAATTACTGCGATATGCTCATGAATTCGTGATGGTTTTGCTGGAATACAAGTATTTACGCGAATACGTTAGAATACATTTTGAGTATTGGTGATTACTCATGTAATTGTATTTATGCGAAGTTATAAATACTGCAACGTTTATTAAAAACTTAGTTATTGCACATTCGCTTCTACAATAACAATAAAGGCCTCGTCACATAGGCCATGCTATGCTATGCCAATGTAAAACACAGAAGTAGAGACAATGGAATTCAAATAAAATGGAAGTGTCCACATTGTTCATGTTAAAGTAATATACATAGCAACGAAGTCGACTTCTATGCTGTTTCTATGGATACGTTTCCATGGAAATAAGTTCTTTGACACTCGCCGTCTGAATTTTAAAATGAACCCCAAAGCAACGTTATGAACATCATCCATTATTTAAATTTATGAATATTGACAGCTGCCAATTGACAAAAATAAGTTTATCTAACCCCGCTATGAAATGTCACATTTTAAATGCATTTTTGACATTACGAAACGTGATATTTTTCATAACTATCAGTTCATTACGTAACTAGTTATGTAATGAACTTTCCTTACATAACTAGTTATGTAATGAACTTTTACGTAACTGAATATTTAAAAGCAAAAACAAAAGTAAGAATTTATTACAGGGTATTATTGAATCTATTCCCAAATTCGCTGATTCTTCTATATCAGAAGGCATATCTACATCAGAATCATCCATTTTTTGGCGTAATTTGAAATAAAAAACTCATCACTGACAGTAGTTATTTATAGTATCCATAGCAACGCCAAGGTAAAGCGATGAAGTTGAATTTATTTGTACGGCTACAAGGGATGTTACATTATTTAGAGTAGCACAATTCTTTTTTATTTTAAAGCGGGGTTAGATAAAATTTTGTACTTAACACGTTATGAAAAGCCTAATTTTATTTGACGAATATAATATTTGCCAAATAAAATTAGTCTTTTCATAACTGGTTACGTAAATAACTATTTCAAACAAATAACTATGGTTACCCAAATTTACATAGCATGTCCTATGTGGACAGCTCTGTGCTGTGCCATGCTAAATTTATTTTAGCATTGCATGGCATGGCCTATGTAGCGAGCGCTCGTATTCTATCACTGAACTCCACAACACCGCGGCCATCATAGCCATCGTAATATTTTGAGGAAGTGTTCCAGAAATAATTTTATACTACGAATATAACTCCTTACGTTTCGATCCCTGAATTTTCTGTACTGTACATTATTTTTTGCAATGTATCAATTGCTGTAATGCGCTTGCCCGGTGATTAGGTACCTTGCTCCAAATATTGATCGAAAAGCAAGGTCAAGGACTGTTCGGCATTCAGGGTTCAGTGACATTCCTATTTCCCATTCTGTAGTTAGTCCCACGTGACTTTCAAATTTTCAGAACAAATTTTAATACGATGTAGTTTTTTTACCTTCGTTTTGGATTTTCGGTAATAAAAACTTGTGAGGATTGAAATTAAAAAATTAAAAATTCTGCTAATAAAATTAAATAATAATAAAATAAATGCTAATAAAATAAATTTAAGTCTGTTAAGTTTATTTTCTGTATTTTTTTAAATATTTAAAAATAAGCCCCGTAGTTCTGCCACTTTCTTTTACACATAAGTAATGAAATAAAAGTAACGTTCTTTCAGCACTGAGTCATCGAGTCTGCGAAAATCCCCTTAAGGGTATCAGTCAGCATCCAAGAAATTCACCACATTAGTGGGGGAAGCGACGGGGTAGCTGGAACGATATTGAAAGGCGGAGCTAAATATATCCCTCTCTGCGTTGTAAGGAAGAATGGGCCTATTCCTTGGAATGCGTGCACTACAAATCTAAAAACGGCGGGAATTTTGAAACACTTCAAAATCGCGATTGGGCACGTGTGTTGGTGGATTGCAGAGAGTTTAATTGGCTGCGAGGTAGTGATCACTATGAATAATCCAAATGATTATAGGCGAGGAAATAAATCGCGATTGCGATTGTCTGCAAGACGGAAAAAAAGGAAAGGCTTTCCAAGAAGAAAGAATTCAGTAAGATAACAAACACTACTTTATAATCTGGTATTTTATAGAGTACCCGCGGTATACAGTTTACAATCTGAAATTATTTTCCCGTAAACAATGAGTCCCCTGTCTTGTGCCCGAGATCCAACTTTTACTTGAAATTTATTTTCTGGTTGAGTATACTTTTATCCTTACGAAATTGTTTTTTCAAAGATAACTAATTTAACTATTACATGCTATCACCAGTTGTTTCCGACATAAATGATGGCTGCTGTAATCTTGATACATCCTGTATATTAAGAAGCGAGCAAAATTGATTATTGAAGTACAGATATGTCAGCAATGAATCTATATTCGTTCTTCTAGATTCCCTAAGAATCCAATGCAGTTTCAGCAATGGCTGATGGTACTAGGAGCAGACCATCTTAATATTACATGGAAGCCTAGCATGTTTCTGTGTTCTGATCATTTTTTGCCCGAAGACTTTGTAAAGGGTCCAAAACGCATACTGCAAAAGAGGACAATTCCAAAAAATAATACTGTTGTAAGTCAATAAAAATAACATTAATTTGATTTTTGGTTTTCATTGAATTTGACTTGGAACTATTCGTTTGAGACTGAAAAATTAATAAAAATCAATTCTGGTTTGTTGAATCGCCCACGCGCCCCAGAGAGGATTACTTTTCGTATGTAAGTGAACTGCATTTATTTCCCGTGGGCAGTATATCTTTCATAACTTTGAAATTTGGCCAATGAATTAATTAGATACCTATTTTATCAACTAGTTCACCCATTATTCTGATTCTAACTTGTAACAGGATTAATAATATATGTGCTAAATTGGGCCCAGTGTATCAAATTAGGCCCGACTAATTTTGCAGGTAGAATATGCAGATATAAGCACTTTTAACATTGAAAATGTTATTACTATCCTAGTATAGGGTATAATATTCACAGAAAAGATCGTGTTGCATTTGCCACATACGTCACGCACCCGAGCGGTACCAGTTAAAGCCGAGCGCCTGGCGGCCGCTAGACCGCTCTCAGTCTGAGTATCTGAGTAAGCTTGATTCATAGCTGAACCGTCTAGCGTCGCAAATGTGAGAGAATGCCACAACAGAAATGCAGTTCTTACAAATCGGCGCAGGTGTTTTAATCATATCTGCCTTTTTAAACGGTTTTATTTAGCTTGCCTTGTGTCTTGTGTGGGTCAAATCTAGTAATTGAAATTTTACCCCCTTCCTGTTGACCGATTGATCTGAAATTTGGTACACACTTAGTTGTGATGACAATACAATTTTGTATATTCAGTATCATTGTAAATCCAAGATGGCTGCCGCCACAAAATGGCGGATTACATATTTTTTCCCAACCCCCTCAATATGGATATCAAATGAAAGGGCTTAAGTAGTAAAATACAGTACACCATGAAAAAAATCCAAGATGGCCGCCACCACAAAATGGCAGATTATTTTTTTCAATCCCCTCAATATGGGTATCAAATGAAAGGGCTTGACAAGTAGAACACACTACACGTTAGAAAAATAATAACAAACCAAACACAAACAAAAAACTAAAAACTTTTAAATAAAATAAGTAAAGAAACATTTTTAAGTAGTTAAACGGTTTTATTGTAAAGCAACATAATAATGATGCAGATAATGTACTAAAAGCTAAAAAATAATTAGGTAGGTACCAGGCACCAATCATCACACCACTCTCCTCATTAATCTAGAGCATTGATCAGACTAAAATAAAATCGTGGGGCGAGTCGAATTTCTATTATCTACAGTCAACCGCTCATATCATTATAGGTATGCTTTGGATGCATCTTCTCAATAGACAACATCGCAGAACGATCATTTACATATTTACTCAGGTTACGCTACGCCCCACGATTTTATTTTAGTCTGATCAATGCTCTAGATTGATGAGGAGAGTGGTGTGATGACTGGTACCTGGTACCTACCTAATTATTTTTTAGCTTTTAGTACATTATCTGCATCATTATTATGTTTCTTTACAATAAAACCGTTTAACTTAAAAATGTTTTTTACTTATTTTATTAGAATTTGTTGTGGGTGCAGGATCTGCCTGGACGTTGTGGTAGGGTGCATCGTCTACGGCGACAACGGAATTCTTTGGTAAATTAGGAATCAGCTTTTGCTGTAACCACTTTCCATAATTCTCTGAATTCATTTCTGAATCCTGAATGGTAATCGCCGGTTTTAGATTCAGATTTAAATATTAACAAACATCTAGGTTTAGCAACCGGCATTTACAATAATTAATCTCTGACCTTTAAAGATATTCGCAAATAGTCCTTTGGTCGAGTCATCTGTCCGATTATTCGGAGACATGGCTGCTGTGCAAATATGTTTCTTCCAGATAAACAACGAGGTCTATTTTGACCTCGGAAATAATTTTCTGCAAATGCGAAATATGAAGATATCTTATATCGTGCTTTTCAATTAGGACTTTGCTATTATTTTGCGTTCTGCTCCACCTTTTTACTCAAAATAATTCTCAGTGCTTAATTCTATCCATTCCATTCTAGCTCGGTCCGTATTTTTTGGTTCAATTTTGCAAGGGTAACAACACGACAACCTTCAGTCTTGTGAAACTCGTGTACGATGTGTCGCATATCAAATATCAGCCTTATACGCCGGTAAATCAGTCGTTAAGAACAATCCGCCCAAAACACAGACAGCTAAAATGTGCAGTTTCGTGAGTTACAGAATTTGCTCTGCAGCATTTAATCTTTGATATTTTTCAACAATGTTTTTTTTTATGAGTAGAGAAAAGAAAGTACTACGATCAGTCTTGATTATTTTCTGACGTAATGTTTTTGTTTTAATACAAAATAGAGATAAACATCAAATTTTTCCGGAATCTGCATAATTTTTGCCGATCCGTAGCATCGTTACTATACCAGATATTTAAAATTTAATCAAACAAGCTTATAGCTTCGTTCTTTGACTAATACACTGACAAAATTTCAGTATCTCAAGTGAGTAAATTCCGGAGTTATGTGAAATGCAGTAATAAGTGGTTTTGCAATTAATGTATGTCCAACTACAGTCAATCTGCCCTTTCCACTTCCACGTGCTCGTGTAGCGCGCCGATAGTCGTGTCTGTTCATATTTCCACGCCCCGTCGTGTAAGTATTCGGTCGAATAGTAGGTACCTACTTACGTGCTTCCGCAATCAATTTTCATATTCATGACAAAAGTCTCCACAAAAGTTCTCTTGTTTTTGTTTGATCTTGGAACGTGGAAATGGGTAGAGCCGATAATAAGCACAGACGAAGAGTTTCTTCAACAAAGAAACCTCGAAGAAATTTAAATAACCTC
The DNA here is from genome assembly GCA_963966045.1 of Xestobium rufovillosum. Classification (NCBI taxonomy): domain Eukaryota; kingdom Metazoa; phylum Arthropoda; class Insecta; order Coleoptera; family Ptinidae; genus Xestobium; species Xestobium rufovillosum. The sequence goes on from OZ014492.1 coordinate 37,266,028, forward strand.
TCAGCTGCTCGGGCGAGAATTACCGCCAATTTTATAAGGACAATCCTCGACAACTGCTTAGAAAACGTCTATGAAATTGTGGTAATTATGGACTTTTTACTTTTCGCTTCAATTTTCTAGTTCATCCTAGACTGTGTTACTGTTTATTCAATTTAGCTTTTAGCGAACGTACCTATATGCATGATAGTACTCTTATTACAAATTGGTACTCCGTAAAATTAGGTATGTATTATGAGCTAAAAAATACAGAAACAAAAAATACAGACGACTGCATTTTAGTTGCCTATTTTCATCACTAGATGTCACAATAGAAAATTTAAAACTAGAATCCAATTTTATGCCAATTTTGTACCGAAAACGGCTATTTAAAAAAAAGTAGTACCTACATATGTACCTAAGGTCATCATTTCGTACCAAATTAGGTACAATTATTGTACCTAAACGGCAGCACTGGCCGGCCTGCCGGGTGCCGGCTTTGGGTTTCTTATACCGAACGGCCCCCCACTACTTCCGACTCGATAATTTCTCCTCTCGGTCGAGATCGGTGGAATGGATTGATTCGCACGGAGGGGTAAACAATCGAGAACGCTAGAATCTAGCGATCACACCGGGAGCAAATACGAAAATTGCCGAATCCAACGGGTTCATTTCCCGCACATTCCCGGGTCAATGTTTTGATGTAAAATATCATCTATTGTACGCGAAGTGTCTTTTATGTGTCCTTTTGCAAATTGAATTTATTTGGTATAGAAGAAATATGAAGAAAGCGGCTGCTTAAATACTATTTAGTTAAATGCGATTGGCAACGCCTTAATGGCTCAGTGGTTATGTGCGTCTTTAACGAAAGTGTAAGTCTAGGGGTTCGCGTCTCGCCGCGGTGGATTTGTTGTTCTAGTGATACAGCTTTTTTCTTATGAGCAAAAAATTAAGACATTTTATTGCATCCGTAAAGTATGCTAATGCGCAACCCCACCGCTCGCCAACTTAAATCTGTTGGACTGTATTAGAACAACAGGTTTCATTACAATGATAACGCGTTAAAAATAAAATAGTATCACCGGTTGCATATATGGTAGTAGTGCTCCCCCTACCGTTTCAGCAAACACAGGATGTATCCACAAGCTCGCGCTACGTTCTCTCTGGTTACTCTGAGTGTTCACGTCATCACATCCAAATAACGTGAATCTGTAAATTGTGCGGTCGCGCATGGTAGACCGCGCATCTAACTCAGGGTAAAACAAGCCATCTGGTGGACGTCCAACAATCCAACATGCAGACCATCTGACCACTGACCATCAGAAGCATAGATTAGAGACTTATGTAGATAAGCGACTCCCTGTATTTTCGCCGGACGAAATGGTTTAGTTACGCTTTATGACACGAAGCGCTAGTATCGCAAACGCCGGGAAATTTGAATATAAGCTCCTAGTTATAATGAAATTTATTTTATACTTATAAAAATTTTTGTATCCAGTATTTGCTACTTTTAGAAGAACATAAAAATAGTAATAAAGGATACAACAATCTTTTAAGTAGAAGTAAAATGTTATATATGGAATGTTTAAATAAAAATATTTTCAAAATTAAATTTATGTATTTTATAAATGTAACATTGACACAATAAATTACTAAGAATTGTTTTATACAGTAATAATAAAGGATACAAACTCCTTAAAAAAAGTTTGCTTTGCCAAGTCGAAGAACTGTACTGCAGAGCATTCGTTTTGGCGCTGAAATTATCAATGCTATATCCGAAAGTTTATAAAAACCTCATAACAATAGGGAAATATGTGCATTTTCACTTCGTTAGAGTTGTTTCCACATTTCTTCACAACACATTTTTGATACCCCACTTTAAAGTCCGTTTTAAAAAATGTTTCACAAAAATGTTGCACAAAAACAACAGTAAATTTGCTCAAAGCTTGGTACACTCTCTAATCAGTGGCTTGGAAAAAAGACGAGCGAAAATTCAAACTTTTACACGACTGGCAAACACAACACGCCAACACCAACCAAGAAATTGCAAATGGCGCACGAAACACGAACCAAACAATTTCCAGATACCGGTTACCGGCAGTCCGGCAGAGATCACATTGAAACATAGAGCATATACTTTATCATATCTGTGGACTCTCGCCCTACATCAGCGCTTTTGTGCCGTCAAGCGTAACTAGTACTTCGTCCGAGTTTTCAGGATAGAGTGAACATACCCTGATCAGAAGTAGCAAGATAGATCCAGTGACATTGTGTTGCGTTTTGTTAATGCGTGTTGTGACATGCCGTTGATTGAGAAGTCTCAATCAACGACTATGCCTTATGTTGTTAGATGTGCAGCAAGAAACTGTAAAAACAAATAATTGCAGCGCCAGATTTTTTAAGTTCCCAACGGATGTAAATCGGTGAGTAGGTACCTACTTTATACACTATTTTTACGCAAACCAATAAAATAATTATACTGGAAATTAAATACCTACCTATTCGCTGTGTGTTTGGCTCAGCTGTTTCCGAGGCTGTTTTTGTCTGGAACCAGTCTGACATTCGCTAAGTAAAAGGAGCTTTCAATTATTGTTTGAAAAAGTTAATGAAAATAGCCCTGGCATGTAAATACCTGAGAGTCTATTCCCTTTAAAATACCAAGCTAAGCCACGCCCAAATTGAAATGGCCGTCTGTTGAACGGGTGTGGGCATGACGCCACGTTATAGCAAGTCTCGTGTTGTACCGATAAACCGATGCACGATGTAGTAGGTATGTGTGTCAAAGAGGCTCAAAACGGCAGCGCAGCCTAATAATAAATTTCTTTGTTAAAATGGTTTATCGATGGTGTATAGTTCCCCTATGTAGAAACACGTCGATCGCAACTCCACATAAAGCTTTTATTAGCGTGCCCCTTCATGATGTGAAGATGCGAGAAAAGTGGATTCAGGCAGTTAGGCGTGACTCGAAGCAATTTTCCAAAACGACTAGTTTATTTGTGTGTCAAGATCATTTTGATGTAAGTTTATTGATATAATGAAGTACATACCGGGTGTCCGGTTAAGGTTGGTGGCCGGACGCTCAACAAGATTCAAGAACGCCCCAATATTCTTTCGTGTATTTTAGTCACGGACGAAGCTACGTTTACTAGTGTGGGTGAGGTAAATCTTCATAACATGCATTATTGGGCAGCAAACAATCCGCACCGGATGATTGAAATTGATAATCAGAACAAGTTTAGTGTGAATGTATAGGTAGTGCGGCATTGTTGATGATGGGGAAGATAATTATTAAATAATTGTAATATACATACAATAAATATTTATATGCAGATACCTTGGTCCTTTCATATTTGATCAAAATTTAAATGGTGATAGATATTTAAACTTTAAGAAACCACTTGCCGATACTTCTGGAAGATGTGTCATTAGAAACCCGTTTAGGCATTTGGTTTCAGCACGGTGGCTGCCTTGCCCACTTCGCTCGCAATGTTGGAGAACAAGTCGATAGGCCGAGGTAGCCAATTTCCATAGACTCCCAGATCTTCAGATCTGACTGCATTTATGGGGGAAGGGTAAAAGACCTTGTTTACCAAATTCGACCAACAACCAGGGAGGACATGATTCTTCGAATAAGAAATGTGGTGCAATCTATTACAGCGGCAGAAGTCGAAGGTGTTGTATCTTCTACACTTCTGAGAATCACTTGATGTTTTAAGAAAATAATGGCGTTCACTTTGAACATTATTTTCTAAATTAAATTAATATTAATTTCATTCATTTACGTATTTTATTTTTCTCAAATTTACCCATACAATGACATATGATTAAACAGTATTTTTTATCACAACTTTCGTTTGAAAAAGACGGGAACTTTCGGTTTACGGCATTATGTTCTTATGTGTAATAACAGCATGTTATGAAGATGTACCATTCCATTCAAATTTTTCTGAGAAAATTTGGTACCTGTGCACTGAGATTTGATTAAACCGTATTCTTGATGATAACTTCCGTTTGAAAAAAGTTAACTTCTGGTTTGCGGCATTTTGTTCTTAATTCTATGTGTTGGCAACATGTTATAAAAAATATACCATTCAATTTATAATTTTTGAGAAAATTTGACAATTTCGTAAGTTTCGAAATAACGCCGTCCAACGGCTCCCTCGTAAAATGAAATTCAAGCGTAAACGCAGATTTGTATTTCAATATAAATTTCCTTTCCAACGAGACCAAATTCATTAAAATTGGTTCAAGCAATCCGGATATATGGCATTTTTCGTGTTAGGGAATTCTTCCCCCCCAGCCTTTATGACATAAGCTAGATCAAAAAGTTATTAAACTAATTTGCCAGGGCATTATGAGGAGACTTTGAGAAAACTAAAGGATACCTACATTTCCATTTGAATTTTTGAAGAAAATGCGGATTGTTTATTTTCTTTTAAAATTGTGCCCTCTAGCGGGGAAAATTGAAAGCTAAAAATATTTTTGGTGATTTTTTTCCGAAAGCTATAGGATGAATAGTTCCTAATATATAGCCGGTCGTCAACCTTAACCGGACACCCGGTACGTACTTAGGTACTGATGAAACATACGATGTATTTTAAAATTTGCATGGCAAAAACTTGAGGGTTTTCTACAGCGAATATCAAAATGATTTTTGCCGCATTTACGAATTCTGCCTTCATGCCTTCTTTACCTACAGTCCATTCAGAATAAGCAAAACCAGGGACGTCATTTTGGTGACGTAACATGGCTACCTCAATTATCAAACGTGGCGAAATCCAAATATTTCATTCTTAGTTTTCTTTTGTTTCAAATTTAAGAACAAAAATACGGTTTCAATATTAATAAAACAGCACCATCTAATCACAAAACAACCAAAACGCGCTGAAGCAAGTTTACTGGACTTATTGTTTGGTTGGTCTTCGGAAGATTGGATTTCTTTTGTTTGGAACTTGACAACTGAAATACGGCATAATAAAATTGAAATAATCAACAGTATGAACAAAAAGTACTATGTGTAAGTAACGTTAAAGTAAAATAAGAATAAACTCCACGTACATGTGGTTCGTTATAACAAGAAAGCTTAATATGTTGACTGATTAATATATAAATCGAAAAATGGGTTTAATTTGACTGCGACACCTAATTTAAATTCATTTTCCAAATTGTTCGTTATACACACAAATCCCCTACCATGGTATTTGAAGCACCCAAACAAAACCCCGTTTAGGTACTGCCGGGGGTACTGCGCATTACGTCATTATGACGTGCTTATCCTTTTCATATTCTGAATGGACTGTACTTTTTATTGCTTCACTGACATTTTCATATATTTATAAATAGTATTCAGGTGAATGAAAATGAAAAATTGAAATCAGAAAATTCAAGTTAATGTGGAAAACTTCATAAAGCTCTTTTGCCAGTGTTTCAAGTAATGCTTGCGTTTCTAGCTTGAGCAAGACATGGAAAATTATATGCAGTGGAAATTCATGGGTGTCCAGAAAAGAATGAAAAAAGATGTCATACCTCATAAGTTTGACTGTCGCACTCGGCCTGAGAGAACTAAAAGAAGTGCCGGTTTGAAGCGTAGAAGACGCGAAATGCTCCCGGAAAGGGTGGGTGCAAGAAATACGTCGGACTCAGTTGCTCTTTCCAAAGAACAGGTTGCGCAAGGTGCCCTTAGTGAGAACGAGGTATGTGAGGAACGATATAAAAGTGCAGCTGTGCAGGCATTGAGAAGTAAAAGGATATGCACATATGCACAATCCTTTAGATTAGTAGTTCTGTTTGTCAAAAGTTTACAAAAAGCTGATCTCGGATCTCTCATCAAAACACGACCAATCGAAATGAAATTCGCAGTTGTCGTCAGGATCGCGTTCGAATGTCTTGTAAAATCGATAGCGCAATTTTTGGATTACCATTCGTTGCAAAAACTCGTCGACCATAATAGAGTATCAAAATTGTCCACAAAATCCTGTTATTTGTCGAATAATTTATTGGAATTACCAATTTTGAACGAAATATAAGCTACAGCTGACTGCGGCCAATTGCAAACACAGCACCATTTGCTATAACGTGACGTCACAACCAATAGCACACCGTTTAGCTATGACATATTTAAAAGTCTATATTAATTAAAATTTCTTATATCTTCCTAACAATTTAGTTCTTTCTAAGACGGTGACGGCGCCAGGATTTTTTAAACGGTTGGGCACCAACTGGCAGACATATTTTTTTTGTGAAACTGGCAAATCTGGGATATACTTACGTATATATCTATGTAGTTAGTCCATATCTCTAGTTTTATTCAAGGTATCAAAATAAAATTTTAGGTGTATGTGGAGAACCCCACACAAAGCATCTGATGAAATTATTTTGGTGTAAACAGGGTATTCTTACGCTGAATACCAAAGTTATGTTTTTTTTTTAAATATAGAATGCCCCACATTTGTTTACATATTTGGATTCCTAATAAAATTATATGAAAGTTGATATACTACACGATGGGGTTTAGAGTGAGCAATTTTAAAATATGTATTACCATTTTAAAATATGTATTACCATTTTTTTACCCAACTTTGAAGAGCTACTGGCATCTGCTAGGTTTCCAGACTATTTTATTTGTGAAATCCATGAGTACTTTTTTCACAATACTCCAATCATAGAGGGTGGACAACTTACGCAATATAGATTTTTTCTAAAATATTTCAAATGGAATAGAATACCCGGTATATTATTTCTATATTTGACAGTATTAGGTAGTATAAGCTTTTGTTTGATGAATTGCGGTTTCTTTAGAATTTAAAATCGAACCTGGAAATATAGTAAGTAACTTGGTTGGTAGTTTATTCGGCCCTCCTACGTGAAAACTTATTAAACCTATGAATAATTTGAAACAAGGAGTGCCATGGAAGAAAACGGTCCTTTCAAGAAGTAATCTTGTAATGGGACTTCTTTCACAAATTTGGGTTCATACTGGCACTAAGGTGGCAAAATCTTAACATCGCTTACTCTAAACCCCACCGTGCAATATATCAACTTTCATGAAATGTTATAAGGAATCCAAATATGCAAACAAATGGGAGGGCATTATATTAAAAAACAAATTTGGTTTGGTACATACCAGCACGTGAACATCCTGTATACATCAATATAAAGTTATCGGAAGCTTCGTGAGGGTTCTCCACACACACGTAAAATTTCATGTTGATATTTTGAATAGAACCAGAGGTATGGACCGACTACGTATTGGCCCACCTTGTATATTCGTATATCTATATATATACTAATAACTAATACATGAAAAAATAAGTTAGATAGAAGGGTACAAGTAACAAACATAGAAACGTATTTTGTAAGAAACGTGCATGACAACGTAAGTTATTTAATATTTACACAAAACAACCTCAACTCTCAAGCCTGTGCCCACCCGCCCCCTCTCTGGTGCCGTCACTGATCATGTCTTACGAAAAAATCGTTCAAGGATCCTATTCTTAAATTAAGGAACTGGGTGCCTGCAAAATATTGTAGGGTTCTTCTGGTAAAGAGTATACCTGGTGTTTATTATCTGTTATGTACATACCTTGCTGCATTTGCAGATGTGCGGTTTCCGGTCCTGCGTACATTCTGCACATTCTTTGAATTTATTTACTTTCAGGCGTTTTCAATTGATATGGGGTAGGTACATAAAATTTGCACTAAATTAAATAAATAATTGAAGTAACAAAATAAATTATATTCATATGATAAAAGGAATTATTTATTACAGCGCTAGAATCTGGATAAAGGCCAGCGGCAGGTCCGATCTCCTGGAAAAGGCCGAAAAACTGCACACATCTTCCCATAAATTGCGTGGGTGGGTTGCATTTTGAAATGAACGGTTCATAAAATATTAGGTTGTTTCGTCGACTTGGGAGATACGGGAAAAGGTACTCCATTTTGAGAAATCGTAAATCATTTAGGTCATCACCACTTTTTAAAAGACGTTTATCTTAGATGTGACAAACTATAAGTACAAGAAATGTATAAACATTAATATTTTTTTTACATATATGAACGGTTCTTAATATATTAATGTTGCCTGATTTACCATTACTGATTACTGAAATTTAAACTTACATTTACGCAGCTAACTAAAAGTAAAAATTAAGGATTTTATATTTCGTTACATTACTTGAATTTAAAACTAAGAATAACCTCCATCTTCTTCCATTAATGTTACACCGCTTCCCATCAATCAACGTAAATCCGAATTACTGATAAATATCGGAATCGATAAAATAGGAAACTTGGCAGAAACAAACTCCTAATATGTATTCGAATGATCATTCGATTCTTGAAAATATTCGAATACAATATGTTTGATTCCGCCCATCACTAAATAGAAAGCCCAGCAGATCGCCCCCTCCTCGAATGTCACGTCACAAGTGGTGGTAGCTCCCGGTTGTTACTAATTCATGCGGTTTTTGTTCTTCGTTTTATCGTTTTGCCGTGAAGTAATGCGATGATAGCAAGGATAAGATATTCCTTACTAAGTTGTTTATATACCTAACTTTAGATGCCAAAGTGTTGTTGCGTGCCCTTGTGTAGGAGCAATTACGATCGCACAAGTGAGAAAGTGTCCGTGTTTCGGTTTCCCAAAGACGAAGCTAGGTTAGAATTGTGGTTACGTTGCATTAATCGCAAAGACTTCCAGCCAACGAAGTTTTCAGTAGTATGTGCAAAACATTTTGAAAATCGCTTCATTGTTTGGGAAGATTCTGTAACACGCGACGACGGGAGCATTTTAACACTAAAGCGAAGAGCCCCAAAGCTTTCAAATGATGCTGTTCCTACACTATTTAAACAGCAGCCGAAACGTATGTCCTGCATTACGTCAAACCCTCGAAAAGGTCCAGACCACCGAGCAAGAAATCGTGCACAAGCACTCAAGGATCGAGAAGGAAAAAAAATGAAAACTGATGGCATAGAAGACTTCACAAGTTTACATAACAGCTGTGAAGCGCGGTTGAAAGAGGTACCTATTAGATTTTGTACATTCATAGAAATACCATTTTAATGTTTTTTATAAAATCCCGAATTTACGGCTAGTTATTGTTTATATCAGTTATGTTTGGGAAGTTAGCTAACTACATTAAGGGCTTGTTAGGGCATAGTTCTGAATGTAATAGCTGGTTGAAATTGAGGAAAGTAGTGAACCACTTAAAAATGTTCAAACTTGTGATATTACCGGCTCAAATGATCTAAAAAGTTCGGGTAGAAAAACTTCTAGATTTGTTAAATGGTATTGCAAATGACAATCAAGTATTGGAGGACTTCCCATTTGCCTTCAATTTACTGCCTAGTTGTTTAATAAAACGAAGCAATATCATTAGTAAACCCTACATTCATTGACTTTGGGAATACTATTACACATAGGTAAATAAGAACAAACAAATAAGTGACCTACCTTTACTCTGTTACCAAAGCTGTTGACCCTTTTCAGTGCCGTTTAGTCTTGAGTTTTAACTATTAATAGATTATTTTACCTAGATAAATGTATATTTTCACACTTTCCATAACTATAATTCATTACGTAAACATTAAACATTACTATTTCACAATGAAAGCCGAGAAACTAACCGCCAAAGTGAAGTTTATAAGTTATGGAATTGCCCTGCAACGTTCAATCTTCTATATTTCTCCACAATTTGTTTGATGAGTGTAAAAGACAGTACTGCGATCTGTCTTAATATTTTATTTTTAATTTAAAAAAATATGGGTAAATATCCACTTTTTCAGGAATTTACCTAATTTTTGTCGGCCTTAGTATCGGCACTAAACTAGATATTAAAAATTTAATCAAGCTCCATCATTTGGCTATACCTATAGGCAAAATTCCAAGTTAATAAATTGTTTTTGCAATTAACGCATGTGTTCAATTTTGCTTTTGATTATTAATCATAAGATTGAAGCTGCTGTTTTTTTTGAGAAAAGGCACCCGATTTTTTTGTTTTGAACGGATTTTTCTGGCTTGGTTACGAAAATTTCTGTTCAATTCTTACGAGTTACAATGGATGTTTTTAAATAGTACCTAAACTGCATGTTTTCCTAAACGGATTGTGAAATAGAAGAGGTCTTTCTCAGTCCATAAGCCCGCATACCTATACTAAAAGAATGTTGGTGCGGTCCTGCGCAACCAGCTGTAGGCAAAAAGTAGAATCTTTACCGCCGGCGGTAACGGTAGAACTCGAAGCAAAAATCGACCGTATAGGTTATTGCGTGGCCTACAAGAGAATCAGGCCGTACTGCTCGGTCGTAGAGCGCTGATGACTCATACTTCGCGGACCGACTTCAAGACCTTCCCCCCGTTTAAATTTAAACGTACAGAACACATCAGACAGTGGTGCGTTAATGTCCAAATTGCAGTGATTGGAGAGCCTTTAAAGGTAACAATTAACAAAGCGTACTTACATACAATTTTATATACAAACTATGATAGACAATCAATTCGTCCTTTTAGATACTCGTAGGTCCAATAACTACGAGTATAAAAACAATGAAAGCTATAATTTTGTTGTTATAGCATAATATATGCACACCTATTACTAATATTATGTTCTATAACAGTTTTATTTATTATGTACAATATTGAAGTAGATTATGTAAGTATTTTTATTTTGTATTAATTAGATGCCTTCACACTGCTGCGTCCCTGGTTGCCCAAGTAACTACAAACGAGTAAATCAAGAAGCTCCTAAATCAGTGTTTAAATTTCCTTTAAAAGACCCAGAAAAGACGAAGAAATGGGTAAGGGCTATACATCGCCAGGATTTTGTTCCAACAAAATCATCGGTCGTATGTATAGAACATTTTGATAAGCGTTTTATAATTCTGGACGAAAAATACACTTGCTCAGATGGCAATATTGTAATATTACCAAGAAAATGGCCAAAACTGACTGAGGATGCATGTCCATCCATTTTTAAGAATCAGCCTTCCTACATGACCTCTACGTTACCTAAAAGACGGAAGACTCGTAAAGAACGAGTCAGTGGTACATCAAGGAGAGAGATTATGGACCAGTATGAAACGGAACAGGCGAACCGCAATCCAAGTTTCCTGCATTTTAGGGAAAATTTTGCAGAAAAGTTATCCCGCAAGTTGATAAAAGTAGTTCCATCGGAAAACGTATGTATTTTTAAGGTTGCAATTGAAAATATTCCTACCATTAGTTGTAGATGAAAATTTAAAAGTACAAATATTTTCCAAAGATAAAAAAGAGGTTGTGAAAATATTAGGTAAAAATTTAGTTTTTGATTGTTGGACCAAGTTTTATAATATAAGTACGTATTTTGAAACTTTAAAATATAATCACGACACCACAACGAAAGAATTGTTGGAAATTGCAAACATGAATTTGAATGATTCAATGTCCCGTGAAGACTTCGGAGAATTAAGGGTTTCCGTTCAAAATAAAATAAAATTTTTAGGAGCCCAATTGAATATTGTTTTTAATAAAAGCCCATATTTTTGATGTAATTCCGAGTTGTAAGTCGGAATTCAAAGTGTTAACACAGAAATCTGAGTTGGAAGTCGTAATTCTGAGTTGCAACACAGAATTACGAGTTGTAAGTCGGAATTCCAACTTACAACTCGGAATTTTGTGTTACAACTCGGAAATCCGACTTACAATTCGGAATTACATCAAAAATAATTTTTAACTCAACGATGACAGCTCTGAGTTGTAAGTCGGAATTCCGTGTTGCAACACAGAATTCTGAGTTGTAACACAAAATTCCGAGTTGCAACACAGAATTCCGAGTTGTAAGTTGGGTAATTTCCAAACGGATAAATTGGAAGGGAGATTTGGAAGGTACAGGGGAATGTCCGGCAGTAATTATATTACTGTGCAACAAATCGTTGAATCCGAACGAAAATTGAAGATGATGTCTCTTTTAACTTTAAAGTCGTCAGCCCACGGTAAATTTGAGATAAAATCGTTTTTGTCGGAAACAGAGGATGATGCGGCTATTGATAGAACGGATGACATTTCGAAATTTTTGAAGCAGCTTTCGAGTACTCAAATATTATGGAAATATCAGAGAATGATGTGAATATGTTAGTGTATATAAGTGGATATATTGCAAAAAAGGTTTCCAAATCTACATGTTGTGAATTATGCAGTCATATTATTATGGATGATAAATTATTGGAGTTGCAGTTTGATAGCAGTGAAAATAAATACTTAAAACTCATAGATCTAGGTTTAAAATACCCAACAAATTTTTTAGTCACAAGCGTATGCGAAGGCTATTATAATCTTTTCAAAGCATTAAAATCCGAATTTTTAAGCTTGAAATCACAAAGGCAGGTATTTCGTGAATTATGCGCAGAAAAAATTCACATCCCCATAGAAAATCATTGTTGCACCTGTGGTAATAATTACGCCATAATAATAAGTGTTTGCTTGAAGCATCTTTCTAATATACTGTTAAACAATTATTGTAAATGTAGTTAATATTATTTTGTCTCGCACTATTTGGTAGAAATCCATGATGAAATAGAAAATTACTTTGCGAACTACCAATATAACAAATTATTTTATTATTTAACCGGTTTCAAGATTTACAACGATCTCATCATCAGAAAATGTTTAAGCAAAATTGTAAACAAATTAATATTATTGTAAAGTTAAAGAGTCAGTTTTAGTACGAGAGAGTGGCCCATCGAAAAGAAAATTGAACAAATTTTCCTAAAACGCACCTCCGGTATTATTTTTTTTTAGAAAATTATTTATTTGGTGTACCTAATATATTTAATACGATCATTTATGTTACACGTTTCTGGTTTCTGGTATACATATTTTTATTTCTTGTCATTATTGAACATTTATTTTTGTGTATATTGTTGCATTTCTATTTATGATATTTACCTCTATATACCCACGTATCTTATTAAGAATGTTTGTTAAGTTCCAATTAAATTTACGGTTGTTATACCTATTTATTGCTTTTTATATTTATACCTACTAGTTTTTCTGAAACTGTTTGTTAAAAAAGGGCTATGGTTTCATGTGCGCTACGAAGCTGTACTATACTTGGGCCGCCGAACAGACGGAGTGATCACCCTGCAATCACGAGCGTCGCATCACTCCAATTCGGTCGTCATAAATTAATATGGTGATCACTCCGTCTGTTCGGCGGCCCAAGTATAGTCGAAGTGGTGTCGACAAAAAGGAACGTTTCGGAATCAATTTTCATAGGTTAAAACACTCCTGTTCGCAAAGTACTTACTTGTGAAAAATTAATATTTTTTTTGGATTTCCAAATGAAAGTGTTCGTCAACAAAAGTGGATTGATTTTGTTGGTCGTGGTCGTTGGAAACCATCAAATTACGGTGTTTTATGTTGTAAACATTTTGAGGACAGATTCTTTGATAGAACTTCAATTATTGCTGTTGTTCGCTTGAGAGACAATTAATTCCAATGCGGGTAAATGCACGATTTTTAGTTTGTTGGTCATGTAGCAGTACCTACAACTATTTCGAATAAGTTTATTGTTTAATTTTTTTTATATTTTTTGTGCCAATTCTACTTTTATTTAAAATTCTACTTTTGTGAAATTATTGACAAATAAACTACAGTATGTAAATTATCGACGTTTCGACCCTGAATAGTGACAATATTTTTTTTAGATACTTTTATGCGTTTTAAATAAAAATGTTGACAAAGACCCTATCCAGGGTCGCAACGTCGATGCAGAAGTTTATCTGCCAATAATTTCACCAAAATAATAAAATTCCTGTTTTTATGCGGTTTTGATGGCTTTTCTACATTATATGTGCCAACTTTTGTAATTTATATTAATAACATTTCTGAAAAATTTGCAAATGAAAAGGTTTGCCATTAAAGAATCGGTTGTAGCCTTTTTATTTGTTTTTCTGTTGGTCCGTTCCGTGTGGGAGATGGGAATTAAAGCGCTCTCTATTGTGATGATAGCGAAATGTTAATCTTACGGTACATGTAGATATTCCGGTCGGTTAGGAACCTGCACGATGTTAACGCACTCAGCGCGTCAGGCGGAACTACGATCTACGAACACATTTGACATTTTACGATTTTACTCAACCTGTACTGGACAATCGACTTCTTTTCGTTTACGTATTTTGTTTTGGTGTTGTGTTGTTTAAGTGGCGTTCTGTGGTGGTAGGTGTTTTTGACTTGTCTACTGTACTGAAAAACTGAAGGTACCTATGCATGTAAAAGAAAAGGGCTGCCTATTCAGGGATGGGAAGACGGAAAATTTATCGCACTCCTGAAGAAGAAGCAGAATTTCAATGTGCACGTCGTAAGAAACGGGCAGAAGCAGAACGTGCACGAAAGAGACGGGCGAAGTGTGCACGAAAGAATCGTAATGTGCGATATGTCAAAGAACAAAATATTAAGGAAATTAAGGAAAAACGGATGTTTTTGTTTTATATTGTAAGTACTGTCATGCTAAACATTTTGATGTTGAGAAAGTAGCCAATAAAGCAAATTCCTTCAATGATTGCTGTAGTCATGGTGCTGTTTGTTTAGATCAGTGGTTCCCAAAGTTTTTTTTGTCACGCCTCCCTACTGTCTAAAATGAAAATGCCCACGCCCCCCGTTGGCACAAAGTAGACTCTAGCTCTATCTGCTAGAGAGCTAGAGCTAGACCGAGAGCTAGACTCTAGCAGTCTAGCAGCTAGACAGCTAGAGGAAGCCAGTGGGCTCGCCATGTACCACGTACCTACCTACTTATAAAATACAGCAAGGTAAAACATGTTTTAAAAAAACAACCTTTAATCAAATGTTTTATTTAAAAATAATATTTTCCGTTTCTCGCTCGCGCCCCCCTTTACATTTTATCGCGCCTCCCTAGTGGGGCGCGCCCCCCCCACTTTGAAAACCAATGGTTTAGATCCTTTACCGAGGTTTCCAGAAGAACTTCAGAGTTTATTTGATAATTTTGATTCTCGATTATTTGCCATGACAATAAAACTTTCATACAATTAAACATGTATTTATCGATAAAAAAATGATCTCTTATGTATTTACCTACGGTAATTTTTTCGATAATTTTCGTTTTTGATAAGTTTTCATAGTCGCGAAATTGTAAGTGCATTATTTATAATCTATAATCTAGTGTTACAATCATAAGTATATATGGACGAGTAGAAAGAGTGTAGGTCGCCGATAGCTCAGTCGGGGAGCGCGAGGGCTTCGGAGCGCGGGGACCCGGGTTCGACTCCCGGTCGGCGGCGGCAAGTTTTGCGGCGTCTAACATTTCAGAAGTGGGATAGGCAACCCGCGTGCTAGAGGAGAGCACGGCGGGTGGAGTGCACAAGAGGTGCGTTGGGTGTAGCAGGTTCGTGCCGCGTGCGCTGAAAGTAGCCAGTGGCTGGGGTAGCCGAGGACGGATAGCTTGTCAGGACGGGTTTTAACTGTTACAGTCATAAGTATATATGGACGAGCAGAAAGAAGGGTGTGTAGGTCGCTGATAGCTCAGTAGGTTAGCGCGGGCACCCGGGTTCGACTTCCGATCGGCGGCGGCAAATTTTGCGGAGTATAACAATAGTGTCAATGTACTTATGTTTTATATAAATATATCTTGACTTCTTGACAAACACTAACCGTGGTCGAAACGTCGATATGTTTGTAATTAATATTCGGACATGTATTCAAGTTGCATATTATGATTATTTTTTTCATCGTCAAATTGACCAATAGGAACATTTCATTTGGGTCTAGAAGCGTGTATTATTCCGGTTAACACGCCTATTCTAAGAGCCAATGAGATTTCAATTTCTTAAAATCGACCAATCAATTGTCATTGTAAACGATAAAACCCTACCTAGCTTTCCCAATAACTGATAAATATGCGCCTTGCTTTTAATCAACTATGCTGTGAATGATAGTTTTGAAATTTCTACCTTGGCAACTGTCACTGTCATATTATTTTCGAGTTCGAGTATTTTCGTGTAAATTTGACACAAGATCACACGCGCAAGCGCTCGTGATCTTTTAACTGTCAAATTTACACTCGTGGTTACCAAGCAAAGCAACAGCTTTCGTGAAATTTCCGACAATTCCAGACCATTTATTGTATTACCATTACTACAGAAAATTAATACTTAAAACTCATAGATCTTGGAGGTTTAAAATACCCAACAAATTTTTTAGTCACAAGCGTATGTGAAGGCTATTATAATCTTTGCAAAGCATTAATATCCGAATTTTTAAGCTTGAAATCGCAAAGGCAGGTACTTCGTTAATTATGCGCAGAAAAAATTCACATCCCCATAGAAAATTATTTTTGCACCCGTGGTAATAATTACGCCGTAATAATAAGTGTTTGCTTGAAGCATCTTTCTATACTGTTAAACAATTATTGTAAACAAATTAATATTATTGTAAAGTTAAAGAGTCAGTTTTAGTACGAGAGAGTGGCCCATCGAAAAGAAAATTGAACAAATTTTCCTAAAACGCACCTCCGGTATTAATTTTTTTTAGAAAATTATTTATTTGATGTACCTAATATATTTAATACGATTACTTATTTATGTTACACGTTTCTGGTTTCTGGTATATTTTTATTTCTTGTTATTATTGAACATTTATTTTTGCGTATTTTGTTGCATTTCTGTTTATGATATTTACCTCTATATACCCACATATCTTATTAAGAATGTTTGTTAAGTTCCAATTGAATTTACGGTTGTTATTATACCTATTTATTGCTTTTTATATTTATACCTACTAGTATTTCTGAAACTGTTTGTTAAAAAAGGGCTATGGTTTCATGTGCGCTACGAATCTGTACTATACTTGGGCCGCCGAACAGACGGAGTGATCACCCTCCAATCACGAGCTCTAGGCGGGACCACCGAACCGCAGTGATGCGCTTTCTTTAGACCCAACGAAGTCGCATTACGCCAATTCGGTCGTCATAAATTAATATTGGCCCCTCTAGACCACGTTCTTGTAGGGTGATCACTCCGTCTGTTCGGCGGCCCAAGTATAGTCGAAGTGGTGTCGACAAAAAGGAACGTTTCGGAATCAATGTTCATAGGTTACTTAGAACACGCCTGTACGCAAAGTACCTACTTGTGGAAAATTCATAATTTTTTTAGATTTCCAAATGAAAGTGTTCGTCAACAAAAGTGGATTGCTTTTGTTGGTCGTGGTCGTTGGAAACCATCAAAATACGGTGTTTTATGTTGTAAACATTTTGAGGACAGATTCTTTGATAGAACTTCAATTATTGCTGTTGTTTCGCTTGAGAGACAATTAATTCCAATGCGGGTAAATGCACGATTTTTAGTTTGTTGGTCATGTAGCAGTACCTGCAACTATTTCGAATACGTTTATTGTTTAATTTTAGCATTGAAAATGCTTCTGTTATCGTATGCCATAGCGCGGTATAGGCTCCGTTTTCAGGATAAACGCTCGCAGTTTAAAGGTACATTTTCCAAGGCGCGTCTATCGCACAGCGATAATCGTGAAGCGATGATCTCTAAGTGATCATCGCTGACATTGATCGAATGGGTATTTTCCCACAAGCGATTTTGACAATTGTTTAACTGTCAGTTTACTGTTGGTTAGTACCCAGTCATGAGCTTAAGTAAAAGAAGAAGATGATGATTACATTATGATGAAAACATTTCCTCCGAGAAGAGACATGCACCAGATATATAGAACTAGGAATGAGGAAGGTTGTTTCCAATAATTAATTCAAAATCATTTAAATCAAGATGTTTTCTCACTTGCTCAGTCAACTTTTCATCTTCTTCAGTCGAGAAATGTAATTTTGAAGTTTGCGAAGACATTATGGAAACAAACACGTCCCGTCCAGAATTGCGATATATGTGGCGACTGCGATTTTTACTGCTCTGAGACCAGGCGACTATAGCAGCTCGGCGATAATCGCTAGCGACTGTGGCGATCATAGCGTGTTGGAAAACGGATACAGACAAATTACCTTCAAGTAGTGTATCGCAATAATCGCTAAACGATGATCGATGAGCGATTATCGCTGCAGTCGTGCCTTGGAAAACGTACCTTAAGACTATTTTGCACCGAGCTGAGTACATATGTACCGAGAAACTGGCGTTCACAGGTGTGGTCCAAGCGAGGCCGGAGCGGACGTATGGAGTGCGACGGAGATAGTTGAGCGGTACCTATCAGTTGGGCCGATATTCGAATCTCGCGAAGAGCTGGTACGGGGGAGCGCACTATTTCGTAATAAATAATACAATGCAATCGCAACGACATCATTCAGTAGAAGAATACAAGCGTGTTAAACGGAAAGTGAGAAACAAGCGGTATAATGAAAAAGTAAAAGCTCGGTGTCGTCAAACAGTGCGTTTGAAAAATGATAATTGTGCTAATATCGATGGTGTCCCATGCACGAGTACACAACAACATCATCATATTTTTGCTAATAATGATGGTGTTCCATGCGTGAGTATACAACAAGAACAATAACAAGAAAATGACGGTAACATACAATGCAAAACTTATAAACGCACACACTATCATTTTGTAAGTACAGATTGTAAACGAATGAAAGAAATTGCTCGTCGCAGAGAGTACCGTCGTGTTAAGAAATTATGTACGGAAGATGTAACAATTCATGACAATCATTTACAACAACAAAATCTTGTGGATAATCGTTTACATGTTGGGACGGTTACATACTTTCTTACTTTCCACATATGCTGTTTGACGATACAATTATCGCTCGTTTTGCAAATCGCACTTTATGGTTGCGATCACATTTCATATGGACAGTAAATTTTATAACAACAAATTGAACGAATATTGCAGAGTATGTGATAGAATTTGGTGGAGGGCAGACGTTCGAATTTCATCTACGGACATTGTAAAATTTTTGCATTTCCGGTTATTCACAATTGCATGCCAACTTGGAAGATGACAAAAATTATTATAAAGTATGCAAAAATCGTTGGTGTTTTTTGAAGAAAGGACAAATGCGTGCTTTAGCGACGATAAATGGTTTTGTGTATCCTCCGATTCGTTCCAACTTACCTGTGCTATCTATGATTGAAGAACGTTTAATTTCGCCACGTTTGCCATTTATGCAGATTCGCCGTCCGCGTTACATGACCGGTGCAATGAAACTTGTTGGTCAGATTATAAACGTGCCTGTTGACATCAATACAATGATTACTACGTTACCGCGTGATTTAGAAGAGGATTATGCTATAAACGTTTCTATAAAGCGACACATTCTTCATAAATCTTATTTGGAGGGCTGTGTTTCGAAACACATTGAAACACCTCTATATCGCAAATATAACATAACAGTCGATAGAGAATTTTTGTATCCGTCACAAGATTTCGCAAGAGACGAAGATTATAATGTTCAACAGTCGAACAATGATTTCGAAAGAGCTATTGTTAGAGAAGACAGCGATGATTCCGCCGACTATGATTCCGATATTCATGTTGCATATAATTTAAGTTGTATTGGTGATACCATGACTGCAAAATCAGAATCTCAATTGTCTGCAGAGAAACTGCTTTCACAGGTCCAAGAAACTATGTTCTGGGGTGAAAACTACGTTTTACATTTAGCACCGGGACAAAATGCTATACCTTATGCATTGCTGTTTGATGAAGATGCGGAAGAATTTTTGAAAGTTCCTTTTGGGCTGTCTAATGCACCGTTTCTTTTTCAACGTACTGTAGATAATCTCTTGGGTGATCTGCGTTTTACGAAAGTTTTACTTTATCTTGATGACATATTGATTCCTTCAAAGACTGAAGAAAAGGGAATCGCTATTTTACGGCAAGTCTTAGACATTTGTCATGCAAATCATATCCTAAATTTACCCAACTGTGTGTTTTTCGCAACATAGATAGACTATTTAGGATACAAAATAACTGAAAATAAAATCGCACCCAGCGAGGCGAAAACTCGATCGATCTCTAATTTTCCGATTCCACAGAATGTTCATCAAGTACGACAATTCTTGGGTTTGGTGGGTCATTTTCGTAAATTTGTAGAAAAGTGTGCTGCAACATCCAAACCATTGACGCAATTATTAAAAAAAGGGCAAGAATGGAGTTGGGGCGCTGCGCAACAAAATGCTTTCGTAGCATTAAAAAGTTGTTTTGGTCCTTTTTGACAAAACGCAACCGTGCATTTTATATACTGATGCTAGTAGAATTGGAGTAGGAGGAATGATAGTTCAAATTTCAAAAACATAAAGATGAACAGTGACAATATTTTTTTAGATACTTTTATATGTTTTAAATAAAAATGTTGACAAAGACCCTATCCAGGGTCGCAACGTCGATAATTTACATACAGAAGTTTATTTGCGAATAATTTCACCAAAATAATAAAATTTATGGTTTAAAAGGGATTATGTATACGTACGGTGTAAACAGCCAGACAGCACCTATATAAAGCTTTACGTGACGAAATCCAGAGCTTATAGTAATGTTTTTTTTTGAGTCACAAAGAAGATTTGTTCTACAATTCCAACGAACCAAATTATGAAAACATACATATATAAATAATGATAGAAACGAGACGCGAAAATTGTCTTGGTGTATTTTTAGCCACTGGAAACTTGGTTCAAAAAGCAAATACTGGAAAACAAATCTGAATACACTGTAATATGAACATTAAGTTGCTTGAGTTTCAAATTTGAATGCATTTAGATTTAGACTGAAAATAAATAAGCTACTTTAAATTTTCTTCGCCATAAAGCCTATTTCTGAAAAGCGCGAGTTACCTCCTACCACTATAGTAGATCCTAAGATCCTAACCGCCATCCGGTAATCGGTGACAGTCCAGTACATTCTAACTGCATTTGGCACGCTGTGTACACCGAAAGAAAACACGTCCCCTGCAATAATATTTATTGTTTGCCTAGTTGATTATATTGGGTTCGGGGAAATAAAAATATCATGGGTAGAGGAGACAATAAATCAAGAGTGCGGTTATCATCCACCAAAAGGAACAGAGGTGGGTTGCTTATTTAGATGTAGCCAGAAAAGCAAAGGTTAACAAATTTATAAATAACATATTGATGGAATGTCTGTCAAAGGCGTATAAAATTGTGGTAAGAAGACGGTAACATCTTTACAACTGTACGGTACCCACCTAAGGTATTGCAAAGACATTTATATTTATTTCTTATTAGATGATGTCGCATCCTTAACGAATCGACATAAAATTCCTGTTTTTATGGGGTTTTGATGGCTTTTCTACATTATATGTGCCAACTTTTGTAATTTATATTAATAAAATTTCTGAAAAATTTGCAAATGAAAAGGTTTTCCATTAAAGAATCTGTTGTAGCCTTTTAATAGAGTCCATTAGTTAGGTTATGTTACTAGTTTCGCGGGGTATCCTACTTCAAAATTCTTAACATGGAGCTCTTATGTGGTGATAGGTGTTTTTGACTTGTCTACTGTACTGAAAAACTGATGGTACCTATGCATGTAAAAGAAACAGGCTGTCCAACCTTTACATAAAATTCTCTATCAATTCAGGGATGGGAAGACGGAAAATTTATCGCACTCCTGAAGAAGAAGCAGAATTTCAATGTTCACGTCGTAAGAAACAGGCAGAGCGTGCACGAAAGAGTCGGGCAAAGTGTGCACGAAAGAATCGTAATGTGCGATATGTCGAAGAACAAAATATTAAGGAAAAATGGATGTTTTTGTTTTATATTGTAAGTACTGTTAAACATTTTGATGTTGAGAAAGTAGCCAATAAAGCAAATTCCTTCAATGATTGCTGTAGTCATGGTGCTGTTTGTTTAGATCCTTTACCGAGGTTTCCAGAAGAACATTTCATTTGGGTCCCGTGACTTCTATTATTTCGGTTAATACACGCCCTCGTACACGCCTATTCTAAGAGCCAATGAGATTTCTTCAATTTCTTAAAATCGACCAATCAACTGTCATTGTAAACGATAAAACCCTACCTAGCTTTCCCAATAACTTATAAATATGCGCCTTGCTTTTAATCAACTATGCTGTGAATGATAGTTTTGAAATTTCTACCTTGGCAACTGTCACTGTCATATTATTTTCGAGTTTTCTTGCAACGTCGTTTTAAATTGTCCGTATAATGTAGTTGTGTATTAACCTCCCTAAAATACATTCGAGATCATTTTTTATAAGATTATAGTATATTATTATATGAGCGATTATGACGAGCCGAAGGCGAGTGGCTCAAATAATCTGAAAGTAGCCAGTGGCTGGGGTAGCCGAGGACGGCTAGCTTGTCAGGACGGGCCGAACTGTTACAGTCATAAGTATATATGGACGAGCATAAAGAAGGGCATGTAGGTCGCCGATAGCTCAGTAGGGGAGCGCGGGCACCCGGGTTCGACTTCCGATCGGCGGCGGCAAATTTTGCGGAGTATAACAATAGTGTCAATGTACTTATGTTTTATCTAAATATATCTTGACAAACACTAACCGTGGTCGAAACGTCGATATGTATGTAATTAATATTCGGACATGTATTCAAGTTGCATATGAATACACATGTATTCGGATACGGTATTCGAATGATATCGGGGTGTGTTTAATGCGTGTATTCAACATTCATTATAGGGGCCATACATTAGCGCACAGCAGTGCGCGGATCTAGTCCGACGGACATTGTGAGCGGAAAAATTTTGCCATACACGGCGCTCATTTTTCTGTCATCAGACGAAGTGGAAGGCAGTGGGGTGTGTAATAATGGAGCATTCTCATCTTGTGTCTTTCGTGTACTTCACTACCTTTTCATACGCGTCTTCATTCATATTTATGTTCGCATAACATTTTGATTTTACCGTCCAAAAACAAGGAAGTTCTAGATAATTTTCGAGCAGACCTCGGATATATTCTTCCGAATTATATTTTCGGTTAACTTCTTGAGTCTGAAAATAAAAAACAAAAAACTGGGTGCGTGGTCGCCACACGCGATA